>CM045730.1:41168028-41823028 GCA_024760905.1 Plotosus lineatus | reverse complement strand
ACTCTACTTTACCCATGCGGAATAATATCTCCGACTTTCTCTTCAATAACAGTCATTAAGTTTATAAGACTGTGAATACACATAATTTCTGGAAAAGGAGAGTGAAATGTCATCTGTGATGTCTAGCAGCATTAGTATAGATGTTAAATTCCACGCTGGAATACGGCTTTGAAGATGCCGGAATGCTTGGCGTTCTTGAAGATTATTTTGCCGGTGAGTATTTTTCTCTGCATGCAAAATTTGATTATGGAATTTTTTTTGATTACTTGATTTGTGTTTAATCTTGTCTGGACTGGACATGCTGGATCGTGGGTTGTTTAGTTTTGTACGAAAATTGGTCAAGAACTGACAAATAATTAAATGTTTCATTGCTTTTACATATGAACAAACTGATGATGATGCCAGCTGTGATGATGACGTTGATAAAGAAGAGGCATCTGTTAATAAAAGTGTGCACGAGTTGTGTTGGTGGTGAGGATATAGATTAAGATGATAAATATTTAGGGCAGAGTTGATGAAGCCAGCTGTTGAGCAGAGTTGATGATGCCAGCTGTGTTGATGAAGATTTTGATGTTGATGAAGAAGAGGCATGTGTTAATAAAAGTGTGATGAGTCAGTTTTGTTGTGTTTGGGATGAGATGTGATCCTTTCTGCTGAGCAGGATATAGATGAAGATGATAGTGCTGAGGGCAGAGTTGATGAAGCTTACTTGTAGAAAGAGATCAGAGTTTTGTTATATAGTTTTCTTAATTTCAGTGTGATTGTTTGAACCTGACAGTGGTTTTTTTTTTCAATCAGTATCATTTGAAGGCTTTTCCTAGACATGTTTTCTAAAAGTTTATATGACTGAAGTGCATAAAAATGTTTAGTTGCTAAGGACTAATGATCTTGGAAGAAGTGCAATCTTTGTGCTCATTTTTCTCTAAAATGTCTTTGGAAATTTTTAGTTGAATGCTGAGACAAGAAATGGCATAGCTCGGTCAGTTTTCAAGGTATTAAACTTTTTGCTGCATTTTGCAACGTTGGGCCTCTTCTATCTGACTGTGTGTAAAAAAAAAAAAAAAAAATCTCATTTTTGCACACAAGAGCCTACTTTCGGTGGAGTGGCTCACAATTATGATCAAGCCTGCACCATATGTAAGCTAATCAACTTGGCTTATGTTACTTGGTTACCTTTGATATGGTGAAGCTGAAGTAAGTTGAACTTTTCTCTTCGTTATTTTAAAGTTTGTAAAGAACTTTTTTTTTTTTAAATAATTGTTCTAAATTTCATATAATGTAATACATAGTCTAACAATTTAACTGTACCATGATTTTCGCAAGCATCGCACCAGGACATAGTTTTATTTTAAATAGTATGCTATTTTTACCCAAGATAGTATGTATTTATTGATTTACATTAAAAGCTTTTATCGTAAAATTGACACATTTTAGAGTACAATGAAATACTTGCATGTATACACTATACCAGGAAAAATATTAAATTGTATTATAGAATACTTCCAAGAAGCTTTTCCTTCCATCAAGAGGGAAGATGAGATTTGTCTTGTCTGTCAGTTATCATGATAGCGGAAAAAAAAAAAGTAATTAACTGACAGATTTCCACAAAATTTTAACGAAATGTGGGTCGAACGACTGATTAAAATTTTGGTGTGATCCAGATCTAGGAGGGTTTTTAAAGGTTTTTTTAACATTGTCTGTCTTCCTTTCGGCTTTTTCCCTTTTACTCGGGAGTCGCCACAGCGAATCATCTGATTCGCACATTTTGATTTTGGCAGAGGTTTTTACGTCGGATGCCCTTCCTGTCACAACCCTTTTTTAGCAAGGGAGAGAAACACGCTGACGGCTTTGCAGCCTACTCTTTACGAAAGTCAGCAATGGTTCTTTTACATGCCACTCACCATAGACAGTGAGAGACATGGCCCGCCTTTGATAACCCAGTTAGCCGCACTGGGTGGGACAGTGGCCACCTTGTGGAGAGTGGGACTTGAACCCCCAACCTTTGGATCAGCGATCCAGCGCCCTATACCACTAGACCAACATTGCTGGATTGCAAAGTTCACAGATTTCACTGCCTTGGTGGCATTTTTTTCAGGATCAGCTGAAAACATTATCTGACACACACAGAGATATATATGCAGTGTATATATACAGTGCTGTGCAAATGTTTTTGCCCCTGACCAATTTCTGACATTTTTTGCACATTTGTCACTGTCATCCATTTCAGATCAAGCAAGCCTAAATATTTTACAAAGTTACACAAGTAAACAATGCAGTTTTCAGTGCCAGTTGCATTCATGAAGGTAAAAAAAAATCTGAACTTACAAGGGCCTGTGTGAATAAGTCGTTGCCCCCCTAAATCTTCTAGCTGGTTGAACCACACTTTGCTGCAATAATTGCAGTCAAGTATTTGCGATAAGAGGCGACAAGTCTTTCACACCGCTGTGATGGGATTTTGGCCCACTCTTATCTTCAGAATTGTTTAAGATCCTAGGACTCCTGGAAAGGGTCGCCACTGTACCATGCTGTCTCCATTTATGGATAATGGCTCTGACACTGGTCTGCTGGAGTCCCAAAGATTTACCAATGACTTTGTATTCTTTCCCAGACTGAGACGTCTCTATAATCTTCTTTCTTGTTTGCTCTTGAACCTCACTGGATCAGGGCGTGATGATGTGTGTTCAGTATGACCTACCTCATTTTGTCAGACAGGTTTTATGTTCGAGATCTCCTGATTGGAAATGCCTGGCAGCCATCAGGCCTGGGTGTGGCCATGAAATTGAACTTGGCTTTCTGGGCAATTACTTTTTCACAGAGGGTCATGTAGGTATGGAAAGGGTTTTTCTCATAAATAAAATCACATCAGGAAAACTGAATTTTTTTTTTTAATATTTGGATTATCTTTGTGTAATGTTTAAATTTGTTTGATGATCTGAAAATGTTAAGTGTGACAAAGCTAAAAAAAAAAAAAAATCAGTAAGGCGGCAATAACTTTTGCACAGCACTGTATATTGCAGTGTTATTTAAAACATTTTGGACTGTCTGTCTAAAACTTAAAAGATGTAGACATATGTCTGTAAAAAGCCAGAGACTCAGTCCTGTATAGATGAGTGTGGAACGTAGATTACATCTGAATTGTGATGACCAGATCCTCTGTAATGAGCATGTTGACTTTGTAAAAATACTCATTTCGAGCATGTGATGGTTAGTATGGTCAGTGTGCTGTTAGCAAGCATTGCACTGGGGATTGAGAATCACTGTAAGAGCTTGATGTTTGGAAAACATGTTTTTTTCCTTCTTCACAGATTTGGTCGAAGCCGCTTTCTTCTTGTGCTCCTATGAATTTGCGATCAAGTCGAAGAATTCACCATGGTGTAAACTGCTGGATAAACTGGATGCTCAGGTATGCATTTTACTCTTGGTTGCAGTTTACAAAAAATGGTACAGAGATTGTTTAGTGAGTTGAGGTATACTGACCAAGGGTCGGCAACCTTTGCCATTCAAAGAGCCATTTGGACCCGTTTTCCACAGTAAAGAAAACACTGGGAGCCACAAATATATATATATATATATATATATATATATATATATAGGGTTATCAAAGGTGGACCATGTCTCTCGCTGTCGATGGTGTGAGGCTCTAAAAGAACCATTGCTGACTTTCAACAAGAGTAGCTGCATAGCCGTCAGCATGTTTCTGCCCTGCCATGGCCTGGCGAGCTGTCCAGGGTGTACTCTGCCCTCTCCTGGAGTCAGCTGGGATGGGCGCCAGCCTCCCCGTGACCCTAATTAGAATTTAGCGGTTCAGAAAATGAATGAATGTATTTGAGTCCTTCTTGTATTTTTATTAAGAAAAAGACCAGCTATCCAACGAAGGGAGGGACGGGGTGCAGCCAGATGTGTTAACGGGTTGGGTAGTCTACCTCACCATTCACTCCCTTCATGGAATCTTCTTTTCTTTATTCATTATATTAATATTGTTTTGTCGTAATTTTAATTTACAAAAACAACGACAACACAGAAAGGTATATGAAGACTTGTTTTAAGAAGGAGCCTGTTCAATGTTATTTTAAATACTGCACTGACCAAACCATTCTCAGAGTGAAGACTGAACCAGACCGCAGTCTTTTATTTTGTTACTGAGGGACAGTTATTTAATTCGGAGATTGCTGTGCATAAACCAGGTCTCATCCACCATCTCTTACTTCTGATTTCCATGACTGGATACTGGATTACAAACCCCGGCAATGGAAAAAGCTCTCTCGCTCGCTACGCTGCTGCTGGGAGGGTGAGAACAGTCCTTGCCATGAGCACAAGGGTGTGGAAATACTGTTGCATGCTCCCTCTACCAACACAGCAGATCAAAAACACCGAGACTCTTGATGTAGCTGATTTAATATAATGATAGCCATGTCTACAAGAACTTTTCTTTTTTTTTCCTTTCGGCTTTTTCCCCCTTTTTCAGTGGTTGTCACAGCAAATCATCTAATTTGCACATTTGATTTGGCATTTTCCCTTTTTCAGGGGTCGCTACAGCGAATGATTTGCATGTTTGATTTGGCACAGGTTTTTTACGTCGGATGCCCTTCCTGACACAAACCTTTTAGCAAGGGACAGAAACACACTGATGGCTTTGCAGTCCGCTCTTTACGAAAGTCAGCAATGGTACTTTTACATGAACCTCTCACCATAGACAGTGAGAGTCATGGCCGGCCTTTGATAACCCAGTTCGCTGCACTGGGGCAGGGGGGACAGTGACAATCTTGTGGAGAGTGGGACTCGAACCCCCAACCCTAGGATCAGCGATCCAGCGCCCTATACCACTAGGCCACCACTGCCCTGCTCCACAAGAACACGCACAGAAAATCACCCCGCCCACACCAAATAAATATCTGCCCGGACCGTGAATGTTAATTTTAATATACAGTATGTAATTTTCAACCCTAAAAGAGCATTTTTCTTCAAGGTTACCCTCTGGGTACCTGTGGATACCCAACCGTTGCAGGACTCTGCCTTAGATAGATTCTCCTGTCAGTCAGGTGAAATCTGATTTAACTCTCTACCCCTGGGAGCCCGGCATGCAGCAGTCCTATGGCCTCTGGCTTGCTGAATAAAAATCAAAATGTGTATCCGGATTCCTGTTAAGCTTCTTTGTGCCCGTTTATTTGACCGTCATTGCTTACACTCTACTCAAAAGTTTAAGCACGAGGTAAATCTGGTTTAATCAGTGAATATATAATTTGTACTGTATTAAAGGTGATATTAGTTAGAGTAAGTAAACTATTTTATAACAAAATTCTGTCGACTGTTGTTGTACAATAAAATTAATTTTGAGATCCTGAATTGTGGTTAGTGATGGTCAAGCACTGTCATCTCACAGCTCGTGTATGATGGATGGATGGATGGATGTTTGCTATTTAATTCATTTCATTTCCCCAATTGCTTTATTTATTATTCGGGTTGTGGGCAAGCTGGAGTTGATCTCAGGGTTAACATGCACATAAACATTCACACTCCCACATGGAGGCAATTGAGAATATACAGTTAGCCCACTGTGCATGTTTTTACACTGTGCAAGGAAATGCAGAGCATCTGGAGAAAACTCACACATGTACAGGGATATGATACAAACTCCACACTCAGGAACAGGGCTTGAGCCCAAGATTTTCTTGCTGTGAGGTGGAAGTGCTAACCTCTACACCACATCGGACCCAATGCGGTATTTAATGTATTTCTGAACTAATTTCAGACTATATTGCTGTTATGAGCTTGTATCTTTTTTGCTTTTCAGGTTCTGGAATACAAAAATGATCTGAAACAGTATTGGAAAAGGGGATACGGCCATGACATCAACCGCAAATCAAGTTGTGTTCTCTTTCATGACCTCTTCAGACGACTCGACCAAGCATCCTATGATTATAGGTAGGTGGCTCTGGTAGGGCAGGCTGAATATCACCAATAATTTTCTGAAAATTAATATTAGTTATATTAGTTTATTAAACTGGCTGTCTGACCCATAGCTCCTATGATTTTTTTAAATGTAAGAAAAAAGTAAGATATTGTGCAGTGTATACTGCCTTTTGTATGTTAACTTCTGTTGGGTTTTTTATTTTACTAGTCATTCTAAAAAAATAGCATACAAATTCATTATTTTCTGTAATGTACTGATAAAAATTAAACTTTCATATATTTTAGATTCATTGTACCCCAACTGAAATATTTCAGGTCTTTTATTGTTTTAATACTGATGATTTTGGCATACAGCTCATGAAAACCCAAAATTCCTATCTCAAAAAATTAGCATATTTCATCCGACCAATAAAAAAAGTGTTTTTAATACAAAAAAGTCAACCTTCAAATAATTATGTTCAGTTATGCACTCAATACTTGGTCAGGGGTCCTTTTGCAGAAATGACTGCTTCAATGTGGCGTGGCATGGACGCAATCAGCCTGTGGCGCTGCTGAGGTGTTATGAAGGCCCAGAATGCTTCGATAGCGGCCTTAAGCTCATCCACAGTGTTGGGTCTGGTGTCTCTCAACTTTCTCTTCACAATATCCTACAGATTCTCTATGGGGTTCAGGTCAGGAGAGTTGGCAGGCCAGTTGAGCACAGTAATACCATGGTCAGTAAACCATTTAGCAGTGGTTTTGGCACTGTGAGCAGGTGCCAGGTCGTGCTGAAAAATGAAATCTTCATCTCCATAAAGCTTTTCAGCAGATGGAAGCATGAAGATTTCATTTTTCAGCACGACCTGGCACCTGCTCACAGTGCCAAAACCACTGCTAAATGGTTTACTGACCATGGTATTACTGTGCTCAATTGGCCTGCCAACTCTCCTGACCTGAAGCCCATAGAGAATCTGTGGGATATTGTGAAGAGAAAGTTGAGAGACACCAGACCCAACACTGTGGATGAGCTTAAGGCCGCTATCGAAGCATTCTGGGCCTTCATAACACCTCAGCAGCGCCACAGGCTGATTGCGTCCATGCCACGCCACATTGAAGCAGTCATTTCTGCAAAAGGACCCCTGACCAAGTATTGAGTGCATAACTGAACATAATTATTTGAAGGTTGACTTTTTTGTATTAAAAACACTTTTTTTATTGGTCGGATGAAATATGCTAATTTTTTGAGATAGGAATTTTGGGTTTTCATGAGCTGTATGCCAAAATCATCAGTATTAAAACAATAGAAGACCTGAAATATTTCAGTTGGTGTGCAGTGAATCTAAAATATAAAAGTTTAATTTCTATCAGTACATTACAGAAAATAATGAACTAATGCTAATTTTTTGAGAACTAGAATTTCTTTTTTTTTTTTTAACAAGGCTTTACCTAATGGCTGTGTTCCTTTCTGTGTACAACTGGTCAGACCAGTTTGAGAATGATTATTCACGTACATTGTTTCTTTATGATGTGTGTGACTTTTATAGTTCTTAAATGATATTTGTATTGTGATTCTATTTCCGCCAATGTCAGCTCCAGTGCAAGTATGTATTGTTTGTTTCTGTCATCAAGAACACCACATGAACACTTAGCTTTAGACTGACTGAGTGCTTACGGTAATTCCATATCCATTTTTATGCACCAAGAAAGATCTAAAAACTCCTGAGTTTTCACTCTCTGTTCAGAAATGTTAGGACTAATTCTAAACTGCATGTGAAATAACTTGACTTTTATCATCATTGCTCAGGTTTGGAGAGGTGACCAAGGCAGTTACCATCCAGGTGGGCCATGGTGAGACTTTATTACCTCTGCTGTCCCTGATGGGTTTCTTCAGGGATGAATCTCCATTAACAGCCAAGAATTTTCCTCTGCAGCACAGCCGCAAGTTCCGTAGCAGCCAAATAGTACCGTATGCTGCAAACCTGCTCTTTATATTGTATGACTGTACAGACGGACTCAGGCTCCAGTTCTACCTTAATGAGAAACCGATGGCTCTTCCTAACATAAGCGATGTGGCTCCGCTGTATGATACAGTCAGGAACCATTACTCTGACCTCCTGGCTGGCTGTAATTTTAGGAAAGAATGTGAACTGCTTAAAGATATAGTTAAGAATACTGAGCTATGAGTTAGATGAGCAAAATATCATGGTAAGGGTGTGAGCAAAGGAATCACGTGCCATCCTGGGTGATATGACTTTCCAAAATGTATAAGACTTTACTGGTGACCAAATATATGGTGTACGTATTTATTTTTTTCCTGAATGTTACAGAAGCCAAATTTGATTATGAACTTTGACTACAAACTATATTTTGAATGAAAAATAGGACCTTTATTCCAATAAATGTATTTATTTATTTTTTTATATATCGTTGGCAGCCGTTCGTCTTGGGAGATTATAGGTTGATGCAGACAATTGCCTTGAGTGGGTGTAGAGTCCCAGTGTAGAATGACAGTCTCTCTCGCTGTCCACACAGATGAAGGAGAAGCGTCCTGCAAACAAGGTTGCCATAGTCTTTCTCCCATTCCTCTTCATGGCCTGCTGGTCTTTTCTAGTAGGCTCTGCCCTCTCGACGCCTAAGGAAACTGTGCACTGCCAGACCCCTCTGTTAGCTATTGATTACCATGTGCTGGTCAATCTCTGCTTGCTTCATGTCACGCTTGCAGGCGTCCTTGAAGCAGAGCTTTGGTTGGCAAACAGAGCAGGATCCATCACATAGCTCTCCATACAGCATGTCTTTTGGGATGCAGCCTTCTTCCATACAGCGTACATACCTAAGCCAGCGCAGACACCTCTGGATGAGCACCATGAACATGCTTGGGATGTCAGCTTGCTTGAATATCTCAGCGTTTGTTACTCTGTCCTGCCATTTGATGTGCAGGAGGTGTCTGAGGCAGTGGAGATGGAAACTTGAGCCGCTTTTCTTGCCCGACATAGGTTGTTCAACACTTACCATGGTACAGAAGAGTGTTTGACTACATGGGCTCGGAAGACTCTGAGCTTAGTGTTTTCTGTCAGCTAGCTGCTGCCCCATACATGCTTGCTGAGCTTGGACATGACCTTAGTAATCTGAGTATTGATTTCTATATAAAGAGAAAGGGAGCTGGTCATTTTGGATTCGAGGTAGGTGAAAGTATCCGCCATTTTGAAGGTTGTGCGTTTGATGTCCGTGATAGGGGTGGAGTCATTACCCTGTGCCATAATGTTGGTTTTCTTGATGCTGATAGTCAGTCCAAACTCTTTGCCGGCATGGGATAGCCGGCTGACCAGATCTTGAAGTGACAGTGTGGGATATCAGTGCTGCGTTGTTGGCGAACAGGAGTTCACAGATGAGTACCACCATAGCCTTGGTTTTGATTTGCAGGCTGGTATCATTATAGAGCTTCCCGTCTGCCCTAGTGCGGATGTAGACGCCATTGGTTCAATCTGCCAAAGCGAACTGGAGCAGCTTAGAGAGGAATATCCCGAACGGGGTCAGCACCAAGATGCAACCCTGAGTGACTCCGCTGCTCACTGGGAAGGAATCTGATGTACCACAGTTGAAGCACACTGTGCTGCACGTGTCTTCGTGAAAGGAGGTCACCAGTCACAGCAGATTAGGAGGTATCCAATTTTTTGCAGGAGGCTGAACAGCCCGCTTCTACTGACCAGATAGAACGTTTTGGTCAGGTCACTGAAGGCGATGTACAGTGGTTCCACTTTTCCTGCAGCCGTTGTAGTGAGATCATGTCCACTGTGGATCGACTGGCTTTAAAGCCACATTGTAACTCAGGATATACCCATGAGGCAAGATATTGCAGGCAGACAAGCATGACACGGGTGAAGACTTTTCCCATAACACTAAGGAGAGATATGCCACGGTAGTTATTATAGTCACTGTGGTCTCCCTTGTTCTTGTAGAGTCTGGTGATGATCATATCGTGCCGGTCTTGATGGATGCAACCTTGTTCCCAGCAGAGACACAAGAGCTCATAAAGATGTTGCAGTACAGCCAGCTTCCCACACTTCAAAACTTCTGGGGGAGGGGTGCTGTCTTCTGGGGGAGGGGTGCTCCATTTAAGGGAGTCAATGGCTTTGTCAATCTCATCCACGGTAGGTAAAGCATCTAGTTCCTCTATGGCAGCAAGATATGGAAGGTCATCTAGGGCAGTGTTGGTCACCAGGTTCTGGGTTGCAGGTCATGCTCAACCCAGTGTCTGAGCTGTATGCACCGGTCAGTGATGTCCTCACCTGTCTTGGTATTCATCAGGGCTGTCTTAGTAGCTACTGAGCCAATGACCATCTTAATGCCATCATACATTCCACAGGTGTCATGAGTGTCTGTAGCTAACTGGCTCTTGTTGCACAGGTTCTGCCAGTAGTCGTTTGCGCAGAGACGAAAAAATCTACTGAGTAATGTTTCGGGTATAGTGAGTGCTGGGGCAGAGATTTCTTTCTCTCCTTCTTTTTTTTTTCCTGAAAATTACAGAAGCCAAATTTGATTAAGAACTTTGACTACATGCTATATTTCTAATGAAAGTAGGACTTTTTTCCAGAGTTATGTTATATTAGTGTAATTGAATGACAAATTGTAAGGGCGTGTTCAAAATAATAGCAGTGTGGAGTTCAATTACTGAGGTTATTCATTCTTTGACAAACAGGTACCAATAATTGCTCTTATTTAAGAAAGGAAGGCACCAAATGTTGTACATGCGGGTTACAGTGAGTTTCTCTCTGAAATTCTGAGGAAAATGGGTCGTTCCAGACATTGATCAGAAGAACAGTGTAGCTTGATTAAAAAGTTGATTGGAGAGGGGAAAACATAAAGTGCTGAAAATGAGAGGTTGCTCAGGTAAATTGATCCCAAATGTTTTAAAATGGTAACCAAAACCTGAAAGACGTGGAAGAACGTGAAGAACTACCATTCAAATGGATCAAAGAAGAGTCAAAATGGCTTCAACTCAGCCGAAGATCAAAGCAGGTCTAAAGTTACCTGTAAGCCATGTTACAATTAGAAGACGCCTATTTGAAGCCAAGCTATCAGCAAGAAGCCCCCGGATATTTACAGCATACCAGAGATCATGGATCAGGTTTGAATACATCAGAATACTTGAAGAGCCCATGCTGCTTAATGCTGAAGACGAAATTCCCTTGAAATGGCTGTTACAGCAAGACAGCGATGCCAAATACACCAGTAAATGGGCAACATCTTGGTTTCAGACCAAAAAGATTGATGTTATGGAGCGGCTGGCCCGATCCCCGAACCTTAATCCGATAGAAAACTTGTGGGGTGACATCAAAAATGCAAAAAATACAGAAGACCTGTGGAATATAGTCCAATCATCCGGGGCTGGAAAACCTGTTCATGGGCACCAGAAGTTGGTTGATTACAACACCGATGTGCAGCAGTTCTCAGAAAACAGCGATTGTACAACCAAATATTAATTAGTTCAGTGATTCAAAGAAAAACAAAACCTTGCAACATTTTTTAATTTGCACAGTCTAATATTCACTTTTTATTAATTTTGTTTAAGGAACGACAAATTTGAGATTTGTTTTGATTTGGAATAGAATGTATTTGTGTGTATGGAAATAAAAGCTATTATAAGGATTTTGAGCTTTACTGTATTCACTTTTGTAAACACACTATTATTTTGAACATACAAGTGCTGTGCAAAAATTTTTGCCCCTTACTGATTTATTTATTTTTATTTACGGGGGCCGTGGTGGTCTAGTGGTATAGGGCGCTGGATCGCTGATCCAAAGGTTGGGGGTTCGAGTCCCACTCTCCACAAGTTTGTCACTGTCGTCCCCCCCCCCCCCCCCAGTGCAGCTAACTGGGTTATCAAAGGCGGGCCATGTCTCTCACTGTCTATGGTGAGAGGCATGTAAAAGAACCATTGCTGACTTTCGTAAAGAGTAGCTGCAAAGCCGTCTGCGTCTTTCTGTCCCTTGCTAAAAGGGTTGTGACAGGAAGGGCATCCGACGTAAAAACCTCTGCCAAATCAAACATGCGAATCAAATGATTCGCTGTGGCGACTCCCGAGTAAAAGGGAAAAAGCCAAAAGGGAGACAGACAGACTGATTTATTTATTTTTACTTTTTTGCACCTTTTTGTTGCACTTAACTTTTTTCCAAATCATCAAACAAATTTAAACATTGCACAAAGATAACCCAAGTATTCAAAAAATGCAGTTTTTCTGTTATGATTTTATTTGTTAGGAGAAAAATCCTATCCAAACCTACATGAACCTCTGTGGAAAAGTAATTGCCCCTTGTTAATTGTGATTGTGGGGCCGGTGGTGTAGTGGTTTGGGTGCTGGGCTCATGATCAGGAGGTTGCGAGTTCAAATCCCAGTGAGACCCCCACTTACCCCCACCTGGGCAAAAAGGTCTCAACCACAAGTGTGCCTCTGTTCACCCAGCAGTATAAATGGGTACCAATGAAAATATACTGGGAAGGTAACCTGCGATGGACTAGCATCCCATCCAGGAGGAGTTGTACTGCTAGTCGCTTCACGCTACAGAATCCAGGGATGAGCACTGGTCCGATGAGCCACTAGGCTCGGGTGTAAAAAGCCCAGCGGACTTTACCTTAATTGTAATTAATCCGATTATTGAGGGAAAACTGAGTTCGAATTCATGGCCACACCCAGGCAAGATGGCTGCCAGACATTTCCAATCAGGAGATCCCTAACATAAAACCTGTCTCACTAGGTGAGGGAGGCCATACTGAAAACACATCATGCCGTGAAAGATTATAGAGATATCTCAGTCTGTGAAAGGATACAGTCATTGGTAAATCTTTGGGACTCCGGCAGACCACTGTCAGAGCCATTATCCATGAATGGAGAAGGCATGGAACAGTGGTGTCCCTTCCCAGGAGTGGCCGACCTACCAAAATTATTCCAAGAGCACGGCGCAGGGTTAGTCGCAAAGGATCCAAAAACCACTTCTAAACAACTACAAGCCTCATTTGCATCAGTTAATGTCAATGTTCATGACTCCACCATCAGAAAGACACGAGGCAAAAATGGCATCCATGGAAGAGTTCTGAGGCGAAAGCCACTGTTAACAAAAAGAATATCAAGGCATGACTCCCTTTTGCCAAGAATCATCTTGATCATCCCCAAAGGTTTTGGGAAAATGTCCTCTGGACTGATGAAACTAAAGTTGAACTTTTTGGGAGAAATGCATCCTGTTACATCTGGTGCAAAAGGAACACTGAATTTGATAAGAAGAACGTTGTGCCAACAGTGAAACATGGTGGTGGAAGTGTGATGATCTGGGCCTGCTTTGCTGCTTCAGGACCTGGGCAACTTGTCATGATTGATGGAACTGTGAATTCTGCTCGCTACCAAGAAATCCTGGTGAAGAATGTTCGTTCATCAGTTCGAGATCTCAGACTAAAGCACACCTGGGTTCCACAGAAGGACAATGATCCAAAGCGCACCAGCAAGTCCACTTCTGAATGGCTAAAAAAGAACAAAATGAGGGTTTTGGAGTGGCTTAGTCAATTTCCTGACCTGAATTCTACTGAGATACTTTGGCAGGACCTTAAAAAGGCTGTTCGTGCCTGAAAACCATCCAATCTGTTCGATCTTAAACAATTCTGCAGAGACGAGTGGGCCAGAATCCCATCACAAGGATGTGAAAGACTCATCACCTCTTATCGCAAACGCTTGACTGCAGTTATTGCTGCAAAAGGTGGTTCAACCAGTTATGAGGTTTAGGGGCAATTACTTAGTCAGACGGGCCCTTGTAGGTTCAGATGTTTTTTTCCCTTAATAAATGCAATTGGCACTGAAAACTGCATTTTGTGTTTACTTGTGTTTGATCTTTGTATAATATTTAGGTTTGCTTGATCTGAAATGGATGACGGGGAAGTGATGGTCTAGTGGTCTAAGGTGCCGGATCGCTGATCCAAAGGTTGGGGGTTCGAGTCCCACTCTCCACAAGGTTGTCACTGTCCCCCCCAGTGGAGCTAACTGGGTTATCAAAGGCCGGCCAGGTCTCTCACTGTCTATGGTGTGAGGCATGTAAAAGAACCATTGCTGACTTTCGACAAGAGTAGGCTGCAAAGTTGTCAGCGTGTTTCCGCCCTGCGATGGCCTGGCGAGCTGTCCAGGGTGTACTCTGCCCTCGCCCTGAGTTGGCTGGGATGGGCACCAGCCTCCCCGCGCCCCTAATTAGGATTAAGCGGTTCAGAAAATGAATGAATATTATATTTTTATTTGAAGTGTGTACTTCTATGAGAAATGGTCTTGTTTGCTATCTTTGTTTGATTTGATATAAAATACAAGGCGTACAATAGTGATTGCCATGGGGCAGTGGTGGTCTAGTGGTATAGGGCGCTGGATCGCTGATCCAAAGGTTGGGGGTTCGAGTCCCACTCTCCACAAGGTTGTCACTGTCTCCCCCAATGCAGCTAACTGGGTTATCAAAGGCGGGCCATGTCTCTCACTGTCTATGGTGAGAGTCATGTAAAAGAACCATTGCTGACTTTCGTAAAGAGTAGCTGCAAAGTCGTCAGCGTGTTTCTGTCCCTTGCTAAAAAGGGTTGTGACAGGAAGGGCATCCGACGTAAATACCTCTGCCAAATCAAACGTGCGAATCAGATGATTCGCTGTGGCGACTCCCGAGTAAAAAGGGAAAAGGTCGAAAGGAAGACAGACAGACAATAGTGATTGCCATGCCAGCATCCTCTTATTAACCAGGGTTAGCTATCAGACAAATACAAATTAAGTTATTTTGCAATGTAAAGATTAACCAACAAAATTTATTTAAAAAAACACTCCCCACATATTGTGAAGATAGGGGAAAAAAAATCACAAACCATCTTTCAGAAAAATGATACAATGCTTTGCGCTCTTTAATTTCCACTTGTACAACAAAAACGTGAATGTAGGGAACATGTAGTATTTTGAAGATTTCTTCTTTATTCTTATTGTATATAAAAAGACTCCAAGTTCTAGATACGTTTTACGAGTCTATTATGGCTTTGTCTATACTCAGTCACTATAGGGCTGGAGGGAGGCTGAACCTGTCTCAGCCGACACTAGGCGAAGGCGGAATACACCCTGAACAAACCATTTGAGATAAGCATATAACTGCATATTATTCAAAACTATAATCACTATTAGATAACGGTTATTTTTATTTATTTATTACTGTTAATTATGATGTGAATATATAGAGTTAATTAAATTTACCAAAACTTGATTTCTTCTTGTGCAGTATGGTAGTACAACTGACATAGTCCCTGATTTGTTCCCATTTTCGGGGTTACTATCTGTGCAAAGTGTCTGTTCATGTTCTCCCTGTGCTTATATGGAGCATTCCTTCAGAACATGGCAGTAAGTGATTTACAGTCATCCCTTGCTACGTCGCGACTCAAAGTTCACGGCCTCGGTGCATCGCGGTATTTTCCATAAGTATCCAAAATCAAATAATATTCATAAAAATTTCAAAATTTGCGCTAAAACCCCTATGTACGCAAGCGAAAGGCAGGGACCCAAGGCAGGCTGTGTCCATTGTTTACAAACGACAGACTGAACGTGTCCCTCCTTCAGTCCCAGTTCAGGCACGGACCACCCACTCAACTCAATCTCGCAAGCTGATTGGCTTAGACGTGTGACGCTGTAGCCTCGCACATTCCCGCGGAGAGGAAGAAGACGCCGAGTTCATTCAAGCTTTGTTTGGATTTCGTATCACGCTATCTCTCTCATTGTGTTCCTTATTTTTGTGATTTTGTGATCTTATAGTGTTTGTGACTCCCTTGAACATGCCTCCTAAACGTCCTGCACCATCTAAGGCATCCAATGAGCCCAAGAAAAAGTGAAATATGATGACAGTGACCCAAAAAGTGAAGTTGCTAGATATGCTGACGGCGGGCAATACGTATGCCCGTGTAGCATGCCATTACGGCATAAATGAATCTACTGTGCATTACATCATCGTACTGCACAAGTCTCTCATCGTCATTTTTTTGGATTAAGATCAAGCGGAGAAGAGCTATTGTCAGAGGTGAGTACAGTACTTAAAGTATTTATATATAAATTCTATTTAAATATTAATACATTCCAGTATTTACATATTTACATATGAATATAACGTTTAATATACACTACTTGATATTGTATAGATGCGAAAACATATACCGATGGTAGAAATGAGAGGGGTGATCCTACTTCGCGGTTTTTCGATTATCGCAGCCAGGTCTAGTCTATATTATCTGTGAAATTCGAGGGAAGACTGTAATATATAAATGCTCAAAATCCAAGAGTTGAATGAGTATGCACATGTTGGTGTGCATGAAGGTGCCTTGCATTCCATCCAGAGAGCTTTCCGAGTCACTCCTAGTGTCCCAGATCCAAACTCTCAGACTCTGACTTAATACTTAATTGTGTGATGTGAGTGACTCCTGTAATTACTGACCATTCACGGTAATCTTTCACATGCTTGACCTAGAAATTACCCCATAAACTGTGCTTTCATATGTATGACAAAGCAGATTGCTGAACTTTGAGCCATCTGAATGAGTTTACCGACCTGGGATATTTCCTCTGAGAGAGCTAGACATGCATGGCGTATGTAGTTTGTATTTTTTTTTGGTTCCACTCAAATGAGGATGTGTTTACCTTTTGGGCCTGGTTCTTCTCGAGGTTTCTTCCATGCATCAACCCGGGGAGGTTTTCCTTGCCACTATCACTGTGTGCTTTGTCATTTGGGATGGATTTCCTTTCGGCATTTTCCCTTTTTCAGGGGTCGCTACAGCGAATGATTTGCATGTTTTATTTGGCACAGGTTTTTTACGTCGGAGGACCTTCCTGACACAACCCTTTTGGCAAGGGACAGAAACATGCTGATGGCTTTGCAGCTACTCTTTACGAAAGTCAGCAATGGTTCTTTTACATGAACATCTCACCATAGACAGTGAGAGACATGGCCGGCCTTTGATAACCCAGTTAGCTGCACTGGGGGGGGGGAGACAGTGACAACCTTGTGGAGAGTGGGACTCGAATCCCCATCCTTAGGATCAGCGATTGTAAAAAATGTTTAAACTCCTTTGTAAATTCCTATTTTACTGTGTAAAGCTGCTTTTCGACAAGGTCACTAATAAAATAAACTTGAATTGAGTTCAATACATGGTAACTTGATGATCGGTTTGGTTCGCTATCGAGGAGATAATACACATGATCTCAATTGGAGAATGCTTTGAAACTATGCAATATGGTGGGTTTTTTATTTTTTAAGTAAAAAAAGATTCACTGTTTTTGAGAACTGCTGTGTTGCGCTCAATCAACTTCTGACACCTATGAACAGGTTTTCCAGCCCAGGACGATTGGATTATATTCCAGTGTTCTTCTGTGTTTCATGGTTTTGTTTCAGAAACTGCATTTTGATGTCACCTCGCAAGTTCTCCATTGTATTAAGGTCCGGGGATCAGGCCACTCGGCTGCATGTCAATCTTGTTGTTCTGGAACCAAATGCTGCCCATCTGTTTGGGTTGCCGTCTTTTTGGAACACCCATTTCAAGGGTATTTCCTTGTCTGTTTACATTAATAAAAACGACACCACATGACTGAAGAAACAATTTTGCATGTGTGAGATAACTTGGCAGTGTGACACTGATTCATCAAAAGTTGAGAAGTCTGAGCTCATGATGCCTTCCATTGTGGTAGATTCCACTCTATTCTTCTCCTCATAGTGTGAGGCAACTAGGAGCTCAACTCCTCCTTGATGGGATGCTATGGCTTTGCAGGTTGCCTTGCCAGCATGTATTTTTTTAAAAAAAAAAAACTGCTGAGTGGACAGAATTACACTTGTGGTTAAGATCTTGCCCAGGAGTCTTAGCATGGTGGTGGTGGTGGTGGTGGTGGTGGCTAACAGGGATTCAAACCAATGACCTTTCGATCATGAGCGTCACATTTACAGTATATCCATGTATAAATATTTTTTAAAATGATGGTGGCCCACCACTTTTGAATATCCGTAGAGAGACTTTTGAACTTTTGGTTTGGACATGTACAGAGGAGGGATAGTGAGTATATTGGCAGTAGGATGCTGAGGTTGGAACTACCAGGCAGAAGGCCTCGAGGAAGACCAAAGAGAAGATTTATGGATGTGGTGAAGGAGGACATGAAGATAGTTGGTGTAAGAGAAGAAGATGCAGAGGATAGGGTGAGATGGAGGCAGATGATTCGCTGTGGTGCCTCCAGAAGGGAACAGCCGAAAGGAAAAGAAGAAGAAGAAGAAGACTGCTCTCCCTTTCAGGTTTGATATCTCAATGCTTGCTTTACGGGTTCTGCATTGTTCATCATTGCATAACTGAGCTTCTGTAAATATTTCTCAGCGCGTAGTATTTCTTAATCGTCCAGAAGTCATAGACCACGCCCCAGCTGCGAGTAACGTCCAATCACACCGCACGACGGGGAGAATATATGTATGAATTTCGGCCAGGGCCACGCCCCCCTCGTGGATGTCCGGAGTTGTGATTGGCGGGAGGAGGATTTTCAGGAAGAAAGTTGTCTGTGCTACGTGTCCAACAGATTTTCTGTCCTCCTCGCAGTGGGATTTAAGTCGTGTTCGCGTCTCGGCAGGTTTCACACGACACCGAATCACAGCGACCGAGCAGTGCCATCATGTCTGGAACCAAAAAACAGAAAACGGTGAGCGCAAACTCTGAACAATCAGGTCTCTCTCTCACACCCGGACCGAAAAATCTCAGCTCGGTTCACAAGTTCCAGCGAGAGATCTGCAGGAAAGGGATACTGTCGGGTCAGAGGTTCTGATGAATTAAACTGGACAGCAGAAGTGAATCAGTTGTAGCTTTTCTGGACAGTTTTACTCTTGAAGTCTTCATAACGTCAACAAGAGATTTGAGACCAGACCAGACTTAGTGTTGAACTCTTTAGAACAATCATTTCTTTCTTTCAACCATCGAGATCCACCTGAGGACACAATTATTATTGTTATTATTATTACTACTAGTAGTACTATTATTATTATTATTATTATTATTATTATTATTATTATTATTATTATTACTACTACTACTACTACTACTACTATTGTTTCTATTACTACTACTATTATCACTTATTATTACGACTAATACTATTCTTATTGTTGTTGTTATTATTATTATTATTATTATTATTATTATTATTACTACTACTATGATCACTATTATTATTATTACGACTAATACTATTATTATTTATTATTATTACTACTACTATTTCTATTACTACTACTATTACTATATCACTTATTATTATGACTATTATTATTATTATTATTCTATAGATCAGTGAAACCACTTTTCCTCTCCTGTATGCTTCTTATTTTGTTTGAACCCCTTTGAGTGTCATTATTTTTGTGTCTCTTCCCTCTAAATCATTATTCTATGGGAAATATGGACAGTCGGTCCCTCAGTCTCGGGATAATTTGTTTGTTAGTCTGTTGTTTGCTTGTTTTTAATTGAATAGTGTGTGAACAGACTGTGCTGTGGCCTCTGTTTGGTCTGCTTTGGTGCAGACAGGGGCGTCTCTATGTGGGGTTGGTGTTCTCCTTATCATTGCGTGGGTTTCCTCCGGGGACTCCGTTTTATTCTCCACAGTTCAAAAACATGCACAGTACCCGACTTGGATGTTCCAAATCACCCCTAAGGTGTGAGTGTGGATGGCTGTGTGTATTTTTGCTGTGCAGTGGTCTGGCGAGCTGTTCAGGGTGTACCCTGCCTTCACCCAGAGTTGGCTGAAATGGGCATCAGCCTCCCCATGATCCTAACTGGGATTAAGTGGCTTAGAAAGATGAATGAATGAGTTTCCTCAGTCAGCAGCTGCTCTCTTCTCTTCCCAGTTTCTGAGTGTAGGAGCAAGAGCTAGGGGTTCCCAAGGGGTTCAGCGAAGCTCAATCGCCAGGATGATACTGGTAGACTGTTGGGTTTATCAATCGCCAGGATGATACTGGTAGACTGTTGGGTTTATCAATCGCCAGGATGATACTGGTAGACTGTTGGGTTTATTCGGGAGTTGGCCTGTTCTACCTTCTTGTAGATTTGAATAATGGATTTGGATTCATAATATTGAGATATATACAGTAGAGCCATTTTTTTGTGCCGTTTTCACACAGGAAGATTCATATATCATATAATCAAGTTGTAATTAATTCTCCTGCAAAAATAATCAGGCTTTGGTCCACTTAGAGTTTAATTATATGTTATTCACAATATACTGTTTCTATGCGTCCTTCAATTTTACTCTGCTGAAAATCTCCTGGCCCAACTTACACGAACTCACGTGATTCAACTGCACTCAGGGTTGATTATGAAAAGACAAGCTTGACTCTGCCAGAAAAAGTAGCTCAGTGTTTATGGGAGTCAAAGGAGGCCCTGATGTATGTTGGAGCTTCTAGGGTGGGAGGGGTATGGTTAGGATAGGGTGGGTGAAAGGCTGAGAGAAGTGTGGCTGTGTTCCAGCCCGGCCACCTCTCCTTTCCACTGGCCCGTATGAATAGTGCTGTTTGTTTGCCCATTTCACCCGCCCTCTTAAGTCTTCCACTACTCTCTCTCTCTCTCTGTCTGTCTCTCTCTCTCTCTTTAACATTCAGACACTAAATGAATGTTGTCACAATGCTGCTGAGATGAAGCAGTCAGTTTTTATTGCATTCTGGAGGGTGACTGCTGCCTCATGTGCTATTAAATAATTATTTATGGTTATGTAAAAGTGTAGCATTTGTAGAGCGAAGTTCATCTGACAAAACTTTGTGCCCTGTTTCAATCATTTCCAAAATACTGAAGAACCTTTAACCTCACGAAGTTGAGCAAATAAATTGTTTTGCCTTACATTACGAGTGAGTTGAATTAAGGAGAATTTACTTTTTTCACCTTTTCACGTTGGATCTTGTTCGTCATATCTTTTGTTGACTGTACAATTTACTGGGCTTTTTTAGGCTGTCCAGAGGGCAACCAATGTTGTATACCAGGCACACCATGTGAGCAGGAGCAAACGAGGCCAGGTTGTGGGAACTAGAGGTGGCTTTCGAGGCTGCACTGTCTGGCTGACAGGTTTGATTTGTTAATAGACATTCAGAAAAAAATCTCTTGGTGAACACACAACGTTTTATCCTCCAATCAAGCTTAAATTAAAAACCCACTCGCAGTGAGACGTTTATTATCTCTGACTAGGGCTGTCTGGTGCTGGAAAGACGACGATTGGTTTCGCTCTGGAGGAGTACCTCGTATCCCATGGCATTCCGTGCTATTCTCTTGATGGTGACAACATTCGTCATGGCCTAAACAAGAATCTGGGTTTCACCACAGCAGACCGAGAAGAGAACATCCGCCGTATTGCAGAGGTGGCCAAGTTGTTTGCTGATGCTGGCTTAGTTTGCATCACAAGCTTCATCTCTCCTTTTACAAGGGTACGGTGCAGCTAATATACAGCTTCATTATTGTCTGCCAAAATTACTTGTATGTGATGAAAACCTGATATTTAAGATTAACTTTACGTTGCTTATTTATTCTGACACAAAAAGGACCGTGATGAGGCAAGGAAGATCCATGAGAATTCGAACTTAAAGTTCTTTGAAGTGTTTGTGAATGCCCCACTAGAGGTGTGTGAAAGCAGGGACGTCAAAGGGCTTTATAAAAAAGCCCGTGCTGGAGAGATTAAAGGTACACACTGGCCAGACCTTGTTTCATACAATTAGATACTTGGAATATACACACACACACACACACACACACACACATATATATATATATATATATATATATATATACACAGTGAGTCGTCGACTTACGACCTATGCGAGTTACGTCTGATCGACTTTACGACTGCAAAAGTGGTGAAGCATGATTCATGGCGGTGCAGTGCGAGTGTTGCGCACGACGGTTGTTTGTGCTGCCGGCAGCGCCAGCATCTTAAAAGGCCAAGCAGGAGATGATGCAGCTTCACTTTCTAACTGCTCAGAGCAAATTTATTCATCTACTTTCAATGCCACGTCACTGTGGCGCGAAGCTGAGAGCCAATCCTTTCTGTGTGGGCGGGTCCGATACTTTGAAACTCTAATTTTATTGGACTCACACGCTGCAGTGTTTATGTGACAGGAAGCGCCTCCCAAGTTTTGGCAATCAGCTGCTCTGCGGGTTGAAGTTTTTCCATGTCCGTCTATTTGTGTTTGCTTGCCAGCTGTGCTTGGCTTCGTGGAAATGAGACGATCAAAATGAGGGAAATTTATCTTTTTACTCAAACAACACGCGCAGTCTGTGGCTGTTGTTATGATCCAATAAAATTGGAGTTTGAGGCTATCAAACCCGCCTACACACTGGAGTACAGGAAGGATTGGCTCTCCGCTGCGTGTCACAGTGACGTGGAATTGAAAATAGATGTATAGATTTAAATGCGCGAGATTTATTCATCTGTTTTTGTTTGGCGTGAGTGTATTTGGATGGAAAGTCGACATACGACCAGATCGAGTTATGACTGGTCTGCCAGAACCAAAAACAGTCGTAAGTCGACGACTCACTGTATATATGTAATATATACAGGGATCCCTCACTTTACGAGGTTAATTGGGACCGAGATCCCCATGCGACCATCGAAATCCGCAAAGTAGGATCACCCCCCCCAACCCTGCCCTGACTGTACATGTATGTGTATATAATATCAATAAATACATATTCAATGCTATAAATGCTTATAATAACAATTCAGCATTAAAAAATAATGCATAAAATGTAAATAAAATATAAATACACATACATACAGGTGCGCACGCACACACATGTGCAACTCACAACAATGTAACTAGTTTTGATGGGAGGTTTTGGGTTGTTTTTTGTTTGTTTAGGTTTTTTTTTTTTGCATAATTGGTCTTGTTTTTGTGGCATTTTCATTATAACTTTTCTGCCTATTCTTCCTTAATTTCCTTATATTTTAATTATATGAATATACTTAGAAAAAAAAAGAAACTGCGATACACTGAAGCTGCATGAATTGAAGCGCGAAGTAGCGTGGGATGGCTGTATATTGGTAAGTTATAGGTATATGGAACAGATGTGTATAACTCGGTACACTGTTTCTATTACTTCTTAGGCTTCACAGGAATTGACTCGGAGTATGAGAAACCAGATTCCCCAGAGCTCATACTGAAGACCGGAGAGGTCACAGTCAATGAGTGTATTCAGCAATTGATGGAGCTCCTGAAAGACCAGGTGAGTAAATTAGTGTTCTGGAAGATTCCAAAACCTCTAGACCGAGTCGAGCAGAATTACCTGTTTTGGAGCCAGATTTCAATTAAACAGATTATTATTATTATTATTATTTTTTTTTAAGTTTATCATTTCAAATAAATAAATAAAACCAAAGAAAATTGCAACATATTGACCCTTACTTTTATATCATCTCTACCGCTTATCCTATTTAAGATCGTGGGGAAGCTGGAGCCAATCCCAGCTGACTTCAGGGAAAAGTGGTTTATATCCTGAACAGCTTGCCAGTCCATTATAGGGCCAACAGTGACACATAGCCATTCGCACTCACACTTAGGAGCAATATGGAACAGCCTATTAGCCTTAGGACTCTGGGAGGAAACAAGAGAACCTTGAGGAAGCCCACACAAGGATGGGGAGAACATGCAAAACACCACACGGAAATTTCCCCTTGCTCGGCCTGGGGATTAAACCCAGAACCTACTTGCTGTAAGATGAAAGTGCAAAACATTACATCACCGTTCCACCTCAGGGATTCACATTGCACTAATCTTACTTCTTTGATATAAAGGTGATGTTGTTTTTTCAGTGAGCCCTGAAATATGTTTAAATAACACATTTACATTCATATGGATCATCAAGATCATCTAAAAACATTTGGAGCGTGTCATTAAAGCAAACAGGTGACATACTTCTGAAACTCATGTAAATATTTCCAAGATTTTACTCTTAACTTATTACTGAAAAAAATTGTAAGAAAAACAATTGCCTTAAATAGATAAGCGAGGTAAACAGTAGCATTTTTACTCGTGTGTCCGAATGTTCATAGTTTTAAAGAGTCGGACTCCGTGTTAGTCGATGCTTGTTTTTTTTTTTTTCGGGCAGAATTAGGAGTTAGATGACGAGACCGATGATGAGAATGGTTCTCTTTACTTGTAGGGAATTGTGCCCAGTGGGCTGAGAGAGGAGATCATTGAGCTGTTTGTCCCTGAAAACAAGATACATTTGGCACTGAGCGATGCCAATGTGCTTCCTACAGTAAACATCACCAAGGTAAAACAGTAACCCTTACCCATCATATTTCTAAGTAGAGCCTATAAGTGTTTATGTTCATGTGGAAATTATAACTATAAAGTTCAAACTCCTATTATATCCTGAGGTGACTCGTTATAAACCTGATTATAAAGAGCCGCGATATGCACGAAGTTAACTACAAGTCAGTGCCAGTGCAGTGACGAAATACGCCTGAAGCAGCAGAACAGTCGTCTGAATTGAGGTTTCTTTTTGCATTAGTTGGATCTTCAGTGGGTTCAAGTGTTGGCCGAAGGCTGGGCTACACCCCTGAAAGGCTTTATGAGGGAAAGGGAGTTCCTGCAGGTTCTTCATTTTGGAACTCTGCTTGATGGTAAAGACATTCACCAACCAAAACCTCTCTGTTAGCGTCAGCTCTCAAATTGTGACTGAAATCTATCTGTGACATTAATCTGTATTCTACAACATCCAGAGTCTGATCTCCCTTTTTTTTTTTTTTTTTTTTTACCCCAATCTTTGTTAAAGTCTTTTTGTTTATTTCTAGGTGGCACCATCAACCTTTCTGTACCAATTGTTCTAGCAGTCTCGAAGGAAGACAAAGACAGATTAGATGGTAGTGCTGCTTTTGCCTTGGAGTATAAGGGCCAAAGAGTGGCCATAATGAGGAACCCTGAGTTTTATGAGCACCGTAAGGAGGAGCGCTGTGCCAGACAGTGGGGCACCACATGTCTCCAGCACCCTTACATCAAGGTCTGGGAAAATTCATCAATGCTACAATAATAAGTAATAATAGGAATATCGTAGTGCGTAATGCCGTTCCAGCTTATATTGGTTTCATCTGTTTGTAGCTGTTGTTTTTCTTCAAGTTTTATAACCTGCTTGCTTTCTTAGATGGTTATGGAAGGTGGTGATTGGTTGGCTGGGGGAGACTTGGAGGTGTTGCAGCGAATCAAATGGAATGATGGCCTTGACCAATACCGGCTCACCCCGAAGGAGCTCAAACAAAAGTTTAAGGAAATGGGAGCAGGTAATACAAGAGGATCTTTTTTTTTCTGCAGAGGGGAATCTGGCCCTCTCCCTGGTTTTATTCGGGGGAGGTTTACTTTCATTATACAGTGCATACACAATGAACTGTAAGTTCTTTCTTTGTAAATAGCTATGAATGAGATTAGCTGTAAGCTTAAGTCATACGATTTCAACAAGACTAAGCAAGATTCTGGGGCAAAATTCATACAAAGTCAAGTGGAGTCTCCGGTGAAAAACTTCTTTGAAACATTCAATAGAACTAATTCATTTGCCAAACTGCTTCATCCTATTAGTGTCACTATCTCAAATGACACTCTGCCAAGGCAAGGTACACCCTCGGTTTATCTCAGGGCAACACACACACACACACCTAGGAGTCATTTGTAACAGCCAATTAGCTTAATGTACATGTCTTTGGACTGTGGGAAGAAACCAGAGTATCTGGAGGAACCCAACCTAGAAATATCTGTTCTGGAACCTAAAGGTCACTATTTTTCGAATCCCGAATGAGCAGAAAATGTATGCTGGTTTGGGCGCGAGCTGCACTTTTCCTTGCTGGAGCTTTCCTTTCATGGCTGAAGTGCCCTTGAGCAAGGCACCTTTCCCCAGCTGTTCTCAGGGTGCCCTAATGTATGGCAGTAGACTGTTCTGAGTGTGTGTGTGTGTGTGTGTGTGTGCTCATTTGAATGGGTTAAATGCAGAGGTAGTAATTTTTCATGATGCAGTACAGACGCTCCCTGACTTACGTTTTAATTGGTTCCTGATGGCCGAACGTAAGTTGAAAGTGAACGCAAGTTGTTCGTGACGTATGGCGCTCATACTGTACTATACATCCATAAATACCATTACCGTATCTCATAAAACACCCATAAATCAATTATTATAAACATAACATTGTAAAATAATATCAAATATATCAAATAATATCGACATTCATTTCAAGTAAGCCACTTATTTATACTGAGTCACTTTACATGAAGCTTAAAACAGCCAATCAACGCTTACAATATGTGAGGCGCTCAATACCGAAAGTAGTGTACTTGCGAAAGTAGTGTACTTGCTGTGGGTTATACAGACTTCCGGTCTTTCAAGTGCGCAAGGGTGCCGTTGAACTCGTTTAGAACACAGCCTGCACTGATGTGACTCACCAACTATATTTGCTTAGGGTTACAAAAGTCCACAAAACAGTGTAAACACAAAGATCACAGAGACTATATATATATATATATATATATATATATATATATATATATATATATAAAACTGAACTGGGAAGAAGGAGGGGCACATTCAGTCTGTTGTTTGTAAACAATGGACGCAGCATCTTTACGTCAGCTTATTATGTAGGTACGTCTAAACTCAAAATTTGACTTTTTTTTTTTTTTTTTTGAAAAAAAAAACCAAACAAACGTAAAATGGATGAACATAAGTCAGGGAGCATCTGTATATATTAAAAATAATTTTTGTAATCTACAGTATATTAAAATTTTTAATGTAAAATGGTTCTAAAATAATTTTAGGTGTAGTGTTCTGCATTTATGAATGAGCACTGGGGACAAAAATACAGCGCCAAACTCTCGACTATATTTGTGTTGAAGTTTTACAGTGCACTGCGGTGTACTTGTCATTGATAACCTTAGACATAGTGAGACATTAAAGCAACCATGCAATAAAGTGTTAAGCATTTCCAGCTCATTATAAGGTATGTGGCAGTGGTGGCTTTTAGTACTTCAGGTGATGGGTTACTGATTCAAAGATCAGCGGTTCAATCCCCTTGAGCAAGGCCTTTAAGCTCTCAATTGCTCAAAATGATAATTGTAAGTCACACTGGATAAGAGCGTCTGCCAAACGCCGGGGAGAGCGACAATGACTGAGTGCCTTTTGCTTACCCAAAATCGTGAATGTGTTTAAATGCCGGTTTGACAAGAACACTTGCATTCACTTCAAGCAGTCTAAAAACAACAGGTTATGAATACGGGCTCTATGCAGTATATAGTTTTTTTTCAGTTGGATAATTGCTGGTGAAACCAGTTCAACACTGGTCAGAAGCTGTTTAAACAATTATGCTGCTTAAAATCACTCGACCTTGACACTTGGAACACATGGCTATTTATGTGCTGTTCTCTGGACAAAAATGACCTACATAATATTTGTGAGGCAGTACTTCCTGTTTGGACAGACTAAATAAACAACAAACTTCCATAGTTACCAACTTACATTTCAGGAGGTGGAGTAACATTGGTGCAGCTCGGAGGTTCGTTATAACCATAAAAATACACACCAAAACCACATTTCCGTCTCTTGCAGATGCAGTGTTCGCCTTCCAGCTACGCAACCCAGTGCACAATGGCCACGCACTCCTGATGCAGGACACCAGGAGGAGACTGCTCGAGCGTGGCTACAAGAAGCCTGTGCTGCTGCTACACCCACTCGGTGGCTGGACCAAAGAGGATGATGTGCCGCTGGACTGGCGCATGAAGCAGCATGCTGCTGTTCTTGAAGATGGTGTGCTAGATCCTGCCAGCACCATCGTAGCCATCTTTCCTTCACCCATGATGTATGCGGGTCCCACAGAGGTGAGATCATTATGGTCCATACTGAGTCAGGATTCATGAGACAACCGCTGTAGTGTCTGATTACATTTCCTGAAACTTGATGAAGGCAACTCAAATATATATTTCAACAGGTACAATGGCACTGCAGGGCCAGAATGATAGCTGGTTCAAACTTTTACATTGTGGGACGGGATCCAGCAGGCATGCCCCACCCAGAGACTAAAGAAGACCTATATCAACCCACTCATGGTGGCAAAGTGCTAACCATGGCTCCAGGTCTGACTTCTGTTGAAATCATTCCATTCAGAGTCGCTGCTTACAATAAAATGAAAAAAGCAATGGACTTCTATGACAAAGACAGGTTAGTGGGTTTTTTTCCCCTAAACCATGGCTAAGGGTGTTAGCACAGCAGAAGCATTTTGACTGAAAAATGTTAAAACTCGCTGATGCCGGAGGCCGAGAGGGCCGGAGGACCCCAAGGCGGCACGGAGCAGCACCTTGGGCCATAGGTTTTATTTTTTATTTTTTAATACATTTTTGAAATTTAGCCTCTCTAGATATTCGCTGGTGGCATTTCTGGAAGCAAAAGGTACAATTCAGAAAACACCAAATGTAACCAAGGGGTGATGGTCAACTCGTACCACCTAAAGTCAAGTCGTACCTACAAAAAATTTAACCCCTACCCATATACTTTTTTAATTAAAAGCTAGTTTTAGGCATTAATTTCATACTTTTAAACATAATGTCAATAAGAAATTAAATATTACAGTTTAAATTAGAGAAATCACACATTGACTTCATGTTTTATTTAATTTGTCAAAAGTGACAAATTTAAATCGATGTCGTGTGCTTTTTTTTTATTTTTTATTTTTTTTACATTTTTAAATAATTATTTTGGAATAAACCTATTTAGATCTACTGCAATTTTAACATTAATTATGCCCTAATCTCTGTAGCTATAAATTTATATAAATTAAAAAGTCATTATCAATGTTCTTTAAGCCAATATTAATTTGATCAGATTTTTCAAAGTTTAGTAGTTTACTTATCAGTATTAATATATGATAGGCCTAATAATTTAGCTAGGCCTGTAGATCTGTATAATTTTATAATTTTTTGAGAAAGCAATTATATGATCACAAAATTATAAATTTTAATTTTATAAAATATTTTAGATCTAAATATTTTTTGTATAACAATTTCAATAAATTTACAAATAATAAATCCATCAAAATTTACTAGGTATGACTTGATTATACATACTGCTACGAGTTAACTCGGAACCCCAAGGTACGACTTGACTTGGGTACGAGCTGACATGGATCCCTAACCAGGAATGCTACTGGGCCAGAATTTTTCCAAGTCCACACCTGTAAAATTTTTCGGCAGGGGTTCCCCGTAGCCGCAAGGGAAGATGGCATATTTCCCCCCATCCCTCAGTTACAGGCCTCTCACTTAGGGCAAGTGGAGCCCCAACCCATTTCCAAAGCCCTCGACCCATAAAAACCTTACTTACCTGAAGGATGAATTTTCTCTGGTTATCCATATTTAGTAAAGCCACTCAATTTGTAACATTGTTATAGAATATTGAAAAAAAACAAAAAACTGCAAAATTTCCATATGCCCTGCAGGGCTACATGACCATTGACATTATATTAAAATTAAAACAGAGTCTATACTTACTATCTTTTACAACTATAGCCTTATCGATGTTGCAGGTTTTGTAGGGCCTTGTATGTGTCGGATGCACACTAATTAATTAACATTAGGTCTATATTAAGTTTGGGCCTAAATCTAGTCCGATTCTAGTGTAACATTAACAATATAATTAATACAAGACTCTTGTCCGGAACATGAAAACGGGGCTAATGAGCGATGACAGGGAAATTTACTAACCAGGCAATGTTTGTGTAAGTGCTTGTTCTCGAACAGCTTTGTGGTGTCTTCTGTCAATATTTGTGTGTTTTACAAGTATTTCCTGTTGCTGGCATATTTTATCTCTAGTCGACACAGCAAACAAAATGCCATTCCTGGCTTGTCCACCACCTTGCGACACCATGTTTCAAGCGGCTTGCCAAAAATGTCATTTCTTTCAGCCAGTCGTCCATCCAATGGTTTTTCACACCATATTCGATTTGTTTAATTTTTGCTTTCGCAGCCCCACTTTCCAGAAACTTTGGCATTTCAGAAATTTACAGGATCGGTACATAAAAACCATGTCTTGTGTTGCAGATCAAGAAGCTAGGCTACAAACGCACGCGAGCTACGGCATACTACGTAATCATGACAAACCACTATAAAGGATGACGGAAGCCTAAGTGGAACAAACGCGTGTATAGTGACTGTATTTAAATGCATGTTTGTTTTTGGTTACTCCATCTAAATATTTTGCCAATACTATTTTTGACGGAAATCCGTTTTTCCGTCCAGGCGCTAACACCCATGACCATGGCCTTTGAATAAAATATAGAAGGAAACATCACATTAAATTGAAACAATTAACTAAAACTATGGCATGCTAACCTTTTTTAGGCACAGTGACTTCGAGTTCATTTCTGGAACCAAAATGAGGAAACTGGCTCGCAGTGGAGAGAATCCTCCAGACGGATTCATGGCACCCAGAGCATGGAAGATCCTCACTGAGTATTATGGCTCCCTCCAAAAGGATTAATGTGTAAGGCAGTAAAATTCCAGCCATAAACAGAAACAGCTGAATGCTATCAATTTTATAGGTAAATTATAGGATTTTAATTCAATATATTTATAATGCAAGTTCTCCGAACTCAAAATTTTATATTTCTTATGTATAATATTTAAATGATTATTTTAAATATTTCTCTAAAGAGTATATAAAGCAAATTGTACAGGGTGTGTGTCAACACTTCAGGCAGTGCTTCATTAGCGGAGATGGTGGTAATATTTCCATGTCATGCCAAACGAAGCCCAAAGTATTTCAAATTGTCCTCCCTTGTAATCGTTTACACATTATATGTACATAAAAAAATTATATTTTAAATGTATTTTTTTGTATAGTCTAGTCTTGATTAAAATATTACCTTTTGCTATACATTGCAATAATAGGTAAATATTAAGGTAGAGCAAGGAGATATATACATACTGTAATGAAATAAACCCAAGTTTGGATTTATTGTGAAATGTGATGACTGGCTTGCTTCACATTAAGCACCTTAGTACAGGATGACCTACAAAATATTCATTCTAAATAATTTGTGGTGTAAAAAATTAGCTCAATGGTTCCACTTCATAACAACACTGTTATAAATAACAGACCTGACCAATCAAAACTGGGTATGCAAATGAGCTATTTGATACATATTCAATAACCTAGTGAACTACAACCCTGTAAAAAAAATGTGTGAACTACTAATATTAGCAGAGCTATTTTTTTAATGCTGATTTCCACAAGTGCCTGAATTTCATTATCCATCTTGGGGGTGAGCCTATACATTTCTTAATGTAAAGCAAACTAACTATGCAACACTCATTTGACATCTGTGAGGACATTCAGTGTGCTTTAAAAATCCATGTGAAGGACAAAACGGATTTATTGGTTTGTTTTGGTAAAATAACAACCTAAAAGTATTTATTACAATTCAGTAAATGGACATATTTTAATCATGCCTTGTCTCCATACTAGTATGATTTCTTCTCTTTGCTGATGCCCCTCCCCCACAATGAGTAACACATTCAATAAAAGAATAGTACACCAAACAGTGCTTTCCAGTGTGTGTCCGAACTATTACATAGTGCTATTTAATCACACAAACTTAAAAAGGTCTATAAATTGTTTACTAAGCATTATATACATCAGAGGTAAGAACTCCTACTCAGCACCCATGGTGTTTTAATTCAATGTCCTTTCTCTGTGCTGGACCTCATTTCTGAATCCACACACGAATTGAGAAAACATCTGAACAGTTTTTATAGGACGGATAGCTTTAGTTCATAAACAGTCTGTACACCCCTATTTATTGCTAGAGAAGATACCAGATTACACATCACAGCAACTTTTCCTTGTACACTGTTCCAAAACATGCTTTAGATTTCAGTCCAAAAAGCATTGCACCATGGGTATAATAATGACATTGACCTTGTTAAAATGGTATTTTGTAAAATGATAGAAAAAAAAAAATTCTATCGTTAACATCTTGGATGAAACGGACAATAACCTTGGTGCACAAGTGTACACACCCATTGTGTTGTATGTGGATTTGCTCAGTTAACCATCCACATTCAGTGTGTCGAAAGTCAAGTATAAATACAAGTATGATATGGGTGCAGGTTTTCATTTCAACTATGCAGGAACCACACCTGAGAGTTCATCGAATGCTAAGCTCAAATGATTTCAGCTGGTGGAAGGTGTGGCTCCCGCTTGTATACAAACCTTTTGAGGATAAGCGTGAATACTTCTGTCATGGGTTCTTGCTGAAATGTATCAAAGTGTGATGGAACAACACGAACACCATCAACAAGTAGAAAGTCTGGGACACTGAACTGATTGGGGATAAACAAGTAAAAGCCCACCACCAGCTCACCACAGTCTGTCTTCCTTTTGGCTTTTTCCCTTTTACTCGGGAGTCGCCACAGCGAATCATCCGATTCGCACGTTTAATTTGGCAGAGGTTTTTACGTCGAATGTCCTTCCTGTCACAACCCTTTTTAGCAAGGGACAGAAACACGCTGACGACTTTGCAGCCTACTCTTTACGAAAGTCAGCAATGGTTCTTTTACATGCCTCTCACCATAGACAGTGAGAGACATGGCCCGCCTTTGATAACCCACTTAGTTGCACTGGGGGGGGGGGGAAGAGGAGGAGACACAACCTTGTGGAGAGTGGGACTCGAACCCCCAACCTTTGGATCAGCAATCCAGCGCCCTATACCACTAGACCACCACTGCCCTGCAGCTCACCACACAGTATGTGGCTAAATCTGTTGTGGTTGGAGTAAACCAAGGTAAGGCAGAATTTAAAAGTTATGCTCAGTACAAAATCAAGACAGTTTATCACCTGAACACCACCCCAACAGTGAAGTATAGTGGTGGCAGGATCCATTTTGGCATAAAGATGTGCATACCTGTCTTAGCAAAATGTCAACAAATTTCAACTTCCAGTACAATTACTATCAAAAAAGTCATAAAGGAATGATTAAAGAAGAAAATCTGCTGCAAGTTACCATCAAATATTAATGTTGGAAAAAAAAGAACTGACATTTCTGTTTAAATTTTAACATTACAAAAACAATTTTAACAAGGGTATGTGCCTTATCTATAAACGTATTTCATCACATGAACCCGGAAGCAGAAATACAAAGCAATCTTATTCCCTTCTGGATCTGTTATGTTTGACAGTTTGTAATCAGTTATAACCTAAATTTACATATACACACTATATACACACACACACCCACACACTGCCTACTTCAGTACAATTTTATAAATATTCTCCATCCTGTATATCCCATGCAGCGAGTACTTAGCAAACCTAACGTCCGAAAGGCATATAGTATGGAGCAAAATACAGAAAAAAGAGAGAGCAGACCTTGTTTCTAGAGCACCTTCTTACACAAACCAAAGTACATGATAAACATGTTAACCTAAAAAATATAAATAAAATTATCATGGTCTTCTTGAGAAGTCACCCTGGCCAGTAATAACAGAATTAGTCCAGAGCTGAATCCAGCAACATACTTGGTGCTCCTGCTGATTTTGACTTTTTCATCTTTTTGATGGCCTTTTGGAGGTCAGTCTGCAGGATCGGTCGAATACAGTCTTCCTCTGAACTGTGTACATAGATGAATAATCACATAATCATGTAAAACCTTTACATACATACACACACACACACACATATTTTATATATATATATATATATATATATATATATATATATATATATATATATGCACAATTATTCAATCAGGCACAAAGAGTGCAGGTTGAAAAGTTAAAGTTTGTCAGCAAAAGTGATTATCACATCTACCCAAAAACAATCATAACACATGACCTACATTTTTAGCTCTGGTAATTAATTATTTGGCAAAGGAGAGGTGAAACAAACAAGCAAACTATCACACACACACACACACACACACAATATAAACTAGACATTGTCCAAGGCCTACCTTTCTTCAGCATGCGCATACTCCCGTACACAGTTCAGAGCTGCATCTCGACACATCTCTTTCAGGTCACTTCCTGAGAAGCCTTCTGTGTCTTTTGCTATTGTAGGCAGATCTACGCAAGGCCCAATCTTCAGAATTGGGGAAAAAAAAAATATGAATCCATATACAGTACTTTCAGCACACCACACAGCCCCATGCACAAACTAATCGACAGATATTCCAATAGCACCTTTTCCTTCAAAATGCCTGTACTTTCCGGACCGGAGTGACTACCCGTATGACACCGTATTCCTACGAAGTTTTGCTATTTGTACGGCAGCTTGTAATCTGCAGAATAGGATTTTCTTTTTGGGGACATTTCTTCAGTGGTGGATGAGCAGGTACTGGTTACACAAGACTTAGAGTGCCCTATTGTGGTTGCGAGTGTAAAAATAACAAATATGAAATTATGTCTCATATGTGAAATTATTACATATAATTCTGTTCGTCATAATAAGCGCTCTGGAGTATAAGTCGCACATTCAGCCAAAGTATGAAAAAGTGCAACTTATAGTCCGGAAAATACGGTACAGACACTTGACCTTTGTGACCTGCTGATACTGACACCAAACTGATACCTATTCAATAAAAATACATGTATTAATTATAGCTTTATACCACTTAACCTGTGTAGCTCTATAAACAATAATACATTTAGAGAACATGTGCCATAAAACATTACCTTTGAAGCATTTTATTAGTTTATTAGACATATAACTACCGACCTCTCTATCTATTTTTATATATTTATCAATCTATATTGCTAGATACACGCTCCATGACCTAAAAGTTAAATAAATAAATTACATTGTAATTAGTTGATTGTTTGCACACCTGAAACATCATTCAAGGTTTTGGACATCATCATTTGTTCACATGAACCTTATGCGAAGAAGGTGAGGCAGGAGAGGTAGTATTAAGGTCGCTAATTCCCAACTCGAATACCTTGCACTTGAAAAGCTTGGTGTGTGGTTTCACCAAGGCAGAGCTACAGCAAATGCATCTACCAGATCACTGAAAGTCGTCTTCTTTTCCTTTTGGCTGTTCACCTTCAGGGGTCGCCACAGCGAATCATCTGCCTCCATTTCACCCTATCCTCTGCATCTTCTTCTCTTACACCAACTGCCTTCATGTCCTCCTTCACCACATCCATGAATCGTCTTTTTGGTCTTCCTCTAGGCCTTCTGCCTGGTAGTTCCAACCTCAGCATCCTACTACCAATATACTCACTATCCCTCCTCTGTACATGTCCAAACCATCTCAATCTAACCTCTCTGACTTTGTCTCCAAAACATCTGACATGTGCTGTCCCTCTGATGTACTCGTTTCTGATCCTATCCATCCTCGTTACTCCCAAAGAGAACCTCAACATTTTCATCTCTGCTACCTCCAACTCTGACTCCTGTCTTTTCCCCAGGGCCACTGTCTCTAAACCATACAATATCGCTGGCCTCATCACCATCTTGTACACTTTTCCCTTCATTCTTGCCGATACGCTCCTATCACACATCACACTGGACACTTTTCTCCATCCATTCCAACCTGCCTGCACACGCTTCTTCACCTCTTTTCCACACTCTCCATTGCTCTGGATTGTTGAGCCTAAGTACTTAAAATCCTCCACCTTCTTTATCTCTGCCCCCTGTAACCTCACCGTTCCTCTTGGGTCCTTGTAATTCATACACATGTATTCTGTCTTACCGAGGCTAACCTTCATTCCTCTCCTTTCCAGGGCTCCACCGCTCTAGATTTTCCTGCACTTGTTCTTTGCTCTCACTGCAGATCACAATTTCATCTCCAAACATCATAGTCCATGGGGAATCTTGTCCAACCTCGTCTGTCAGCCTGTCCGTCACCATAGCAAACAAGAAGGGGCTCAGAGCTGACTCTTGATGCAGTCCTACCTCCACCTTGAACTCTTCTGTCACACCGACAGCACACCTCACCACTGTCTTACATCTCTCATACATGTCCTGCACCACTCTAACATACTTCTCTGCCACTCCAGACTTCCTCATGCAATACCACAGTTCCTCTCTCGGCACCCTGTCATATGCTTTCTCCAGATCCAAAAAGGCACAATGCAGCTCCTTCTGACCTTCTCTATTAACATCCTCAAGGCAAACACTGCATCTGTGGTGCTCTTTCTTGGCATGAAACCAAACTGTTGTTCACAAATGCTGACCTCTGCCCTTAGTCTAGCTTCCACTATTCTTTCCCATAACTTCATTGTATGGCTCATCAACTTTATCCCTCTGTAGTTGCCACAACTCTGCACGTCTCCATTGTTCTTAAAAATGGGCACCATCACACTTCTCCTCCATTCCTCTGGCATCACTGAAAGTATTAAAGGACATGTTTTTGGATTGGGTGACTTTGTTGCATGCTGATGTTGGGTGGCCTGGCCTATTCCTCTGCATACCACGTCCCACTATTTGAGAAGCAGTGCCTTAAGGTTGTGTAGAGCAGTGGTGGCCTGGTGGTATAGGGCGCTGGATCGCTGATCCTAAGGTTGGGGGTTCAAGTTCCACTCTCCACAAGGTTGTCACTGTCCCCCCCCCCCAGTGCAGCTAACTGGGTTATCAAAGGCCGGCCATGTCTCTCACTGTCTATAGTGTGACACATGTAAAAGAACCATTGCTGACTTTCGTAAAGAGTAGCTGCAAAGCCGTCAGCGTGTTTCTGTCCCTTGCTAAAGGGTTGTGTCAGGAAGGGCATCCGATGTAAAAACCTATGCAAAATCAAACATGCGAATCATTCGCTATGGCGACCCCTGATAAAGGGAAAAAGACAAAAGGAAATCTCGCTCATCTATGCCTTAAGGTTATGTAAGAGAAAGGTTCATTGGGTCACACCTTGTATATACATACACATACATATTATATATGCATATCATCACTCACTCACATTAAAACAGCAATAATTAAGAAAAGACAGAACTCTAATTTTCCTTAATTTATTTACACAGTAACTTGAACGGAAATTAAAACAAATTTAATAAATGCGTGCAACCTTAGGATCAGCGATCCAGCACCCTATACCACTAGAAAACCACTGCCCCTACATGAATAGTTTGTCTCTATTAAAACGTATTTCATGAACCATTTATGTAAAAAAAAGTAAATCATCCATTTACTCTCACACATAGTGCAACAATGTCATTCAAAAAGTCATGTGATCAGGTCCAGTTTTTGTCTGAAATACAAAGCTAATTTGCATATGAATTGAAGAGGCTGTATTCTTTTCTTTCATGTCTATGATCGACCCTTGTTTGATGTGTGTGAACAGAAGCATGTATTATGCTCAAGCCACCCCCCCCCCACACACACACACACACACACACACCATGGTAGACTACAGTACTCTCTGATACCAATCTGGCATTTTTGATGGTATCTGAGGCATTTCCAATACTGGTATCATGTGAAGTCTGTTTTATACTCACATTCTCATTCTCCAGGATTAATTTCAGAATGGATTCCCTTTGGCTCCTCTTCTGCACACAAAAAAAAGAAACTGCTAACAAAAAACCTCATGTGACAGAAACATGTAAGCCAAACTGAAACTTGTTAATAGTGGAAATTAACTGACACCTACAGGCTGATTGATGTGGAACCTGGAGGGCATCCTGCGAAGTATAGCCGAGTCCAGATCCTCAGGGCGGTTCGTCGCACCCATAATTATAACCTAAATAAAGGGGAATGTCTCGATACTAACACCTTACACTCAAAGTAATTTGCTATTCCGGCAGAGCCAGTTTCTTCCATAAAAAAAAAAAAAAGACACATTTAAACAAACACCATAAAAAAGTGCAGACATGCTCAATGTACCTGGCATTTGTAATCTGTGTCTAGTCCATCCCATAAACTCATGAACTGAGCCTTCATCATGGCAGTAGCTTCATGGTCAGAGCTGGAGCGGTTTCTTAAAAAAGAGTCTACAGGAGAAAATAATGTAATATTTGATATGAGCCCACACTGTAGTACTGGAACACTTTGTACATGAGTTGAACTGGCGTAGCGTACTCTTTTGGTGTGTAGGAGATTTTTTAACATTGACATTACTAACGATACATGTGATTTGATCCTTCCCGAAAAGATACACAGGTGAAACATTGCCGAGATTGAAGTTAAGAAATGTAATGATGGATAATTATAGGCATGCAAGGTATTCTTACAAGTAAATACTCACCAATCTCATCAATGAAGATGATAGAAGGCTGGAGCTTGATAGCCAAAGAGAAGACAGCTGCAGCCAGTTTCTGCGACTCGCCATACCATTTATCCGTCAGTGTGGAGGGCTGCAGGTTAATGAACCGAAAGCCCGCCTCTTTGGCTGTGGCTTTGGCTATCAAAGTTTTTCCACAGCCCGGGGGACCGTAGAGTAGCACTCCTGGTAATGATATGAGCATCTTGTGATCCTGCTTACAGCATTATCTCTATAATGATAATGGTCATGCTTCATAAACAATTTCAGCCATGACTTTACCTTTGGGAGGCTGAAGCAGCTTTGACCTTTCAAACAGATGTCTTTTCTGGATGGGAAGAATTACAGAGTCCTTTAACTCAGTTATAACGTCATCAAGGCCAGCGATATCTCTCCATGTAATCTGAGAACACATCCCATACATTCTGGTCATCAGCTGACTTAATTTTGTCACACAATGTTTCTGTACCTTGACCTGAGCAATTCAAGCTGCTCGGTAGAATAACACTGCCCCCAGAGGCTTATACAGTGGCTGCTATGCATGATGGTACATATTCATGCTCTTCCCTTTGTATCTTTACACGTCAATTGTTCTGGAATTGGTTAAATCTGTGCTCATCAGACTACATGATATTTTCCTATTGCTGTAGAGTTCACATTTTATGCTTCTGAGTAAACGGAAGTGACCATGTGATGTCACTGTCAAGTGGTTTTATAAAAGACACAGCTGTTTGGTGACAATCCTGAGAGTTCATGCTGCACTGTATATGTACTGTACTGGTTTTGTGGGGTTTTTATACTGTCCTCCAATTTCTCCCTAATTTAGTCGTATTCAATTTCCACCCATCGGGGCCTTTCCCTATCATATGATCACCACCTACCAGAGAGGGGAGAAAGCATGCACACAGCCTCTCTGTGACATGCAATGCCAGCCAACCTGCTTTTTTTTTTTTTTTTTGGGCCCCCTCGTACGAACGAGTTCACAGACGCTCATGATTGGCTGGCAATCGCTGTAAGTGACGGAAGTGAATGTACGCCATCCTTCCCTGCCGTGAGAGCTCGGTCAACTAGCTCCCATGGACTCCCGGTTACGGAAGGCTGTGGCATGGAAATTCTCTTACTTTTACTGTTAAATGAGTCCCTTAGCGAGTGAGTACATTTTGCAATTAATCATTTTTAATATACAATAAAAAGATACCATTGGCAAGTGCAAAAATTCCCATCTGGCAAATTCGCTACAGAAACTATCACAACATCAATACTATGGTCTACGTTTTTACAGTTAAAAACTCTTGTAATTACAAAAAGCAACGGAAATATGATTTACATTAAACATACTATATTCAGGTGATGTCTGGCCTTATTACAATACTGTTGTGTTTATCCTTGCAACTTCAATTCTCATCATCAGCCAAGACAGAGCCTCTTGCACAGCTTGATCAGAACATCATTCCACAATCTCAGGAATAAAAACATAAACTAAAGGCTGAAGTTAAACAGCATCCTCACTTGCATACTTAAAGGATCCACAAGATGGGCAGCAATGCTCATCTCATATTCAGACAGCTTGACGTTCTGCACGCCAATCTGCTTCATGAGTTTCTCTGCCTGGAAGAAAGCAGGAATGTTTAGATAGTTATTTCACAAAGTCAGTTGAATCGAAAATTGTGTTGTTAATATGCAAAATCAGTAGAACATATAAACCAATCAGCCATAAATATAGAACCAATCAGACGCGTAAAAACAAACAACAGAGATTTCATTCGAATGCCATCTGTCACAGGTGTATCAGGCAGAATGTGAAGTCAGGTTTCCATGTGATTTTGATGTGTTGGAAGTAAGAAAAACAGGCAAGTCGGGATCCTTATAATAACTGGGTCAAAGCGGGTCCAAAACCCCTTTAACCCCGAGTATGGATCTTTTAATAAATGTTGATTATTAAATTAACAGTCACATACATGAAAATGAGTAAAAAATACTTTTTGCTAATATACAGGTTGTTTTTTTAATAATATCAGGTATAAACTGTAAGTCAGCTGGTGGGTCGGAATTCAATATACTCACATGTTCCTTAAGCCTGGATCAGACTAAAGAATTCTTTCTGATTTTAAAATGTCTTGACAAATATCTCGTGCTAAGCCTGAATATCAAACCTGGGCACTACAAATGGGTCCGCACATGTGATCTAATCTTAAAACAAAAACGGGTTATCTGAGGAGCTCCGTGACACAGACACGAAAAGTCCAGCATGTCGATATGGAATAATCAATAATAATGAAATAATAAAGATTGATGAATAGTCAATAGAATGAGGCACAGTAAAAATTTATGGCACATGAACTAGAAAAGCCTGTCGTAAATGATGGCTTTTTATCAGGTTTAATTTGCACATAGAAATATCACAGAGAACTAGTTTTACCTGTTCCAGATAGAAGATTCTTTATCATGACTAATGAAACCATATCAAACTAAACCAAAAAAGAAAGAAAAAAACCCCCAGAATTGGATTACAGCTTAGGGTTTTATTTACCTGCTTTTGTGCTTCAACTTTTTGTTTTCTTGTGGGATCAATAGCATCCACCATCCACTTTATTGTAAAGTAGGTGACGGCACCAAATATAGTAAGGCGGAAGATTAAACCAATAACCTCATTGCGACCCAAAGGACGGGTGATATTTTCTGTTGGAATCTCCTTCAACACCATCATGACATAAGTGACTGTGGAATAATGAAATGATAAAAAACACCATTAATAATAATAATAATAATAATGCTATGCAACCCTAATTAGGATTTAGCAGTTCAGAAAATGAATGAAAATGAGTGAATGAATAATATGAACAACAAGGAATGCCAACCACACCTGTATTGATAATACAGTATGCCCTTGACTATTCGCGGTTGTGCACCCAGGGTTTGAGTATTCGCTAACTGCCGTGCAACCGGCACTTGATTCAAATTCAGCGAATAGCTGTCCTCCTTTCTCCTGACTGGTTGAGCTGATGTCCCACCCCCTTTTCCTCATTCGCGCACAAGTTGTCAATGAGCCTCTTTTTTGTGTGTTTTAATTACCAGTTAAGCTATGATGCTACTCAAACGCTATGCGTCTTCTCTGGCTAAGCGATAGAAAACGCTGGATGTCTCTTCTGAAGAAATAAGACTTTCTCTTGAGAAATGACGGTTTTCTCTGAACTGTTGTGTTAAAATCTTTTTCAATTATTATTCCAGTACAGTACCCAAGTTCATGTTTACGCGTGAGATTTTATGTTCTGTAGCATGTTTAACAAACGATACCAAAAGGATAAACTTTATTACAGTACTCTTCATGTCCTTTTACATTGAACTTGGAGTGACGTCTCCAAGATGGCGCTGCACAGAGAGCGACGTCACAGGAGTTCTCAGAGTCAAATTGTTTCTTTGTTCATTTTAATTTGTTTGTTCATGTTTTGCACTATGATCGGTTGACCCTACTACAGCTATGACCAGCTTCAGCTTCGGGCAACTAAGCACGCAACAACTTCTATATTGAGCTTATATGGTATGGCAGCTCAATGCTAGCGGTTTGCGAGCGGTTACCGGCTAAGCCCAGGCAGAGTTCTCAGAAGCTTGGTTAGCACTTCCGGCCATACTACTTGAAAATATTATATATTGTTTCGCAGAGACTGAACATTTTCAAGTAGTATGGCCGGAAGTGCTAACACAGGGATGACAGGTATGTGGTGTGTCAGTGACGATTACCATCCTGAACTCTTAATCTTAAGGCATTAACAAAATATTTCAAGAGTCCTTACTGCAAGTGAGAACAATAAATATAAGAGCAGAGTGAACCTGTTTGATAAGTAATGTCGTAACACTGGAATGTAAAATCATTCAGCGGTGCATTTCTTCTATTTATAACAGGTTTAGTGACCTATTTATATTCATTTGAATGTCAAGAGAATGTGCACCACCTAAAACACTGATGTTATACTACAAAGCAGGCAAATAAAAGAAGACAGTCGGAATGTTGAGTGTATTGTTCTGTCAGTGAACCTGACCTTAATTACTGTCAAGTTCAAATTGTTTTAGTAGACACTACACAGAGGGCTGAAAGAAAGAAAGAAAAAAAAAAAAATCACATGGCTGATAAGCACAACTGAAGTTTCAACGCACTCTTCTGACTGAACAATAAAATGGGTTTTACGAATTTTATTCCTAATCATAAAACGCACAGCGTGAGCGCAGCAGCCAATGAGGCAGCAGTCCACATGTTTCTATAGTGTCATACTTTTATTATCAGAAGCACAGATGGTGTCCATAATCTCATTTTCCTAAAGTGTCTCCTTGATAAAAACAATCCTATCGGTTAACATGGACGTCAAATTAACTGAATAGCGTCAGAGCTTGCAAATCTCCAATAGCTATACTTGTTTAAAGAAAAATTGCATTTTTAAATATTTAGTCATCAGCACAGAAATAAAACAGTACAAAATTACGACAAGATAGATATTCTAACAAAATCATAGTTATTTAAGTTGATGATACATTTCATTGTGTGTACTAGAATACAGAGGTGTTGTGACGCTAGCAACGCCCTCAAAGACGTGGATGAAGATGCCTTGTTTAGAAGTGGGCATGTAATCGCCCCTGAAGTGAATTAAATAAAGCCTGTATTTTATACCATTTAATAAACTGCTCATCAGCCTCACTTGCTTGGTCTGTACAGAGAAATCTCGGCCACTGACCTCAAGGGCTTGGTCTGATTGTTCTCTCTATGGACTTTCCAATGAGTTATTACATATTTTACATATTTGATGGTTTCAATTACGATTTTCCATCAACAAGAATGAGCAAAATTCTTCACTTTCTTCATTTCTCAAATTCTTCAATTCTTATTTTTAATCACTCAAATTCTGTTTTCCCAAAACACTAACAATTCAGATGGCTGGGATGGGCGCCAGCCTCCCCACGACCCTAATTAGAATTAAGCTGTTACAGAAAATGAACTGAGAAATGTAAATACAATTGATATGAGAATTGTATTGAACAATTGAGTAAATTAGCCCTAAATACATATTCCTGTGAGAACTGTTTTCTGTAGACTCAATGATCCAGAGTCACTTTAATATATTAAGTAAACGACTCTGGAAAATACTGTGCATTACTGTACTAAGGCACCCTGCATGAATAATTAAAACTATAAATCCACCTTTATATTTTCTTTATACTGTACATGAATCATTAAAATTTAATATATGCTACATGGGAATGGCATTATCTGATTGGTCCAATGTCTTCAACATAAAAAAAGAATTAAAAATTAATCAAAATAATGAATACTCTGTTTTTCACAGTTACTTGGTGCAAGTGATGTAGTTATTTAATGCTTTAAACTGAAAATAATATCCATAGAGATTTTTTTTAGTCTGCGCTACCTATAGTATATACAGACGCTCCCCGACTTACGTTCATCTGTCCCCCCCCCCAAAAAAAGTCAAATTTTGAGTTTAGACGTACCTACGTAGTACGCCGACATAATGACGCTGTGTCCATTGTTTACAAATGACAGACTGAACGTTCCTCTCCTTCTTCCCAGTTTAGTTTATATATATATATATATATATATATATATATATATATATATATATATAGTGTGTTACTCGTGTTAAGACGTCTCTGTCATCTTTGTGTGTACACTGTTTTGCGGACTTTTGTAACCCGAAGCAAATATGGTTGGTCAGAAGTGTAAGCCGTGGGTGTTAGCACAGCAGAAGCATTTTGACTGAAAAATGTTAGGGCTCAGTGATGCCGAAGGCCCCCAAGGTGGCACAGAGCAGCACTTTGGGCCGTAGGTTCAAGTTGCACGGAGTGCGGGGAGGGTACCAATAGCAAAAGGTCCAAAGATGACATTATATTAAAATTAAAATATAGGCTATAGTTGTAAAAGATAGTAAGTATAGACTATATTTTAATTTATAGTGAATTAATAATAATATATAATATATAATGCTATAATAATATAGCAATTAATTAATTGCACACAAAATCACCCTGCCCACAACAAATAAATTTTGTAGGGTCTTGTATGTGTTGGATGCACACTAATTAATTAACGTTAGGTCTATATGAAGTTTGGGCCTAAATCTAGACCGATTTTAGTGTAACATTACTAACAATATAATTAATACAAGACTCTTGTCCAGAACATGAAAACGTGGCTATATATATATATATATATATATACATACACACACAAAAATATATTTATTTTATATATATATATATATATATATAGGATTTTCTGAGTAGATCCTTCCGTAGGAGAGTGCTCAATACTTTTTGGTAGAGCAAATAAAAATAAAAGGACAGGACAAAGACTTTCTATTGAAACTCCATTTATCACTACAGATCTGTTTCGAGGGGTGGTGAAACCATCCTCTCTCTTCAGGTGATTATAGAAGATTCTTGATTTAAACGACTGCAAAGACAATTAAATTATAATTCTGCTTGCAACAAAAACATTTAGATTTAAAAAAAAAAAAAAAAAATTGCCAGCCTCCAACCACCCTAATTAAGATTAAATGGTTCAGAAAATGAATGAATGCGTTCGAGTCCTTCTTGTATTTTTATAAAGAAAAAGAATATCTATCCCACAAAGCATGGGACGGGCTGCAGCCAGATGTGTTAACGGGTTGGGTAGCCAACCTCACCATTACGCCCTTCGTGGGATCTTCTTTTTCCTTATTCGTTATAATAATGTTTTGTCATAGTTTTAATTTACAAAAATGACAGCAACACAGAAAAATATATGAAGACTTATTTTAAGAAGGAGCCTGCTCAACATTCTTTTAAATAACATTAATGCTGCACTCACCAACCCATTCTCAGGGTGGAGACTGAACCACACCCAGTCTTTTATTTTGTCACTAGGAGAAGAGTTATTTAATTCAGAGACTGCTGTGTACAAAAAAATCTCATCCACTCTCTCTTACTTCAGCTGTGATTTCTGTGACTCTCAATGTAGCTGATATGATAGGCATGACCACAACAACATGCACACAAAATCACCCTGCCCACAACAAATAAATATCCGCCCACACCCCTGACTGTTAATTTTCATTGTAATTTTCACTATGTAATTTTCAACCGTAAAAGAGCATTTTTGTAAGGGTACCCACTGGGTACACGACCGTTGCAGGACTCTGCCTTGGGCAGATTTTCCCATCATTCAGGTGAAATCTGGTTTAACTCTCTGGAAGCCCGAAGTGCTTCCGATGTGAGTAAATAAGCGGCATTTTCTTTTTGCAGTTGATGTTTGTTTTGCACCCGTCGGCCACCATAAAGTACAACATTATTTGGAAAAGCCACAGAGCCGCACCAGAGAGGTGAAAGAGCCGCATGCTGCTCCGGAGCCACGGGTTGCCGACCCCTGGCCTAGTTCAATGGTTCAATAGTGATTAAAACAAGGACATGCAAACTACAACAACTTTTGTTTATTTTTTCCAATTTAAAGCATGTCTACAGGTCAGTGTTGGCTCCGTGTTTAAGGCTCTGGATTACTGATTTGAAAGTCAGGGGTTCGAGGCACAGTATCACCAAACTCCAACTGTTGTGTTGTTGATCAAGAGCCTTAAACCTAAATTGTTCGTAATTTATAAGCGAACCTTTAAAAATGCCATAATAACCCTGCTCCAAGTGAACATGGCAAACTGCGAGTCTCCATCGCTTTGATTCGAGAATTTTCAACTCAGGGATACATGTATAAAAACCCTGCCAGCCTTCACATTTTCCCGTGAAGTATATACTATCAGTGGATACACAATGTGTGATTTCGACTGATCCAGACCAAGGATGTCCAGTGTGAATCAATCCTTTGGTCATGGCTCCATGACAGTGGTCCGACATCGTGCTGTGAGATGTGCTTCAAACAAAATTCTGTCTGTGTCAGCAAATTAAGATGATTATCTCACACTGTGACTGCCGTTAACGACCTGCCTCATATTCAGTGGTTGTTTTCGTGACGTTTTAATAAAACAAACTTGATGACGGCGAGCTTGCCGGGTACCTGAACCTTGAGAAAAGCACTCAGCTTTACATCATGGACCCTGACAAGCTGTAATAACGTTAATGTCGCTGCAAATTCTCACTTTCGAATAAAATATCACTCGTTCAAACTAAGGCTGGTCGTGAGTCGTGAAATTCCTTCTCCACAGGCTGGAAATCAAGCTAACGTCTGTCTATTAGCACAAAAGTGAAAGCGTCGCTCTCATGATTAGCATTGACCTTTTTATTAATACAGGAGTAAAACATAGATAAAAAGATAACTTTTTGAATCACTTCACGATAAATATCACGAGCGAATCCGAATTATGACTTTTAAGAATGTATTCTTGCATTTGCGGGCTGTGAATAAAGATGTTTTCGGTTTGCTACACTGGATGAAACCGTGTATCCACTCACCTCAACGACTCGCCGATTTCTCCGGTTGACTTCTTCGGTTGATTTAATGAATGTTTGTAATATAAGTGAACACGTGCATGGCGCCCCTTAGTGTACGAAAGCGTAAACATCATCCAAGCCAAATGGGAAAGATGTGGATGATGAATTTAATCTTTCTCTTTATGATTTAATATGTGAGTTAATGTATGTAGAAAAACAATGGGTAAACAAAAGTGATGTACAAAATTTATAGAGGTGTACAAGCATATAAACTTGAACTTTATACTATTTTATATCATATATTTATTCATATTATTTAACAAATGTGTTTACTTTGCAAACATGTTTTGTGACAAAGTTACTTGTAAATATAAAATGAAATTAAATTCATTCATTCACTTTCTGAACTGCTTAATCCTAATTGGGGTCATGAAAAGGCTGGTGCCCATCTCAGCCGACTTTGAGCGAGGGAAGGGTACACCCTGGACAGCTCGTCAGGTCATGGCAGAACCAACACTCATGCAATCATTCATACACACACTCAGACTTATGGGAGATTTGGAACAGAGAGTTAACCTATTATGCATATTTTTGGACTGTGGGAGGAAACCAGAATACCCAGAGGAAACCCACACAAGCATGGGAAGAACACGCAAAATCCACAAAGAAACGCCCGAGATAGGAATCGAATCCAGGACCTTCTTGCTGTGAGGCGGCCGTGCGAACCACCATGCAATGGAATTAAATTAACATGTTAAAAAACCACACACACACAAAATGGGCCTGAGCACAGATATCCCATAATACTTGATATTGTATGCGCATGGACCACGATGGAACTTTGGTATGCCATATTAGACGTGCCATTGGCACTGGGATTGTATTGAGACCAAATCAGAACCAAAATATCCCAAAGGCTTTAGAGTGTATATTATGTAGTTGTGTTTTTTCCTGACAGCTATTGGTTTCAAGGCATCATTTTTAAAATCATGTCTTTTTATAATGCAAAAGAATAAATCACATGATATTAAATTTAATTTCACATTAATGCAAAAATAATAGCACCAATATATGTTCAGGTTATAGATTTGATAGCAAATTTTAATTTATATACTGAAAGCACCTTTGATAGGTATATTACAAACCTGGGATCCATGGCCAGCAGACACTGCAGAAGCGTGGTGGTAATTTATGAGCATTAAAAAAAACACTCTTCTCAACATAAGAGTGTAATAAAATTAGTTTTTAGAATAAGTGTTGAAATAAATGTTTTTTAAACAACATTCATGCACAGGAACAATGTCTCTTCATCCATTTAACTAGATGATAATGTCCATGACATGAAGGTCATTCACTTTCAGAATTGCTTAAACTTAATTAGGGTCAGGAGGAGGCTAACACCCATCTTAGCCAACTCTGAGACAGGGCGAGCTACACCCGAGTCAGCTTGCCTGGCCATTGCAGGGCAAATATGCTGACGGCTATCCAATGGTCTACTCTTTTTGAATAACAGAAATGGTTCTTATGCATGCCTCTCACCACAGACAGCTCTCACAAAGATAACCCAGTTAGCTGCACTGGGAGGTGAAGTTGTATCATCCAATTAAACGACTGAATTTTGATTTACCGAAATTTATCACTGAGCCTCAGCAATGATGGAAAATCATGTTTATACAAGAGTAAAATGTTTCTAATATTCTCAATATTTACTAACTATGTTGAGACATGCTTGTACCCGAGCTAACATATACATACCTGTGTATATATATATATATATATATATATATATATATATATATATTTCTATATTTACAGTATACAGAAATCCCACTGCTTGAAAATCCTATTAAAATCCTATTGACTATATATGATATACAGATATATACACACAGTACTGTATATATATATATATATATATATATATATATATATATATGCGCGCGCGCGCGCGTGTGTGTGTGTGTGTGTGTGTGTGTGTGTGAGAGAGAGAGAAATAGAGAAAAGCAAAAAAATGGCTCCCTCTACCGGTGTTGCGCGTTCAACTCGCTCCTGTGTGATTGAAATGATGTCATTGTTCGGGCTGTACTGCGCATGCGCTGGCTGCTGCTTACTGCATGGCCCGTTAAAGAGCCAGGTACAGTTTTCTAACGGGGCATGCTGCTGCTCATTGCTGACACGCAGTGAGTGACAGTCATATTACTGTGCACAAAACACACTGGGGCGAAAACACTCATTTTAATTGATGTATGGTGGACAGCCTTTAGTTATTTTCAACACATAACACCAATCCGGAATAGAAGTGTTTAGAAAAAAAACAAAAATGATCGGTTTTACTGATACTCGGTTATTTGAGTTTGAATATTCTCTAGTGTTTAATAATCTGGCAGATGGCGCTAAAGAATAACGATTTGTACTAAAAAAGAGTTATAATATACCTCTGTCCCGCCCTGATGGGCCACAGTGAACATCAGCATCATTCATTAAGGCTTCTGAGTGTGTGCAAGCCGTCAGTCCCACAATCGACATCAACTGAAACTTACACACACAAAAAAATCTGTTCTATAAACTGGTCTGTTAGGATGAAAGGTCTTAGTTTCACTTCGAGACCCATAAAACTGCAGTTTATACTCTGACTTACTTTTTTGCTAACGTAAGCATTTCACTGATTTCCTGCCCTCTCTAAAAGTCTCTTGCAGAATTGTCGACCGTGGGGGCAAATGCACGTTAACTGGGATGTTTTCCTTTTCTTTAAAACTCTCACATCGTCCATCTCTCGCACACATACATATTTTTAGCACAGAAAAAGAATATCACCCTGTTCAGAAATGTACACACTTTACCGGGGCATAAATGCGATATTTTAAATAATCTGACATAAAACACTACCACTTTCCTTGTTTCAGAAGGACACGTGACTCAGGAACAAAAATGAGTTCGCTTGTGTCATGCGTATCCATCCGCGCGACCGGTGGGGAAAGTCTACCTAAAATCAACATATATTAAAGCCTGTGCGCTTCGACCCGCTCGCTTTTCTTGAGTTTCTACAAATATATTAATAGTGGTGGGGATTTTCTGTGGTATAACTCTTGGAAACAGTGTCTATCCAGGAACTATTTTATGCCGCGAAGTATTATTTTGGCTGAGCATGAACCTCTTTTCTTATTGGAAGCCATGATGGAAGTTTAGCAGCAGGGAGAGTTTCACAGCGGAGGAGCGAGCGGAAGGGATATCGGGACCGAGCTGGAATTCTGCAAACAGCTCAATTTTTTTAAAAAGATATATATAACCGAAGAGGATTTTTAATCGTATGGTGGAGGCTGTCATTTTTTCTGTATGTATTGGAATATCGGTGACGACGTGGATGGTTGCATTTTTATGTATTTTATGTATTTTTAAAGATGTACGTATCTGCTAATTCGCTAGCTAGTCAGCTAGCCGCTCGCTAAGCCACACGGAGCCTGCTGCTGCCGCCGCTACTCCTCCTTATCCTCCTCCTCCTCCTGCTGCTCGTTTATTCTGCTTTAGAAACGTCGGAGAGGATTTTCTCTCCACATTTCGGACACAATCACGGCGACTGCGGCGGATTCAGAGACTTGGCGTGCTTCGGAAACCTCTCTGTGCGAGACGTGGAGACGCGTGTATCACGGTAGCGGGAGGATTTGTGGCCGTGTCGGTGTGGATTTGGGCGGCCGGGCCTGCTGTAGGCCCTCCTTCTGTATGAGCCAGCAGCAGCAGCAGTCAGCACACGGCCGCTAGCTAGCAGGTGAAGCTAACGCTAGCGCATCCAATAGGACTGCCAGGAGGGGAGGAGGAGGAGGAGGAGGAGGAGGGGGGGGGGGGGCCCGAAGAGGAAAATTAACGACGGCATTTCATCCGGAGGCCACGATACTCTCGATTACCTTAAAAACCCTAAAGACTCCTTTTACAGCTATGGCTACGATCATACAGAAGATGGTCAGCCGAAACAAAAGGAGATATCAGGAGGATGGGTTTGATTTGGACTTGACGTGTATCCTCTTTATCGTCTAAACCCACTTCATGTACATGATCGATGTGTTTGGTTATGAATGCTGATGATTGTTGTGTAATAGGATGCATGAGGTGTATAATGTATGTGGGGAGTTTTTAACCCCTGTTTTGTTGAGCATCAGTATTGGAAATGATCATGAGCCTGGTTCGGTTTTAAACTCCTGACATGATCAATCTGTCAAGCCAAGCCGTGATTTAGTGTTTGTCAGCATGACAGCGCTTTCAGATCCAGTGTCCAGGTCTGCAGGATCAGGATCACACATCTGCTTAGAAATGTGTGCATCACTTCCCCATGTGTTCTGAGCTTTTCATTCACCATGGACTGATGATGGTAGGGCTGATGTGCGCCTCTCTGTTCTCCTTGACAAGAGCAGATTAGCTGCTGAATCTCATCTCTTACTGATCTCTTTCTCTGTTCTCTTCGCACCCTCCCACTCCCTACTATTGTGAGGTGGTGGTGGTCCTAGGTCGAGATGCTTCAGGGTCAGAAGTTGACCGTGATCTCTATAGCAAGCTGGTGTTTTGATCAGAAACAAAAGCTCGGTGGTGTGGTGTTCGGTGGCGTGTATCGTGTGGTGCTGTACGCAGAGGATCTGTTGGCCTACATAACGCAAGATTGCACTCACCATCAGGGCTACACACAAAGGAGCATTGCATCAGCTGCTTGCAGAAAATGGCTGATGTTAAGAGCCCTTTAAACTGAACACCTTTTGCCAAATCGAAATGTTTGACATGATTTTATCCTCCACCTTGAACGAAAGTGGCTCTTCTCAAATTTACTGCTGTACAATTTCTTCTGTCTGTTCGCACCTGAATAGTCATATTCGTAACATGGACAGTCAAGTGGTATTGGGTGTGGGTTTGTGTGTGGGGTTTTTTTTTTTTTTTTTTTTGGTTGTTGTTTTGAGACCAAGTATAGTTATTGTTCAGGTATAGTTGTCCAGAAGGAGACCGGAGACTTCATGCATTTATCTGCATGTTATATTTTTGTGAATGCGAATGATTGCAGTCCTTACCATCCAGCTTTATTGTCCGATTCATGAACAAATGCCTTACAGTCTAGGACCACACACAGTTAAGTTTCCAGTTACATTTAATCACCGTGCAGTTATTTTCATTCGAAGTGATTTACAGTTGAGGGTTGATAAAGAGCACAGTAGTGGCGGTGGGTTCGAATCCCTGTATCAAAGGATACACAGTACATTTGTTATTATTTGTATGGGGTTCTGAAACCTGAGTCGTTTTTCCATGTTTGGCTTCTTTAAACGATAAAATATCACCAGTGTGTAGAGTAGTTAAAGAAAATATATAGATTTCATTTTTTTTTTTAAATTTACTTATAGCCAGGACTTCCAGAGGTGTCGAGACTTGGTGACCGAGCCCAACACTGTAAGGATTTATTTATTTATTCTCACTACATGCAATCGCCTATTTCAATTCATCACCTTATTAGCAAGGCTTTCAGTCTTTGTGATAAAGGTGACAACAAATAAATCTCCAAACTACCACAGTGTGTTCCAGCCATTACTTGTCGACTGACGTGTCATGAATCCTATCAGATTGTCGTTTGGCTGCTAAATAGAGCTGTGGAAACTTTTATCTCATCGCACATACAATTTTTTTTTTTTTTTTTTTTTTTTCTTTCTCTTCATGCTGCTCATTTTTCAAGTTTCACACTCTTCTGTTTCAGTCATAATGTACGGTGGTACAACTGTGGTGGCTTCTCATTCACCGTACCATCTAGCTATAGCTTCTCTTGCAATATTCAGGCTGAACACTGATTTGTTGATCGGAATTTTTCTTTCCGAGCGCCCAAATGATCATTCTTTTGATTTTGCCTAGATTACACGAAGCCTGAGCTCACTACAGATTCGAATTCCTTCCTAGAACTAATTAGTTGCTTTTATATAAGTAAACCTATCCGCTCTAACACAAGAAGGCCAGATGGTGTTGTTGAAACTATAGGCTCAAGCAGACCACATGGCGCTACTGAACCTAAAGGCTATAGTGTTACCTTTAAGAACGAATTCTTTTTGAAGTGCGTGTGTACACTGTCTCCCTTTTTATAATTTGCATCGGTTTGCTCTATACATAAAGTTGGTATTGTGTGCATATGTGCCTGAAGTTGTTGAAAGGTGTGCTCCAGCACTTACTACTGCCTGTATACCGTATCTGATTATTTCTGACCTTTGTTTTGACATTTCCCTGCACTCAGCTAAAATGGAAGATGCAAAATTGAAGTAAGCCGTCCAAGAGCAGCGTTTGCATCTAAACGGTTTGCCTTAACTGTTTACACTGTGCACCCATGTGATACGAATTCAAAGCTGTAACGGTTGGACTAATAGTACAGTTCTTAGAAGGAGGAAATGAGCTGATGCCATTGAGAGCAGCTTTTTATAGTTGCATTGAATTTTTCAATTGTCATACAGGTTGGTGAGTCTTGAGGATTCCCCTCCTCCCCAGAAAAGGTCTCGTCTTTGATAACACATTTGAAAATGGTGTTTTATAGTCTTGTTATAATGAAATATATTTTTTGATGATTCCAGTTTCCATTCCAAAGTTCTGTTGAACTAGAAAACGTGTCCCTGTGAGTAGACTGCAGGAATCGCTCATTTGTGTGGCTTTTATCTGTGAAGATTTCTGCATGTTCTCTTCAAAAACCATCTCATGTATGTGCACGTGCGCATGTGCATGCACTCATTCCTTCTCTAAAATCAGATCAAGTGTGACTTCACTCGTGTATGTGTGTGTGTGTGTGTGTGTGTATACACATAGACGGTGATACTGGTTCATGTTAACAAGGCTGGTCTCTGCAGCAGTACCAATGCAAGACTCGGTGGTAGGAAACCTCTGCTCTCGGTTACCTAGACAGCAGAGTTGCAGTGAGAAACCCAACATGGTTGAAAACTGCAGTTATAACTCTCAGTTTCTTATTATAGCTCCTTTAGTAAAAGTTGTGATCTGTGGGATGTCTTGAGAAAATTTCTCCAGCCTTTTGAGACCTGTTTTTTTTTTTTGTTTTTTTTTTTTGACTTTTTCATAAAAAAAAAGCCATCAACGTACAGAATCAAATGATTAAATGTCATGTACACATTAAAGCTTCCCTGATAGGCTGATGTTCTGTGCACTGATTCAAAGGACTCCACTGCTCACCCAGACTGACCAGTACTTTATCAGTACCTGCAAGTGGGTTCTCTTTACAAACCACAGACTTTTACAGATTTCATGTTTTAATTAAAAAACCCTTTAAACTAAAGTTTTAGTGAATCTATTTTTTCCAAAAATTTTGTTTGCCACAAGTTCCCTGTGACACATAAGTGAGCTCTGAATAAACGGAAAAGGGGAAACATGTTGACATGTTTGTCTGTAGTTATGTTGATATACTACAAATGTATAGATCGAGACTAGGTCAAGACCGCTAGATGACTACAGTACCTTTTATTGTACATTTGGTATAAACTCAAATTTTTTAGGTGTGTAGACAATAATAAGGGCTTTTTGAAAATAAAGTAAATGGTGGTATTTTTGACTTTTTAAATCTAAACTCTGATTTATTTTTGACTGCTTAGTTTAACAATCGGGATGTTGACCTGGTGATTAATGAAGGAGGATGAACGCTATTTATATCATGCTTGGTGAAACAAGTACTTGAACTAAGGAAGGACTCGCTTCTCTCAGGCTTCATGAGACCTGTTTAAGCATTCAGTGGAAATCTGAGAATAAAAGCCGAGCTATAAATATAGTTCACATTACTACCTGCAGCTTTATGGGGATAAAATCCTAGAGGACACGGCCATATCTGTAGCAGTCCAAAAGGACAGTATTTATTTATTTCTTTATTTTTCTTCCCCTCTGTGTTCACTTTGGACTGAACTTTCAATCTCATTCTTCTGAACCATTTCCTTGCGCACTGTCAATACACCTGCGTAAACCTTGGTGAATTCCATGCGAGTTGGTTGTACTTGTACATGAGTGTGAATTAGGAGATGCATCATGTAAATAAGGGACTGGAGGGTATCAGCTTCTCCATGCAGTTGAAGCTGATTCATCTCTTACACTCCAGTCATCACTCATTTGGATGTCGTGCGAGTTTCAGGAATCAGGCACAGATTTATTCAGACGTCATTCTGTACGCTCAAATCTGTGCAGCTTTGATGAATAAAGGCTGGCGTATTGGCAGGATTGGATTCATTTGCAGAGCTTGTGTACTTGTTGGGCAATTTCAGTCGAGATAGTGGAAGAAGACTAAAGCTGTATTGGAAAACTTGGTGTGGAAGTTCAAGTAGAAATTGAGTACAGTGAAAAGTTTCAAAGAATTTGTGTGTGTGTGTGTGTGTGTGTGTGTTGACACTTACAGATGATAAGCCTCATGCTACCCAGCTACAGCAGTGACTCAGATGGTTGGTTGAAGTACAGTAGTGTTTGTGTGAGAGTGGGACGACTCATGATGATGTATGGATGTAAAGTCAGAAATGTAGTACTGAGTGTTTAATGAACCAAATCCTGGTTGATGGATTAAATACAGCAAGACACAACAGATAGGATCTTGGTGTCGTTGTAAAAATCCAAGGGGTGATTGAGCGCTTGGAACGTTAGCCTCGTGAGTTCCTCAGCAGCTCCATTTGCATTAGCCTTCAATCAGCATCCATTTCTTGTTGGCATCTTATAAGTCTAAACAACTCTATCATTTACTTTTTTTCTAGAGGAATATGGCACTGTTCTTTAATCTCGCTTTAATTGTTTTTCGGTAATGTTAAGAAATGATGTCACAAGCCAGTAAAATCCAATCACATGACCCAAGTGTTTGGATAAGAAGCTATGGGGAAATCTAAAGGTATTTGGGTTGTTTGTTTTTTTTTCTTTTTATTATTTAAATTAATTGTACCCAAGGAGGTACCCCATAAAGAGGTCAGTGCATCAGGACACTAACCGAAATCAGCTGCGCTTTGTAACATTATAAAGACAACCAGAAGAAATTTTGGAGGGGCGTTCCTGCTCTTTACTTTTGTAGCCATGCGTCATGAAAATGTTAACTTTTCTCGCTGGGAAGTAACCCTGTTCTGGCTTCTCTCTTCTGTGCTCGAACTCAAAGGGAAATCTTTATCCACTGTCTTTCTCTGTTCGTGTAGATATCACATAAGTACCCTGATTCTGTCCTATTTCGTATGACAAGCAGGTGTGTGTAGACAGAGCTCGAGTTGGTTTTATGCCATGCAAAGTGTTTTTGCACAGAAGGAAATCACCAACCACAAGCTGTTCGGTTCAGAGACCCTTTCGTAGATGGTGCACGTCAGTCTAGAAACGCCTCCCACCAGATGAACTACAGCGGCATTAGACCATAGAAACGCCAGATGTTAACAAATAAATTTTTTTTTTTTTTTTTTTTTGGTAGAACTTTAGCAGAAGTGATGATATAATAAGCTGATATGACGTGTATAATTGAAAATAATAGGAGAGGGCATTGGGTGCCAGCTGGTCTGTGGGTAGCAAGACTGTTAATGTAGGCTTTCTATTTTGCATACACAGTGTGTGCCTTTCTTCCAATTGAATTTCATTACTAAATATTCCCAGACTGTCTCCGCCGTTATCTGAGAATGGATGTTTACAAACTAGATCATCTTTGCCATTGGCTGCGAGTTCATTCTTGTTTATAGTGGCCTTTAATACACTAACTGCTTTCTCTTAGATCTTTTGCTTTATCGTGCATTTTTATAATGAAAGGAAATGGTTCTGATATCAGAGCTTTTTAATTGTTATATATATATATATATATATATATATATATATATATATATATATATATATATAATATGTGTCCTGTCATGAAACACACAGTGTACCCAAAATGCAATTGTGCAGATGATTTTATCTGTGTATTTATTTTGTATCAGAGATGCAGAGACACCAATCTGACCAGTTGTGATGTTTTTGGAAAGGATTTCTATAGCAGCGGGGGCATGGTGGAAATTCATGCAGGTCTGGCTTTCAGATGTGCGCATTTTGTGAGGTCGACTATATGTGCTGTGGTTTGACAGCGAAATTAAGAAAAAATGCCTTCTCTCTATGCCTGATTTGCTCTGTGTAAATTAATGTTAGTAAAGTTGCTTATGTGATGGAGATATTTTTAATCACATGACAATTCCTAAAGGCATTATTATGCGGTTGAATGTGTATTATAATGATGATTCTATTAGTATTACTGGAAGTGGTGGTATGTATGTGCATAAAAAAGCACTACCAGTGAATACACTGTTTAAAATCTCTTCTATAAAAATATTTTTATGGTCGAACCATTAATTCAATGAATATATATAGTCAAATATCTTCTCACGTCTATGCATACATATTTCTTTTTTTGAGCTGAGCCCTGAAGCGAGGTGCTCCTGTTGTCAGAAGTGTGTCTCCAGCCCCGCATGCGTGCCGCTCCACTACTCCATGTGAATGTCAGGCAGTGAGGACTGATGAGCTCTCATGGCACTTGTTATAGAAAGGTGAGGAAGGAAAGCGAATCCAGGCCGGGCCGAGGCTCAGCGTGATTTATTTAGTGCCCCTGTGTGGCCTTCTGGGTTAGAGGTCCATGCATCAGTCTCTTACTGCGAGGCCCATCTGTTGTACATTAGCCAGGAGTCTGTTCTCTGTCCTCTCGCTGCACACTGAAAGTAGGATGCAACATTAGATGAGAGGTTATATTTTTAGTTTGGTTTCTTGTTGCCTTGATGTGTTCTGCTTCTCTCTGTATATGAAATGAAGTGTTTCTGTTGTGTAACGTACCCCTTGGCTCACCCTTTTATGGTTCTACAGAGGTGAAGTATTCTTTATAAGCTGGCCATTTTTGTTGGCTGCAACATTGTCAGCGCTCCAGAAATATCTTTGTTGGGTTTCCTTAATTCTGCAGAACAGATATTTATCCCAACATAATTGCTATGGGCTTTCCTGCTGAGAGACTCGAGGGGGTGTACAGAAACAACATAGACGATGTTGTACGGTAAGTGGCCCATACGAGTGAAGTCTCATACGATGTTAAACTTGCTTGGTCTTTTTTACAGGAGTCTCCTTTTCAGATCTGTCATCTAGTAGTGGTGTGCGTCAGGGTTTTTAGTACCCTACCCAATTGCCAACCCCCACTGCCTGACCTCGAAAATGTGCTCAATTTGATGACCTGCCCCTCAAGCTGTCAGCTTTAGAATGTATTTTAATTTTTTTTCTTCTTTTTTTAATTATTTCTTTTCCTTTTCCTAATCGGCATTACACACTGGAACAATTCCTCTAGATCAGTATAGCAGATCACAGTTTTTGTTCTTGAATAGAAGAAAAATGAATAACCTTCATTAGAGACATGAACTTCATATCTTGCCTCATATTTTGGGTGCAACATACCCTCAACATTATTAAATTTAGTTAACATTAACTGTTTTCTGATCGAGTCATATTATCTTGGTCTTTTTTTGAGATGTCCATAGCGTCTGCTTTAAATCTGACAAAATACATTCTCACAATAATTAGGTTAATTTCTTATAGCCACACAAAAATCGAAGCCTATTTCATGAAATGGTTAACACTTAAAGTGAGGTGGCTCTTGTAAAATGCTTCATTAAATTTAGTACCGATTAGCTTATCTTTGATATAAAATAGTAATAGAATAGTACGCTATCTATTTCTCTATTTGTAATGCTGACGGAAGACTGTTGTGACATAATATTTCATCAAATTGTTGAGCCAGAGCTGGATGTTCATTGAGGTTTAAACTTTATTAACTGTCTCATTGACCTTGATCAACTCCTCCCATCTGAGCTCTCTGCAATCAATGACATTTGTGGGTGGAAAAGGAGTGTTGTATGACTCGGTCTCATTATCTCACTGCTGATTGAGGGGAGTTCTGTGTAGTTGCATCACTTAATCTGCACGTTAAACTGGTTTATCTGAAATTGGAGATGATCTAAAAATATTATGCTGCGGCACAGGAAAGTTGCTTTTACTAGAGAAAAAGTAGAATTATCACCGAGAATCCTGCATGCTTTGTGTAAATATAGTTTATCTGTCTGTCTTACACACCCATAGATGGATAGATATTTAAAATTTATTTAACTGACTGGTGAAGTGATGTAACACTATCATTACTGTTATGACATTGGTTACCTTTTGTCGTTAATGGGGAACTTTTAAATGTAAAAATCTATCTTTTCTTAGTCTTGGGACGCATGTATGCTCTGCCTAATTTGAATATTAAGCTGAACTTCTAATTATGTGATTAGATCCCCGTTAGACCTATTGGGCAGTTCACGTGTATGTAAATGATGACCGGAATATTACTTTGGTACAATTTCCAAAATCTCTCAAATGTCTAAACATGAACAATATACAGCACACCAAAGGTAATAATTTACTAGGCCTGCTCGCTGAGAGACAAACTGCCACAATTTCCTGCAGGCCAAAATCATCACGTCATGGTACCTGTCGTGTAGCTCGCACAGAATTTACAAACTGTCTGGGAGGGGAAAAGAAATAAGGTAGTGACTTCTTGGTGCAGACCATTTACAACCCTCAAGGTGTATTGGTGCCATGTGAGCTTCAGGGCACTTGACCAGTCTGAGATGGTGCATCGGTGCAAGTTGTTTGAGTGCTGCTTTGGACCAGACATCACATTCATCAGATGGAGGTTTTGAAAGATGATGTAAGGCAGCCGGACCGATGCGGTTTTTGAATATGCATTTTATTAAAAACGCAATTATCATGTCTTCTCTACAGGTTTCTGGATTCGAAGCATAAAAATCATTACAAGATATATAATCTGTAAGTATACCTTAAATCATATAAATTCTGCCACTACTTTATTACACGGCAAACAAATCAATCTGTATTTGCTTCAGATATGAGCTTGTACATATGAGGCTAATGTTCCTGAGTTGATTTTTCACTTCATTAGTTCTGTAAAAGTAATGGATTAAATTAATCAAAAGAAGTCTCCTATTTTGTTTTGTGCCCAAATAATGAATTTGAATTAGTTATGTGAATCTTGTTCTAACACGAGGCTTTTTTTGTTTTTGTTGTTGCTTGTTCAGATGTGCAGAGAGACATTACGATGCTACCAAATTTAATTGCAGAGGTAAGATGCCAGACATGCAAAGCCCATCTCCCCTGTCCAAAGCCATGCTTGAAATAATTAGGATTTAGTAATAAGTCATTGACCTTTCTGTGTGTCTCCTGCAGTTGCACAATACCCGTTTGAAGATCATAATCCTCCGCAGTTGGAGCTCATCAAGCCATTCTGTGAAGATTTGGATAAGTGGCTCAGTGAAAATGACAATCATGTGGCTGCCATTCATTGTAAAGCTGGAAAGGGCCGGACGGGTGTAATGATCTGTGCATACTTATTACACCGAGGCAAGTTTAGAAGAGCAAAAGAAGCGCTGGATTTCTATGGCGAGGTCAGGACCAGAGACAAGAAGGTAATTACAGAGCCTTATCTTCACACGTGTTCATGCAGAATGAATAATTGCACTGTGTTTACATTTTTTTTTTTTTTTTTCTGCACCAGATGGTTAATCAAGTTTACCCATGCTTCCATCTGATCAAACACAATGAAAGTTTAATGCTGTTGGTAGTCTCGGGTAGTCATTAGCTTTGCTGAAGTAATGTCTAGTTTGATTCATTAACTGAATTTGAGAAGTTTTCGTATTGTTTGTAATGAGAAGTAAACTGAGGAAGACACTGGTACTTTGCTATTTACAGGGTGTGACTATCCCCAGTCAGAGGAGATACGTCTACTACTACAGCCACCTTCTGAAGAGCCAGCTTGATTACAAACCAGTGGCACTGCTCTTTCACAAGATGATGTTTGAGACGGTGCCCATGTTCAGTGGTGGGACCTGCAGTAAGTGCTTTGTTCTTGCAGACATCTGAGCTGTTCTTAAATTCTCACGTAACCTCTCCGGGCAGAATTGGTGCTCTGATTATTACACCCAATCCATACTGCTTGAAAGCTCTCAATTTTTAGATATAGGGACATTTTTACTACAGTAATCCTTCAGGGGGAAGTGTGCATTTTTAACTGGAGTGTTCTGTGAAACATCATGTGACTGCCAGGAGATAAGCTCTGTTCCCTTATTCTGGTTACTTTTGGTTTGAAATTAGAGTGGTCTAAACACCTCATAAACAGACACCTCCCCCATTTTATGCACCGATGAAGCTTAAATATCATTGTGTCTCTATGGCATTTACTGAGGCAGTCCTCCAGGCCTCTCGAAGTGATCGTGTAAAATGTCAAGTTGGCTTACCAGACTTTTCACTCTGAGTTGCAATGTATTTCCTCATAGATGAAATCCATCCTATAACATTGATGGATAAAATCCACCAATTGCTGCCTTTCCCCAAGTGTTAATTTAGTCAATTTTAAACACAATTACTTGATGTCAGCCTTTTATTTCAGGGTTAATTTGTAATCACAACTGAGGTAAAAATGCTGATTGTGGTCTGAGTAATGCAAAAAATTTGATGCCTGTACAGTCTAGTTTAATTAATTCTAGTGTTTATGAAGCAATATCTATTTTTATTGCTTTTTATTTTAATTTTATTACGATGTTTTCCTGGTGGATTTCTGATTTTGTGTGTCCTGCTGGTGGCGATTTTCTCAGAGCATCTGTTATAATTGACATGTACACACAGAAAACCCTCTTCTTTTGTGCAATTTTTTGCTCATAGATTGGTGCACTTAACTGGGTTGGTCTAGTGGTTAAGGGTGTCATTGAAAACCTATTATTGGTATTGATATATTGATAAAAAAAAATTCTGATGCATCGATACATTGGAATATTGCTGTACTGTTCCATAAATGCATTAAATAGAACAGACTAAGATATATATTACAGTAGTTTGTATAATGCATTGAATACAGTGAGTCATCGATTTACGACCTATGAGTTTCGTCTGATCGACTTGACGACCGCAAAAGTGGTGAAGCATGATTCTTGGCAGTGCAGTGCGAGTGTTGTGTACGACGATTGTTTGTGCTGCCGGCAGCGCCAGCATTTTAAAAGGCCTAGCAGGAGATGATGCAGCTTCACTTTCTAACTGCTCAGAGCAAATTTATTCATCTACTTTCAATGCCACGTCACTGTGGCGCGAAGCTGAGAGCCAATCCTTTGTGTGGGCGGGTCTGATACCGTGAAGCTCTAATTTTATTGGACTCGCACGCTGCAGTGTTTGTGACAGGAAGCACGTCCCAAGTTTTGGCAATCAGCTTGTCTGCGGGTTGAAGTTTTTCCATGTCTGTCCTTTTGTGTTTGCTTGCCAGCTGTGCTTGGCTTCGTGGAAATGAGCTGATCAAAACGAGAGAAATTTATCCCTTTACTCAAACAACATGCTCAGTCTGTGGCTGATGTTATAATCCAATAAAATTGGAGTTTTAATCTATCGGACCTGCCCACACAGTGGAGTACAGAAAGTATTGGCTCTCCGTTGCGTGTCACAGTGACGTGGAATCGAAAATAGATGTATAGATTCAGAAGATGCACATATCTGCATTATCCAGTGAGAAGTGTCTCTTGTTGAAAATATGCGCTCTGACTTCACACTAGAAGCAGGGACGTACCATTTACCATACAGAGAGGCGGGACGTACCATTTACTCTGGGTGTCATTGAAATGGCATTTACTACAGACGCTGTCATGAACACAGGAAGCTATGACATTAGAAGTATCGATATCCCTTTTATAGGTATCGATTATCGATCGACATAATTATATTGGCGATATTCCGATTGTCAATAACATCCCTACTCGTGGTATAGGGTGCTGGATCGCTGATCCTAAGGTTGGGGGTTCGAATCCCACTTTCCACAAGGTTGCCTATACTGTCTATGGTGAGAGGCATGTTAAAGAACCATTGCTGACTATCGAAGTGAAAAAGCCAAAAGGAAAAGATTAGTAGCTGTGATAGAAATATTGCTGATGCTATTCCTAACGTTGTTATAATTAGAGTAAATGGCATGTTATGTAAATCCTCTGTAGTACTGAGCATTATTGGCAAAAGTGGGTCTTTTTTTTGGTCGTCTCCCAACCCCCCATGTGCATCCAATTTACAATTATGATCTCCTATATTTGAGCAAGGGCACCAAATAAATTTAATTTTGACAATATCAGTACAGAAAAGATGCAAATACATTTTTCCTTTTATTTAGAGCTGGAGTCCCGCGTGCTGATCAGTATCTACTCAGTGATCACTCTTCAGAATCGATGAAATCTGAACCCCCAGTAAACAAATTTAGGGTAGGGGTTTGTTTTTGGAAAATAAGTCTTAAAGGATTGAATAAAGCATTTTCTAAACAAAAGTAATACATTTCTTTTTAAAGAAACAATAATGCTTATATAATTTTAAAGGTTTGTTTATTATTATTATTATTATTATTCTCAGATCTGTGATCTGTTGATTTTATATTTAGCATCTGAACGAATTTGTTTATTTTCCCTAAGATATTTTTATTTTTGTTTTTTGCAGCCTTTTGAAGGCTGGTCGCCACAGCGAATCATCTGCCTCAATCTTCATGAAAATGATAGTACTGATTTGCATGTTTGATTTAGCATAGGTTTTTATGTCTGATTCCCTTCCTGACACAACCCTTAGCAAGGGGCAAAGACATGCTGATGGCTATGCAGCTATTCTTGATGAAAGTCAGCAATGGTTCCTTTACATGCCTCACACGAAAGACAATGAGAGACATGGCCAGCCTTTGATAACCCAGTTAGCTGTATCGGGGTGGGGGGATTGGGGGTGGTGACAACCTTGTGGAGAGTGGGACTTTGACCCCAACCTTAAGTGATCCAGCGACCTTTACCACCAGGCCAGTACTGCCCACAACTTTGCACCAGAGATCCATTTGTAAATTACAGAAGAGATTCTGCAAGTCCTTTAAACGAGCTCATATCACTGCCTTCTTAATGTGTTTGATGGGCAGGGACATGCTTTTTCTCCATTGGATGGTGGATACTGGAATCTATCATGGATTGAGTGCAAGGCATGAAAGAATTTTTGGTGGCAGTGCCACACACAAGCCACTGGGTAAAAAAAAAAAATCCCATGCATGTCAAAAATATTTTAAGCTTTAAAGTCAATTTAGACTTTCATATTTGCACGTCATCCTAAACTAAAATTGTAATTAGATCAGCTCTCCTCATCTGGGATCTCAACCTTCTCTGAGCCAGTGGATGTAGCAGCTTCCCACTGTTTGCTCATCTCTCCAGATTTTTATACCCAGGAGAAATAATGACTAAAATCAAAGGAAATTTTTAATGAAGTTCCATGAGCTCAGGTTTGAAAACTTTAAGTATATTACAAAGACTAAAATGTTGCATCAGTAAGCAACTAATTATGTCTCATTTCGTGTAGGTCCATACATACTCACTATATGGAACACACGCGTGTTCACCTCTGTGACAAGTGTGTCAACTCTGGCACAATGTAGTGCAGTATGAGTGACTGAATAATATTCTCAGAACATTTAAAATGTTGACAGTACAGTGCTGCACATGTCTCACTTTTAATGGTGGCAGCCTCTCCTGTGCTATAGAAGGAGTTGGGTTACAAACCCATTTTCAACATCTAAAAACACACCGACATAACTGAAGTAAGCAAATTCTTGTCAAAATTGCTGCTTATCTATGTTTAGATTGCTTTAGTATGTAATAGATGAGAAAGGCACAATCTGATTAGTCCTAAGATAGCAAGCCACTTATTCACTGAAGATGTGTGTGTGTGTGTGTGTGTGTGTGTGTGTGTGTGTGTGTGTGTGTGTGTTGAGGGAATTGTTCAGTAACGTCCACTAAGCCTGGAATGAACCATTTAGAGACACTGCTCGACAATTGGTTCCGGACGGCCGAACGCAAGTTGTTACAGTGACGTATGACGCTCATACTGCACTATACATCCATAAATACCATTACCATATCTCATATTGTCTTCCTTTCGGCCTTTTCCCTTTTACTCGGGAGTCGCCACAGCAAATCATCTGATTCGCGCGTTTGATTTGGCAGAGTTTTTTAGGTCGGATGCCCTTCCTGTCACAACCCTTTTAGTAAGGGGCAGAAACACGCTGACGACTTTGCAGCCTACTCTTTACGAAAGTCAGCAATGGTTCTTTTACATGCCTCTAACCATAGACGGTGAGAGACATGGCCCGCCTTTGATAACCCAGTTCGCCGCACTTGGGGGGAGGGGACAGTGACAACCTTGTGGAGAGTGGGACTCGAACCCCCAACCTTTTGGATCAGCGATCCAGCACCCTATACCACTAGACCACCACTGCCCCATTACCATATCTCATATAACACCCCTAAATCAATTATTATAAACATAACATTGTAAAATAATATCAACATTAATTTCAAATAAATTAAATTCAATCAAAATAATTTCAAATTGATACATTTTAATCAAATTCACTCATCAAATATCAAATACGGTATCAAATATAACCTTTAACATTCTCTATGATGCGATCTTTCTGCTTGTAAATGGTTCCAATGGTCGACGGATGGTCACTTTACATGAAGCTGAGCCGAGTCACTTTACATGAAGCCAATCAACGCTTACAATATGTGAGGTGCTCAACACCGAAAGTAGTTTACTTGCTTGTGCTTGAGACAAAACGCCGGTTATACGGACTTTCGGTCTTCCAAGTGAGCAAGGGCGCCATTGAATACTGGTTTAATACTCAGCCTGCACTGATTTGAATCACCAGCAGAGCGGAGAGTTCTCTTTATTTTCTGGATTCGGGTTACAAAAGTCCGCAAAAACGGTGTAAACGCAAAGATAACAGAGACGATGTCTCAGCACAAGGGTAACATGCAGCGTTATCGCGTTATTGCGTCATTACATCAGCGTACTACATAGGTACGTCTAAACTCAAAATTTGACAATTTTTTTTTTAAAACATAAAATTGAAAAAAACGGATGAACATAAGTCGGGGAGCATCTGTAATCTAGTGTGCACTAACAGGATCACAAGAACCACCTCAATGAGAATCTGAGTAAATTTTATAAATTATGACACTGATATAATATTTGAGGGCAACCACCAGCAAGTGTACAAAAGATCTAACAGTGTCGCTGTAAACTAATTTCAAAGTTTTGGTGTACAGAAAACAAACATCAACATCTAAAATAAAAAAAACATTTGAGTTTATTTTGACATATTTTACCCATTACAGATGCAGGCCAGGTGATCTTGGTCCTGGCAAGCATAAGTAACAGGTGTAGCTTAATGTCTGTTTAGTCTTCTCATTCGTAGTTGAGTGTGTGTGTGTGTGTGTGTGTGTGTATATATATATATATATATATACATATACACACACACACACACACGTACATACACTAAACAGAAACTTCAATAAATTGTTTTCCATGTAGGTGTTTTGTGTTGCTCCTAAGCAGAGCACCATGTTCTGTCCAATGTCCATGTGTGCCCTCTCCAGAAAATCCAATAAGGTTGCCATGTCATGGAGTTGATGCTAATTGGCGGTGATGTATTGCTGACCTGTATAAAATTGGGCAGCAAAAAAAAAACAAAAGCCCCAAACTATTACTGATGAAACTGAGTCCTCCAAAAAAAAAATAAAAAATCCAAGGTCATACATCACTGTTTAAAATTGTGTTGAAAAAAAACCATGCAATCCAACACAGGTAAGGCAGATAAATGTTTGTCCAGCTAATGCTTAAATCAGAAGTTCGACAGGCCATTAAATCATTACGAGACGTGTGATTCAAATGAATGCAAGAATTAGTCAGTGAATGACAAAAAGAAAATCCAGTGATCAAGTTTCCTGCTGTTGCTCCAGGGATCCCCCACCAGTCAGCAGTGGAGACGTTTCTTGACGCTAATGAGCCTCCGGATTTATTAATATGCAATCTGTAATTTGACTAGAACACTCCCTACTTCTTCACTGCCACACTTTCTCTCTGCGCCAACCAACATGGTGTCCTGCGTCTCTCTCTCTCTCTCTCACACACACACACACACGCACCATGCACACTTGCAGAAGCTGCTGGGCACCTATTAATACAGATATCTATCAGGAGCCCTGCTTTCAGGTCGTGCCTAAATTTATAAATTTGTATATGCTATGTGGAAAGCAATGTATGACACACACACATAATATATAAAAATCTTAATTTAGTTTGTTTTCTTATTGGTTCACTTATTGCCATATATGCTGAAACGGTTTTCTCAGGCTTGGTGGATATCTTAACTGTTACTTTGTGCTATTCGGTGAACTGCACACTCAGGTGGAGTTCACATGTGTAAAATTAGTGTAAATCTCTAGCGAGTACTCTGGAGAGAAGAAGGAGCGTAACAGTTTGACTATGTTTCTGTCAGATCCACAGTTTGTGGTCTACCAGCTGAAGGTGAAGATCTACACGTCTAATCCAGCACACACACGACGTGAAGAGAAGTACATGCACTTTGAGTTTCCTCAACCACTGCCTGTGTGTGGAGACATCAAAGTGGAATTCTTCCACAAACAGAACAAGATGATGAAAAAGGTACACAACTCTTCACCACAGCTTCCAAAAAATGGATGTGGAGTCACATGCCTCAGTTTTAACTGATGCTCAATTTAATATCAGGTGTAATGGTTTCTGTTGCTTATTTTAAACAGGACAAGATGTTTCACTTTTGGGTGAATACCTACTTTATCCCTGGACCAGAGGAGAACTTGGAGAAGATAGAAAACGGGAGTTTACTGAAGGACCTGGATGGGATCCAGGGCACAGAGAGGGGGGAGAATGGCAAGGATTATCTAATCCTGGTTTTAACAAAGAATGACCTGGACAAGGCCAACAAAGACAAAGCCAACAGATTATTTTCCCCAAACTTCAAGGTGAGTTCAAGTTCACACACAATACACATTAGCGGGGTATCACGAGGGTACCTACCTTTAGCAGGATGTCAGTGGGGTAGTTTAATTTGAGTAGTCAGTTCCTCTCGGATTACACAGGCTTTATGTGAGTGTTGTGGTCTCGCTCTCTGCTGTTGGCATTTTGAGGTAGGCCTGCCACAGGGAATTGTCCTGGCTTGATTGAAAGATTTGAACAGGTTTTACATTAAATGCCCCTCGTGATGTAACCTGGCCCATTTACCCAGGTTTGGCTGACTTGTGATTGTTGCCTTCAAAAGTCACAACTCTCTTGACACACACAAAAGAATTGTGATGCATTTATTACAACGAAACTGTGAAATTACATCCAAATTGTAAAATATTTGTGCACATGTCTATAGCTTCTTGTCTTTAAAAACATTGAAGTAATGTATGGCTGGGTGTTTACACATGTGACTCTTATGTCTGCTGCAAATTTGGTTGTCACACATCAACAAGGCGCATGACTAACCTGGAGAGCACAAGTTTGAATCTGGTTTAATGCCACAGCTGTCCATAGCCAGAAGTCCATGTGAGCTGATGGGCTGAGCTCTCGCAGGAGGGAAGGACCTCATACTCTCACTTCCCTGTCACTTACAACGATCGGCAGCCAATCATGGGCCTCTGTGAGCTCACTTGTACTAGGGGGGGGACAAACAGCACTTTCCCTCAGAGTGTGTTGGACCACCCAAAATACATATGGCACTGCAGTTCAAACAAAGGCAGGTGGCTAGTATTGCATGTCTTGGAGGGGGCGTGTGCATACTTTTGTCCCGCCCTGATCGGTGGTGGTTCTGTGATAGGAAGGCAGTACCTGATGGGTGGGAATTGGATATAACTAAAAATTTGGGGGGGTGTTGGAAATTGTATGGTCAGTTTTTCCACAGTTACGATGATCATTTCAAATTGCATGGTCATGCAGAATGTATGAGGGGTTTTTTTTTTTTTTTTGGATCATGTGTCCTAACGGAAGGTCCCCCTTTGCAATTGTTCAAAGACTGCTGTTGTCATGGTCTCCAACTAAAATTAACTTGTGATTATTTTCTGACCGTGTCAGAACTATAGAATGAATATGTGGTGCTATGATCTACATTGACTGACCAGCTAATGAAAAAAAAAACATTATCATATTTTGCATCAAATGGACATAAACAAAAATAATATGGATGCAAAAAAAAGCACAAAGGTATTGTATGGGATGACGAAAATTATACAATGTTGGAGGAATACAAAATTATCTAGCTTTTTTTGCTCTTCTCTATACAAGTGACTTTTTGAGCTTCTACTCTAACTTGCATGCCGTGATTCAATGGGTGTCTGTACAAAATAACCACGCCTTCGTGCAGTGTACATACCTCAGGCATACAGCTTTATATCTAGTATCGTACATACTTGTTGTATCCAAGATTTCTAGCACAGCTACTGAGTGGAGCACCATATTCCTGAAACATGACTTGGATGGTTGTGCCATGTCCTGGGTGGTGTTTGGTTTTGGGCGGCATAAACTCAATGATGCTTCCGCCTTTCTGAGTTTGTACTGATTGGCTGTTCTGTACTTGCATAACAGTCGGCAGCAATAAAAATAATTATTAATAACCAAAACCAAATTTAGGTCGTCATCCATTGCTCAGATGCAGAATAATAATAATTTAAAAAAAGACATCTGTTTTGGCAGATAAACTTGCAGGTAAATATATTTTTGTGGCGTTCTGAAATCAGAAGCTTGACAGAACATGTACTCGTTAAATGGATAGCTACTCGAACGAGTCCTGTGACAGAAATGTAAGTGGAAATCAGACAAGCAGTAAAAAGCAAACCCAGGTTTGCATATCTATAAATAGACATCTATTGGGATCAACTGCTTTTCGGCATTGGTTAAATCTCTAAAATAGATCCGTGTCTCAAGTGGGATTTGTAACAATCACAAAAAAAACAAACAAACAAACAAAAAAAAATCACAGTCTGTAGAAGGCTTAATGTTCACAAACACATGGGAAATGGTTCTGAAACACATTATCAGTGTTTGTGAAAGAAGTCTTTTTCTGTTCTCTGCTTTTGAGTTTGAGTGAATACAAACAAATTTCACATTGCTTAGTGTTTAATACACAATCTCGGCTTTGTCTCACAGGTGAAGTTATATTTCACAAAAACTGTGGAGGAATCACCCAACTCAGAGGCCAGCACGTCGGCGTGTGTAACCCCGGACGTTAGTGACAATGAACCGGACCATTATCGATATTCTGACACAACGGACTCAGACCCAGAAAATGAACAACTGGACGATGATCAACACACGCAGATAACGAAAGTTTGAACTTATTCTTTTGTTTATGGGAAGACAAAAAGAATCTTTACATAAACCAGAGTTGTAAAAAGGAGAAAACTTGAATATGAACTGAAAGCGTCCTTTTTTTTTTTTTTTTTTTTTTTTTCCCCCCTCTTTTTTTTTTCTTTTTGCCTCTGAAAAAGAAGACGTGGGACATTTTTCTCATGAGATGCCTCCGTTTTAAGGACACTATTTCTGACCAATTAGCTTTTTTGGTTTGCCCCCTTTCATTGACAAAGTTGTTGACACCTCCATAGCTGGGAGCCAGGGGAGGGGGTGAAGTGTGCTGCTGCATCTCCTGTTCATAACGAGGCCAGTGCTAAAGTCAGTGTCCATCCCTTACATGTGCCCTCCATCCATCAGGCCTTTTGTTTTACCTACTGTGAAGCTTTTTGTGCTGTCTGCAGACTAATCCTCACTTTAAACTGTGCTGTGCAAACATGCATAGTCTACTAGCATCCTTGTCACTAACATGGTAATAATGATTCTTCTGCATATTAGGCTGTGTTTTTACTGCCCCTCCCCCTCCTATCCTCGTCTGTTAAGCGCATATGCAGCAGAGAAACACCCGAACCCCAATATTGTCAGTGGTGTGATGTTTTTCTGTTCAATTTATCACAGCAGGGAAACCAGTGTTGCAATAATGTTGACACAGTAGTGGACAAAGATTTGCATGCTAACTGAATTAGTGTCCATGTTGAGAAATATATGTCGGTTTTCTTTTCCTCCCTTTATATGCGATGAGTTTGCTGGCATTAAGATTTGGTTCTAAAGTGATACCACATTACTCTCTCACCAGATGTATTAGTATTAATTGTTAAGCCTTCAGCGGCATTATTATATCACGTGGGTCCCCCACCCCCCTCCCCTATTAAACCTGCTAATGTGTTATTAATCAGCTGGGACTGAGCAGATCTCTTCTGGGTTCTTGTTTTAAGCTCTTAATGTTCTTCAGTCAGTCGGTAAGGCTGTTTATATGTCACCATGTTAACAGTACCAAACAGCTTGTCTTGAGGTTTCTGCATGGCCATAATCACATGCTCGTCTGCGTGCTACATGCGCTCGGACTGGTGTGCTTGATGGTTTGGGTGCGCTGGGGGCTTGTGATCATGGTCTGGCTGTGTGGAGAAATACCTGCTGCACGTTGTTTATGGAAGAGAATTGAATGTACGCTTGGGTTTCCCGAAGTAATACAAGAAACCTCATTCTGATTTTGATGCCATGGTTTAATTTTCCCTGTTTTGTTTCTCTTTTAGCCTTCTTTTTTCTTCTTCTTCTTTTTTGATCAGACATCAGATTCTTGGCTCTTCAAACTGTTTGTAGCCTTATCGTGTGGTCTAACGAAACCTGGATCATTTGCGTCCCTAACCGTGGTGCTTACAAACTGCCAAACTACAAACTTATAACAAACAATAATTTCAGAGCCAAGAATTTGTTTCTGCATGGGGTGCTTCTGTCAAATGTGCTACTTGTGTATGTGCTCTGACTGTTAGACATCTCCTGTCTGACTGGCTGGGGCCATTCTACATTCTTTTTTTTAAACTCCCCCCTGCCCTCTCTCTCTCTCTCTCTCTCTCTCTCTCTCTCTCTCTTTCATTTACTGAACAGGATTCATTCCTTTTGGAATGAGGTGCAGCTACAAATTTTACATGTCTTGTGCTTGCTTCAGATATATTAAAGCCCTCAAATATATATATGGAAGTATTTAAATATGTATATTGTTTTTCTTTCCCCCCCCTCCCCCACGCATGCCAAATTTTTAACATCTGTCTCACTGTGAGTTGTGAGCCAGAACAAAAAGCAAAAGTGACTCAGTCTGTTAGGCTAAAATCACGGCTGAGGAGTCAGGGGTAGTGAGCAAGCTGCCTTTCTCCGGCTGTTGACTTCATTTTTCGCACCAACTCTGCACATGTTCTTCAGCTCACTTTCTTTTAGAAAGACGTGCTCCAGAGGTTTGAGAATGAGGTTCTCTGTCTTGTGTAATGCAGCTGTACAGTAGCCAACCCAGGAAAAAAGGCAATCTTACAAATCAAGGGTTCAGGTTTTTGTTTACATTTTATCACTGAAAACCTGCCAAGATTAAGCTTGTTTAATTTTTTTAATTTTATTTTATTTTTTCCCATCCAAAGGCAGTCAGGAGGTATTCTTTGCCTTACTTGAACTTGACAATGCTTACTTTATGCTCTTGCTTTCTGCCATTCTACCCAAGCACTGACTACATAGTACTTATACTTATTTAAAGATACTATAACAGAGCAACATAGTGTGCTAGACTTTTGCACGGTTACAGGTTGTTTCAGGGTTCCAGTCAGCAGTCCATAGTATTTCCCCCCCAACATACACTTACTTCAGTAGTGTCGTCGCCCCCCCCCTCCCCCAAGTGAAAACCATGCAAGCAGTGAACTATGAAAGATGTGGAATGAAGTGACTTGGTCTATTCTGTTCCTCCCGTTGAACCATGTAATACGCTGTCTTTTTTTTTTTTTTTGACTGAATGTGGGGCGGAAAAGGATTATTTGACAGTATTCATAAGACCCGCTATGTGTATTTTCATTTCTGAATATATATGCTGTTTTTACATCGGATGAATCCTTTCTGGGGCATCACAAGCTAGTGTCCAGTCAGACCATCCTTAGGCCATCAGTACAAACTCTCCAAAATCCCTGATACATTCATACAACTCAACTTCAGTACTGTAACTCATTGAATACAAACACCTCCTGAAACCATCTGCGTCCTTTAAGTGGCACGGGTTTTTAAAAAAAAAAAAAAAAAAAAAAAATTAAAAAAAGGAAAAAAAAAAAGTGGAGCTCACAGGCAGCATCAAAAAAAAATTACGTTTCAGCTTTAATTATTTATATATATATATATATATATATATATATATATATATATATATATATATATATATATATATATATATATATATAAAATATAAAGGTGCCAGTGTGTAAGTTTCATGTCATTAGTTTTAGCTGATTTGTGCAATATGCTATGATGCCTGTGGTTACCACAAAGTGCCTCGTTTACTAAAGTAAAAGAAAAAAGTGCTTGTTAGACCCAGTTTTAGAACATGGTGTCATGCATGTAGACTGACAGGATGGTACTGTGCACTAACTTACCTGGGCTTTACATACTGCAGAGGACCCACTGGGCTTTGGCCCCCTGCCACATCCCCATTTTCCCCCTCTTCACTTCTCCTCTGGATTCAGTTCCACTTAGGCATAATGTAAACTTGGTATATTTTCAGTCATTTGAAGCAACAGAGCCTTATTCCATTTCAGCCTGTTCAGATAATTTTGTGATGTGCAACAGTTGCTCTGTGTGTAATGCTATGCACTGAGAATACACAACCAACAATGTATGAAATATTGTATAGGTTATGTACAGGTTATGATGCTCATACAAATCACTTGTTTGTTTGTAATTGTATGTGTAAACTCCCCCTTTATCTTAGTGTTATAAAATCCACATAAATCCAATAAAGTCTCATTGTCAATTGTTGCAGCCTTAAGAGATGATTTACACTATGAGAAGCCTCCTGAAAGCCTTCACAAGACTCGGGTAGTTCTTCGGTGCGAGGCGAGATTGGTCCTCAAATCATTGGTGGTTTTCTACCCATTGAACAGGTAGGTAGAGTGATGCCCATGAAATTGTCTTTTCACAGCAACTGGCACTTTGCCATATTTACATTTCATGGCAGTGTGCATCTGTTTGACTCCAACCTCAAAAGCCTTTTCTGTGTTGACTTCTCTGAAAATTCCTCTTGTGCATAATTTATATTATTGGGACAGAACTGGAAAATATTTACTGCCATTTGTAAATAAGGTCCCCTTTGCATGCAGTCCCCCCCCCCCCATAAAAATACACATGATGTTTTCACCCATAAGTCCTATAATCTCAGGCTTGTACCCGAGCTGTGCTTCAGCATGCTTTACTGCTGGCCTGCAGATGTGTTGCTGCTAATGACCTCTGATTTACCCTTCAGCCTTGCTGGCTGTAAATAATGGTATTGCTGGTGGAGCCATCTAGACTGAGTTTATGCAGGAAACATGGTTTTCTTTGGCCATGACTTGAAAGTATATTCATTTGGTGTGTTCACCAACCTTCACTAATGCCATAGGGCATGTGACCGCTTTTGGTTGCTGTGCAGATGTGTAACAGAGCTTCAGTCTCCTCAGAATGTAATGATGAATCAAACCTTAAATACAATGGAACACCAACCTCAAGGTAGCACGTTCTAAGAAAAAAGTAAGTGTAGGCTATTGTGTTTTTTTTAAATCAAGATATTGGCATGGAACTTGCTTGCATTGGATATTCACCAAGTGGTTCATGCCAGGTTACTGATTAGTGGTGGTTCTCTTTTCAAAACTGACTAAACTACTACGAGTTTTCTTTGTTGTTCTTTCATTGTTTTCATTTATATAGAATGACCTGAATTCAATCCTCACCATTTTTATTGACTATCATTTCTGAGTAAGCTACACAAGGTGTGTGTGTGTGTGTGTGTGTGTGTGTGTGTGTGTGTGTGTGAGACCAAGGTTGAATGGCTCAGGACTTGGTGAAACTTAATTGTAGGTAGTCTCCTTTTTATTCAATTTATTGATGGAATTGACAAATTTTTTTGAAGACGTCATGAGCCTTTAAGACGACTGAGTAAAGTTTTGACTGTTCTTGTTTAATTTTAACCCCATGTCACAGGACAATATAAAAGTGCTCAAGACTATCTATCCTCACCTTCATGCTTGAGTTTACTAACTTCAGTAATTGTTAGTATCCCTCTTGCAATTTTTCTTTTCTTTTTTTTTTTTCTTTTTTGGGGGAGGACACCATGCTGACTCAGAAAATACAGCCAGTGAACAGCTGGAAGTCAAAATTGCAATTTCCCAATGATTGCACAGTGTGTGTGTGTATATATATATATATATATATGTGTGTGTGTGTGTGTGTATGTATGTATATATATATATATATATATATATATATATAATAAATAATTTGTATGTATATAGTATGTATGCGTGGGGGGGGCAGTGGTGGCCTAGTGGCATGGGATGCTGGATCGCTGATCCTAAGGTTGGGGGTTGTCACTGTTTCCCCCCCCCCCCCTCCCCCAGTGCAGCTGACTGAGTTATCAAAGGCCGGCCATGTCTCTCACTGTCTATGTGGTGTGAGGCATGTAAAAGAACCATTGCTGACTTTCATAAAGAAGAGCTGCAAAGCCGTCAGCGTGTTTCTGTCCCCTGTTAAAAGGGTTGTGTCAGGAAGGGCATCCGACGTAAAAACCTCTGCCAAATCAAAATGTGCGAATCCGATAATTCGCTGTGGCGACCCCTGATAAAGGCAAAAAGCCGAAAGGAGATGTATGTGTATACTGTATATGCGTGTGTGTGTGTGTGTGTGTGTGTGTGTATAATATAATATTTTAATACATCACTATATCCATACAAAAATGACAAAAATTGCCTTCAAGATCAGAGAAGTGTTTCAGAAGCAATGAAAAATGTGGGGGAGTGAGCAACCTTCTCTTCCTCCACATTAATGGCTGAAGTGCCCTTTAGCAAGGCACCTAACTCCAACTGCTCTCCAGGCACCTCCAATGTGTGTGGCAGACCAGTGCTCTGTGTGTGTTTTGGATGGGTTAAATGCAGAGGAAATAATTAGGATTAATACAATGTATCAAAATAAAAGGCCAAATAACTGAAAACCTGACTTAATATTTCATCATGGACTGAACATTAAAACATTAGTGGAAGAATAGTACGTTCTTTTTAATCAGCATTGAGAAAGATGCATCACATCAAAACAAAACATGCAGGTTTACTTTAACATTAATGGTTACACTTGTGGCCTGGCGAGAACAAGCTTGTCTAATCTTGCATATCTTAAACAACAAAGCAAAAATCAGTTTCTGCTACACGATGAACATGATTTCAGCTGCTGGTCACCACAGACCACACTACGTCATTGTGAAATGTGTGTGGTCGGTGGCTCTCGGGCAACTTTGTTTATGTCATTGTCTTCCTGCACACATTATGTATGTCCTGACTATACTGTATTTGTAAGGAGGAACTCCATAGGAGCCACGCTTCTACCTAGAAAAGCACTGCTGTTATCTCACTTTCATAGATTAATTCTACAAAGAATCATCAAAAAAAAAGTTTTTTTCTATGGCATGTGATTATAAGGGGGGGGGGAGAACAGTTTAACCGGGAAGTGGAGGGGGGGTATTTTAGGGTGTACTTGTTTTGTCCTGCTCCTGGTGATAAATGTTTACTGAGCGACAGACAGGTGGCCAGAACAATGCCAAGTCATTACTGGCCTTAGTGCAAATGTAGCCTCGTGCGGAAGTGGAGGAAAAAGGGCTTTTATAATTGGCCACATGTTAGTTTGATTGCATGCAAGGCCACATCCTAAACCACATGAAGTAGTGTGTATGTGTGTGTATATACATATATACATACATACGTGTGTGTATATATACATACATACGTGTGTGTATATATACATATATATATATATATATATAGTGTGTGTGTGTGTATGTGTGTGTATGTGTGTGTATATATATATATATATATACATACATATACATACATACATACATGAATACGAAAAACATTTTCCTAAATTTGTCCTCTGTATACGAAACTTCTTACGACAAGCATCAAACGTGCCATTAAACATTAAAACGTGCCATTCAAACAATGTGGGAGTTGCTCTCTCATTGGCTGTTTCTCAACATCCCACCCCGTTGGGCTCCCATTGGCTAGGAAGATGATGCTGTCATTCCAACTTTGTTCAAGTTTGTTTGAACTGTGTTCATGTTTGTGTCATTTCAACTGTATTTTATGGCTCAGGCTTTTAACCCTGCATAAACATTGTAAGATTATAACTCTGCTAAGAAGACATGGTCAACAAGCACGCGCACACATATGATTCTCGGTGAAAGTGATTCCCACTGCCGTGGTCATTGTAAGATTATAACTCTGCTGAAAAGACATGGTCAACACGAAGTAAGTACCTTAAAAGGTATGATTTTATAAATTTTAAAGGGTAGTCTTGGGAACCTTGGAACGAATCACCATTCAAACAATGCACAAGTTTCTTTTCCATTGGCTAGGAGGGATGACGCAGCTCCCTCCCATTGGCTAGCTCCCAACATCCTGCCCCCTTGGCCTCCCATTGGCTAGGAGGAATGACGCAGCTCCCTTGAGCAGCAGCTTGTTTCATGAGTTTTTAGAGTGCTCATTGCAAATTTTTTGGCTCAGGCTTTTAACCTTGCATAAACATTTGTAAGATTATAACTTTGCTAAGAAGACATGGTCAACACGAAGTAAGTACAGACGCTCCCCGACTTACGTTTTTAATTGGTTTAATCCGGACTTCCGGTCTTTCATGGTAGCAAGGGCGCCGTTGAACTTGTTTAGTACTCGGCCTGCACTGATGTGAATCAGCAGAGCAGAGTTTTCTTTCTTGGGTTTTCATTCATTTTACAACTCCGATTGTGCCGATCTGAGCAGATAGTTCATTCATCTGTATGTGTGTGTGTGTGTGTGTGTGTGTGTGTGTATATATATATATATATATATATATATATATATATACACACACACTATCACAATCTGCTAATTTTTTGAGAAGGACTAAAGTTCATTATTTTTTTTATGTACTGATAAAGATTACACTTTCATATAGTTTAGATTCATTACACATATCTGAAGTAGTTCAAGCCTTTTATTGTTTTATTATTGATCATTTTGGCAAAAAAATAAAGAAAAACTAAGAATCCCTGTCTCAAAAAATTAGCATATTTCATCTGACCAATAAAAAAATGTTTTTAATACAAGAAAAGTCAACCTTCAAATAATTGTGTTCAGTTATGCACTCAATACTTGGTCGGGAATCCTTTTGCAGAAATGACTGCTTCAATGCGGCGTGGCATGGAGGCAATCAGCCTGTGGCACTGCTGAGGTGTTATGGAGGCCCAGGATGCTTCGATAGCGGCCTTAAGCTCATCCACAGTGTTGGGTCTGGTGTCTCTCAACTTTCTCTTCACAATATCCCACAGATTCTCTATGGGGTTCAGGTCAGGAGAGTTGGCAGGCCAATTGAGCACAGTCATACCATGGTCAGTAAACCAGTTACCAGTGGTTTTGGCACTGTGAGCAGGTGCCAGGTCGTGCTGAAAAATTAAATCTTCATCTCCATAAAGCTTTTCAGCAGATGGAAGCATGAAGTGCTCCAAAATCTCCTGATAGCTAGCTGCATTGACCCTGTCCTTGATAAAACACAGTGGACCAACACCAGCAGCTGACATGGCACCCCAGACCATCACTGACTGTGGGTACTTGACACTGGACTTCAGGCATTTTGGCATTTCCTATTCCCCCATCTTCATCCAGACTCTGGCACCTTGATTACTGAATGGCATGCAAAATTTGCTTTCATCCGAATAAACTACTTTGGACCACTGAGCAACAGTCAAATGCTTCTTCTCTGTAGCCCAGGTCAGGCGCTTCTGCCGCTGTTTCTGGTTCAAAAGTGGCTTGACCTGGGGAATGCGGCACCTGTAGCCCATTTCCTGCACACGCCTGTGCATGGTGGCTCTGGATGTTTCTACTCCAGACTCAGTCCACTGCTTCCACAGGTCCCCCAATATCTGGAATCGGCCTTTCTTTCAATTTTTCCTTCCCACAGACGTCCCACTGAGGTGGCTTGATACAGCACTCTGGGAACAGCTTATTCGCTCAGAGATTTCTTTCTGTGTCTTACCCTCTTGCTTGAGGGTGTCAATGATGCCCTTCTGGTCGGCAGTCTTACCCATGATTGCAGTTTTGAGTAATGAATCAGGCTGGGAGTTTTTAAAAGCCTCAGGAATCTTTTGCAGGAGTTTAGAGTTAATTGGTTGATTCAGATGATTAGGTTAATAGCTCGTTTAGACTACCTGAATATGATATGCTAATTTTTTGAGATAGGAATTTTGGGTTTTCATGAGCTGTATGCCAAAATCATCAGTATTAAAACAATAAAAGACCTGAAATATTTCAGTTGGTGTGCAATGAATCTCAAGTATATGAAAGTTAAATTTTTATCAGTACATTACAGAAAATAATGAACTTTATCACAATATGCTAATTTTTTTTTAGAAGGACTAGTGTGTGTGTGTGTGTGTGTATGTATATATATGTGTGTATATATATATATATATATATATACATACATACACACACGCACACAGTATAAGTAAACTGGGAAGGACAGACACGTTCAGTTTCGTTTGTAAACAACGGACGCAGGGTCATTACGTCAGCATACTACGTAGGTACGTCTAAACTCAAAATTTGACTTTTTTTTTTTTTTTTTTGAAAATACAAAAACGTAAAAGCTAAAAACATAAAACGGATGAATGTAAGTCAGAGAGCGTTTGTACCTTAAAAGGTATGCTTTTAGAATTTTTAAAGGGTAGGATTTGGGGGCCTTGGAACAAATCATGCGTTTTACATGTAAAATGCGTCTACTTACAAAAAATCCAGGTTACAAAACCACCTCTGGAACGGATTAATTTCGTAAGGTGAGGTACCACTGTATATAGATCTAGACTAATATATAATATACCACCACAAACATTATATTATTTTGACCTTTTCCTAAGCAATAACCACTTTTCCCCCCTGAAATATCACCTCCCCAAAGAATGTTGAACTAGATTTTATTCTATAAATAAACTGATAAACAAACTTCATAACTCACAACCTGAAATCACACTGGCAGCAAATATACTGCAGGTAATTAAATTATTCAAAACAAAGGCAATTTATAAATAAAATCGGCCTTGGATAGTAACTGTTCCATCCGGGGTGTATCCTTGGTTCACATTCTACAGTATTTCCAGGGTTGGCCGTGGAACAACCATGACTAGGATGAAGATATTCAGATTAAATGTAGTTCTGGGTGGAAGACTGAAACCAAAGTAAAGTTCATTCCACTGTTTTTATATCCATGATTTTAATGAATTAAATAAAGCCATGGCCTGTCAGTTAAAAAAAAAAATCAGATAAAAGTGACATGGTTGTGAACGTTTACATATTTGTTATTTAAACAACCAACATGCTTGTGAGAGCAAGTACAGTTTAAAATAATAGCAGTGTGTTTAAAAAAAAGTGAATAAAGCTCAAAATCCTCTCTAGCTTTTATTTCCATACACACAAATGCATTGGGAACACAACACATTGTAAAACATGAAGAAAAATATATCAAATGTGTTATTCCTTTAAAGAAATTGAAGAAAAGTGGATATTAGACTTTTTTTCTTTTTTAATATGCTTTATTCTTTACAAACTCATTCACTGTATCAACTGAAAAATGTAAGCGTTTGTTTTACTTTGAATCACTGAACTAATATTTAGTTGTATAACCAGTGTTTCTGAGAACTGCTGCACATCTGTGTTGCATGGAGTCAACCAACTTCTGGCACCTTTAAACAGGTTTTCCAGCCCAGGACTGGGCTACATTCCACCGTTCTGTGTTTCTTTTTTTTTTTTTTTTGTTTCAGAAACTGCATTTTTGATGTCACCCCCCCAAGTTTTTTATTGGATTAAGGTCTGGGGGTCATGACGGCCACTCCATAACTTCAATATTGGTGGTCTGGTGTGTCTGGGGTTGTTGTCTTGAGGAAATTCTCTTGAAGTGGGTGTTCCAACTTGGCATAAAGCAGCATGACCTCTTCAAGTATTCTGATGTATTCAAAAGGATCCATGATCCCTGGTATGCGATACATAGGCCCGACAGTGTAGTATGAGAAACATCCCCATATCATGATGCTTGCAATACCATGTTTCACTGTCTTCAGTGTACTGTGGCTTGAATTCGGTGTTTGGGGATAGTCTGGCAAACTCTCTGGCCACTAGACCCAAAAAGGATAATCTTACTTTCATCAGTCCACAAAATGTCGTGCCATTTATCTTTAGGCCGGTCAATGTGCTCTTTTGAAAATTGTAACCTCTTCAGCACATGTGGTGTTTTCAATATTGGGACTTTTAGGTGTCTTCTAATTGTAACAGGACTCACAAGTAACTTTAGACCTTTTTAATCTTTCTGGAGCTGATTGTTGGTTGAGTCCTTGCCATTTTGGCTCTTCTTCCATCCATTCAAATGGTAGTTTTTCGCTTGCTTCCACGTCTTTTCAGGTTTTGGTTGACATTTTAAAGAATCTGGGATCATTTTAGCTGAGAAGTCTGTCATTTTCTGCATTTCTTTATTTTTTACCCCATTCAATGAATGTTTAAATCAAGTTGTGCTGTTTTTCTGAAGATGCCTGGAACAACTAATTTTCCTTAGAATTCCAGAGAGAAATCCACTTTAACCAGCATGTACATTTGCTGCTTTCTTTAAATAAGGACAATAATTGGCCATTTTTCAAGGAATGAATGATGTCGCATTTGAACGCCACACTGCTATTATTTTGAACACGCCCCTTATAATTACTGAATCAGTTACTGTTCACAGAATCAGCAGCATGCATGTTATGATTATTTGGTCTGTTGGATTCTTCTAAACCTGCCAGTATATTATTTGCCATGTAGAAATATCACTTCTACCAAAACCGTGATTGATCAGGTTAAGAATGTCTTCTTTTTTTTTTTTTTTTTTTTTTTCTTTTGGCTTTTTCACTTTTTTTTTTTTTTTTTTTTAGGGGTCGCTGCATCCAATCATCTGATTCGCACATTTTATTCGGCATAGGTTTTATGTCGGCTGTCTGCCTGCTTTTATTTTGAACACAACTGTATAGATAACTTCTCATGAAGTTTTGCAGGAAATACACAATAATAAAAAACTATTACCAGCACCAAAACAAGATTACAAGCAAAATATGTGTAGCTCTGCTTTCCATGGAAGTGAAAAAGGTAAGAAGAATTTCTGAGGCTCTGAAAGCATGGTGAAGACACATGACGACAGAAGAGTGAATGAAAGTCTTTTTTAGTTACTGATGGTATGATTATACTTGTATTAGTGAAGATCATCTTTCTATGGAGTGGCACACAGCAGAGAGGTACAAGTTAAACCTTTTTTATAGGCTTTTCAAGTCCCTCTATCCGTCTTCGCGGTTTGTTGAGATCACAGATGGGGTGGATAACAAATAAGTCACATATCAGTATGGAATTTTAACGATGTCTCAATGTACTCAAAGGACAGAACAAGTTTGGTTCCTGGTTTCATCTGAAATCAATGAAGTGTTATTTTGGTCATTGTATCTGCATATATTTATTTCCGTAACTGTTTGCTATGGTGATGGACAGGCTAACAGATGAGGTTAGACAAGAATCTCCATGGACTATGATGTTTGCAGATGACATAGTGATCTGTAGTGAGAGTAGAGACCAAGTGGAGGAAAATCTAGAGAGGTGGAGGTATGCCCTGGAAAGGAGGGGATTGAAGGTTAGTCTTAGTAAGACAGAATACATGTGTGTGAACGACAAGGACCCAAGAGGAACTTTGAGGTTACAGGGGGCAGAGATAAAGAAGGTGGAGGATTTTAAGTACTTAGGCTCAACAATCCAGAGCAATGGAGAGTGTGGAAAAGAGGTGAAGAAGCGCGTGCAGTCAGGTTGGAATGGATGGAGAAAAGTGTCCGGTGTGATGTGTGATAGGAGAGTATCGGCAAGAATGAAGGGAAAAGTGTACAAGACGGTGATGAGGCCAGCAATGTTGTATGGTTTAGAGACAGTGGCCCTGGGGAAAAGACAGGAGTCAGAGTTGGAGGTAGCAGAGATGAAAATGTTGAGGTTCTCTTTGGGAGTAACGAGGATGGATAGGATCAGAAATGAGTACATCAGAGGGACAGCACATGTTAGATGTTTTGGAGACAAAGTCAGAGAGGCTAGATTGAGATGGTTTGGACATGTACAGAGGAGGGATAGTGAGTATATTGGTCGTAGGATGCTGAGGTTGGAACTACCAGGCAAAAGGCCCAGAGGAAGACCAAAGAGAAGATTTATGGATGCGGTGAAGGCGGACATGAAAGTCGTTGGAGTAAGAGTAGAAGATGCAGAGGATAGGGAGAGATGGAGGCAGATCATTTGCTGTGGCGACCCCTGAAGGGAACAGCCGAAAGGAAAAGAAGAAGAAGAAGAGTAGTGGCAAGCAACCAAGCATACGGCTTTTGCAGCACATACACAATGGCACTCATGAATTCATCATATAAATACTGTGTATATGTATGTATGAGATTTCCTTTCGGCTTTTCCCCTTTATCAGGGGTCTCCACAGTGAATGATTCGCACGTTTGATTTGGCATACGTTTTTACGTCGGATGCCGTTCCTGACTCAATCCTTTAGCAAGGGACAGAAACACGCTGACTGCTTTGCAGCTACTCTTTACGAAAGTCAGCAATGGTTCTTTTACATCAACCTCTCATCGTAGACAGAGAGAGACATGGCTGGCCTTTGATAACCCAGTTAGCTGCTCTGGGGGGGGGACAGTGACAAGCTTGTGGAGAGTGGGACTCGAACCCCTAACCTTAAGATCAGCGATCCACTGCCTTATACCACCAGGCCACCACTGCCCTGTATATATGTATACACTATATATAGTTTCTGTAAAAATCTATGATGCTATGCTACAAAGAAGCTTGATGAGCATGTATCATATCTGCAGCTTGGTAGTTGTTGCTTCTTGCCTAGTCAGCATCTTCAGCAGGTGTCTCAGGATCATCAGAGTTTCGCTCCTTAACCTGAACTCTTCACCTGAGTGGGGTGGCAAAGACAAAATCTGTCTTCACCTGCAGACTGGCTTCAGGCTATCTTCTGAGTTGGTACATCTGCATGCTAGCCTCCTTGGACTATGGTTGGCTGTGTTCCAACTTTCTTTCCTCTTCATCCACAACCATCTTGAGCTTGACCCCACTGAGGCACTGATGGTCTTTATTGCCTTCTTTGTGGTGGTGGAGGGAAGACCTAACTTGCACAGGAAGTTTCTTGTGGTTGTTGTGACAAAACCCCTACATCCGACCTCAATTGGTATCAGGTTTGCTTTTCAGCCCTTAACCCTTGCTTCGTCAACCAAGTCCTGGTATTTCGCTGCTTTCCGTGTGAAATGTCGAGTCTTTCCTCCCAGAGGAGTGTGAGCTCTATAATGTGGATGGTTTTCAATTTGCGTGATAGTAGCAGCATGTCTGGGCGTGTTGTAGTGACTGCTATCTCTTCTAGGAATCGTAGCACCTTCTGCACATCCACATCAAGTTGCCAGTCGGAAGCTGTAGATAAGATCGATCTAGTTCTTGGAGACTTGCTGGATTTGGACTTATCTCCTTTTAGGAACTGTATGGGTTTTACTGCGTTCCTTTTGTTCTGGTGGTTGGCCTCCACTCTGCACTGGTCTACCACTATGGCAATCTCTCGGAGAACATTGTTGTGCCTACACCTGTACCTCCCCTCCCCAAGAGCCTTGGGACATGCTGTAAGGATGTGGTTTAGGGTGCAGTTGATGGCTTTACATAGAAAGCGTGAAGCGTCTCCTTCCTTCTTCCAAATGCGCAAGTTGGAAGCGTAGGTAGCAGGTCTGATACAGCACGGAGTAGAAAGCTGAGTCATCCTTGGTCTGTAGACCATAGGTCCTTCCAGGTTAATTGGCATTTCAGGGCTGCTTCCCATCTGGTCCAGCTGCCTTGGCTTCCTAACCCGACTGCCCTTACGTACCTGTCGTGTTCTGCTTCCTTTATAGATTGCTGGGCAATCAAGTCTTTTTTTGTTATCAGCCATGCTCCACCACTTCTCCCCATAATTGCCAAGCCCCAATCGTCCTTTGCAAACTGTTACCACTAACTCCTGATGGCATAGGTCCTCCTCAGCGACTTGGACTGCTTTATGAGGATTCCATTTTCTACCGGTCTTCAGAGCATCTCCTGTGTGGTGAACTGCTGAGTCTTTTGATAAGCACAAGCTAGAAACAGCTCAAACTTTTGCAGTCTGGAATTCTTCAATTAACGATGATAATGTTGAGCTAAGTTTGGCTGACCTACTGTAGAGGTTTACAGTGTTGTAGGTTGGTGGAACCCCCAACCACTTGTGGAGAAATCTGTAACACTGTCGCTCCATTGACTCTCCTGTCAAGAAGGCCATGTCATAAAGCAGGAATGGCCATTGCAGTCTTGGGACTATTCTGTACTGGAAGCACCATGTCTTCAGCGCTTTCTGGATGTCTTTGCTGCTGTTCAGGTTCGTCAGTGACTTGTCAAAATGTTTACCTAGGCACTTTATGCTCTCATCCTGGATGGTGGGAATTTTCTCGCCTTGGATGATGAAGACATATAATCCAGGTTTTCCTTTACTAATTGTCAGGCTTCTTGACTTAGTTGGCTTGATTTTCATTCGAGTCCAGTTCATCTTTTCCAGGGCTGTGAGAATCCACCGGGATCCCGCTACTGACTCAGGCACCCATCATGCAGAGCCTTCATGGATATCATCATCATGACTATTTCTGTCTTCAGCTTTTGGTCCTCTACACTGCCTAACTCCTGCCTTCAGAAGCATGTTCATGGCTGTTCCAAATAATACCACTGATACTGTGCACCCTGGCATGATACCTTTCTCCAGTCTTTGCCAGCCTGTTGTGAAGTTGTTTATGGTAAATCGCATCTTGATGTTAGTGAGATGGCTCATGCCATGATACCTTTCTCCAGTCTTTGCCAGCCTGTTGTGAAGTTGTTTATGGTAAATCGCATCTTGATGTTAGTGAGATGGCTCATGCCATGATACCTTTCTCCAGTCTTTGCCAGCCTGTTGTGAAGTTGTTTATGGTAAATCGCATCTTGACGTTAGTGACATGGCTCATGACCAGCTTCACGACCTCTGTTGGAACATGGTACTGCTGCAGAGCTTTCTCAATCAGTAGGTGGGGAATGCTGGAGTAGGCCTTGGCAATGTCCAGCCACACAACTGCTAGGTCCTTCTTGTTGCTCCTGGCTTCTTTGATCAGCTGGCTTATCGAAGCTGTGTGCTCTAAGCATCCTGGGTGGCTAGGGACGCCTCCTTTCTGGACACTGGTATCAATGTATTTGTTGATCAGGAGAAAGGTGGTCAGTCTTTTGGCTACCACAGACCAAAAGATCTTTCCTTCTACGTCCAGCAGCAAGATTTCCCTGAATTGGTCCAGCTTTGAAGAGTTCAGCTCTTTTGGTACAAAAAAGCCTTCTGCCAGGGTCCATGCTGTTGGCAGCTGCTTTTTCTTCCAGATAGTGTGGAGAAGCCTACAGAGACGGTTGAGAAGCTTCGGGCAATTCTTGTAAATCTTGTATGTAGTTCCTGATAGTCCTGGAGCAGAACTTGATCTTGCACTTCTGATGACATTCTTGATTTCTTCAAAGTGCAGGTCAGACAGGTGTAAATGTGTTTCAGAATCTGGCTCTTCTTCTGGATACAGGGGTTCTCCTAGTAGCATGGTTCTCTCAGGGTCACTATGTGCCTATTTGATGCACTCTTCGACTGCTGCTTGTGAGCATTTGAGTCTACCACTCTTGGGCTTTCCCAGTAAATCTGAGGTGAACTGAAATAGGTTATTGAAGAATGCCTTTCTTTGCTTCTTTTTCTCTCGCTGTTTCTTGCGAAGTCTCTCAGCTAATCGTAATTGGAGCAATTTATTGTGCAGACTGTTTTGCAGCTCTTGAAGACTTTCTTTTTCTGATTTTGGAGCCTTCTTCCATGCCCTCTTGACACTCTGGAGATCTTAGATAAACTGCACCATCTGTTTCTGTCTTCTGCTTGTTCTTCCTTGGTGTTGTAGTCTTGATTTCATGAGCTCCAAACATACTCTTACATTCTTCATAAACCACCTTGCTCAAGAGTTGGATCATCTGACATGCTTCTCCTCTTGGGCAGTTCTCGAGAATGCCGTCCAAGTTAGTGTCTAAAACTTGCCACCTCTTGTCTGTTGATGGTGGGAGCTGTAATCTAGCTTCCTTTCTTTAACAACTTCCCTCACTACACCTCTTGTGTCTTGAACCATCGTGACAGGATCAATGTTGATGTGGAGGTTCTGAGCTCTGTGGTGAGATTCCGGGCTCGGATCCTCCTGTGACTTATTAGCTAGCTGACTTCCAGTGGCTTTGTACTGTCTTAACTGCTCCTTACACTTGGTTTTGCCTTTGTGTATTTTCACGCCTTTTTCATTCTTGAAGAATCTTCCACAACTGCTGCATTGGCGTCGATTTCTATTGCTGCTTGCATCAAACTCATCGTACTTGGTTCATTGCCTGGTTCGTGATTCGTTGAATCCGTCCAGGTTTGCAGTTCATCCTCCCCCACCTCTCGGCCTGCAAGGGGGTATTCTCTGGTAGTAGAACTTGTAGCGGTTGAGTGCAGTGATTTGGGTTGCTAGCCCTAACACTATGGTGTGCTGTCTTTCCGAGCTGTCGTCCAAACTTTCTCAGAGGTACGTGGGACTTTCCCCAGGGTCGTAAACATAGTTTCTGTAAACATCTAGGATTTTACACTACAAAGAAGCTTGATGAGCATGTATCACATCTGCAGCTTGGTAGTTGTTCTTGTTTCTTGCCTAGTCTGCATCTTCAGCAGGTGTCTCAGGATCATCGGAGTTTTTCCCCTTAACCTGAACTCTTCACCTGAGTGGGGTGGCAAAGACAAAATCTGTCTTCACCTGCAGACTGGCTTCAGGCTATCTTCTGAGTTGGTGCATCTGCAGGCTGGTCTCCTGGCCTATGGTTGGCTGTGTTCCAACTTTCTTTCCTCTTCATCCACAATCATCTTAGGCTTGACTCTGCTGAGGCACTGATGGTCTTTATTGCTTTCTTTGTGTGTGTGTGTGTGTGTGTGTGTGTGTGTGTATATATATATATAATATATATGCACACACACAGACGCTTCCCGACTTATGTTCATCCGTTTTTTGATTTTATGCCATGCCCCCCCCCCACCCCCAAAAGTAAAATTTTGACTTTAGACGTGCCTACGTAGTACGCTGACATAATGATGATTCGTCCATTGTTTACAAACTGCAGACTGAACGTGTCCCTCCTTCTTCCCGGTTCAGTTTGATATATATACTATATATATCAGTTTTATAGCGTGTTACCCTTGTCTTAAGACGTGGTCTCGTGATCTTTGTGATTGCACTGTTTTGTGGACTTTTGTAACCCGAAGCAAATATGGTTGGTCACAAGCATAAGCCTACTAGCATGGGTGCAAGCCTCATACACGGAGATGAATTAACTATCTGCTCGGATCGGCACAATCTACCATGCATACTTAGTTAAGCAAAGAGAGGTGTAAAAATGAAAACCCAGATCCACAAAAGAAAGAACTCCCCCGCTCTGCTGGTGATTCACATCAGTGCAGGCTGTGTTCTAAATGAGTTCAACGGCACCCTTGCCCACTTGAAAGACCGGAAGTTTGTATAACCAACAGTAAGTACACTACTTTCGCAAGTACACTACTTTCGGTTTTGAGCGCCTCACATATTGTAAGTGTTGATTGGCTGTTTTAAGCTTCATGTAAAGTGACTCGGTATAAATAAGTGACTTATTTGAAATTAATATTGATATTACAGACGCTCCTTGACTTACGTTCATCCGTTTTATGTTTTTTCGATTTTACGTTTTTTTTTCCAAAAATAAAGTCAAATTTTGAGTTTAGACCTACCCTACGTAGTACGCTGACGTAATGACGCATATATATATATATATATATATATATATATATATATATATATAAAATATAAAATATGATTTTCTGAGTAGATCCTTCCGTAGGAGTGTGCTCAATACTTTTTGGTAGAGCAAATAAAAATAAAAAGACAGGACAAAGACTTTCTATTGAAACTCCTTGTTCTGTCCTTTTATTATTATTATATATATGTGTGTGATTATTTATATATATATATATATATATATATATATATATATATATATGTATGTATGTATTTGTGTGTATGTGTATATATATATATATATATATATAAATAAATATGTATGTATTTGTGTGTATGTATATATATATGTGTGTAGATAAATAATAATACACATACAGTGGTACCTTGACTTATGAAATTATGTACTTACATTTTTATGTGAGGTGCGCATCTGAGTGTGTGTACGCACATCTGTATGTGTGTTTATATTTTATTTACATCTTATACATTACTTTGGAATGTTTGTTATTATAAGCATTTATAGCATTGAATATGTATTTATTGATATTATATACATTTATGTATACATCAGTCAGTGGGGTCGATCCTACTTCGTGGAAATTGGCAGTCGCGGAGGGGGTCTCGGTCCCCATTAACTGCGGAAATTGAGGGATCCCTGTGTGTGTGTGTGTGTGTATTTAAAAAAAGTCCTAAAGTGTGACACCACATTATCTTCTTCTTTTTCTTTCGGCTGCTCCCTTCAGGGGTCGACACAGCAAATCATCCGCTTCCATCTCACCCTGTCCTCTGCATCTTCTTTTCTGACTCCAACGACCTTCATGGCTTCCTTCACCACATCCATAAATCTCTTCTTTGGTCTTCCTCGAGGCCTTCTGCCTGGTACAAAGAATTCCCGTACGGGTAATAAAGTTTTTGTCAATTCCAACCTCAGCATCCTACTGCCAATATACTCACTATCCCTCCTCTGTACATGTCCAAACCATCTCAAGCTAGCCTCTCTGACTTTGTCTCCAAAACATCTTACGTGGGCTGTCCCTCTGATATACTCATTTCTGATCCTATCCATCCTCGTTACTCCCAGAGAGAACCTCAACATTTTCATCTCCGCGACCTCCAGCTCTACCTCCTGCCTTTTCCTCAGCACCACTGTTTCTAAGCCATACAACATCGCTGGCCTCACCACCGTCTTGTACACTTTTCCCTTCATTCTTGCTGACACTCTCCTATCACACTGGACACTTTTCTCCAACCATTCCAGCCTGCCTGCACACGCTTCTTCACCTCTTTTCCACACTCTCCATTGCTCTGGATTGTTGAGCCTAAGTACTTAAAATCCTCCACCTTCGTTATCTCTGCTCCCTGTAACATCACCGTTCCTCCTGAGTCCTTCTCATTCACACACGTATTCTGATTTTCTGAGGCTAACCTTCATTCCTCTCCTTTCAAGGGCATACCTCCACCGCTCTAGATTTTCCTGCACTTGTTCTCTGCTCTCACTACAGATCACAATGTCATCTGCAACCATCATAGTCCATGGAGATTCTTGTCTCACCTCGTCTGTCAGCCTATCCATCACCATAGCAAACAAGAAGGGGCTCAGAGCTGACCCTTGATGCAGTCCCACCTCCACCTTGAACTCTTCTGTCACACCGACAGCACACCTCACCACTGTCTTACATCTCTCATACAGGTCCTGCACCACTCTAACATACTACTCTGCCACTCCAGACTTCCTCATGCAATACCACAGTTCTTCTCTTGGCACCCTGTCATATGCTTTTTCCAGATCAACAAAGGCACAATGTAGCTCCCTCTGACCTTCTCTGTACTTCTCCATTAACATCCTCAAGGCAAACATTGCATCTGTGGTGCTCTTTCTTGGCATGAAACCAAACTGTTGTTCACAAATGCTGACCTCTGCCCTTAGTCTAGCTTCCACTATTCTTTCCCATGACTTCATTGTATGGCTCATCAACTTTATCCCTCTGTAGTTGCCACAACTCTGCACATCTCACTTGTTCTTAAAAATGGGCACAAGCACACTTCGCCTCCATTCCTCTGGCATCTGCTCACTTTCTAAGACCTTGTTGAATATTCTTGTCAGAAAATCTACTGCTACCTCTCCTAGACACTTCCATACCTCCACAGGTATGTCATCAGGACCAACCTCCTTTCCATTCTTCATCCTCTTCAATGCCCTTCTCACTTCACCCTTACTGATCTTTGCTACATCCTGCTCCTCAATGGTCACCTCTTCTCCTCTTTTTTTTCTCTCTCATTTTCCTCATTCATCAGCTCTTCAAAGTACTCTTTCCATCTTCCCAGCACACTTCTGTCATCAGTCAATACATTTCCCTCTCTGTCCTTAATCAATCTAACTTGCTGCACGTCCTTCCCATCTCTATTTCTCTGTTGTGCCAACCTGTATAGATCATTTTCTCCCTCTTTACTGTCCAACCTATCATACAAGTAATCATACGCCCTCTGTTTGGCCTTAGCCACTGCTACTTTCGCCTTACGCTGTGTCTCCCTGTACTCCTGTTTACTCTCTTCGGTCCTCTCTATGTCCCACTTTTTCTTAGCTAACCTCTTCCTTTGTACACACTCCTGCACTTCCTCATTCCACCACCAAGTCTCCTTATCTACTTTCCTTCCAGAGGACACACCAAGTACTCTCCTACCTGTGTCCCTGATCACATTTGCTGTGGTTGTCCAGTCATTTGGAAGCACTTCCTGACTACCCAAAGCCTGTTTCAACTCCTCCTTGAAGACAACACGACACTCTTCCTTTTTCAACTTCCACCACTTTGTCTTCTGCTCTGCCTTTGCCTTTTTCACCTTTCTCACCATCAGAGTCATGCTGCACACCACAATCCTATGCTGTTTGGCAACACTCTCACCCAATACTACTTTGCAGTCACTGACTTCCTTCAAATTACATCGCCTGCACAAGATGTAGTCTACCTGTGTGCTCTTACCTCCGCTTTTATAAGTCACCCTATGCTCCCGTTTCTTCTTGAAGAAAGTATTCACCACAGCCATTTCCATCCTTTTTGCAAAATCGATCAACATCTGTCCTTCTGCGTTCCTGTCCTGGATACCAAACCTGCCCATCACTTCCTTGTCCCCTCATTTGCCTGCACCAACATGTCCATTGAAGTCTGCCCCAATGACCACTCTTTCACCTCTGGGGGTACTCTGCATCACTTCATCTAAGTCACTCCAGAATCTCTCCTTCTCTTCTAGCTCACATCCTGCCTGTGGGGCATAAGCACTAACAACATTGAGCATCACACCTTCATTTTCTAACTTGAGACTCATCACTCTGTCTGACACTCTTTTCACTTCTCGAACATTCCTGACAAACCCCTCCTTCAAGATGACCCCTCCTCCATTTCTCTTCCCATCCACACCATGATAAAATAGCTTAAACCCTGCTCCTAAACTTTTAGCTTTGCTACCGTTCCACCTGGTCTCCTGAACACACAGTATGTCCACCTTCCTCCTCTGCATCATGTCAGCCAGCTCTCTACCTTTTCTTTGCATAATTCCAACATTCAAAGTCCCCACTCTCAGTCCTAGACTCATGCCTTTCCTCTTCTCTCTCTGCCTACGGACACGCCTCCCACCTCTCCTTCTTCGACGTCTTCGACCAACAGGAGTCCAATTTCCATCAGCACCCTGTTGATTGACAGCACTGATGGCGGTCGTTGTTAACCCGGGCCTCGACCGATCCGGTATGGGGGTAATACTTCTGATTTGCATCATAAAAGTTTGGCATTGGTTTTACGTCGGATGCCCTTCCTGACACAACCCTCTGCATTTCTCCGGGCTTGGGACCGGCATGAGGGGGAGAGACACTGGTTAATGCCCCCCCCACCTCATGGCTGCATTGTGACACCACATTATCATCATGGCAGAATTCTCAGTTCTAAACAAATGTAGTGTTCACATATTTAACTTATTTGTATCAACTGTGTATATTATCAGGTTTGAAGTGGTTGTAGCCACAGTTTTAGTGCTTCTTTAGGAATTATATTCCCCAGGGCAGCTAACTGGGTTATCAAAGGCTGGTCATTTCTCTCACTGTCTATGCTGAGAGGCATGTAAAAGAACCATTGCTGACTTTCGAATAGAGTAGTCGGTGTGTTTCTGCCCTGTGAGCTGTCCAGGGTGTAGTCTGCCTTCGCCCAGAGTCAGCTGAGATGGGCGCCAGCCTTCCTGCGACCCTAATTAGGATTAAGCAGTTACAGAAAATGAATGAATGAATAAGAGTTATATATGGTGTAGTCGGTCCCAGTATGAAAAATAAGATGTATAACGTGGCAGTAATTCATGAATCTTTCATCAAATTCTGTTTTCCCTGTTGACGCGTTCTAGTAATTGCAAACACACAATCTTTTATTTTTTTTTATCACTACAAGTTTATCTGTACAATAAGTTCATGTGCCGTCCCCTTGTGGGTTACATTTTCGAGCTCAAATAACCGACATATAACCGAGAGAATCTGGTCATTTTTCAAAATAAGACTTTTTTTTTTTTTTTTAATTAAAGATCATTCAGACTCAGATAAAAAATTAAAAACTGAAATAATGAATTATTTCTTCTGCGGACCGGTACCAATTGAGCCACGAGCCAGTACCGGTCCGCAGACTGGTGGTTGGGGACCACTGGGTTAGACCATGAAGAGGCCATCAGCGCTAATACATACACAAATAATCATACAGAAGTATGGGTCTTCTTCTTTCGGCTGTTCCCTTCAGGGCTCGCCACAGCAAATGATCTGCCTCCATCTCACCCTATTCTCTGCATCCTCTACTCTTACTCCAATGACCTTCATGTCCTCCTTCACCACATCCATAAATCTTCTCTTTGGTCTTCCGCTGGGCCTTCTGCCTGGTAGTTCCAACCTCAGCATCCGATTACCAATATACTCGCTATCCCTCCTCTGTACATGTCCAAACCATCTCAATCTAGCCTCTCTGACTTTGTCTCCAAAACCTCTAACATGCTGTCCCACTGATGTACTCATTCCTGATCCTATCCCGATCCTTGTTACTCCCAAAGAGAACCTCAACATTTTCATCTCTGCTACCTCCAACTCTGACTCCTGTCTTTTCCCCAGGGCCACTGTCTCTAAACCATACAACATTGCTGGCCTCATCACCGTCTTGTACACTTTTCCCTTCATTCTTGCCGATACTCTCCTATCACACATCACACCGGACACTTTTCTCCATCCATTCCAACTTGCCTGCACACGCTTCTTCACCTCTTTTCCACACTCTCCATTGCTCTGGATTGTTGAGCCTAAGTACTTAAAATCCTCCACCTTCCTACCCCTGTAACCTCATCGTTCCTCTTGGGTCCTTGTCATTCACACACATGTATAGTGTCTTACTGAGACTAACCTTCATTCCCCTCCTTTCCAGGGCATACCTCCACTTCTCTAGATTTTCCTCCACTTGTTCTCTACTCTCACTAAAGATCACGATGTCATCTGCAAACATCATAGTCCATGGAGATTCTTGTCTCACCTCGTCTGTCAGCCTGTCCATCACCATAGCAAACAAGAAGGGGCTGAGAGCTGACCCTTGATGCAGTCCCACCTCCACCTTGAACTCTTCTGTCACACTGACAGCACACCTCACCACTGTCTTACATCTCTCATACATGTCCTGCACCACTCTAACATACTTCTCTGCCACTCCAGACTTCCTCATACAATACCACAGTTCTTCTCTCGGCACCCTGTCATATGCTTTCTCCAGATCCACAAAGGCACAATGCAGCTCCTTCCGACCTTCTCTGTACTTCTCTATTAACATCCTCAAAGCAAACACTGCATCTGTGGTGCTCTTTCTTGGCATGAAACCAAACTGTTGTTCACAAATGCTGACCTCTGCCCTTAGTCTAGTTTCCACTATTCTTTCCCATAACTTCATTGTATGGCTCATCAACTTTATCCCTCTGTAGTTGCCACAACTCTGTACATCTCACTTGTTCTTAAAAATGGGCACAAGCACACTTCGCCTCCATTCCTCTGGCATCTGCTCACTTTCTAAGACCTTGTTGAATATTCTTGTCAGAAAATCTACTGCTACCTCCCCTAGACACTTCCATAGCTCAACTGGTATGTCATCAGGACCAACTGCCTTTCCACTCTTCATCCTGTTCAATGCCCTCCTCACTTCACCCTTACTAATCTTTGCTACTTCCTGGTCCTCAACGGTCACCCCTTCTACTCTTTTTCTCTCTCTCATTTTCCTCATTCATCAGCTCTTCAAAATACTCTTTCCATCTTCCCAGCACACTTCTGTCATCAGTCAATACAGTTCCCTCTCTGTCCTTAATCACTCTAACTTGCTGCATGTCTTTCCCATCTCTATTTCTCTACTGTGCTAACCTGTATAAATCATTTTCTCCCTCCTTACTGTCCAACCTATCATACAAGTCATCATACGCCCTCTGTTTGGCCTTTGACACCGCTACCTTCGCCTTATGCTGTGTCTCCCTGTACTCCTGTTTACTCTCTTCAGTCCTCTCTGTGTCCCACTTCTTCTTTTGTACACACTCCTGCACTTCCTCATTCCACCACCAAGTTTCCTTATCTACTTTCCTTCCAGAGGACACACCAAGTACTCTCCTACTGGTCTCCCTGATCACATTTGCTGTGGTTGTCCAGTCATCTGGAAGCACTTCCTGACCACCCAAAGCCTGTTTCAACTCCTCCTTGAAGACAACACGACACTCTTCCTTTTTCAGTTTCCACCACTTTGTCTTCTGCTCTGCCTTTGCCTTTTTCACCTTCCTCACCATCAGCGTCATCCTGCACACCACCATCCTATGCTGTTTGGCAACAGTCACCCACTACTACTTTGCAGTCACTGACTTCCTTCAAATTACATCGCCTACACAAGCTGTAGTCTACCTGTGTGCTCTTACCTCCGCTTTCTTAAGTCACCCTATGCTCCTGTTTCTTCTTGAAGAAAGTATTCACCACAGCCATTTCCATCTTTTTTGTAAAAATCGATCAACATCTGTCCTTCTGTGTTCCTGTCTTGGATACCAAACCTGCCCATCACTTCCTCGTCCCCTCTGTTGCCTGCACCAACATGTCCATTGAAGTCTGCCCCAATGACCACTTTTTCACCTCTGGGGGTACTCTGCATCACTTCATCTAACTCACTCCAGAATCTCTCCTTCTGTTCTAGCTCACATCCTGCCTGTGGGGCATAAGCACTAACAACATTGACCATTACGCCTTCAATTTCTAACTTGAGACTCATCACTCTGTCTGACACTCTTTTCACTTCTAGAACATTCCTGACAAACCCCTCCTTCAAGGTGACTCACTCCTACTCCATTTCTCTTCCCATCCACACCATGATAAAACAGCCTAAACCCTGCTCCTAAGCTTCTAGCCTTGCTACCTTTCTGCCTGGTCTCCTGAACACACAGTATGTCTACCTTCCTCCTCTGCATGTCAGCCAGCTCTCTATCTTTTCCTTACGTAGTTCCAACATTCAAAGTCCCTTCTCTCAGTCCTAGGCTCACGCCTTTCTTCTCTCTCTGCCTACGGACACGCCTCCCGCCTCTCCTTCTTCGACGTCTTCTACCAACAGTAGTCCAATTTCCATCAGCACCCTGTTGGTTGACAGCACTGATGTTGGTCGCTGTTAACCCGGGCCTCGACCGATCCGGTATGAATTTTGTTTTGATCATTTGCATGGGAAATGTGGCAGAAGTTTTACGCCGGATGCCCTTCCTGTCGCAACCCTCTGCATTTATCCGGGCTTGGGACCGGCATAAGGGGGAGAGACATTGGTTAGTGCCCCCCCCGCCTCATGGCTGCATTATACAGAAGTATGGGTAATTAAAAATAACCAATTGAACAAATGTTGTTGCCTTTGGGCAGTCAGGGAAACCCATGCAAAAACGAGGAGAACAGAGGAGAACCTTTTGGCCAAGATTTGAACCCTGAAATATCTTACTGTGAGCTGACAGTGCTAACCACATAGCCAAAATCCCATACTCACCGACTGAGCGTCATGTCCACCTGGCACTCCCTGGACCCCACTTTGATCACTATTGCTCCAAAACATATCAAAAGTCGTCGTGTTGAAAGTACTGTCTATATTCAGCATAGTGTATAGACACAGCCACTTAACATCACTAAGTGGCTCAAGATCAGGTCAGATCAATGCTTGAAAACTCCTAACACATGTTTGGATGGATCATCCTAGCTCGCTAGTCTTTTGCTTTATTGATTAACTGCACTCAGCTGCTTGTTTCAGAGGGACAGGTTTGATTCAATAACTAGACGTCTGAGCTCCATCAATCTCGATCGTTACCTCAGCCCTATTAGTCTTGTTTCCAATGCAGATTGAGAGTAGGCATGTCACATGACATTAAAGCAGCTTATGTCCATGCCAATGGCGTGTGCACCATGTGTGAATGCTTGCAATTAGATTATTGATTCTGAATGGCACGCACACTTACTGGAAGACAAGAAAGAGCAGCTTCATCACAAGCAGTATCTTAACAAGGTAAAAAATCTAATAAGATTCCTCATGACATTACTTATTCGGTTTAGCCCTTTTCTTACCTTATCTTTTTTTATTTTTGAAGAGATGTTCATAAATAATTTATCCTACTTTGTTTTATAACTACAATGTTTGTGTTATCTCTTAGGCTTCTGACTTCATACTTTCCTCAAACGTTACAGAGGTTCAGGGGTGAGCAACTACATGCATGTAACTGTATAAACAGTGTATCTGGACAATGGTTCCCTGTGATCTCTGGACCCTTGTTCAAGGGATTGATGTTCTGTGAAACCCCTTTCATTTTCAGTCCTCACTCTAGTTTGGAAATGCACTCACCTTACAGATGTGTCCCACTCGTCCACTCTCATCTAAAGGAAGTACTCGGACCAGAGAAACAAATGCAAAGGAACACAAAACAGTAAACTCTACCCCTGGGGAGATCACAACCTTTTAACCTTGCTACAAAAGCGTATTGCCCTCTCCCTTGCCCGGAGTAGACAACACAGAGAATAAAGAATTGGATTATAACTGAAATGCTCCCACCGGCCTTTCTTTATTTTCACTTCATTCTCAGTAAATCAAATCGTGACCTTGGCAGGATTCTAGATCAAATGTGTGGAGTGGATGGAGGTAGAAATACCTTAATACATGCTGTCGTGGTTATTTTTCTTTCACTGCTTGTGGAAAAATGCACAGAAATCATATGTCCATTTGATTTGATTTTAATTGGACATTGTAGTGTCAATGTTATTCATGTTGCCAAGGTATGCACGGTATGATCAACCGTTTCATTGCTCTTTGGGAAGACATTTACTTTAAACAGTTGACACTAACTTTTTATTGAATCTTTAAATATCCCTAGTCATGCTGATTACATAAACATTTTGCACTAAAAAAAATAAAACTGTTCTCATGTTGAACTTTGGAACATATCGGGCACCCTTTCCTAACATGGAAGAGTTCTCCTGTGTGTGTGTGTGTGTTCGTTCAATAATGCTAAGTGTAGTCAAACAGCTGGAGCCTTGTCCTGGAAACTTTAACCTTTAACAACACACACACACACCATGCCTTCCAGCAAAGCTTCACACTGCTCTTGTCTCTATAGATTATTTCAACCTGGGAAAACCATTCAAGTGTTTTCTCTGAACACTCAGCAGTCTGCTCGACCCTCTTCTTTCTGCACAGCTGTCTTGAATTTGGTTTGAGCCAAGAATAAAGCAGGAAGTGGAAATTAAACAAAAACTGGAGGGGGAAAAAAAAACAAGACCTTGTTGGTTCTTCAGTTGCCCTACACTGAACTTTTCCAAATTCCCTGTTCTTTGAGCACCTGATTTAATCTACTATCATTAGGTAAAGGTACAGTACCAGTGTTAGAATAAATGCCAGTCAATTGTGAAGGATTACCATGTTCGGAAATAACCTGGACATGAGTGCCTGTGACTATACACACACAGCCAAGTTATAGTATGCTTGAAGCTTATCCTTATCAAACTTCATGCTAATAGAGATTTTGGTTATACCTTCTGAGAAGGAGGCCTTTAAGAGGAGGAGATTCTGGACTTTCCCTCTCTCTTTGTCAGTAGGCCATTGAAAGCAGAACTCTGTTCCCTGTTTATAGAGTTAGAATGCATTTAATCACATGGACTAAGGCAGAGATGATGCAAACTTGCTAAATTAATTATTGCAGATTAGAAGCACTGCTTCCTCATTTAGTCACACCACCGTGTACGAGTGGGAACAGTCTGGCTCACCAAATGCCAACAAAACCAGCATTATGGTCTAAATTCTAATATTACAGACAGATTGTCTAGGCATTCTTAATTAAGATTAAGAGTAATTATGTTAATATAAGACTTTAAAAGAAGACACTCACTCTCGATCATTTTCCGAGCTACTTCGCAGGGAGTGGCTTTGCACGGAGGCTGGAGCCTATCTCAGCCAACACTAGGCAAAGGTGGGGCACACCTTGAACGGCTCACCGGACCATTGCAGAGCAGCACACACAGCCATTCACACTCACACCTAGGAATAAATTAGAGCAGTAATTAGCCTCATTTGAATGGTTTTTGGACTGTGTGAGGAAACCCACGCAAGCAAAAGAACATGCATACAGTACTCCCCACAGAAATGCCCGAGTCCTGGACTTGAACCCAGGACCTCCTTGTGAGGTGGATGTGCTAACCACTACACCACCACCATGTTGCCTTAGAGAAAACTTTCTTATTTAATAATAATGATGATGATAATAATAATAATATTGGATGGTCTAGCGAACTGTGCACAGTACACCCCGCCCTCGCCCGAAATCGGCTGAGATGGGTACCAGCATCCCCGCAACATTAAATAGAATTAAGTGGTTCATAAAATGAATGAATGAATAATAATAATAATTATTATTATTATTATTATAGGCAGTGGTGGTCTAGTGGTATAGGGTGCTGGATCGCTGATCCAAAGGTTGGGGGTTCGAGTCCCACTCTCCACAAGGTTGTCACTGTCCTCCCCCAGTTCAGCTAACTGGGTTATCAAAGGCCGGCCATGTCTCTCACTGTCTGTGGTGTGAGGCATGTAAAAGAACCATTGCTGACTTTCGACAAGAGTAGCTGCAAAGCCGTTAGCGTGTTTCCGCCCTGCGATGACCTGGCGAGCTGTCCAGGGTGTATTCTGCTCTCGCCCTGAGTTGGCTGGGATGGGCACCAGCCTCCCCGCGAGCCTAATTAGGATGAAGCGGTTACAGAAAATGAACTGATTATTATTATAAATAACCCAGCTAACTGGGTTATCAAAGACCATGTCTCTCACTGTCTATGGCGTGAGGTTCATGTAAAAGAACCATTGCTGAATTTCAATAAGAGTAGGCTGCAAAGCCGTCAGTGTGTTTCTGCCATGCAATGGCCTGGTGAGCTGTCCAGGGTGTACTCTGCCCTCGCCCGGAGTCGGCTGGGATGGGCGTCAGCCTCCCCGCGACCCTAATTAGGATCAAGCGGTTACAGAAAATGAACTGAACTGAAAATGAAAGAATTAATTGATGAAATAAACCAAATCTGTAAAAACGTGTTGGATGAAGAATAACAAATGGCCCCCACAATTTTTTTGTGTATTTAATTAAAATGATTAACCACGACGGCACGGTGGCATAGTGCTTAGCACATCTGCCTCAGTGCAAGTAGGTACTGGGTTCAAGTCAAGGGCTCAGTGAATAGTGTCTTCTCCCCATGTTTGGCTGGGTTTCTCCGGGCATTCCAGTTTCCTCCAATCCAAAGACATGCACATTAGGCTAACTAACTGCTCCATATTGCCCCTAGGTGTGAGTGTAATTGTGAAGAGTTGCTTATGTGTGTTGGCCTTGCAGTTGACTGGCGAACCGTTCAGGGTGACCCCTGCCAAGAGTTGGCTGAGCCAACAATTTCTATTATGAAATTGCAGAGACTTGAGGTAGCCTCCTTTGTTATTCTATCAGGCTGTGTATATGCTAGCTACTTTTAATTCAGAGGAAAAGAAAGATCTTCCCATTTTCCTTCAGTGGCTGAAGAATCAATGTGTACTTAGTGCTCAGCTTCTGTCCCATGATGTTGAGCAACACATCTCTCCTTATTTTCCTCATGTCTCGGTGCTACTGGAAGTCTCAAGATGAGACAAACTTGAAAGCAATGCAGGGAAGCAGCTGTGGCAGACATTTGCAGGTGAATAAATATCTCATAGAAGCTATATGGAAGATATCTGTGTGTGTGTGTGTGTGTGTGTGTGTGTGTGTGTGTGTGTGTGTGATATAGTCACAAAGATAATCAGGAACATGGGGGCTTTGGTAGTCATTACTGTGACATGCAAGAATTAGCACTGGTTTTCTTGTTCAAAGCTATTTAGACTGTTATATAAGACTGTTGACCTTTTAGAAGCAGCTTGTGCAATATATGTGACCTATAAAGACCATTTGTCTGATATTTGCTTGCCTAGAAGAGGACAGTGCCATGCTTGGACTTTAGCATATATAGAGGAAAGCTGAATATGTGACCGTACATGCTATAGTCATTGGCACCCATATTTTAAAATTTCCCTTATGTTTTAGCCCCTTTTCTTTCCGAAACAAGAATACTGCAGTGGCATACAAAAGTTTGGGCACCCATGATCAAAATTTCCATTAATGTGAATAATTAAGCAAATTGAAGATAAAATGATTTCCAAAAGACATGAAGTTACAGATAAGACATTTCCTTTAGGGGCGGGGGTGACCTGGTGGTAAGGTGCTGGATTACGAATCCTGAGATTGGGGGTTCAAGCCCCACTCTCAACGGTTTCACTGCTGTCCCCCCAGTGCAGCTAACTGGGTTATCAAAGGCCGGCCATGTCTCTCACTGTCTATGGTGAGAGGTTCATGGCAAAGAATCATTGCTGACTTTCAACAAGAGTAGCTGCATAGCCGTCAATGTGTTTCTGCCCTGCAATGGCCTGGCAAGCTGTCCAGGGTGTACTCTGCCTTCGCCCAGAGTCAGCTGAGATGGGCACCAGCCTCTCCGCCACCATAATTAGGATTAAGCAGTTACAGAAAATGAATGAATGAATACGAGTTATATATGGTTCAGTCGTTCCAGTATGAAAAATAAGATTTTTTCATCTATTACATTTTTACAATAACAAAAAAGGATAAAAGAGCCACAGAAAAAGTTTGAGACCCTGCATTGTTAACACCTAGTCGTACCTCCTTTGGAATGTATCGCAGCTCCCTATAAAACAATGTTTACAAGCTGCGAACAACAAATTCTGGAATCAAACTGAATCCAATTCCCCCTTACCATGAAATGTTCCCTGTGCAGTTGGGGGCAATGCAACCCCAAAGCATGATCTAGCCATCCTCTTGCTTAATGGTTGGACTGATGTTCTTTTTTGAAGTTCTCCAGACATAGCTTTGCTAATTCTGGCCATAGAGTTTTATTTTAACTTCATCAGTCCTCGGGAATTGTTTCCGAAATGCACCACTCTGAATTTTGTGGTGAGGACACAGGAGGGGTTTTCTTCTGATGACTCTTCCATGAAGACCATACTTGTGCAGATGTCACAAGTACCCAAGTCCACTGAAATCTTCCTAGAGGTCTCTTGCAGTCAATTAGGAGTTCTGATTTCCCTCCCTGATACTTTTCTTGGTCTTCCAGACCTTGTTTTGACCTCCACTGTTCCTATTAACTGACATTTATTAATACATTCTGAACAGAGAAAATTGGAACGTGAAAACACTTTGCTATCTTTTTTGTAGCCTTCTCCTGCTTTGAGAGCATCAATCATTTTCAGTTTCAGAGTTATTCGCAATTGCTTAGAAGAATCCATGAATGTTGATTGTGGGGACAAGGTCAGAGGAGTCTGGGTATTTATAAAGCTTTTACATTTGCATTAGCTGGTCATTCCTAATGATGATTGTGGACAAACCAAGATCCTTTCAGGCTAATTAAAGTCTCTCACCCCTTTGACAATTTGTGAAACTTGCCAAAGATGGGTGGCACTGGGTGTTAACTATGCAAGTTGCCCAAACATTTGCTGTGGCTCTTTTACCTTTCCTGATATTTTGAAAAAGTAAAAGTAAAGGTAATATAAAATGTGAATGTCTCATCTGAAACTTCATGGATTTTGGAACTCATTTTGTCTTCCACTTGCTTAATTTTTCATATTAACAGAAATTTTGACCAGAGGTGCCCAAACTTTTGCATGCCACTGTATAAAGTAACCCCACATTATTCGCGGGGGTTGCGTTCCGTCCCTTCCCGTGAATCCTGAAAATCTGCGAATTATTGATGCGGTTTTAAAACCCTATGTATGATTTTACATGCACTAAAATATGCTTCTTGAACATATTCTATAGACAGTCTTACTCATTAATACAGTAATAATGCAGTAAAATGTAGTTTTTTTATTTTTGTACTGTGATAAGCTCTTAGGCTCCTTACCAAAAGCTAGAGAAGATGCAGGGTATTGTGCATGAAGGAGAAAAAAAGAGGTGTACACATCATCTGCACCTAATCAACAGGAGGGATAAACAAAAACTCTCAGCCAATGGCTAAATTTGAATCAAGTGCCAGTAACTTCCGGGGCTGCCGCTAATCCGTGAGTACGCAGGGCCACAATCGGTGAACCGCGAAAGCTCATATTTCCAAACCAACTCGTACTCCACATGTTAGTTTGACAGCATTTGAACTTTAGGCCAGAGGCTTTCTGAGACACAATGCCCTAAAAGGTGCTTCAAAACTAGATGAACTACCAACCCACTAAATTTTCAGCAGTCTCCTGAGACTTCGAACCATCTTCTTATTTCATGTGTGGGGCTTAGAGTTCAGTGCATGTGCAGCAAAAATAAAAACATTGTGTGTGTCCCCAGAAAAGGAGCATGACATGAAGGTTATGGCTTCATAGTCATACAGTAACAATATGAACTCTGGAGAATATAGGTCAGCGGTGGCACATGTTTTCTGAAAGGTTTTCTCAAAGGTCCTTTGATATGGAATCATTAATAAAACATGAAAGCACAAGTGGTAATTTCCATCATTTAATTTTACTGTTCAACTATGGAATATTGGTGATCGTGAAACTTTTGAAGGTCTGGCCTTAAACTCATCCCTCAATTTTCTTCTATTCTAATCTTGTCAAGTGGACCTGAAGATTGTAAAAAAGGGAAAATGTAAAATTAATGTCCTTTGGCATAATAAACCAAATTGAATTCAAGCAACTCACTTTATCAACCAGCAAGATGGAACCTTTTGGACTCTCAAGACTGTAATGAGTATCAAAGTATCAACCAGCTTTTCAAGAACCCTCTGTTGGGCTCTGGAGCAGACCTCTTGACTGACTACATGTCAGAATAAGCATGAGACGGGGAGTATGACTGATTGAGAGAGTGAGAAAGACAAACCATGGGAGAAAAGATTTTAGCAACATATGATATTAAGATACTCCTTTATACCCCCATTTCACTGGAGTGTGGAATGCAAGGATTATGGCGGAAAGGCACGGAACGCACTCTACGGAGAAGCTTCGGCATTTTTACACGGAAACTTGTACCTTCGGAACACCTTTGGAACAATCACAGAGTGTTCAGCAAGGACACAGAAAGACCGCGGTACAATGCCGGAATATATGCGTAAAAGCGCTTGGATCACCTTCGGAACCAGTGCCTACAGCAAAGGAAGACCTTCGGATAATTCATGGAATGTTCATGGAAAGGACGGAACGTTTGAGGAACGACCGCGGTACTACTCCTTTTTAGAAGGAAGACCCACGGAATGATCTCGGAACAGGCAGAATGAGGGCGGAACGTTCACGTTCAACACGGAATGACTGAGGCATTACTGAGGAATACCACGTTTCAATGATGAAAAATCGGCAAAAATCAAAGGATTTGCTCCTGATTCCGCCTTTAAATATGCAGAATGATCAAGGAAGCTCATTCTCTCATTCATGCTATATGTTTATAATGTTTAGTACGTTTATACATATACACATACATAATCCTCTTCATGGTAGGTAGCACATAAGGCCTCGACCAGAGATCTCCACTTCTGCCGGTCCTGTGCCAATGCTGTATCTGTCCCCATGTCCATTTCTTTGCTTTTATCTTTTTCTCCACTGATCTTCTCCATGTTTCTTTTGGTGTTCCTCTGTTCCTCTTTACTTGTGGAGTCCATCTCAATACAGTCCTTGGAATTGCATCCGGTTGCATCCGTAGCATGTGACCAATATAGCGACACTTTTTCTTCCTTATTTGCCAGGACAATAGTGTTGTATTTGTCTGCCTGTAAAGCTCTGCATTCATGATTTTGTTTGGCCAGTATATTCCCAGTATTTTGCGAAGGCCCCTGGTTTGGAAAACATCGAGCTTGTTGGTGATGCTCTGAGTGACTTTCCATGATTCTGCGCCATACGACAGTACTCCCTGGACAGTGCTCTTGAAGATTCTTAGCTTGGTGTTGGTGTTGATTCTGTGTGATTTCCAGAAGTTTTTAAGACTTGTGAATGTACTAGTATATCTGGCTTTGCAGATTCGGGTTTGTATGTCGGCTTCAGAATTTCCGTCTACGATGATCTTGCTTCCGAGGTATGTAAACCCTTGCATTTCTTCAATGACCGCTTCTTCAAGGTGGAGTGCTTCTGTAGACTTTCCATTGATCTTCATCACCTTGGTCTTACTGGCATTGACTTTAAGGCCTATTTGACTTCCTGTCGTAGCAAGGCTGTTGGTTTTGTCTTTGATGTCGTTGAAGGGATGGGACAGTTAGGCTATGTCATCAGCAAAGTCCAGGTCTTCAAGGCTTGTATTGAAAGTCCAGCTGATTCCTCTGTTAGCATTCTTGGTGGTTTCCGTCATCAGCCAGTCAATGCAGAGTGTGAATAGTAGTGGGGATAGGAGGCAGCCTTGTCGTACACCTGTCTTCAGTTGTAACTCTTCGCTTAGACTGGATCCACAGATAACTCTTGCACTGAAGGTATTATACAGCATTTTGATAATAGAGATTATCTTGTCGGGGATGCCATAGTGTCCAAGGATTCTCCAAACAACTGTTCTGTTGACACTGTCAAATGCTTTGGAGAAGTCTGTGAAGTTGGCATGTACTGTGGCGTTCCATTCGTTGCTTTGTTCAACAATCTGTCGCAGAGTGAATATTTGATCTGCACATGATCTTCCTTTCCTAAAGCCGGCTTGTTCTTGTCTTAGCATGGGATCCAATACTTCCGTTAGTCTGTTCAGGATCACCCTGCCTAGGATTTTGCTTGTTGTTAAGAGCAACATGATCCTTCGCCAGTTATCACAATTGGTGAGATCGCCTTTCTTTGAGAGCTTGACTATTAGCCCTGTCTTCGATGCATGTGGCTGTTCTTCTGATATCCATATGCTCTGAAGGATGTTGGTTAGCAGTGTTGGTGTCAAGCCTTCTTCTGCCTTGAGCATTTCTGCATTTATCTGGTCCATTCCAGGTGATTTCCCATTTTTCAGCTTCTTGATAACTCTACTGACTTCACTGACTGTTGGTGGGTTTGTGTTGATGTCAAGGACATTTTCTGCAAGCAGAATGTGCGCTTCTACATCCGGATCTTCTCTGTTCAGCACCTTCTCAAAGTGCTCCTGCCAGCAGTTCAAGATATCCTCTGCTTTAGTTACTGTTTTTCCCTGTTTGTTCCTGATAGGTGGGGAGATGGCTTGATTTTTGCCTGAGAAGTTAACAGGAGGCTAGGAGACAGTTAACCTGTAGAGGTTTTTTATATCTTGAGTGGCAGCTGCTGTTTCTGCTTCTTCTGCTAGCTGATCAAAGTATGCCTTCTTATCTGATCTTGCTCTTTTCTTGACTTATTTGTCTAATGCCTTGTAACCTTCTTTGAACTTGTCTCTCAGCCTTTCTGACTTGGTGTTGAGGATTTTCTTCTTTTGTTCTTTCTGCTCTTCTATCACCTTGCAGGTCTTTTCCTTTATCCATTGCTCTTTCTTTTTTCTTTTTGGTCCAAGTATTTCTTTTCCCATTCCAGTAGCACTAAGTTGAATTGTTCAAGTCCAATGTTGTCTTGCTCCTGTAGCACAGCAAACCTGTTCTTCACCTTTACTTGGAATTATTGCTTTATGGTTAGGTCTTTCAACCTTTCAATGTTGACTTGTGGGGATCTTTGTGACTTTTTCTCGGCTTGTCTTAGCTTCAGTTGAATTTTTCCCAATACTAGTGAATGGTCACTTCCAACATCTGCTCCATGTCTTGCTGCTACATCCTATAGACTACTTCTCCACCTTCTGTTGATGATGATATTGTCAATTTGATTTTCTGTGTGACCATCAGGGGAGGTCCAAGTTGTTTTGTGGATTTGTTTATGTGAAAACAGAGCTCCTCCAATCACCAAGTTGTTTTCTTGGTAGAATGCTGTTAATCTGTCGCCATTGTCGTTTGGGGTCCCTGTTCCTTGTCTACCCATGATGCTTTCTTTTCCTCTGTTGTCGGTACCTACTTTTGCATTAAAGTCTCCCATGATGATCAGCATGTCATGGACTGGTGTTTTGTCGACTTCTTTCTGTAGGTTATCGTAGAAGACCTCTTTCTCTTCCTCATCCTTGTCATCTGTCAGGGAGCAGCAGACAATTGTTGTTAACTTTGTATAAGATGATTTGAATCTTGCCTGGATGATTCTTTCATTGACTGGATTCCATTCAAGCAGGCTATTCTGTGCATCTTTTGAGATGATGATGGCCACTTCTCTACTGTGGTGGTTGTCTTGTCTGCCTGAGTAGAGAATATGGTGTCCTGTAGCCAGCTGTGTTGAACCACTTCCTGTTTATCGGGATTCACTCACTCCCAGTAGCTGGATGTTATAGCTGTCCATTTCTTTGGTGACTTGAGCAAGTTTTCCCGTTTGGTAGTGTCTGCATGTTCCAGCAGTCAACTTTTATCCTTGTTTTTGGTCATAGGATATCTGTCCTCGGGGTGGCAGCTTCCTATTGGATTTGGCCATCATCAGTCATATCTTCAGTTGTCTGAATGATGTTTCTCCTTCTTCTCGCATGAAGGTCTTTGGTTTTGGTTTCTGTGACAGTTGTTTGTTTTACGGGATTGAATTGTCAGTCCAATGCCCAACCCTCAACTTGGAGCACCAGGGGACATTCTTTATCTGAACCCTCCCCAGAGACCAGTTCGGCTTGGTTAAATCTGCCAAGAGTGTAAACTCCCGCTGACATTGTTCCCTGGTTCCTTAAGTTACACAAGCTCCCAAACCACGGCAAGGTGATGTACCCTTTTGAGAGTATATATAATATGTTTATAATGTACAATAAATTTAAAATTTAACATTATGTTTGTAATTTACCATGTTTCTAATGTGCAATATGTTTACAATTTACAATTAATTTAAAATTTAGCATACGTTAATATGTTTAATATCAATAATGTCAATACGTTCTTTTTATTTGCACCTCAATTCAAAATCATTCCAGACTAAAAAACATACACACAAGTCCAAATCACAGTGATTATAACTTTAAAACTTTATAACATGAACAGGAAAACAGAAAAAATGACCTGGAGTAATTTAACATTTATAGTGGAAGTGACTTCCTTGAATGTGCCGCAAGTCTTTCGTGTTAGCCACAACCATTCCACAAACGTTCCGCATGTTTTTCGCAAACCTTCTGTGAGTATTCCGTGGGGATTCTGTGGCCGCTTTTGACCACCCGGAAGGAGGAATGTTCGCGGAACGTTCATGAAAGACTTGCGGAATAAAAGGAACGATCATGGAATGTTTGCGGAAAGGACGGAACGTTTGCGGAAGGATTGCGGAATGTGAGGGAACACTGTCGGAAAATTTTTCCGTGAACGTGCTTTTGAACAAGTTCGCGGAAAATTTTGGCCTGACGGAAGAGGAGGAATACCTTGGGAATCGTATGGAAGGACACGGAAGATGACGGAATGACTGAGGAATGTTAGACAATGACTACGGTTTTGCTTCCGCGAGTCTGCACTCCAGTGAAATGAGGGTATTATTGTTTAAATGCTGACTCTCCGCGGGATTCACTTCTAATACTGAAGTACAATAATGGAGTCACTCATGGACAAGATGTCGGTAAATGGCCACAAACTCATCTCATCCACTCAATTAGGTTGAGCAGCGGAGAACAGACAGCCCTCTCATGGTGTAGATGGAAGAAAAAGTCAGCCAGACAATGTCTGTATTTAGCCCTCCATCTGCCTTCTGATTTCAGCCCCTCTGCATGATGCTATTCTCTCTCTCTCTCTCTCTCTCGCTCTCTCTCTCTCTCTCTGTATGTGTGTGTGTGTGTATATGTGTGTGTGATGTGTAGGTTGCTGCTGTAGTGGGGTTGGGTCTCTCCAGACTCCCACAACCCAGAGGAAGTCAGATCCGTTGGAAAGGATGAGGGGGTGGGTGAGAAAGTAAAGCTCTTGGGATGGTCAAAGTCCTTTGGGCCAACCCCCTCATACTTACAGTAAAATAAACTAACAGTGCATGTCCACTGCCAGGCCGCAAAAATGCAATATCAGCAACAGAGGTAGCAGTGCTGAAACATGAACATGGTACCTTTTTATAGAATGGTTGAAATATGTGTATATGCTGTTTGCATGTAAAAAGTTTTACTGGTCATCTCCTTTATGTACCATGTGTGTGTACTGTGAGCACACATCTGTGTATGAAGACCTAGGCAGTCCACCTTAGGGTTCCAAGGGGGTCTTTAAGAATTAAGACACATTTCCAGACCTCTAATTCAGAACTTTTACACTGCACTAGGTACTGTGTTCACTTCTCGGTGTTGCCATCATTCTCAACACCATGGCAATTCCCTTTCTTTATGCTTTACTTACTCTTTATTCATCCGACTGGGAAACCTTCTACATTAAGCAACATCTGTATAAGAGATAAAACTGGATAGCGAGTTCCTTTCCTCTGGACACCTGTGTAAAGTGAAGTCAAGCACAGTTCAGCCCAGTACCTCCCTTTCAGTCTTTTCTCCTGCCCTGTGTTCCAGCTCTATCAGACATACTGTTTATCTAAAGCCTCTTAAAGCGTACATGCAGGACCCAGCATAGGATCGCAAATGAGGAATTCAGCCCGCTAAAGCTTGAGCTTGATCAAAGCTGCCCCAGTCTACAGCCCTACTTGATGTAATTAGGACTGCAGTTGTACAAGCCTGCCCCTCTCCTCCTCTGCTTAGAAAGTCAAGCTCCTAATTTTTTCCTAATTCCTAATGTTTTTGGAATAATTACTGTGTTGGTTATCACTCTTAATGCGGTAATATGTTTTAATATTAATGTTAGTGGGACATGTGGAATCGAAACTGTAGCCCTTGTTTCAGCAGCACCATCAGAAAGTGGGAGTGCAAGACAAGTTGGCCTGCATTGATGCTCTCCTTTACTTCACAGTCCAGCAACCACATTGTTATTCCTGAGCAGTTCTGCTGGTAATGAGATTTCCAGGCAAGTTGAAGCCATGTTTTTCTTGTCCTGTCTTATGAAACTTAAGATGTACTAGTTTGTAGCACTCCACCCCCCAAAAACAGAAAGGTAGTGGAATAAATGTAGCCCATTGCAATACTCAAGAGCCGCATAAGCATTGTAGGAATCTACATGGATCTTCCTCTGGGCTTGGACAATCTTACTCTTCTCTCACACTGATGGGCCAGCAATGGCAGCAGCAGTGGGAGCCACTTCAGTGATCCCATGTAGAGAGGCCGCTAAGGGACCGGCTGTATTTCCTGCCAAAGGCAACTGCAGTAAGCATGAGTAAAAAATGGAGATTGTATATTCCCTAGGCTGTAGTGGAACCGTGCAGTGGGAAGTGGGTAAAAGTAAACAAGGCATGTAGAGGAAAGGGGGGAAAAGAAATTATTCTGAATTTGTTATTGCTAAAAAAAAGGGCTGACGAAATTTAGGTGACCTGTTGACCTTTCCCACAGCCATTTCAACCCCAAGCATGAAGGCTCGCATGTTCCACTCCCGCGAGCACTCATTCTTCTTCATGAAAATACAATAATTATGAAAGGCTATTTATTACTAACTATCCTCCTGAGGATCTACCTACATTTTAGAACTCCAGTTTGCAATCGATGAAGTATAGCAGACCAGTGATAGATATAAATCCTGGCAAAAAGAGACTGCTGAGATAAGGGCTGATGACTGCTGGTTGAGGAAGACAGTGTTTTTGACATGCTGTTTCGTCACATCATTAAAGAAACTATGAAATGGTGTGCATATCGACTGTATAAATACATCCATAAATCAGATGGGGTTGTCAGAGGCAACCCCAGTCAGAGACACCCCCAAAATTAATGACACCCATTAAGAAAAAAGCAGGATAAATCGACTACTGAATCTGCACTCATGACAGACGGCATGCAAAGACAAGCATAAGAAGATTTTACATTATGATCAGCAATGGCTTACACTTTGGCAACAGATCACTTTGCTTCACAGTTGAACTGCACTTTACCTCAAAGTACAGTCTGTGGAACACTCTGCTGTTAGTACCGACAGTGATAGTTGACACTCGACACTTTCTTTCATTGTGGTTTTTTAAAAATGTGACGTGAAAGAAATTAATCCTGGAATTAAACTTCCCAGGAAATCAGAATAAGATTTGTGTCTTTCTGTGTCATTCGTAAAGGAAACTATGTGTGTGTGTGTGTGTGTGTGTGTGTGTGTGTGTGTGTGTGTGTGTATATGCCTCCCTAATAAGGATTAAACAGTTCAGAAAATGAATGAATATTTCTTAACATCAGGCTTCCAGTGAATATTTTGTACCTTTATTGATCTGTTTCTTCTTTTGGGGGGGGGGTTCCTGTGTCCCAATTGTCTAGATTTTAGTGCAAAACTTTAAAAATACATCTTAAAGGATATATACAAAAGATGTTCCCATCATAGTACCAACTGAAGTGACAAGGAAGGTAATAGTTTGTACCGTTTTCTTGAGAGCAATGAACAGAAAAACTACTGACACAGTGGATTCTCATAAATGACAGGTAATGTCTCCTGGACATATCTCTCGTCACGCTAACATATCTCCCTGCCAAAATCCTAAATATAATATCAAGGTTCACACTAGACATATTTGAATATTTCTGCCCTTCTTATAGTCTAAAGTCCAGCACTGTTACAGATTTACAACCTAGAAAGAAGCTTTTGAAAGAGTATTAGACCAAAGAGCCAGCTTAATCTGAGCTGTATAGGCTTTATCCAAGTGAAACAGCCCTGTTAACTGCTCTGATTATGTGCTGCACTCTGTTCTCTTCTTTTAAAACCTCGTGCTTATCTGAGAGAGAGAGAGAGAGAGAGAGAGACTGTATCATGTAGTAATGGTATCATGTAGTGAACTAAAAGTATTGGTTTACTTAATTTAGTAACAAATTTAGTTAGAAACATAAATAAATAAATAAATTAGTACAGTGCTAACAAGAATAATTGCTCAAAGCAGAGCGCCAGATGGATGCCTCTATTGATAGAAAGTCAATCTTATTGAATTTATTCAGAATAAAAAAATAGAAACCCCTCACTTAAACCATGTGGCGGTTCATCAGGGTTTTCCTACAAACTGGGTTGGTGAGGGTTAGTGATGTCGCACAGAAACCTATGCAATAAAAAATGAGACTTACCAGATTTTCTTAGGTATGGGCCCTCACAGGAGCTCTGGTCATACAAAAATATGTATCAATCAAATGTCTCAATGATTTCCTCCAAAATATTTTATTCCTACTCTTTTCATACAGACTGGATACCAAGAAAGTTGGGACACTATACAAATTATGAATAAAAACTGAATGCAATGATGTGGAAGTGCCAAATTTTAATATTTTATTCAGAATAGAACATAGATGAAAGGTCAAAAGTTTAAACTGGGAAAATGTATCATTTTCAGGGGAAAATATGTTGAGTTTAAATTTAATGGTGTCAACAAATCTCAAAATAGTTGGGACAGGTAGCAGTAAGAGGCTGGAAAAGTCAATTGCACTTAATACGAACAGCTGGAAGACCAAATACCACTAATGAGGTCCATTGGCAACATGACTGAGTATAAAAAGAGCTTCTCAGAGTGGCAGTGTCTCTCAAAAGCAAAGATGGGTAGAAGATCACCAATTCCCCAATGTTGTGCAGAAAGATAGTTGAGCAATATCAGAAAATTGTTTCCCAGTGAAAAATTGCAAAGAATTTGAAGTTATCATCTACAGTGCATCACATAATCCAAAGATTCAGAGAATCTGGAATAATCTCTGTGTGTAAGGGACAAGGCCGAAAAACCATAGTGGATGCCCATGATCTTCAGGCCCTTAAACGGCACTGCGCCACAAACAGGAATGCGTCGGTGAACACAATCCACTGTGCCATCCGCCGTTGCCAGCTGAAACTCTACAGTACAAAGAAGAAGCCATTTCTAAACAGGAGCCAGAAGAGCAGGCGTTTTTTCTCTGGGCCAGGGCTCATTTAAAATGGAGTGTGGCAAAGTGGAAAACTGTTCTGAGGTCAGACGAAGTTCTTTATGGAAAACTGGGACGCCATGTCATCTGGACTAAAGAAGACAAGGACAACCCAAGTTGTTATCAGCGCTCAGTTCAGAAGCCTGCATCTGGTATGGGGCTGCATAAGTGCGTGTGGCATGGGCAGCTTGCACATCTGAAAAAGCACCGTCAATGCAGAAAGGTATACAGTATTGAGATTCTATGACAACATATGCTCCCATTCAGACGTCGTCTCTTTCAGAGAAGACCTTGCATTTTTCAACAAGCTAATGCCAGACCACATGCAGCATTAATTACAACATCATGGCTGTGCAGGAAAAGGATCCGGGTATTGAAATGGCCAGCCTGCAGTCCAGATCTTTCACTTATAGAGAACATTTGGTGCATCATAAAGAGGAAGGTGCAACAAATAAGGCCCAAGACAGTTGAACAGTTAAGATGCCTGTATTAGACAAGAATGGGACAGTATTCCATTTTCTAAATTTGAGAAACTTGTCTCCTCGGTCCCCAGATGTTTGTAGACTGTTGTAAGAAGAGGGGATGCCTCACAGTGGTGAAAATGGCCTTGTCCCAACTTTTTTGAGATTTGTTGACACCGTGAAATTTAAAATCAACATATTCTTCCCTTAAAATGAAACATTTTCTCAGTTTACACTTTTGATCCTGACATCTATGGCCTATTCGGAATAAAATATTGAAATTTGGCACTTCCACATCAGTTTTTATTCCCAATTTGTATAGTGTCCCAACTTTTTTGGAATCTGGTTTGTGAATAATTAACATTATTTATCTGTTTTAGGTTGCAGTGGCCAGTCAGTTTGGCTATAACAACAAAATACAACTTTGATCGTGGTCGATAGTGATCGACGTGATCTTAATGTCATTTGAAAAGTAATTTATTCACAGACTACCTAGATATACATCCCAGATCTCTTGAGCCCTGCAGAACTTGCTTTGAGAAGTACTGGTCTAAATCACCACCATTCTGCTTGTGCCTGGAGGTGCTTTTCTACTGACACACACCTCAGACACGTCTACTATCAGGAAATTGTGAGGGGGGGGGGACAGACAAATAAGTCAATTAGTATCTTAGTTTATGTGTGGGCAGTGGTGGTCTAGTGGTATAAGGCGCTGGATCGCTGATCCAAAGGTTGGGGGTTCGAGTCCCACTCTCCACAAGGTTGTCACTGTCCCCCCCCCCAGTGCGGCTAACTGGGTTATCAAAGGCGGGCCATGTCTCTCACTGTCTATGGTGAGAGGCATGTAAAAGAACCATTGCTGACTTTCGTAAAGAGTAGCTGCAAAGTCGTCAGCGTGTTTCTGTCCCTTGCTAAAAAGGGTTGTGACAGGAAGGGCATCCGACGGAAAAACCTCTGCCAAATCAAAACGTGCGAATCAGATGATTTGCTGTGGCGACTCCCAAGTAAAAGGGAAAAAGCCAAAAGGAAGACAGTATCTTAGTTTGTGTATGCATCTCTCTCTCTCTCTCTCTCTCTCTCTCAGTGTGTGTGTGTGTGTTGATCAACTAACTGCAGTGGATCAGTCCAATGTATTTCCTCAATGAATTCTGAGAAGCAAAGTAATAAAATCTGCCCTAATAAAACTTTACCTGAGAAAGGCTGCAGTGAAAAGGAAGAATGTGGTGTGTCAGCCTTTGAAGACAATAATTTATATGTGTGTGTGTGTGTGTGTGTGTGTGTGTGTGTGTGTGTCTGACAGATGAAGCCATTCCCCTGAGACACTGAATGTTCACATTGCCTGTGGCATACCATGCACCATCCCTCTGCATGCGCTCTCTCTTTCTCTCATACACCTTTTTTTTATTTGTGGTTTACAGGCGTTTTTAACAAAGTTGTTTTTTTAATAAATAATCTGTCCCAGTCTGCCTACCCAGTGTGTTCCAAGTCTTCCTCGCCATGTCCCATAGCCCCACGGGTAATCCCATCTCTTCCCTGAAAGTTCACAACTTTTAATCACATGTATTGGGTCACTCTGTTGACACAGTGACTTGAGTTAATAGCTGATACTTTTATATTAGTTTCTGACTGCTATGGAGATTTTTGTCAACACTTCAGAATTTTTCATACAGAAACATTTTCATCAATTTTGTAAGATGTATCCTATGTCGCCTTGGTCTCCCCGAATGTCTTTTATTCATTCATTCTTTTTCTGAACCGCTTAACCCTAATTAGGGTTACTTGGAGCCTAGTGCCCATCTCTGGGCAAGGGCAGAATATACCCTGGACAACTAACTCCCCAGGCCATCACAGAGCAGAAACATGCTGAGAGCTCTGTAGACTAGTCTTGATGAAAATCAACAGTAGTTCTTTTACATGCCTCCCACCATAGACAGTTAGAGACATGGCTGGCCGTTGATAACCCAGTAAGCTGCATTTGGGAGGACATAGACAACCTGTTGACAGTGGGGATTGAACCTCCGACCTTGGGATCAGTAATCCAGCACTCTACCCCAAACGAACCAATCATGCCATGTTTGTGCAGTAAATACTAATTACTTAGTAATTTACATTCTTTTTTTGTCTCTCAATAGATGTCTTCACTTTTAACTAGAATTTTTGCTAAAATGCAGCCTTAATGCTAAAAGTTATTTGTGAATTCTGGTTAGCTACTTAAATTATGTATGTTACTTTCAAATGATATTAAAATACGCTGCCCTGTGCAGGGTGTAGGCTTTTCTGTGATCACTTCAAAATGAACCACAACCACTGCCTTTCCATCTTAATGGAAATACGCTTGATGGCTAAATGTTGGTGTTAATTTCATTGAAGTATCAACAAGAAGGGGCAGTGGTGGTCTAGTGGTTAGGGCGCAGGATCGCTGATCCTAAGGTTGGGGGTTCGAGTCCTCACAAGGTTGTCACTGTCCCCTCAGTGCAGCTAACTGGGTTATCAAAGGCAGGCCATGTCTCTCACTGTCTATGGTGAGAGGCATGCAAAAGAACCATTGCTGACTTTCGTAAAGAGTAGCTACAAAGCCGTCGACGTGTTTCTATGACCTGGAGAGGGATGGGCTCCATCAGCCCAAGTCTCGTCATGAAGGCGCCCCAACGACCTCCCCGAATGTTAAGGGATAAGTGAAGTGAAGTGATCAACAAGAAGATGTTTCTGCACATAATTTGCCAGCTTGGATATTACTAACAAGCACATTGTGTGTTTGAATAGCCCTGTTAAAAGCACAGAAGAATGTAGTTCATTTTAAATCATAGATATTTTTAAAACCAACCTTCCTAATGTTAGAACATAAAACAACACAAATCAAATCCTGTCAGCCAGAGGACAGCTCATCTGGATGTGTCAATTTACATTTTTATTATGTATTCAGAAAGGGGAAAAAAAACAAGGTCAGGACTAATATGGCAAAAATTGCGACTTGTATGGTGTTTTTTTCAGGCGTAGTCTGAACATCTATACTTAAGTCTCATTTAAGTTGGCTGAAAGCAGCAGAGTTGGAAAGGCAGTGAAAACCAGAAAGACTCCATTTCCTGTGCATCTATGGGATTTAATAGGGCAGAGATCTGTCTGACCACGTGTGATGGGCACAAGCCAAAAAGTCTGTCTAATCTGTCAGGTGTTCATCATGACGTCATTCCATGCCACTACAAAAGCCACAAGACCTTCCCATTTCTTATTAGGAACAAACCATCAGAATGCATTTGAATGAAAAGAAGCACACAACTAGATTCTTCTGTCACACTGTACAAATTAGACACACACACACACACACACACACACACACACACACACACACTCTACTGACAAAACCTACTTTGTAACTACTTGGCCGTGTCATGAGCTACAAGTGACCTCAGTTCTGGTCGGATTGTGCAAAACCATAATCAATGCCAATAACTTTTATGCTCCCTTGAAAGAATTCATGAGAAAAGCAAGATTCGGCATTGTTGGAAGGGTCACACTGAAGTCACCTTGACATCTTGGCATTTTTCAAGTACTGTATTTTTACTGGCAGGACAAAGGACTTACTATGTAGCTGTTGAAAGACGGCTGAAAATGACATACAAGTCAACAGACTTCCTGCTCCTTTGTTTTAATAACCTTTGATAGGCACACTATTTGACAGGCACAAGCTATCAGTGAAGTTGCACTGTTGTGTTGAACGTTAAAGGCTGTTTTTGGTGGAGGTTACAGTATATTGTAGCCATGTGGCTTGTGATGACCCTCCTTGATCAATACAAGGTTTGTGGATATTAACGGCTGCGAGTACTGTGCTAGTTGCACGGATACAGAGAAGAAGCGACGCCGAGAGACAAGTCAAGGACCTCAGCTCTCATTTCCACTGGCACCACCCTTTCAATTAATCTGGGATCTAAAGTTGAGAGAGGAGTCTAAACATCCAAATCTCTTGTCTCCTTTACACACACGCACACCCTTATATTCCTAAAGCCAGACAGTGTCTGTTTATTTCCTCCCAGAAAACACCCCCAACTCCTTATCAAATATAAAAGAGAGAGAGAGAGAGAGAGAGAGAGAGAGAGAGAAAGAAATTACACACATAATATGTGATGGTCTTGAATCCATCCGGAGCTCTGAGTAGAAGGACTAAAGGGCTCTTTAAGCATCTTTGAGATGGGGGTGGTGATGGGGTGCTCTATATAAAGAGGATACACATGAATGCAGTCCAGGCCTGCTGGGCCTTGTGTCGGGGGAAGGGCTACGTGTAACATGGCACTGGGTTTGCCGTTGAGTTTTTGTGTATACATCGTGCATGTAACTGTGCGCTGAGACAGGAATTAACCTACTATCAACCTCTGGTGCCATCTGCCAGGGACTTTGCAAATGAAAATGCAAATCAACTTTCCATAATGAACGGCAGCCAATACGCTCCATCAGAATAGCATACAAAAAAAAAAAAAAAAAAAAACGTGTCATACACCTTGTTTATTCAGGATGTCCTTTGGAGCATTATATGTAAGGAGAACCTTTTTGGAGAGAATGTGCTTCTGTGTATATAAAATGCCAGAGGGGACACTGCCATTCGGAAATGGTGAAATATAGAAGCTTTGTGACACTTTTAAGAGAAAATAAAAGCTTTAATTTTCAAATGTCTGCAAAAGCCACAAGGTTTCAACAATATTTCAGAGCCACCTAATGCCCTCAATACACTCGCTCTACTGAGCTTGTAATGTCCATCATCCACCCTAGTCAAATGACTGATGATTTCATCCCCTTGAGTGTTCAGCCATAACCCATTCTTTCTTATCTGCTGCTATAAAAAGATCAAAGAACCGGAGCTAGTAAAGCGTGCGTTAATGAAAATGAGACGCAGCTGATGCAACACCGTGGCAAGGCTACTGCAATCCAGGCAGCTGAGTTCTGTTTCTCAGAGGATGACTTGTATGAATTATGCATCCATAAGAAGTAATCTTCCTCTTTCTCGCTTGCTTTCTGCAGCCCACTATCTTTAAACAGTACAGACAGACAGGCAGAGATATATTCATAGTAACACGTTTTTGTTCAGTTTTAAAGGTTAACACTCTATACATCTATATAGTTTGAGGCTCGCTATAGGCTACAGGTTTTCAGTCTGCACTCACTCTGAATAATGATCATCATTGGCATTGTGTTTGTCCCACACAGTGTGAAGCCACAGCAGCCAATCATAGCAAGTGGAAAATATTACAGATCATTTCACATGCTGCTCACTAGTCAAACCAATCAGTGTTATCCTTGTTGGCTAGAGTGCTAAAGAGGTAAAGCCAGGGTAGACAGCTCAACACCAATGAATAAATCAAATGCTCTGATGATAAAAAGAAAAAGCAAACAAACCCGTCAACAGTGACAGTCTTGGGACTAAAAAAAACAAAACAAAAAAACTACGTCATCTGCATCTTTCTTACTCATTTGCAGAACGGCTTAATCCGATTAGGTCACTGTGTGACTGAAACCTATCTCAGTCAACACGGAGGAAAGGCTGGGTATACCCTGAAATGCTTCCCAGACCATTGCATGCCCAACACACACACACACACACACTTTAATACTCCCACCTTCCGGGAAGTTGGAACAGCCAGTTATCATAGTGTGCATGAATTTGGACTGTGGGAGGAAACCGGACAATATGGAGGAAACCCACATAAGCACAGGGAGAACATCTGCACAGAAACAAACGATACTCAAACCCAAGACCTTCTTGCTGTGAGGGGGATTTATTTATTTATTTAAGGGACAATGTACAGGAACATTAAGCTCATAGAGACAGAGATGTACTGTACCAGATTATAGCTTAATAGCTAGTTTCCATCTGTAGTCCATAATTTAGAACGGCCAATTAACCTACAGTGCATGTCTTTGGATTGTGGGAGGAAACCGGAGCACCCGGAGGAAACCCACACAAGCACGGGGAGAACATGCAAACTCCACACAGAAACGCCCAGCCGGGAATCGAACCCAGGCCTTCTTGCTGTGAGGCGGACGTGCTAACCACTACGCCACTGTTACACCAACACTTCATTTGATTCATTTGAAATGACTAAATAATTTTTTTGTTTCCCTACCTACCTTTGCACACTCTACCCATGCACTCACTGAGTGTCATCAGTCTTATATAAGGCGAGACAGAAATATTGCAAACACGTTGGCTAGTTAGACAAGAACAAGCAAGAAAAGGGCAGACAAAATTTACAGTTATACCGAACATAGCAGCGACTTTGGCAAATAAAACTGGGAAGTAGAAAAGGCTATGATGTAAAAATGGTTGGATGAATCAAGTGAACACTGGTATAGCTTTTCAATAGTCACGATAACAAGGGACTGAAAAAGATGTCACGGTTGCTGAATTACTCTTTGATAGGTAATTACTGTATGTGTGTTTTTTCCTTTTGTGGGAATCACTTTTTTTATTTTTTTTTTTAAACTATGTTGCCAATGTATTAATCAGTTGTCAGAAAATTCATATTCATGTGCTTTGGGTTAGTGAGTTTGAAAAGGACCTGAAGGGAGAGATGGGATTTTTTTTGGTTGGATACTTTAAAAGTATTTCTGGCATATTCTTGCTGGTTTCTTCAACCTAACCTTGTCTACTTTAATGTTGAATTATACAACACTTAATTCCAATACACTAATGTGAACAGTAAGTCGAAGAGTGTTCCAGGAGTGCTTGCATCTACTAAACTAAACTAATTCTTTATTGTCAAAGTACTTTTACATACATTGAAATTTGGTTTGTGCTCTGGGCACCTGTCGCCACTGTGCAGCGCCAGTTATTGTGTTGTTCTATCCTTTGATGCTGAGCGCCAAGCAACAACTGCCAAATTTTAACGCCTTATGGTATGACACGGCCAGATTCGAACTCCGACCTTCCGGAGGATAAAGTGGACGCTCTACCAACTGAGCTAAATCCCCGGTACTACAGCTACGCTGTCTATTTAATATAGACACAGCCTCTCTTATGTAGCTGCATTGGTGGTGCAGTGCTTACTACATCTACCTTATAGCAAGAAGGTCCTGGATTTGAGTTCTGCTCTCGGGCGTTGCCATGCTTGTGTAGGTTTCCTCCAGCAGCCCAGAAAAATGCACAGTAGGCTAACTGGTGGCTCTAAATTGTCCCTAGGTCTGAGGATGAATGGTTGTGAGTGTTGGTCCTGCAACAGTCAGGTAAGCTCTTCATGGTGTACCTCACCTGATTAAGATGATTGTTGCTCATGCATGTTTAATAATCTTTATTAATTTGTAGAAATTACAAAATCAGATGCTTTGAATCAGCAACAAATGTCTTGTATGTCAAACAATATCTGATCAGATCTGAGTATTCAATGTGATGCTCTACCATTAAACGGTGATTTCTAGGAAGGTTCCTTTACAAGTAGGAGGTGCTCCCTGATTTTGAATTATTTGTAAGCATACATGGGCACTGTGTTCAGAGGTAGGCCATAATTAAACAAAAAGTGATGCACGGCTATGGAAGACAACCCAATTGGAAGTGTTGCAGCTCCAACAATTTTTACAGATCAGCATCCAGAAATGAATGCAACCAAGGAAGGGGGAAGACAAGAACCCCGCCGTGGGTTTTCATCATCAAACAGATCTGCATTCAAAGACTATGAAAATTAGAACCATGCTCAATCTACTGCTTAAGAGGTAGGAAAATGTTGTGGTCATAAATTTTTACAATATGAAATAAATTGTGTTTATCAGTGAGTGTCATTTGCTTGGCTTCTATAAACCTCTGCTGGCTGGAAGGTGCCTGCTTTTGATCCAACACTGGAACTGAACTGTTTCTGTAAATCAGTGCAGGCATTTTTAAGTTTCTTGAATACAGAATGTGATTTGGGTCCGCTTGTGTAAGACTACAGAGCACATATCCACATTATGCGAGTCATACTATGTGTGTCAGGATGCGATAGCATGATTTGATTGCACTGTATGTAGTGGAAACCCCCCCCCCCCCCATTTTCTCCACAATTAAGTTGGATCCATTTCCTACCCATCAGCTATTGCCTTCCCTGTCAGACGACCATCAACCAGGGAGTGGTGAAAGCATGCTCAGGCCCCTGCCATGATGTGCAATACTTGCCACACACCTGGTTTCAAACTGCTGCGTAGGTGCATTTGGGGGCCGTCTAAGACACTTGGAGGGAAAGCGCTATTCACTTTCTCAGATGAATGAGCTCACAGATGCCCATGATTGGCTGGTGATCGCTGTGAGTGACAGAGAAGTGAGAGTACGCCGTTCCTTCCTCCAGTGAGAGCTCGGCCAAGGATGGCTGACGTATTAAACCGAATTCGAACTTGTGATCACTGAGTTAATAGTCATTCACTTTGACAATGCACCGTTTGAGAGCCCATGTGTAATGGAGTTTCAAGAGCTGTTTGGGTGGCTTCGAAGTTTAGTAAAAACTGTCAGCGGCAATTGTAGATTTTAACAACAGTACTGCAGTGTATGCATTTCCATAATGCGGAGAACCATTAGAAATCAGAAATTATACATCTTGGCATGAGTACTACACACTAATCCAGCATCCCCATAGTGGTGATGCAGAAACACTATCAGAAGACGAATGTGAGAGTAATATAATACTGTGTCTGACATATTAGAATGGAGGGTGGGGGGAAGGGTGTGTGAAACAGGGTGAGCAACAGACAGAGAGTAAGGGGAAGGCAGACCCAGCTGTGCACTGGATCTAAGGCCTACTGAGCCATAATTATGGCTGGATTAAGAGAGGCTCTTTCACCATCCTGCCTGCCAAATATTTTGTCCTAGATTAAGGCCCAGCTGCAACACCTCTAAACAGTGCACATCAGTCATTCGCTGCTCAGCAACCTGGCAGCGTGTCCCCCAAAACATTCACGCTCATGAAGTGTCTACTGGGCACACACAATCGCCTAGGATATTTTTTACAGTGAAAAAATAAATACTATAAATAATGCGGCTCAATTGTTAAGGATGTATTTCATTTTAATTTTTTAATACCTCAAAGCCACAATCAGGCAAAGAAGACAAGTTGATTAAACATTTCCAGTTATAACATATGTAAAGGTTTGTTTGTGCTCAAGATTCCATAAAATCTAATTAGGAATAAGAAGCATTTTTGCTATCAATACTTCACATTTTATTTCGCCTTCTAATTCTCTGAAGCTCCAGCAGAAATGTAATTGTTTTTTTTTTTTTTTCTGCCCAACAGTATCACTGTTCTTCATACAGTACATGTGTAGGAGGTGCAGTGTCTGAATCATCACTGGTACACCCGTTCCAGTTGATTTGCCCCCAAAAATACAACATTCCCTCCCAAAGACTGCATTACAAAGAGGACTTCAGAACTTCGAAGAGCTTCAGGGCTGACTTGATGCAGCCATCGAAATTGGAGTGTGCGAAGCCGTCGCCCCCGCACACCAGCAAAGGTTTGGCGAGCAGTGTCATCTGCCCTGGGCAGTCAGCCACTGATCTTGTCACCTAACAACACAAATGAACATACACATTAGTGCTTCACTAACGATCCGGCTTTCAATGGCTGATGCAACCTCCATGTTATGCTGGTATTATTGAGTGGGATGGTACACTACTGTCCCAAATACACTGTGCCTACATGCAGCCTGGAATATCGATTTAATAAAGCTGACTCACATTTGAGTGTGTGTTTGTTGAATTTATACCATACCATGCAGTACGTACATCCAGTGTGTACTTTCACACAGACTGTGAAAATATGACAATATTGACATTAAGAAACTGGAAAAGTAAGAGATAATCCAGACCTCCATTACAACAGTTCATTTATAATAAATACACAGTACAAATGATGAACAAGTACAAGATACAGATGCAATGCTTATATAATTCTCCCAGCATTATTATTATTATTATTATTATTATTATTATTATTATTATTATTACAGACGTGAGACTGATTTTCACTCACAATATCGGCATGCCTGGATGTAAGGTGGATCTGAATCAGCATGTCAGCGGCTGCCATCACTGTGTTTCACTTTGGTTTAGGAAAGCACACATATTAACAGCCTGTTTACAAACCTGGCCCCAGCAGACTGGAGCAGACGGCACATGGGGTTGCCAACACCTTTGCTTTGACTAATGCCGACACTCAGGAGACATTTCAGTTCAGTGCTGACATGTACATTTATGCCACAGTCACACGCAATCATTTGATGGTAATGTTATAAATTTAAAGCTTTAATAACATAGTGGAATGTCTAGGCAAGGGCAAGGTCGCTTAAAATCCAGAATGGAAAAGAAAATATTTCTGACCAAGACTTGACCCTACACCTTAAAAATCTGAAAATCTTCTTGAAGTATTTAATCCAACCTGAATTTATTATTTCATTACAATTCAGCTAAAATTCATCCTTTCTCAGAGTTACAGGTGATCTTCAGCATTTTCCAGCAGTGCCTAGAATCAGAAACTCTATTCCAGGGCAACCCCACACCCACTCAAAACAATACACACTTAGCGGCAAGTTAGCATAACAAATCTATCAAGAGTCAAAGTTCTGGGAAGGAGAAGGAAACTGGAGAACTTGGAAGGAACCCACAGGAACTGAATGAGACTGTTCACAGAATCTTCACAAAGACTGAGCATGAGACTGAGGAACTGTGAGGTGGCACCACAACAATTCACTGGTCAATTGTACCAAGCTACGATTCAGACTAAACAAAACAGCCAGATTATTTGGTAAAGTGCGTTCAAGTAAGCGTGAGAAAGAAATACTATGAACAGAAGGTTAAAAATGTAGGAATGGACTGAAATGTTGGTATGTCCTGAAATCTGTCAGAGAATTGGGATCGTATGCTCTACGCTCTAGGCTAAGCTTTCCTGTGGGCATAGCATTGTGTGCCAGATGTGATATAACATTGCAGAATCTTCCATAGAAAGCTAGGAAATGCTCCCAATTTCTCCTTTTAAAACACAGTACACCCACTTGTAGATGACTCCATACAGCGAATGACCTGCCTCCCTCTCTGTTGTACCTCGTTGTTTATTTGAAGTAGTTTAATATTTGGATTTATGTCATGGGTGCTTTGGGCGTGGGGGTGGGGGTGGGGGGGTTGTGGTGGTGATGACAGTTCTTCAAAAACATAATTTAGGGAAACACCAAAGCAAATACTACTGTAGTCAATACTGGCTGGAATAATAATAATAATAATAATAATAATAATAATAATAATAATAATATATCAACAATAAAACATTTAAATAGTTACACAGTCTTTTAAAACAAAAATGAAGTTTGTTGACGAGAGCGAAGAGTAAGCACATTGCTCCTGAGTGTATGGCCCATTGCTGGGCTTCTATTGGCCCCAGAACTCCTGATAAACATCGAGGTAGAAGGCAGTAAAGTCAAGGAAATAGTATCCATTTCCTGGGGCTTTTAATAGGCATCTACAGACGACATACTATTATCACTGCCTCCAAAAAATGCCCCCCCATCCACCCCAGCTTTAAACGGTAATCTGTATGTAAATCAAATGATGAATGTTCTGGCTGAAACTTGGCCAAGAACAAATTGTTTGGTTTACTCAAGGAGTAAGTTGATATTAGCAGGGCTGACCTCCTCCACCTCCTTAAATGTATTTCGCTCAACTCGTCGCCAGAATTCAGCAGAAGAGAGACAGATATTCAGAACTCGCTGGCTCTGGGACAACTTTACACTGACCAAGATAGATTTCACAGTACAAACTATTTAAGGGGGGGAATTATGGATGCAGTACATGTAAATATAAACTAAACACTTCAGATATGTTTGAACTTTATCTGAAATGTTGGTGACATAAAATTGCTGCAATCTATTAAACATGACACATGCAGCTTTCATAATCCTCTTCATATGAGGAGTCCTGTGAACGTGAGCAGTACGTGCACATGAATCACTCTGCCACATCAAGACCGTGTATACATGGGACAGCATGGAACAAGTCACTGTGCTTGTGACATTTTCCTAAACAAGTCACACTTTCGAATTACGGTTATGTAATTTTTCTCCATTCACTTCTCTCCACGGCTCTGACAGCAGGCAACAGCTGAAAGAAATTCTGACATTCTGTTCCCTGAAGGAAGGACTGCAGAAGGGACTGAATTACCATTTTCTCAAAAGCAATTAAGAGATTTTTTTCTAGCCATTAAACCTCTAGCAGTAGACAAACCCTTTGACAAATTCATACAGTGTGTGTGTGTGTGTGTGTGTGTGTGTGTGTGTGTGTGTGTGTGTGTGTGTGTGTGTGTGTGCGTGCGTGCGTGCGTGTAGGTGTGTGCGTGTGTCCAAAAGAGTGTGCGCAGCCTAGACAGGCCTTGGCCCATTCTCTGGCCTGCAGTGAGATGTGGGCTCCCACACAGATGTTCCATGTCCTCTGACCTTAAGCAGAGGCTCAGCGCTGTGTGTCGCAGAGGAGCCCTGCATGGGGGTGGAGAGAGAGAGTGAGAGAGAGTACATGAGAGAGAGAGTGAGAGAGAGCGAGAAACAGAAAGCGCATGCAGAAGTGTGTGAGAAAGGGCACACACTGAACTACTGTAAGTGTATGTGCGTGTGAGCCAACTGTGTGGGGGTGAGCATGTATTTGTATGTGATATGTGTGTCAGTAAGAACACAACTTGGCAGTATGTCTCAGAGAAAACATCTTTGTGCATCATTTAAATATGATATGATAAAATGCATTTTTTACTCCAGCCTTTAGATAAAAAAGAGCTTGTTCGAACTGCTCCTTCAACCAGCTCCACACCACTCTGGCCTGTAGCCCTCCATTACGCTTCACTCTATTAAATATGAATGCCATTCGCTTTAAAGCAGAGCAGCTTTTCATTAGCAGCACTTAAGTGTGTTTGCAGAAGGAACTACAAGCTATGGCCTCCATCTTTCTTCTTTCTTGTTGAATGTGACCACAAATTCCTAGAGGATTTCTACAAGAGAGAGAGAGAGAAAAAAAAAACTTCCTTCTTTGAAGAACATATGAAAAGTGAACTGGGAAACTGAACCAAATACAGTAAAACCTCCGCTGACGAACGCTTAAGCTCACGAACTTTTCACCTCAAGAACATTAAATTTGCGAGCATATAGTCTCTGCTGACGAACTAGTTTTCGGCGGACAAATCAAACCACGCGGTCGAACAGCGCCACGGTGGCGGCCTCGAGAAGCTGACGCACGCTCACGGCGTCACAGTTCATCACCCCCTTTCTTTGAGTACGGAAGTGGTTTGTGTTTGATAGACATTTTGGACCATATTGAGTGTACTTTTGCTATTATGGGACCGAAAAAGACCCCACCACAGGCGGAGATCATTGAAAAACACGAACAAGGTGTGCGTTTGTGTGACTCAGCGTCCCAGTACCAGTACGCCAAGTCTACCATTGCTCCCATCCTTAAGAACAAGGAAGCTATTAAGGGTGCGTGTGTGGCTAAGGGAGTTTCCAAACAGTAGGCGTTTCCAAACACTCCTTCCAAACAGTAAGTCCCTCCCTCCCTCCTCCTCCCACTCCATTCCATCAAGCCATCAACTACCATCACAAAGGTAAATAAAACGACTTTATTATACAGTACAGTTTATTTCTTTAATTACAATACAATAGCACATTTATTATACATAAAATAAGGTATATTTTTGTGTAATTTTAAGGCTTATTTAGTAGAAAATTATGTTTTATGGGGACCTGGGAACGGATTATTCTCATTTTAATGGTTTCTTATGGGAAATAAATGTTCGGAAGACAAACTTTTCGCCTTACACACACTTTCTGGGAACCAATTATGTTCGTGAGCTGAGGTATCACTGTATAAAAATAGAGGTTTCAGCATGGACAATTATATAGCCTTTATACCCTCGCCAGAAATGAGATTTTAAATGAAACGAAATTTTAAACTAAAGATAGCACTGATGTGCTGATATTACAGGGATCCCTCACTTTCCACGGTTAATTGAGACCGAGGGACCTACCCCGCCGAATTCCACGAAGTAGGATCAACACCCCTGACTGACGTATACGTACATGTATTGATGAGAGAGATTTCCTTTCGGCTTTTCCCTTCATCAGGGGTCGCCACAGCGAATGATTCGCACGTTTGATTTGGCAGAGGTTTTTATGTCGGATGCCCTTCCTGACACAACCCTTTTAGCAAGGGACAGAAACACGCTGACGGCTTTGCAGCTACTCTTTTATGAATGTCAGCAATGGTTGTTTTACATGCATCTCACCATAGACAGTGAGAGACATGGCCCGCCTTTGATAACCCAGTTAGCTACACTGGGGGGACAGTGACAACCCTGTGGGGACTTGATCCCCCAACCTTAGGATCAGCAATCCAGCGCCCTTTACCACTAGACCACCACTGCCCCATATGTGTATATAATATCAATAAATACATATTCAACGCTATAAATACTTATAATAACAATTAAACATTCAAAAATAATGCATAAGATGTAAATAAAATATAAATACACACACATACAGACGCACACGCACGCAGATACGCACCTCACATAAAATGTAAGTAGTTTTTTTTTTTTTTTTTTTGGGGGGGGGGGGGGGGGGTTTTGCATAATTGGCCTTGTTTTGCAGCAGTTTGCTTAACCTTTCCCCAATTCTTCCTTCGTTTACTTATTTTTTAATTCAATGAATATTTAAAAAAAAAAAAGCGATGCACTGAAGCCACATGAATTGAAACGCGAAGTAGCGAGGGATCCCTGCATTTCTTTAATTAGTCATAATGTAATTATTACAGTGGAACAATTAATTTTTCATATCGACGTTTTAGGCTATTTCTAACCCCAGTTATAAAATTTCAATCTGCATCAAGTGACGTATGTTTGATCAAGTTTAAAAGTTTTTGAACCTAGCTTCTTCTTCTTCTTCTTCTTCTTCTTCTTCTTTTCCTTTCGGTTGTTCCCTTCAGGGGTCGCCACAGCAAACCATCTGCCTCCATCTCACCCTATCCTCTGCATCTTCTACTCTTACTCCAACTACCTTCATGTCCTCCTTCACCACATCCATAAATCTTCTCTTTGGTCTTCCTCTGGGCCTTCTGCCTGGTAGTTCCGACCTCAGCATCCTACTACCAATATACTCACTATCCCTCCTCTGTACATGTCCAAACCATCTCAATCTAGCCTCTCTGACTTTGTCTCCAAAACCTCTTACATGTGCTGTCCCTCTGATGGACTCATTACTGATCCTGTCCATCCTCATTACTCCCAAATAGAACCTCAACATTTTCATCTCTGCTACCTCCAGCTCTGCCTCCTGTCTTTTCCCCAGTGCCACTGTTTCTAAACCATACAACATCGCTGGCCTCATCACCGTCTTGTACACTTTTCCTTTCATTCTTGAATAATTGATTGATTTGATTAAAACATATTTTATTCAAACATGAAATGGATTGGGCACAAGTTATCCAACTTAATAAAGCCCTCTCCAGGCAGTTACAGTAATTATATTACAAAATATACAGCAAGATACTGACAAGGGAAGGATATATACAAAAGAATTAAAGGAACCGTTTAGTATTACAAATAAATATTTGTTCACATTTGAAAACATTCTGGTTTTCTCTCAGAGAATAATCTGCATTGCCATTTAAAATGAGATTAATATCGATTGGTGCTCTTTGATGGACAATGTGCTCTAAAGTTTTTAACATTTGTTCACGTTGAAAATTATATAAGGGACATTCTAGAAAATAGTGAAAAACATTCTCACACTTGTGGCCACACTGACAGCGTGCATCATCCTTTACATTAATTCTAAATAAATCATAATTAAGTGAACTCGACATAAATCTTAATCTTGTGTGTAAAATATTTAACTTCCTTTTCCTGTATGAAAAATATACCGGTACACATTTTGGTTTAAGACAAATCGCTGATCTAAATGAAACTACAGAATTGCTGACTCTGGTTCCTCGTGGGATATCATTCCACAATTTAACTGTTGATGGAAAAAATGAAAGTGTTGAATATTTTAATCGTGTAGGAAGTATACTATAATCATGGCTATTTCTTAACGGATAATTCGTTCTGTTCGCTACTACTGGAGGTAGTAGGTCACAGAGAAAAGTTGGAGTAAGACGTTTGTGTATCTTATAAAATAACATTAATTTACGGACACGCCTTCTTTCAGACAGCAATTCCCAGCCTGTTTCAAAATATAGGGATTGAGAAGAAGCGTATCTTGGCAGTCCAGTAACAATACGGGCAGCTTCAAGCTGTAACTTTTCTAATCTGTTGGCTTGCTCAATCAAACACCCGTCCCATACCTCACATGCATACTCAAAGTTTGGTCTGATAAATACAGTATACATTTTGGACAGTGTCGCTCTATTTAGTAGAAATTTTAACTTTCGAAGTGAGCCTATCATTCCGGAAGTCTTTTTAACAATATTTTCAATATTGAAAGTGCCATCTCCCATTTGATGAAAAACCTAAACCCAAATGTTTGTAAGATTCCACTGCTTTCACTTTACAGCCGTCAAAATACAAATTAATATCTTGATTATTCCTATAGTGAATAGCATAGTTTCAGTTTTTTCTGGGTTATATGAAATTAACCAATCCTTTGCCCAATTGCATAGAAGTTCTAAATTTTAATTCATAAGCTGTTCCATTAATTGCTTTTCTTTTGACAATGTTCCTAATGAAGTATCGTCAGTGAAAAGCCAAATAAAACAGTTTAATTTATCTGCAATCTCATTTACATAAACAGTGAAAAGGAAAGGACCTAAAACTGACCCCTGAGGTACTCCAGCTTTTAACACCAAAGTTTTAGACAACGAGCCATGAACAAAAACTGATTGACTGCGACCACTTAGATTAATTATTAATTAAGTCATCAAAGTTGGAACAGATACTAAACAATGACAACCAATCCGTATCATTAATAAGTGCGTTTAGCTTCTCATAGTCACCATCTTTATAACACCAGACCTTTCTGGAATATGCAACCTTTGTTGAGACGTGCACATCTATGCTAACAAACATACCTTTGTGATCACTTATAGTTCTGTCAAAATCAATCACACCAATTTCTACAACATCAACTTCATCACTGACTATAACTGGATCTAGCAACGTGCTGGTTGTCCTGGTAACCCTGGTAGGTTCTGTTATAATATTACGTGAATTGTTTCTAGTTAAAATATCTGTTATGTTTATATTTGATATAGATAATAAATTTTCATTCAAATCACCAACAATAATAACTTTATTTGAGATATCTAAAGCACCTTCAATACTAATATCAAATCTACCCCAGAAGTTATCCATATTGCTTTCTGGTCTGTAAACTGTACATAAGATGAGCGGTTTTTGAGGAAAAAACATCTTAACCCATACTGACTCATCAAATATATTCTCTAGGTCAGGAAGTCTCTTAAAGCTTAGGTTTTTAGAAATATACATCATCACCCCACCACCGAATGAATTTCTGTCTCGATGTATCGGAACATGAAAGTTTTCCCAAACTAAGATTTCATGATCTATACTTGCATCTAAATGGGTTTCTGTAAAACATACTATGTCATATTCAGATAAAAACTCAGGATAGATCAGATAGATAAGACTGCTTATTATGAATGCTTCGTGCATTCAGGTGAAAGATAGACAACAAGCTGTCATTCTGAACAATAGGACCTGGGTTAGATTCTACGTCACCAGCAAGCTGAAGTAACAATAAGATAATCAAGGTAATATTGATATTTATAACTTGTGATTGAATCAGACGTGGAAACATGAATACACAGCAAGCTTTCAATTCTAGTGATAATAAATTACACATACTTCCTACTTCATAACTTAGAAAACTAAGAAATACAGTTTTATTACTAAATAGAATACTGAAGTTGAAACATTTCTTAAGATTACGAGAGCACTTGAAATGCCCGAATAACCCGATCACCGCACGTCATTACTCATAAGGCTTATTTACTTGATGTTGATAGACAGTACTTGTGCGGGCACTAGATCGGGCTGTTAGCAGACATATCAATAAATGTAATTGTACATAATAGGATGGCAATGCAGGATCTCTCACATGTTCGAAAGAAAATGAATAAACATAGGATATATACAATGATTCCATAATGGATATACTAGTCCTTCTCAAAAAATTAGCATATTGTGATAAAGTTCATTATTTTGTGTAATCTAATGATAAAAATTAAACTTTCATATATTTTAGATTCATTGCACACCAAATGAAATATCTCAGGTCTTTTATTGTTTTAATACTGATCATTTTGGCATACAGCTCATGAAAACCCAAAATTCCTATCTCAAAAAATTAGCATATCATGTTCAGGTAGTCTAAACGAGCTATTAACCTAATCATCTGAATCAACCAATTAACTCTAAACACCTGCAAAAGATTCCTGAGGCTTTTAAAAACTCCCAGCCTGGTTCATTACTCAAAACTGCAATCATGGGTAAGACTGCCGACCTGACTGCTGTCCAGAAGGCCATCATTGACACCCTCAAGCAAGAGGGTAAGACACAGAAAGAAATCTCTGAGCGAATAGGCTGTTCCCAGAGTGCTGTATCAAGCCACCTCAGTGGGACGTCTGTGGGAAGGAAAAAGTGTGGCAGAAAACGCTGCACAACCAGAAGAGGTGACCGGACCCTGAGAAAGATTGTGGAGAAGGGCCGATTCCAGACCTTGGGGGACCTGGGGAAGCAGTGGACTGGGCTACAGGTGCCGCATTCCCCAGGTCAAGCCACTTTTGAACAAAAAACAGCGGCAGAAGCTCCTGACCTGGGCTACAGAGAAGCAGTACTGGACTGTTGCTCAGTGGTCCAAAGTACTTTTTTCGGATGAAAGCAAATTTTGCATGTCATTCGGAAATCAAGGTGCCAGAGTCTGGAGGATGACTGAGGAGAAGGAAATGCCAAAATGCCTGAAGTCCAGTGTCAAGTCCCCACAGTCAGTGATGGTCTGGGGTGCCATGTCAGCTGTTGGTGTTGGTCCACTGTGTTTTATCGAGGACAGGGTCAATGCAGCTAGCTATCAGGAGATTTTGGAGCACTTCATGCTGCCATCTGCTGAAAAGCTTTGTGGAGATGAAGATTTTCATTTTTCAGCACGACCTGGCACCTGCTCACAGTGCCACAACCACTGTTAAATGGTTTACTGACCATGGTATTACTGTGCTCAATTGGCCTGCCAACTCTCCTGAGCTGAACTCCATAGAGAATCTGTGGGATATTGTGAAGAGAAAGTTGAGAGACACCAGACCCAACACTGTGGATGAGCTTAAGGCCGCTATCGAAGCATTCTGGGCCTCCATAACACCTCAGTAGCGCCACAGGCTGATTGCCTCCATGCCACGCCGCATTGAAGCAGTCATTTCTGCAAAAAGGATTCCCGACCAAGTATTGAGTGCATAACTGAACATAATTATTTGAAGGTTGACTTTTTTTTGTATTAAAAACACTTTTTTCATTGGTTGGATGAAATATGCTAATTTTTTGCAATAGGAATTTTGGGTTTTCATGAGCTGTATGCCAAAATCATCAATATTAAAATGATAAAAGACCTGAAACATTTCAGTTGGTGTGCAATGACTCTAAAATATATGAAAGTTTAATTTTTATCAGTACATTACAGAAAAAATTAACTTCATCACAATATGCAAATTTTTTTGAGAAGGACTAGTATATATATATATATATATATATATATATATATATATATATATATATATATATATATATATATATATATATACATTGTATTATACAATGGAGAGTGTGGAAAAGAGGTGAAGAAGCGTGTGCAGGCAGGTTGGAATGGATGGAAAAAAGTGTCCGGTGTGATGTGTGATAGGAAGGTATCGGCAAGAATGAAGGGAAAAGTACAAGACGGTGATGAGGCCAGCGATGTTGTATGGTTTAGAAACAGTGGCCCTGGGGAAAAGACAGGAGGCAGAGCTGGAGGTAGCAGAGATGAAAATGTTGAGGTTCTCTTTGGGAGTAACGAGGATGGATAGGATCAGAAATGAGTACATCAGAGGGACAGCACATGTAAGACGTTTTGGAGACAAAGTCAGAGAGGCTAGATTGAGATGGTTTGGACATATACAGAGGAGGGATAGTGAGTATATTGGTAGTAGGATGCTGAGGTTGGAACTACCAGGCAAAAGGCCCAGAGGAAGACCAAAGAGAAGATTTATGGATGCGGTGAAGGCGGACATGAAGGTCGTTGGAGTAAGAGTAGAAGATGCAGAGGATAGGGAGAGATGGAGGCAGATCATTTGCTGTGGCGACCCCTGAAGGGAACAGCCAAAAGGAAAAGAAGAAGAAGAAGATATATATACATTGTATTACAATTTGAAGAATATAAAAAAACTAAAGGTGCGAAAAAGTATAATATAAACAAAGAAAAGTGCAAACAGAGCAAATAGTAAGATAGGTTATTGTGTGTTAATATATTATCTACAATTAACAATCAATGACATCTTAGATACTTACATATTTAAGAAGTCCGATGCACATACAATCCAATTGTAAGAATACATACAAGCATACTTGTGAGAACACATGAAATACACTACTGGTCCTTAAACTGGTTCAAGTCTGACTCACGTATAATCAAATGAATAATTGAACCTAGCTATGATCCGGATATCTGAACTCTGGGCCGCTTAACAATGCGGCTCTGGGATTCGGTTCAAGTGCAAGCACCCTGTGTGAAAGTCGTCTGTTCTCATGGCCAGGCATCAAATAAGGCGGATGGTTAAACTTGCACTTTTACATCTCAGTATATCAGAAAACTACTGGACTGAAATAAAGATTAAATAAAGACTTTTAGATGGCATGGTAGCATAATGGTTAGCATGTCTGACTCACAGCAAGAAGACCTGGGTTCGATTCCTAGCTTGGGCTTTTCATTGTGGAGTGAGTTTGCATGGGCTTCCTCTGGCTTCTCTGGTTTCCTCCCACAGTACAAAAACATATATACTAGGCTAAGTGGCTGTTCCAGATCACTCTTTGGTGTGAGTGTGAATGGTTCTATGAATGTTGGTCCTGTGATGGCATGGTGAGCTGTTCATTTTGTACCCTGCACTCGCCCCTGGTCAGGTGAGATTGGCGTCAGCCTCCCCGTGGGCCTAATATGCGGCTTAGAAAATGAATGAATTAATTAAATAATAATGTTTTAATACACACATGAATAAAGTATTATGTCTGTGAGTGCAAGCAAAGTAGCAATCCAATCTTAGAAACATAACTGACACTCAGCCAAATAAAAAAATAAAATCCAACCAGCATTTCCACAGAGTGTAAAAACACGAGAAGTTCGTTTGTAATAAATTCTTAAATACTGTTAAACCAAAAGAAATAATGCAGAATAAAAATCAATCACCTATGCTGCTTTATTACCTGAGAGTATCTCCATTTCTGGCACTTGATGGTCTCAGGTTCAGGGAGCCTTGGCATCACTTTCTGCAACTCTTGCAGGATTATGGCCTGAACTTTCTCTGTTGTTTCCTCCAAGTGCTCCATGGCAAAGGGAACGCTGGAGTGCACCACCAGAGAGGGGCCAAACTCTTTTGACACTGAAGACATGCAGGATTATCAAATACAGCATACATTTACGAATCATTTTTAAAATCATGTATATATTAGTACAAAAAGAGAACATTCAATAGGGTTCTCAAGAAAACTCCAGTTTCATGAGCAAGACAAAGTGAAAAAGAAGCTTTGTCTGGTGAAGCTACAGATGCCAGAATGATCTCGAGGTGAATAAATCTGGTCGCTGAGTGAGGAGTAGAAAGACAGGCTAAGGATGAAATAAATCATTTTCCTGAGCAACAAAAATAATCCACTTAAAGCTTACCATACCCAAATTTTTAACGGAAAGATAGAAGGAAGCAAATGAACAGATAAGCCTGTACTTGTAACAAGCGGCACCCTTTTTGAAAAACAACACGGCTGACATTTGTTAGACAAATAATCCAGTGAGCAGAGCAGGTTAGGGCAAATGTGGTGTTTAATAGCTGTTCATGATTGTGTCCAGACCACTGTATACAGTGATATAATCCACGGGCATATGAAAAACTCCATGCCCCTTCCAGACACAGTCCTTCAGCATAACTATGACCTGTGCCTTTTGGCCAGTTCTGATTTATTAGTCCACTGCAGCATGTAGTCATTTCTCTAATGATACAGTTTCAAAAGGCACATATAACCTGATTTGGGGGAAATAAAGCTTTATTGTACTCAATAAACATGCCGGATGTTTGAGCAGCTGGAGATACTGTGGCCTAGTCAGCGCTCTGAAGCAGGACGGCTGATGCTATAACCCACCCTTGATGACTGCCAGGGGAATGAGGGACACCGCTGAATAAGAAGAAAGTGGCTGAGCGAATCTAAATACTGAAGCCATTGGCAGGCACTGGTGCTCTATTCACTGGCTTTATAGTCACCCATGACAAAGAAATTTCCATTTCATAACCAACAGTTCATCATGATCTAGTGGTCAGGAACACTGGCACAGGAAGGCGGTGTCCTGGTTCAGATCATTGTGCAGGAAGCTTCTATACAAGTTGCAGAACTTCCATATACTGTAGTTTGAGGCATGGAGGTGAAAGAGGAAGTGACTTTCATCCGTTGTACACAGTCAGTTATTCTAATCCGCTGCTGAAGATTATCACAGTAGTACCAGAGTTCAATCTATGTCATTTCTGCTTTGAAGCTTTGACTTGTTGGCTAAACTTGTTACTTCAGCAAAAATGGTGACCAAGTGAACACGATTTAGCGCAAAAGACGTTTGAGCCAAGACCTGCCACAAAGGAACCGAATCACTGACCATTTCAAGAGGCTTATCGCCAGGCTTAGTGTGCACACTTATCAGTATGACAGCAATTACCTCTACCTTTCTAAATAAGATTTTATGTAAACACATTGCAGTTGGAACAGGGAGGGGAGTCACTCGTTTAGGAACTTAGTATCAGACAACCCAGGCATGTGGCACAAAGCCAAGTAGAGGAGAGAGAGAAAGAGAGCAAGCATGAAAGACAGAGAGACAGAAGGGAAAAGTTAAGAAGTGCATGTGTTCGAGTGTGTTTGAGCAAGAAAGGCAGAGAGGTAGCAAGGCAAAGGGAAAAATAATTTTTTAAAAATTAGAGAGGGGGCAGAGGGAAAAGTTTGGGAGTGTGTGTTTGAGAAAGAAGGAGAGAGGGGCAGAATGAAAGACAGTGGGGCAGAGGGAAATGTTAGGGTGTGTGTGTGTGTGTGTGTGTGTGTGTGTGTGTGTGTGTGTGTGTGTGTGTGAGAGAGAGAGAGAGAGAGAGAGGGCGAGAGAGAGAGGTCATGGTGTGTGGGCAGAAGGCTGGCACCATGCCTGCTGGTTGAGTCACTTATTTGTTGGAGTGGGCAGCACAGGTCACAAAGTTCATAGGGTGAGGAGAAGGCAGGCACTGCATACTGCACAGCAGAACAGATCTTGCTCTGCAGAATAATAAATTGTTTTGTATGTTTTTAATGCCCAAAATAAATAAAAGAGGAATATTTCTAAAGTGTTTCCCTGAAAAAGAATACAGGGAACGTGTAGGAACTGAAAGGGCTCAATATCTCGCTGCTCTCCTAACCACATCGCTTGCTCGATAACTAACTCGCATTTGACACACATTTCCAGTGTTTCAGTAACAGAGTCACTATTTGCAGGTTCCTGTCGTGAGTGGTTCATTTCACAGTGCCCACAATAGTCCAAACTGTACATACCATAATTAAAACAGTGTTCATCAGTTGGCAGAATCCTATGTATGACGAACTCTGAATCAGCTTTGTTTAAGGATTTACTGAGCAAGTTTTAAATGATCAATGTTGTGCTGTTATTAAATTTCACCCAAATTGCACTCTATCAGTCCTGTAAGAGTTTAACACACCTGAAATATACATTACTTATTACCGCGGATGAGGTTAGTACAAAAAACACCCGACTACACTCATCCTGGCTGGGAAATGCTCGCATGAATTAGCAAACGAAGAGGCATGAAAAATGGCCACCAATGTCCGTTCTCCCCAAAAGTACAGTATACACTCCAGTCCTTAAGAACGTCCACATTCTCTTTGTTAATTCTGCCTAGGGATGGGTTAAAGCAGTGATAACCCTGGAGGCCTATATTTCGTAAAGACAAATTTTCCTGGCTGTTGATCTTTTCATCATTTGCAACAGCGTCCCGTTCTCCTTCAGACTCTTCAGGATAGAACAATTCACTCTCTGAATGCTTGTAAGTGTCATTAAAAGCTACCAGTGGTAAATATGATTGTTTTTTTTTCAGAATAAGGAGCAAGAAAAGAAAGGAACATGAGAAAAGATTGACTTATGTAAAGTCCAGATTCTGGAAAAACAATAAAAACCTTTGATGATTGACCAAATAAATAATCTCTAGAATGTGTGTCCCATGAACAATTTATTAATCTTTTCCCCCAACTGTTGCTATTATACCTTTTTTTTTAACCTGGTTACATTAAGTAAATACAGGTGAAAAATGTGTGCGTGCGATTGTGTGTGTATATATACACGCAAGCGCGTGCGCGCGCGTGTGTGTGTGTGTGTATGTGTGTGTGTGCGCGAATGTGTGTGTGTGTGTGTGTGTGCGGGTGTGTGTGTGTGTGTGTGTGTGTGTGTGTATATGTGTATGTGTGTGTGCGCCAATGTGTGTGTGTGTGTGTGTGTGTGTGTGTGTGTGTGTGTGTGTGTGTGTGTGTGTGTGTGTGTGTGTGTGGAGTGCTCATTTCAGTCTGAGAGGATGATTCTGTTCTATCCACACTATATTTTTCGATCTAATCCATTAATATATTTTATGCTGTCAGTGTGTGTACATGTCTGTCCTAAGGCACATTGCCTTGCTCTTTCCACAAGCAGCACTTTATTTACTATGAAGTAACTATGATATCAGGTATTATATTGTATGTGGAATAGAAATGGACTCGGGACATTTTCGTGAATTGTATATTTTTTAAGTAGTACACCACTAGATCAGTAGAGCAGCTAAATCTCAACAGCTTTTATTATATGTGCTATACTTAAACCTTTATGTGGCAGCAATTTGAGATATTTTCAAAACAAATAACCCACTCGATAAATTCCTTCCCTGATATACTTACTGGAGCTACAGGCTCGATACATTAGAATGATGAAAACTGGAGATTAAAGTATAGAAACAGAAAGGCAGTGCAGGATTGCAGGGAGACGTCCAGCTTGAAAGAACACAGCAGCCCGATGCAACATTTAACAGGCCCAGTAATTATGATGTTGCTTTTAGAACTTCTGAATGAATTAGAGGTGTGGTAGCCCTTGGATATGAGGATGACTCTGTCTCGTGTGTATTAAAAGACGAATTGCACACATTTTCATTGTACTATAATATCAACATTACATTTATAGCATTAACATAGACATTGTCTGTCTTCCTTTCAGCTTTTTCCCTTTTACTCGGGAGTCGCCACAGCGAATCATTTTGATTCGCACGTTTTTTTAATTTGGCAGAGGTTTTTACGCCGGATGCCCTTCCTGTCACAACCCTTTTAACAAGGGATAGAAACACGCTGACGACTTTGCAGCCTACTCTTTACGAAAGTCAGCAATGGTTCTTTTACATGCCTCTCACCATAGACAGTGAGAGACATGGCCCGCCTTTGATAACTCAGTTAGCCGCACTGGGGGAGCATTAACATAGACATTCTCTATGAATTTTATATACATCATAGATTCATGACTGATTGGTTAGTAGCAGTATGAGTTCATGCTTATATCCAAACATAACAATGAGGTTGGGCTTAATAATGCTTAGTGAAGTGATTAACTGTCTCCATTTTGTTTCTACCATTTCTATCTGTGCTTCTTTGTACATATAAATGCATGCCAGAAGTGGGGTTGACAGGAAGAAGCATGAATCTTCAGTCAGACAAAGATGGTCATGTGACACATGCATTAAACATCTCCCAATTATGGAAATGGGAAAGGATGAAGAGCATCAAGAGAATGAGGCTCGCAGGAAAAGGTGGGAGAGTCCCAAGAGAACAGGACAGAAATAGGAAGACAAGGAAGTGGTGCAATCAATTCTTTAAAATGTTCAGAAACAGAAAATAAAATAAAACATGTTTGAGTGTGCTACAGAGAGAGGGGAGGGGGTAAAACACACACACACACACACACACACACACACAAAAAAAAAAAAAAAAAAAAAATCTGTGGCACTGACCTAAATTGCGCTTTTTATCATCTATAGCGATGTAACGAATGCAGGGATTATCGGAGACATACTTGGCCACCCAGGGGACGTTGATCTGCACGCCGGCTTTGTAGAAAAGCCCCAAGGCGTAGCGGGAGGAATAGCTGACATCCTCTAGCTTCTTCCTCTCACTCTCACTCAGCACTATACATTCACACAGAGAGACAGACAGAAAAACAGACAGCACAAGATCAAGACATCTGCCAGCCTTTTCCATCAAATAACTTCAGCACTTATCCTGTCAGACAGCTGTGTGTGTGTGTGAGGAGCCTCCGGGTCATAACTAAATGAAATAAGAGTAACTGTGTGACTTCTCTCGAAGTTGAGTCTGAAATGTGTGGCAAACCTTTCCACAAAAATCAATATGTACAGGGCCACAGGGGGACTCATTAAATTTTAAGGACTACAGCTCTAAACTGCAGGTGCACTTTGCCACTTGAGGCTTTGACTGATGAACTGTAGTACAAAGAGGATTTATTTCAGGGTGCGACATGGGAATTTGGAAACACTGAAGTTTATCTTCTGGATTCTTTCTTTTTATTCTTTTCCTTGTTATTTTTTGAGAAAGCCTGTCCTTGTTTCCGGTCAGGAACATCTGTTGTTTATTGGTCTGAGCAATCAAGTTTGGCCTGGCTTTAGTCATCTACCCACGATTTCTGAGTATACCAAAGGTTAAAGTTCACTCCTGGAGGAGAAGATACTCAACTGGCAATGCAAAAACTTTAAGAAAGTGAACAAAGAGCCTCAGGAAAGATTATTTACCGAAATCCTCCTCACATGCCGACTTACAGATGTTTCGCCTGCATGCTAAAAATAGAAAAATACAGTTCAAACATTTCACAAGGCCTACAAACCATGTGTGTATGTTTAAAAGAAACAAACAAACAAAAATACCCCAGTGCTGCTTATACAATGAATCAATGACGGTATTAAACTTTTTTTCATTTTTTATGCTGTGGCTCAGCGGTTTTGGAAAACAAAAAACGAAAATGCCATGCAAGCTTCTCTTGTACTACAGGAATCCAGATGACACTGAGAACACTTTCCTCAATGTTCAATTAGTTACGGCGCAAACAGTCCGACCACAGAGGAGGATGACAGCCAAAACCGACAGGTCACATGACATTCCCCAAGCCTTCGAGTAATTCTTTGTGCGATTGCGATACATCTGGGGAGAATTAAAAGCATGTAAATGTGCCCCTTGGTACAGAGAAATCTGGTGCTGCATCTGAGCATGGGGAGTTTGGAAACAGTGCAAACCCTGAGGGCAGAATTCATGAGAAGTCGTTTTTCTTCTCTTGTAGTGAAGGAATCTGGTTACAGATCATGTAATTTTTGCACAAATGGCATCAAAGTCCCAAAGTACAGGACCCAATGAAACAAATATATCCATGTACTTCAATACTATAATGAATTGTACAATGCCAAGGCTACAACTCTGATTGGCTGTTTAAATAAATCTATTCATCATAGTCAATGCACGATTACTTTCTGCTGTGACATGTCTGCCTTTACAGAGAGAGCCAAAGTGTGTAGAACTGTGACCTTTCATATTAACGCTCATTCAGGTTTCTTCTTTTGACCTCAGGAAGACCAGAACAGCTTTCACCATGGTGGTCACATGCGTAGTTTAGACTCTCATTAGCTCAAGATTTGACTATGCAAATTACTCCTGCAGGTTTCCCCTTTGCATGTAAAATGGCCCCCACCTACATGGGCAGATCTAAAAGTCTATAGTCTTATGCATTTTTTATATACAGGGATCCCTCGCTACTTCGTGCTTCAATTCATGTGACTTCAGCAAATTACGTTTTTTGTTTTTTTAAATATTCATTGAGTTAAAAAATAAGGAAATTGGGGAAGAATAGGGGGGAAACGTTATGGAAAATGCCGCAAAAACAAGGCCAATTAATGGAAAAAAAACCCTAAACAAACACAAAAACACCAAACAACCCAAAACCTCCCATCAAAACTAGTTACATTTTTGTGAGGTGAGCATCTGAGCATGTGCACATGCATCTGCATGCGTGCGTCTGTATATGTGTGTGTATTTATATTTTATTTACATCTTATGCATTATTTTTGAATGTTTAATTGCTATTATAAGCATTTAAAGCATTGAATATGTATTTATGGATATTATATACGTATACGTCAGTTGGGGGGGGTGATCCTACATCGCAGAATTTGGTGGTCGCGGGGGGGATCTCGGTCCCAATTACCTGCAGAAAGTGAATTATACTGGTATTAAACTGTATTATATTGGTATTGATTTTCAAAACTACAATCTGTCCCAATTAGTTGTACTTTATTAGCGTTATTTCGGTCTGTACCCTGGGCCCTACTGGGAAAATGGAGAATACTAAGAACTATCAATGGACAGTACTATGCACCTGATCCTACAGCCTCAGTCTTTTATTTGTTTCTGTGACTGATAATGAAGTCACTGAGGCTGTTGAGACCTTTTTATCGGAGCACGATGCCGGCTTCTACAGAGACGGAATTGTAAAGTTGGAGCATCGCTGGAACAAGTGTATTGATGTTCAGGGAGATTATGTTGAGAAATAAAGTTATTAAACTTATGAAATTATTGAGTTTCCTATCTGGGCCACAAACCTTTGGATTTACCCTTATACACAAAGGCACTTATTAAAGCTCTGTACTATATTCCCTTCAAGCCCGCAGCACAGCCAGATTTGACTCACTATCCTTCAAGACACAAGGAAGACATTCATCATGACTCCTCTCTGTCCAGGCATCCAGGTGGTGGAATGAACTTCCTCTGGTTGTCCGAACAGCTGAGTCACTGCCTGTCATCAAAAGAGGACTGAAGACCTAATGCTTAATTTAGAACTGATTTCAAAACCCCCTTGATTTGGGTGTTTTTTTTATTGCAGTTCAACAGGACCTTGATACTATTCTTAGACCATGACCTATTTGTTCTAGTGTGAGGAGGGGTTTTTTAGGAAGAACACAGAGCACTTCTCTCTGGATAACAGCTTCAGCTGAATGCTGTAAATGTACATTTAAAGGGAAGTTCATGGTGATTAGTGGAACAACCCTAACAGCAAGATTACTTATAAAACTGCATGTCAGAGTACATAAAAGATTGGATGCCATTTTAATGGTAGAAGAGGTCACATCAGATATTGATTTGATTTTGTTTCTTCAGATTTAATGCTTTCTGTGATATTTAGAAACTTTTAGTATTTGTTAAAACACAATATATGGTTTTACATGGGTTATTTTATGCTGTCTAAAAAAGGCACATCCACTTATTCATCATGTGTCAGCCTGAAAAGCAGGCATGATAAAATGGTGTCTAAAAGCAGGCTCATACTGTGCTTGTTGTGCGTTTTAACCACATGCCACAGGCTTCACGGAGTTAATTGCCATTCACTGGATTAATTCTGACCTGAATGAAAACATAAACCCGATGTGTCAAATCAAGGATTCTTTATTTCATATTTGTATTTTCAGTATTTCCAGATGCCCTTAACCAGACCAGGGTGCTTTATAGATCAATAATCTCTCCTTCTTCATTTCAATGTCTTTTCATATATTTATTACGTAACCAGAAGCAACATCTGAACAGCGTTGTGTCACCCAGGACAAACACCCCCCCATGTGTACTTGCGCTTCTCTAGTACTGGTTACGATTAGGATTTCAAAAAAAGCAGTTAATTCAGGAAGATCCACTAAACGTTTCACTTAATTCGATGCTGTACAAAACTGAGATCTGTACCAAGCTCTTAGTTTTGCACCCCCTTAAGATGGCGTTCCGAAGAAACGGTGGTCTGGCAGTTTGTTGTAGGTGGACCTGTTGGAATGGTTTGCTTTTTTTTTCCCAGATGGATTTTCAATTGCCTTCTTCTGGAGGAATATTTAGCTCTGCTTCCCTTTTCCTCGCACAGCTGCCCAACAGGTGGGGACAGCAGTTTTGCACCAAGAGGAACACTACTACTACTACTCTCAGTCTGTTTGTATTTCTTTCTATACAATCCTCAGAAATCCTTCGGTTCAAATCTAAAACTCGTGATATGAGTGTGTGAAGTTCTATCTTCATAGGAGTCCACTGGAAAATGTAACTAGTTTCGTGAGGTAGGTCACTTATTTCCTCCACTGGGTAAGAAAATATTTCAGTGGTGTGTTCACAAGTTCGTGAAACTAATCAAGTGGTTTGGACACTCATGATTTGTTGAGAAACACTGTTATTCTGTGTGGTTGAAATTTCAAGTAGAACAAAGCCACAATGACAAGTGATTTTCTTCCAAATTTACACAATAAAAAAGTGTAAAGAAAACTATTTCATTGGGGACCTCTTGCAAGCTCTGAATGAGAGAACATGAACACAGCATCAATCTCAAGGGTATTTACATCCTGAGGTGCAGAAACTCCATCAGATACCTCATATCTTCTTTCTCTTTTCACGTGAGTCACCAAAAGAACTCTCAGCAGCCCAGAAGGAAAGTAGGCGCCTGCACTGTATTTGGTGATAGAGTCACATGATACAAATTAATTTACTATTCCTTTACATATCATAGCCGTCATGTTGGTGTAACCCACCAGTGGCTGAGAATTCACACTTCTTTTCTCACTCCTTTGCACTCACACGAGCTAACATGTACTGCTAATGTTGATCACTACTGCCTGACTGGCAGTGCCTTATTTCCCAACCTGCAAAAGTAAACCATCGCTGAGTCCTGCAGAAAGAACCTTCGTACTTCACATGTCCAAGTACGAGAGTGACTACACTGGGACATTTGTGTATGTGTGTGTGTGTGTGTGTGTGTGTGTGTGTGTGTGATTCAGAGAGAGAGAGAGAGAGAAAGAGAGAGAGAGAGAGAGAGAGAGAGAGAGAGAGAGAGATGACAAGGTTAAAGTTTTCCAGTCTGCAGCATGGTGGCTGGCTCTTGTTGCCCCTGGATCTTTGATGTGAGGAATGAATGCAGGACTTGCTTAGGCCCAGTGTGTTGACAGAGCATGCTCTAATCAATGCAGGCCATAGCATACACTCCAGCATGAGGAGAAGCAGCTGCTCTCTCTCTCTCTCTCTCTCTCTCTCTCTCTCTCGTTCTGTTTGTCCCTGAGCCTTTTATACCCCCACAGCCGGAATACTGCATTGCAGGAAAGCTGCACTTTTCCCAAGTACAGTCAATGACAAAAGCTGTGAGGTGCACTAGTTTGTAGGCTTGCATTGCTCTGACAAATATAAGGAAGATGTAATAAATGTATAAGAAGGAACCTTAATTGCATAAGCCTTGATACAAAAACGAAATCTAGGAGCTGAATAGAATACAGAAGTTGCACTTGTACAGCTCCCAAACACACGGTCTGCTGGTCTCATGTTATAACATGAGATACGAGGTTTCCGCATACAACTTCCTCTCCAAACACGTGTGTGTGTGTGTGTGTGTGTGTGTGTGTGTGTGTGTGTCTGTGGGTGTGTGCTCATGCTTGAGAATTAATCAGGCCAGAGAGGTTAGGCATTGTATACATGATGAATTTACGGCACCCAGGTTTTAAGTTCTCTCTCCCTCCCACATCTCTCTCTCTCTCTAACACTCTCTCTCTCACTGACACACACACACACACACACACAGTGAGTGAGAGCGAGAGAGAGAGAGAGAGAGAGAGAGAGAGAGAGAGAGAGAGAGAGAGAGAGAGAGAGACAACGTGTATACAGAACATTATGCATATCAGGTCATTTTAAATATTTTTCCTGTACCCCTGAGTTCTATGAAGAACTACCTTGTATAAATATATCTTTATATTGTAATATTCATAATCATCTGCCTTTTGCCAATGCAATGAATAGCCTACTAACTGAACTCTTGTAATGCCTTATACAACTACAATGCGGAGGCTAGAGCTACAGGTTTGCATACCAGGCTGGTAACACATTATGAACAGTGTGGTCTCCTCCCATCTGGCAATGGCACAACTATAAAAAATGTTATTGTGAAACATGCTCTATGGCTCACTGGCAATCAATGGGGTGAAAAGGGGGGGGGGGGGGGAAGCACGCGGGCGTTTTCTCCCAAAGTACATCTTCTGGCTAACTATTAGGAAACCAGATTTCCCTAGTAGCTTAACCATCTACTGAGAAATTTCTCGGGATGGGCACAGGCCGCAGAGTGTGTGTTAGCCACCTCCTGGAAACTAGATGTGATGAGATTGTCCACACAGTGGTCGGTACAACCCAGAAGCAGATGTAAGCACATGCCATTGTCAGAAATCAAGCCATGAGCATGTGGCGGTGTACAGTATGGATCTCTACCTGCTCTGTGAGGTGTGTCTGTGGTGCAGTGCGGAGTGATATTTTGAAAAATATTTCAAAACCTAATGCGTGTGTATAATGAGTATACGGTAGTAGCAGTCTGAATAACAATCCAAAAAAAGCGCCACTTTTAGATCATTGATCTCATCCATAGGATTAAAAAAAGCACAATAAAACTAAAGGTGCTTCAAACTTTCATTTGTATGGAAAATGCACAGCACTTGTGAAGAAGAAGTGAACATTTAACATCTTTTCCTTTTTCCCTTTTTCAGGGGTCGCCACAGTGAATCATCTGATTCGCATGTTTGAGTTGGCATAGATTTTTACATCGGATGCCCTTCCAGATACAACCCTTTAACAAGGGACAGAAACACGCTGATGGCTATGCAGCTACTCTTGACAAAAGTCAGCAATGGTTCTTTTACATGAACCTCTCACCATAGGCCATGGCCGGCCTTTGATAACCCAGTTAGCTGCATGGAGGGGAACGACAATGACAACCTTGTGGAGAGCGGGACTCAAACCCCCAACCTTAGGATCAACGATCCAGCGCCCTTTACCACCAGGCCACCACTGCCCACCAGTGAACATTTAACATGACTAGCCAAAAGAACAAAGCCAAAAGTTTATTTTTGAACACGAATTCTTGATTTATGTTCGGTCAGTATTGTTCAAGGAAATATTGTTTTAAGAGAGCACACCAATTCCCATGAATTTTTCATTGTTCTCAGGCCAAGAACTGGCCTTTGTCGCTATCCTTAGGGACTCAGTCCACATGGCAGTGCAGCATACTGGAAATCTATTCACAGTGCCTGAGAGAATTGCACCGTTTCACAATTTATGATCTCTTTTACCACTTTAAATGTTGTTTTAATAGTTGCCTGAGAGGCTCTGGAAAGCATCCTAAAAACAAGGGGGAAAACATGTCGGAAGTTGTTTTTTAACTTTTAATGCACTCAGTGAACCATGTCCAGCGATAAGTAAAGTATTTTTAGGGGCAGGGTGAACTGTTGTAGTGTTTTGAGATTGGGTCCATCCTTAAATTGGGCAAGGACAGGGCATAACGAGCGGGTGTGTGAGTGGGCTGTCACTGGCCAAGCTTTCGAAGAAAATTTTCAACACCCGTTTGATCAAATACTATTTGACAGTGATGATATACATATACATTTGAGACTGAAGGCTGAATTACTTTTCCAAGTGGACATTCAGAGTTTGACCGAGTCATGGGCTGTGTAGTTGATGAGATCTGTTCAGCACCAAGTCAGGCTGAGATTTCAACAGCCAAACCACCTGGAAGAGAAAGTACTTTATTTCATGTAGCCAATTAAACGGATGAAGACCAGCATCACAGATGCCTCCAAGCTAACCTTTGGCAAGCAGTTGAAAATACAAAACACTGATAAAACACTGCTCTGATTTATTAAATAATGATTCACATTCAGCCAAAGCTGGGCCTACTTTATATGAAACAGGTTTAAACGTTGAGCTGATGGCTAAGATTTAGTTCTCAAACACAGTTAACCCTTTAGCGGGTTCTTCTCAAATGTTAACACTTAGGTTAGAACATGAACTTGACATCCGAATATGTCATCATCAAAGAGGAGACACAGGACGATTAAAGAACTTTCCAACATGCAGCTATACTGTTAAATACAATTCTGCATCCCTTTAACCAAAGCAGTTAATCAGCCCTCATCAACGTTTTAACCAGCACCTTCTTTTAAACTATAAAAGTCCCCTGGGATAAATACAGACGTTACCAAGCGTCACTTCAGGACAGCAAAGAAAACTTTGCTTTATTCTTTATTTCCTTATTAATCTTTTCACTTTACAGACTTTATCCATCCAACCGCCGTTCTGCAAACAGGATCTCTTTGTGTAGGCAGGTATAACAAGCTGGCATGGTTCTGATCTCAGCTAAAATATCTAGATGGGTAAACATGACTGCTGAGAGGCAGGCCTATTTCAAAGAAAGCTCAAGTTTAATTTAGGACCAAACAGAGACATTTAGGGCAGCAACCTGAGGGCTTCACCACTGACGTCAAACCACATACTTTATTTTAAGCATCTGGTCAAAAGTAGCCGGTCAGACGAGCCCTTTTTAGAGAAATGTTACTCTGACATGATGAACACATCCAAGACCCATATTACAGGAAACTGACACTTTTTAAATGAATAAATCAAGAAAACATTTCATCAAGTTGCACAGCATGTTGACAAGTGCTGCTGTGGACATTCAGTGATTGTCTATAGGAAATCAATATGTCCCATTTCTGACTCCAGACTAATTCAGGCAGCAAATGAAATCAGCTCTACTTTGACAACAAAATCAATTTAGTTATCTAATTTACAGTAAATACATTTAAAGGCATCGCTTCGCAGGCTTGCAACTCCAAGCCACCTAAATCAAGCCAAATATTTGTGTAATCACACAGCAGTCTAAACCATTCAGTAACATGTCTGAAAGGGAATTAGGCTGAACCGGTGGTTCGAATTTGCTGATGTGTGAGCAGTCATGCAAAGCACACATTTATAGGGTTGACATTTACCTAGGAAAAGAAAGCGGCAAAATGTGTTTCCTCAGACATCTGACTAATTGCTGCAAAGACACTTTGTTCCCGTATTTGAAAACCAAAGCATTCACATCTCAGGGGACAGACTTTTTTTTTGTTTAAAATGACTATTTTTAGGGCTGACTATTTTATTTTCCTAGCACGCTTAAGTGAAAGAGGGAGTGCATGCTGAAACAGATTAAAAAGACAATCGGCACACATATGTAAAGCCTGCTATTACTCATAATAAAAATCGTTTGGGCAGTGACAGCAGATCCATCACATTCTCTAAACTTTTCCTTGCCTTTGTCGGAAGAAAAAAAAGTCTTTCTTAATCAGGAAATTAGAAACAGGCTTTTCAGAGGTCTTTTTTAATTTAGAGGCTGATTCAGTGCTGAATCATCTTCCTTTCTAATCACAATTCAGATCAACACAGTGTCCTGCAGTGAGGACTTTATAAATTCAGGCCTGAGAGTCTGCTCAGGCCTTTTGCATGCCTTAATAACATCAATCAATGTTATTTCAATCGGACATTTGTGCATTAATAACTTATGCATTCATTTTCAGAAATGCTTAATCATAATTCGGGTCACGAGGAGGCTGCTGCCCATCTCAACCGAATCTAGGCGAGGGCAGAATACACCCTGGACAGCTTGCCAAGAAATCGCAGGGTAAAAACACACTGACAGCAATGCAGTCTACTATTGATGCAAGTTAGCAATGGTTCTTTTACAGCGGCACTGGAGAGGGCAGCAGTGACAATCCATTGATAATGTTGCTTGAAACCCCAACCATGGGAGCAGTAATCCAGCACTTTACAGCTGGGCCACCACTGCCCCACCTATACATATAATTAATAATTAATTAATAATCTGGTCGAGGGCAGTGGTGGCCTGGTAGTATAGGGTGCTGGATCGCTAGGGTTGGGGGTTTACGTCCCACTCTCCACAAGGTTGTCATTAACCCCCCCAGTGCAGCTAACTGGGTTATCAAAGGCCGGCCATGTCTCTCACTGTCTGTGGTGACAGGCATGTAAAAGAACCATTGCTGACTTTTGTAAAGAGTAGCTGCAAAGCCGTCAGCGTGTTTCTGTCCCTTGCTAAAGGGTTGTGTCAGGAAGGGCATCTGATGTAAAAAAAAAAACCTATAGCCTATGCCAAATCAAATGTGCGAATCAGATGATTCGCTGTGGTGACCCCTGAAAAAGGGAAAAAGCCGAAAGGAAAAGAAGAATTAATAATCTGGCTGTTCCTATTTACATAATCAAAAATTTTATTTCCCAATTTTTTAATTTCCCTTTTTAATAAACCTGACATTTGAATTGCTTATATCAATTGTTAGCTATTTATAAATTATACATATTTGGTTAAATTAGATAACCCTATACTGTATTTATAAAAACCTATAAAGTCCACAAGAAGATTGCAATAGTTTAGCAGTCCTCTGGCACTGGTGCTGTTTTAAATGTTACCGTCATCTTAGCCAAGCTTTCTGTTACACCAGTTCCTGACTTGCCCTTTTAAACCTGCAACTTCCTGCATGCCTATTGAATGGTGTAACTAGTGCACTGAAAGCAACACTGGGACAGACCAGAGTTTATCTGTGCCATTATAACATCTCATTGAGTGAGCTATTACTCTCACTGTGTGTGTACAGTGTTGTGGTCGTCTCATTTGTTCCCAAATACGTACAGGGTTGGATATGTGGATATATATTCTAGGGATTCAATGGCGGACATTACTGTATTTATTTCAGTTAGAGATTGTGGACTGACACAGTGGTAAACTGCAAATGACAGATCACATTATCGGTTATATAAGTATATAAAGTATCACAGATTTGCAATATGTCACAATATTGTTATGAGTAATAGTTCTGCTGGTCTGCTGAGTTGTTCAGAGAGGTCGGAAAGAAAATAAAATAAACACGTTTGTAGGAAGCATTCTCTAACTCAAACAATCACTCTATAACGATGATGAGCTGAAAAGCATCTCAGAACACATGTAACAGTGAGGCGGATCAGCTTCAACAGCAGAAAAGCACATCAGGTTCTGGTCATCTCAGCCAAAACCAGGAAAGCTGTGCATTTAAAAATGTAAAAAGATAAGGAGGTTTTCAATTTTGATGAGCCTGTGCTTTAAATTTGAAACCTGACCGCTAATTTGTTAACTTTTTGCAATCTACTGTATAATCTTCTTTGACAGCTACTTGATCCTTCCTTTGTTCAACTAAATATGCAACGAAATACATCCATTCAAAATTTATGAACCAAGTCTAAAATATCTACTCTTGTTCCTGGCACAAGGTCACTGGAGTCTAAACTGTATGTTGCAGTAAAAACTGCATTCTAAAGAACACCTTCATCGTTGAGTCTTCTAAACTGCTGAGCATCCATGTACTACATCCAAAAAGCCAGACAACACTATGGGGGTGGGGTGTGGGGTGTGGGGGGACGACAAGCCATACATCTCTGTCAGGAGTCAGAAAAAGGATTACATCATGCCAGACTCACAGACTTAAAAGCAGCAAAGCCAGACAGCCACACACTTGACGGGAAACAAAAAGAGACTCCCTATCTTGGAGGAAGATGATGTAACTCGACACATTAATTGTATTCCATGGATGGACTGGAGCACGAGGTAATTGGTTGCAAAATGATCTGCTCGAATATTTATGTATGACTGTGGGGACAGAACGGCTACACTGTAAGCGTACTGCTTCTTCCCATCATACCTGTTATAATATCAGCTGATAAATGATTGCTTTTAAACAGTAGGGAAAAAATGCATGGTACTTATCTCATAGTCGAGCCCTAGATTAAATAACGCAGCAAGGCAGACTGATTACCACGCAAGAGATTTGGCTTGACAAAAATAGAGCTTAGATTTCATTAGAAATGAAGAATCGTATTTCTCAATATCAGCAGACATTCAGGGCTGGCAGAAGTAAAAGCATCTAGAAAGTTTCAATGTTAGCCATATGGGGTACACTGGAGAAAAAAGATACATCAACCATTCAAATGTCTGCAAAATGATGTAATCTGAAAAAGAAAGAAGGAAAGAAAGAAAGAAAAAAAAACCACGGCATGCATGCTTTGGGAGTTCAGTGCAAGCGCACAGTGCATGAGTAGGCTGAAATGGTCAGGAAATAAAAGAAAGGGCTTGACAGTAGGAAAGGGTGTGAGCTCACCATCACTCAGTGGCTGAGTGGACACCCGAGGCAGGAGGAATGAAATGGACTCTGGAGTTCATGGCTGCTTATCCTCTGGACAGCTGGAAGTGATAAAAGGGATGTGCCCCCCCCCCCCCCCACACACACACACACACGCACACATCGCCACATATCAAGTTATACTTTGAAGCTGCTTAAAAAGACTGAATCTGGGTTCAAGACTTGCACTACAAACATTCGTACACTTTGGATCCACTTAGCAGATTTATTGCATGGCTAATACAACAAGAGAGACAAGCATCCACACCTACAGCCACACCTACAGGCAATTCAGAGTAGGCAGATGACCTAATACACATATTTTTGGATGGTGGGAGGAAACCAGAGCACCCAAAGGAAACCCACAAAGGCACATGGAAAAAATGCAAACTTAAATGCAAACAGAAAAGCTCCGTTGAGCGTCAGATTAGAGAACAGAACACGCCTGCTGAGGGGAGACGGTGCAAACCACTTCGGCGTTTAGCTGGTTATACACTGAATCAGATTTTACAGAATGATTTTTGAAAAAATAATTAAGTATTCTATTAATCAAACATTTACAAATTATCAGTGTATACATATCACAAAAATCAGAATTTGTTATACTATATTGTAATAGCATTTCATTAATCATCTGGTACTTTCTGAAAACTACCCAGAATATAAATTATACTGAAGGAAAGTGGTAATCTAACAGGAGGGGCAATCTTACACAAATGATATGAGGCTGTTTCCCATATTTTAAAGCTTCAAAAAAAGGTAGCAAATAACTTATTTTATAAAATATAGAACATATTAAAAACCACAAAAATAACTTTTAAAAAGAACACAAAACCTCAGAAGCATAGTTTTTCTAGGCAGTGAGTGAGCTTCCTCTTTTACATCTTCTCTGCCTCTACCCACAAAAGCAGAACCAGCTCCTCATAAGGTCAACTGTGCTTAACAGGCTTGAAGTGAATTTCGTTCACGTTCTAATTTTGAAACTGACATACTACGCCTTTCTCTGCACTGTTACCGAAGAATAAGCCCGATCACCTGCTTTTAATGACATTCGCCAACCAGAAACAGACACGGCCCATTATAACATACTTCAAAAAGCTGAAATTTAAGCTCGCGGATCATCAGAACAACGTGCATCTTTTCCACAATGTCAGTTAAAAACATATTTAGTGTATGTGTGCAAACGTTTCCTGAGTCAGTATTCTGAGTAAGTGAATGGGAGAAAAAGTGGAGTCACCACAAATGAGGCTCTGAGGTCTGAGAACACTAAAATGTTCTTATGTCATTCACATTCACACAAACTCTGCCAGCTCTTGCAAAAGCTGCATTTTGTTCACCTTTGTTCACTGCTGGCAGCTGGAGGAGAATGTCAGTGACAGCATGCATTTAGGATTAACTGAGAAATAAAAGCAGAACTTCAGCAATAAAACGATTAAAAACATCCAAACATTATGGTGAGAGGGCAGGTTCTGTCCAAAAAAGCGAATAGAATCCATCAGGGATTTGGCTGTAGCTGAATACATTAAGGGTTTGGCACTGTAATTGGCATAGCTCTGTATATGAAAAGACACCTCTCCCCTGAGCTCACGATCCAGGAACCGAGTCAAACCGCTGACCCAAAATGTTCAGTTATATATTATGGGGAACAAATAGAGCCTAGTCCTGCATTGATTTACATCAGGCGTGTCACAGCCCAGCAGAGTTCCTAGAGTTCATTCATCTTTTGCGAACGATACACAACCATATTTCCTCTGCCTACACATGGAAATCCAGTGGATGGGCCAAAGTATTAAAGATGTTCAAGCTGCACTCTCGGGCTCAGCGTATGCACAGTGCATTTAAAAATTCACACAGAGACCTCTCTCCAGATGTCACACTGTGCTGTGGTAAATATACAATACTCACATTTGAGCCGTAAACATGCCATAAAATGTATGTGGTGATCATTTAAGGTTTAGTGGCTTGTTATTTCACCGTTAGCTTTGGAAATAAGTGAGTCAGTTAGTATTGAGTTTAAGGCACAAACCCTGGAAAATAAATACGGAAAATCCACTCCACTTTAAATTTTCATATTTTAGCATAAAATAAAACAACAGTGAATCATATTTCAGTCAAGATGGCATGCTGGGTTTTAAATGTGACTCTGAGCTCGGGTTTTCATTTGTGTGCGAATTCACATGTTCTCTTTTGTGTCCATGATGGTTTTCTCTAGATTTATTGCTAAACAATTGCCATGGTTTGGACTAGTTGAAATTGCTAATAGGTGTGAAGTAGTTATTTTTTTGATGTAAATTATATTCTGTGTTCTACATTCCCAATGGTTCAGGGTAAGGAATCACTTGTAATTAATGACATATTGTATTAGCACTAAAAACAAGGAAGCTAAAAATGGACCATTAAAAACCATTTAATCCTACTTATGGTCACAGGGAGGCTGTCGCCCATCTCAGCCGACTCTGTGTGAGGGCAGCGTACACCTTAGACAGCTCGCAAGGTCATCGCAGGGCAGAAACATGCTGACAGCTATGCAGCCACCATACACAGTGAGAGACATGGCTGGCCTTTGGTAACCCAGTTAGCTGCACGGGAAGGGGGGGGAGACATATTATACACTGCACTTCACTATTAGTCATAAAATATAAGGTTTCCTGTTCAACATCCATCTAAAATCTGACACTGATTTTGAAAAGTAGTTCAATCCTGGTACTGCCTCTTTTAAGTTCTACTGTACTTTCCGAGTTTAAATCTATCCAACTGCACTGTTTAGTAAGATCTGGAAAGGGAAGACCATATTTTACTTTGGGGGAAATACGTACTGAACGAGATGAAAGAAATGATAAGATTATTCTGTATGCTGGCCCACATGTTAACACACACAAAGACTGTACACCCATTCTTCTTCTCCCTTAAATGCAGCCCACATATCCCTTTCACAAATGCAAATCATCCCTTGAGTCAACAATAGGCACCATACAAAATTACATAATCTTTTCAATCGATCATACGGCAATATTTGAATACTGATTTCTAGAAAGTGGATGGAGATCAGAGTGAATATACTGTACTAAACTAATTTTTAAAAATAAATTTAATACATAAAATCAGCATTCTTTTTGATATTTCAAGATATTTTGTTGAGTGGGCAGAAAGTATGAGTTTTTTTTTTTTTTTTGGTGTACAGTATATCTTAAATCAGTGTAAATTGCTTCCAGATTGCATCTCTGGGTCTTTTCAAACTGGGAAGCTTCACACCTGGCTGCTGCCCCCAACTGTTCACTGAGTGCCATTGCAAAAGTGTGACCGGGTGACATCATTCCTACTGAAAATCTTTCTAGTGCAACATTATTCACATGAACGTAGGACGGGTACAATCATATTTATTCCTGCTCATTCTCGACCACAGTCATGTCCTGTCAAAAATAACAAATGCATAATGAACTTAATGCACAACAATGATCGGAATTTAATAACGACACATTTAAACAAATTAAAAGCTGCATACTATATTTATATTATGTGTATTTTATACCCATATCATTATTGCACTAATTTATTCTTAATATAAGGACAAAGTATAATAATGAATGTATGGGAATGACTCCAGAAGGTGTAGAAAACATCTCACAGAAGTAACAATGTGAAAATATTTCGATATGTTGAAGTGGCTTTGAAAATCATGGCAGGACAAGAGCCTATTTAAACAATAAATTTACTGGCGTTTCTTAGATGACACAGCGGCGTAGCGGTTAGCGGTATGGTTCAGGACTCAAACCCATTTGCATGTTCTTCCTCTGTTTCTGAGGGCTTCCTCTGGAAGTGGCTGTTCTAAGTTGCCCCGAGGTGTGAGCCTAGATTTGTGCATGTTGGCCCCCACGATAACCTGGTGAGTTGTTCAGGGTGTGCCCTGTCTTTGCTTTGTGTCAGTTAAGATAGGCTTCAGCCTCCCGGTGACCTTGGTTGAATAAAGCTGTTTAGGAAATGAGTGAGTGAATGGTGTTTTTCAAATACTAAATTACTCAATTTCCCTGAAAGATATACCTCCTAGTAGGGCAGTGGTGGCCCAGTGATAAGATGTCAAATTACAGATCCCAAGGTTGCGGGTTCAAGCCCCACTGTGAATGGCTGTCACTGTTGTCCCCCCACTGCAACTAACTGGGCCATCAAAGGGTGGCCATATCTCTCATTGCCTATGGTGAGAGGCTGTAAAAGACCATTGCTGACTTTCGTCAAGACTAGGCTGCATATCAATCAGGTGGTTCTGCCCTGCGATGGTCTGGGTGTATTCTGTCCTCGCCCAGAGTCTGCTGAAATGGGTGCCTGTCTCCCGTGACCCTAATTAGAATGAAGCGGTTCAGAAGACAAATGAATATATTACTCGAGTGTATAAACATATTTGTTCTACGCCTGTATGAGTATACACAGTCATACGTTGGTGTTTGTATCATATACCTGTCCTGTGCACACATGCCTTCAATGAGCTTTTTCCTTTCAATACAGTTCAATTTTTGAATTTCTCCATAATTTATGCCGAAACTTCATCCACATGCCCAGTAACAGTAATGAATGTCCTCCATCTCCATCCTGACACTTTACATGAATTTTTCAGCAGCTATCTCCTAGTCTTTTGGGACCGTCTTTACAGTGTGGAAAAGGCTCTGCCCTTCTTCTGCTCGCCTTCTCGAGAGCAATTCCACCACCATTTTCAGCTGTCTCATTCCATTTTCCATCTACTACCTAATATGTTACCACCCCCCAACATACACACACTTTTTCTGCTCAAGATACAATGACATTCTACTCGCTGCTTCCATTATTCACTGCTTCCCAAAACCAATACAACACCCTGGAGGCCCTGGCCTGCCTCCCCGGCCCATTTCCATATTTGGCATTACGGACTCCTTTTTTACCATTTCAAATAAGCGTGTTGGATTTAGGACTTCATACTGCGAATACCAATTTAGAGGCCGATGAGAGGTTTGCAGTGCAGCCAGACAGCTGGAGACCAATTTAAAGATGCAGGCAGAAGAAGCCAGCACTCTCAGCAGTCCAACTCCAGCCGCTGGGCAATCAGCTGACTGTCAGGAGAGGCAGCAGAATACATATGAAACCATGGAGGAGGATAATGGACAGACAGTCTAACTGCGTGACCACGCCGAGCAAACTGATGGATTCCTACATTCTTATGGAAATAAAGAAGGATTGGTGTGTAATTGTCTTAGGTGCTGGAAACAACCATACACTGCTTTTTGCTCAATGGGATGGGTGAATAATATGCCTTCCATTTTGCAAGTCACAGTATTGTGGTGTATTATTCATTAGGCTGTATGTTTGGAAAGGTGAAAATAAGGAAAAGTTTTGGAGTGGTTTCATGAGAAGTAGGAGCCGAGGGAGGAAAGTTCGTCATCTGTACAAGTTGTGCTTCTTAATGAGGTGCAAAAAGTAAAAATGGTTAATTTATTGGTTAGGCACTGCCTAAAAGTGGAGCTCCAGATAGATGTCTCTATTGAAAGGAAGCCGATCTGGTTGAAGTTATCAGTACCTTTTTCTTTCCAAAAAAAAAAAAAAAAAAAAAACCCAAACCAACAACAACAACAAAATCATAGTACATGCATGCATTCATCGTGGATTCCCTGCCTGTGGTGGACACAAAGGCAGGTGTTGTGTGGAAACCTATGCCCCCAAAAATCTCTATCAGCCGATTTACTCAACATGCCAATCACCTTGAAGATGCAAATATTTGTTATTGAGCAGCAAACAAAAACTTGAATATGCATAATTATTACACCATGGCAAAGCAGAACTGCTCCAGCTTCTTCCAGAATTTTCTCCAATCTATTCCTTCCATTCTACCCATTTTGAAAAGCACCACCAAGCTTCACTGTGGGGATGATGAGAGGTCTTGTGTTTATGCCAGACATAGCTTTTTCCTTGATGACTGAAAACTTTATCTATAGTCTCATCTGACCAGAGGACATTCTTTCATATGTTTGTGGACTCACTCTCATTCATTTTGAGCCTAAACCTGCTCCTTTTTTAAGTCCAGCTCTATGGAGTGCAGTGCTCAGAGTGGTCTTATAGATCGATAGATCAGTCTCTGTTCAGCTCCTTCGAGGTTCTTTCATCTCTTTGCTGCCTCTCTAATTAATGCCCTCTTTGCATGAATAGAAATATAAGGCTATACTGGGCATAGTGGTTAGCACCTTTACTTCACAGTCAGAAGAGCCTGGGTTCGATTCCCAGCTCAGGTGTTTCTGTGTGGAGTTTGCATGTTCTCTCTGTGTTTTATGTGCATTTCCTCCCACAGTCCAAAAACATGCACAGTAAGTTAACTGGCTGTACCAAATCACCCCTACGTGTCAGTGGGAGTACGAATGGTTGTGTGAGTGTTGGTCCTGCGATGGCCTGGAGAGCTGCTCAGGATGTACCCCGCCCTCGCCCAGAGTCGGCTGAGATGGGTGCCAAGCTCCTTGCAACCCTAATTAGGGTTAAGTGGTTCAGAAAATGAATAAATGAATGAAAACACCCCCAGCATAATACAAATTATTATTATAAACTTTAGTTCGCAGTCTTTAAAAATTTGGACCTATGAGGAAAACCTTTTGAATTTCATTTGATTATACAGTACTGTACTCTTCACTGTATATTTGCAGTTTAAATGAGTATAAACTTGACAAATGACTTACAGTATACTTTATATTTTATCAATAGTTTTTTTCTACCACTCTATATACAACTGGCCATCTGCTGAATCAGTGTCCTAACAAAACTTTTAACAGTCAGCTCTGTTAATACTATAATTTCTTTACTTGTGTATTTGACCACAAGTTGCATAAGGTACTTACAGGAGCCAATGTCTCCTTGTAATTGTAGTATCTGCGGGATGGGCATAGTTAAAACCACCACATCAAACTGCTCTGGTAAGCCTCCTTTCCGGTGCACCTCCCAGCATGGTCCTTTGCGGTAAATGTGGGTGAGCTGATGGCCGAAATGAACCTCTGCTCCTGTTTGGGTCCAGAGAAGCACAGTTGGCAATATTTATGAGACATTAGAAGGAATTTTCAAACAAAATGTGGAGGTGGGATGTTGCAGATGAAGAACAGAGAATTCAGGAGAACACACATTCATCACACATGCTAATAACTGAACATGCTGAATCACTCCCATGTTTCTGAAACCAAAGTAGAAAACGCCCACTATTATGAATCAAATCATGAAAGGTTTAGTCAAGCAGTGGAGCATGTGGAGGAGTATTTGAGCATTCAGCATTACATAAATTGTCTGTATTTAATATTTTGGAGTGGAGAACAATGGCCTCTACTTAAGAACAACCACATGTCCTATTGTCATATAAGTTAGTAAGTGAGGGGAAATTTAAACATGTACATCCTTACATACAACATACAATTATATATATATATATTTATATATATATAAAATTTCTATAATTAGAGTTGAAGGCAAATTATTTAATATGCTTCACACACATCTTAATATAAACTAATATAGATAACAAAATATTTTATCTCAGTGTGTGTCTATGTGGTTCATCCTTGGACTCCGTTCTTACACACGTAACAGATCCTACACTACTAAGTCTAAAACATTTATTGAATTTTAATAACATCAGTTTATAAACTTTCTCTCTAATCTCTGTGGCTATAAATCAGTGCATGGAGCCTTGCCAGATGGCCCTCTGCTTTCTCATGGAAAATGGGCATAGATTTCAAAAGAAGTAAAAAGTCAGTTAAATAATGTTTGCTTTCATGCATCATAGTCCTCTAGTAAGGGCCAAAGTAAATATGGTCACTGGTGGTGAAAAGCAAGTTACAAAATAAATACAATAAATATGAACGATAAAGTAAATCCGGCATGAAATGACTTATATAAAGATAAGATAAAGAGACCTCTATTGTCAACCATTGGATGAACATTGAAAATCTGTTCAGCATTCATTCATTAATTTTCTGAACCGCTTAATCCTACTTAGGGTCGTGAGGAGGCTGGCACTCATCTCAGCCGAGTCCAGGTGAGGGCAGAGTACACCATGGATGACTCGCCATATCATCGCAGGGCAGAAACACGCTGAAGGCTATGCAGCTACTCTTGTTGAAAGTCAGCAATGGTTCTTTAACATGCCTCACACCAGAGACAGTGAGAGGCATGGCCGGCCTTTGATAACCCAGATTGCCTCCATGCCACGCTGCATTGAAGCAGTCATTTCTGCAAAAGGATTCCCATACAAGTATTGAGTGCATAACTGAACATAATTATTTGAAGGTTGAGTTTCTTGTATTAAAAACACTTTTTTTATTGGTCGGATAAAATATGTTAATTTTTTTGAGATAGGGATTTTTGATCTTTCTTTACTTTTTTGCCAAAATTATCAATATTGAAAAAATAAAAGGCTTGAACTACTTCAGTTGTGTGTAATGAATCTAAAATATATGAAAATCTAATGTTTATCAGTACATTACAGAAAATAATGAACTTTATCACAATATGCTAATTTTTTGAGAAAGAGTCTGTCTTCCTTTCGGCTTTTTCCCTTTTACTTGGGAGTCGCCACAGCGAATCATCTGATTCGCACATTTGATTAGGCAGAGGTTTTTATGTCGGATGCCCTTCCTGTCTCAACCCTTTTAGCAAGGGACAGAAACACGCTGACGACTTTGCAGCCTACTCTTTACGAATGTCAGCAATGGTTCTTTTACATGCCTCTCACCATAGACAGTGAGAGACATGGCCCGCCGTTGATAACCCAGTTAGCCGCACTGGGGGGGACAGTGACAACCCTGTGGAGAGTGGGACTCGAACCCCCAACCTTTGGATCAGCGATCCAGCACCCTGTACCACTAGACCACCACTGCCCCATATATATATATTTATATATATATATATATATATATATATATATATATATATATATATATATAAAATGCAGCCGTGAGGGAGGGGCACAAGCCAGTGTCTCTCCCTCACGCCCGTCCCAAGCCTGGATAAATGCAGAAGGTTGCGTCAGGAAGGGCATCTGGCGTAAAACAAATGCCAAATAAAACATGCGAGTCATATCAAGAAAATTCATACCGGATCGGTCGAGGCCCGGGTTATCAATGACCGCTATCAGTGCTGTTATCCAACAGGGTGCTGGTGGAAATTGGACTACTGTTGGTCGAAGACGTCGAAGAAGGAGAGGCGGGAGGCGTGTCCGTAGGCAGAGAGAGAAGAGGAAAGGCAGGAGTCTAGGACTGAAAGTAGGGACTTTGAATGTTGGAACTATGACCGGAAAAGGTAGAGAGCTGGCTGACATGATGCAGAGGAGGAAGGTGGACATACTGTGTGTTCAGGAGACCAGGTGGAAAGGTAGCAAGGCGAGACGCATAGGATCAGGGTTTAAGCTGTTTTTTCATGATGTGGATGGGAAGAGAAATGGAGTAGGAGTCATCTTGAAGGAGGATTTTGTCAGGAATGTTCTAGAAGTGAAAAGAGTGTCAGACAGAGTGATGAGTCTCAAGTTAGAAATTGAAGGCATGATGTTCAATGTTGTTAGTGCTTACGCCCCACAGGCAGGATGTGAGCTAGAAGAGAAGGAGAGATTCTGGAGTGAGTTAGACGAAGTGATGCAGAATACCCCCAAACATGAAAGAGTAGTCATTGGGGCAGACTTCAATGGACATGTTGGTGCAGGAAACAGAGGGGACGAGGAAGTGATGGGCAGGTTTGGTATCCAGGACAGGAATGCAGAAGGACAGATGCTGGTAGATTTTGCAAAAAGGATGGAAATGGCTGTGGTAAATACTTTCTTCCAGAAGAGAGAGGAGCATAGAGTGACTGATAAAAGCGGAGGTAGGAGCACACAGGTAGACTACATCTTGTGTAGGCGATGGAATTTGAAGGAAGTCAGTAACTGCAAAGTAGTAGCGGGTGAGAGTGTTGCCAAACAGCATAGGAGGGTGGTGTGCAGGATGATGCTGATGGTGAGGAAGGTGAAGAAGGCAAAGGTAGAGCAGAAGACAAAGTGGTGGAAGCTGAAAAAGGAGGAGTGTTGTGTTGTCTTCAAGGAGGAGTTGAAACAGGCTTTGGGTGGTCAGGAAGTGCTTCCAGATGACTGGACAACTACAGCTAATGTGATCAGGGAGACAGGTAGGAGAATACTTGGTGTAGCATCTGGAAGAAGAGGAGATAAGGAGACTTGGTGGTGGAATGAGGAAGTGCATGAGTGTGTACAAAAGAAAAGGTTAGCTAAGAAGAAGTGGGACACAGAGAGGACCGAAGAGAATAAACAGGAGTACAGGGAGACAGCGCAAGGCGAAGGTAGCGGTGTCAAAGGTCAAACAGAGGGCGTATGATGACTTGTATACTCTGTTAGAAAGTAAAAAGGGAGAAAATGATTTATACAGGTTGGCACAGCAGAGAAATAGAGATGGGCAGGATGTGCAGCAAGTTAGAGTGATAAAGGACAGAGAGGAACATGTATTGACTGATGACAGAAGTGTGCTGGGAAGATGGAAAGAGTACTTTGAAGAGCTGATGAATGAGGAAAATGAGAGATAAAAAAAGAGTAGAAGACGTGACTGTTGAGGACCAGGAAGTAGCAAAGATTAGTAAGGGTGAAATGAGGAGGGCATTGAAGAGGATGAAGAATGGAAAGGCAGTTGGCCCATTTTTAAGAACAAGGGAGACGTGCAGAGTTGTGGCAACCACAGAGGGATAAAGTTGATGAACCATACGATGAAGTTATGGGAAAGAATAGTGGAAGCTAGACTTAGGGCAGAGGTCAGCATTTGTGAACAGTTTGATTTCATGCTAAGAAAGAGCACCACAGATGCAGTGTTTGCCTTGAGGATGTTAATAGAGAAGTACAGAGAAGGTCAGAAGGAGCTGCATTGTGCCTTTGTGGATCTGGAGAAAGCATATGACAGGGTGCCGAGAGAGGAACTGTGGTATTGCATGAGAAAGTCTGGAGTGGCAGAGAAGTATGTTAGAGTGGTGCAGGACATGTATGTGAGATGTAAGACAGTGGTGAGGTGTGCTGTCGGTGTGACAGAAGAGTTCAAGGTGGAGGTGGGACTGCATCAAGGGTCAGCTCTCAGCCCCTTCTTGTTTGCTATGGTGATGGACAGGCTGACAGACGAGGTGAGACAAGAATCTCCATGGACTATGATGTTTGCAGATGACATTGTGATCTATAGTGAGAGCAGAGAACAAGTGCAGGAAAATCTAGAGAGGGGGAGGTGTGCCCTGGAAAGGAGAGGAATGAAGGTTAGCCTCAGTAAGACAGAATACATACATGTGAACGACAAGGACCCGAGAAGAACGGTGAGGTTACAGGGGACAGAGATAAAGAAGGTGGAGGATTTTAAGTACTTAGGCTCAACAATCCAGAGGAATGGAGAGTGTGGAAAAGAGGTGAAGAAGAGTGTGCAGGCAGGTTGGAATGGTTGGAGAAAAGTGTCCGGTGTGATGTATGATAGGAAGGTATCGATAAGAATGAAAGGAAAAGTGTACAAGACAGTGATGAGGCCAGCAATGTTGAATGGTTTAGAAACAGTAGCACTGGGGAAAAGACAGGAAGCAGAGCTGGAGGTAGCAGAGATGAAAATGTTGAGGTTCTCTTTGGGAGTAACGAGGATGGATAGGATCAGGAATGAGTACATCATAGAGACAGCACATGTAAGAGATTTTGGAGACAAAGGCAGAGAGGCTAGATTGACATGGTTTGGACATGTACAGAGGAGGGATAGTGAATATATTGGTAGTAGGATGCTGAGGTTGGAACTACCAGGCATAAGGCCCATAGGAAGACCAAAGACAAGATTTATGGATGTGGTGAAGGAGGACATAAAGGTAGTTGGAGTAAGAGTGGAAGATGCAGAGGATAGGGTGAGATGGAGGCAGATGATTCGTTGTGGCCTTGTTGAATATTCTTGTCAGAAAATCTACTGCTACCTTTCCTAGACACTTCTATACCTTCTGTATGTCATCAGGATCAACTGTCTTTCCACTCTTCATCCTCTTCAATGCCCTCCTAATCTTTGCTACTTCCTGGTCTCCTCTTCTATCCTTTTTTCTCTGTCATTTTCCTCATTCATCAGCTCTTCAAAGTACTCTTTACATCTTCCCAGCACACTTCAGTCCTAAATCACTCTAACTTGCTGCATGTCCTTCCCATCTCTATTTCTCTGCTGTGCCAGCCTGTATATATCATTTTCTCCCTCTTTACTTTCCAACCTATCATACAAGTCATCATACACCCTCTGTTTGGCCTTTGACACCGCTACCTTCGCCTTACGCTGTGTCTCCCTGTACTCCTGTTTACTCTCTTCAGTCCCACTTCTTCTTAGCTAACGTCTTCCTTTGTACACACTCCTGCACTTCCTGATTCCACCACCAAGTTTCCTTATTTACTGTCCTTCCAGAGGACACACCAAGTACTCTCCTACCTGTCTCTCTGATCACATTAGCTGTAGTTGTCCAGTCATCTGGAAGCACTTCCTGACCACCCAAAGCCTGTTTCAACTCCTCCTTGAAGACAACACGACACTCTTCCTTTTTCAGCTTCCACCACTTTGTCACCTGCTCTGCCTTTGCCTTCTTCACCTTCCTCATCATCAGTGTCATCCTGCACATCACCTTCCTATGCTGTTTGGCAATACTCTCACCCACTCTTACTGTGCAGTCACAGACTTCCTTCAAATTACATTGTCTACACAAGATGTAGTCTATCTGTGTGCCCCTACCTCCGCTTTTATAAGTCACCCTATGCTCCTGTCTCTTTTGGAAGAAAGTATTCACCACAGCCATTTCCATCCTTTTTACAAAATCTATCAACATCTGTCCTTCTGTGTTCCTGTCCTGGATACCAAACCTGCCCATCACTTCCTCGTCCCTTCTGTTTCCTGCACCAACATGTTCATTGAAGTCTACCCCAATGACCACTCTTTCACCTCTGGGGGTACTCTGCATCACTTATATCTAACTCACTCCAGAATCTCTCCTTCTCTTCTAGCTCACATCCTGCCTGTGGGGCATAAGCACTAACAACATTGAACATCATGCCTTCAATTTCTAACTTGAGAATCATCACTCTGTCTGACACTCTTTTCACTTCTAGAACATTCCTGACAAACCCCTCCTTCAAGATGACTCCGACTCCATTTCTCTTCCCATCCAAACCATGATAAAACAGCTTAAACACTGCTCCTAAGCTTCTAGCCTTGCTATATTTCCACCTAGTCTCCTGAACACACAGTATGTCCACCTTCCTCCTCTGCATCATGTCAGCCAGCTCTTTATCTTTTCCTATTACAGTTCCAACATTCAAAGTCCCTCTTCTCAGTCCTCGACTTATGCCGTTCCTCTTCTCTCTCTGCCTACAGACACGCCTCCCGCCTCGCCTTCTTCGACCTCTCCTTCTACGAACAACAGTAGTCAATTTCCACCAGCACCGTGTTGGTTAACAGCACTGATGGCGATTGTTGTCATCCCGGGCCTCGACCGATCCGGTATGAGATTCGTTTTGACGATTTGCATTCTCTATTCTGACACAATTTTTCCGCTGGATGCCCTTCCTTTTGCAACCTTCTGCATTTATCCGGGCTTGGGACTGGCGTGAGGACGGACATTGGCTTGTGCCCCCTCACGGCTGCATATACATATACATACACATCTATATACACCTATAGTATATCTATTCACGTATTCACACATTTACAGACTTATACATATATTCACATATTCACACCTATACACACATACACAGAAGAGTGAATGATATGTTTAAGGTGCATGGTATACACCGGGTAAGAGCTAGAGCTTCCAAGGTACATTATGCGAAAATGTTATGATGTTTGAAAACTGTTCTAAACATGAGTATTGCATTTCAACATGAGTATTGCTCTGTCCGGGAAGATGGTCAGAATGATGTTTATTCAGTCAGTGTGTGTGCGAGGGTGGGGTTTAACAGCTTGTGGGTATTCTTGAGTCTATTAGTTGCCCTGCGATGGCCTGGAGAGCTGTCCAGGGTGTACCCTACCCTCAGCCGGAGTCGGCTGAGATGGGCACCAGCTTCCCCACGACCATAATTCGAATTAAGCGGTTCAGAAAATGAAATGAGTCTGTTAGTTTTTGTTTTTAGTGTCCTTTACCATTTTCCTGAGGGGAGAAAAGGAGGTGTGTCCAGGGTGTGTGGGATCCCTGATAATTCCACTGGCTCTCCTCTGAAGTCTGTCAGTGTAAATGTCACTGAGGGAGAGTCGTGTAGTTCTAATTACGTGCTCTGCCATCCTCACCACCCACTGCAAAATCTTCCTGTCCTCTGCAGTACAGCCGCTGAACCACACTGTACAGCTCTTGATGGCGCAGTAGTAAACGTTTGTCAGTAGGGGTCAGGATAGATGGGCTTGTCGTAGCTTCCTTAGGAAGTACTGTACATCTTTTGTTGTGCTTTCCCCACCTGGTGGGAGATGTTTGTGGTCCATGTGAAGTCAGCAGAAATGTGAACTCAAAAGAAATTTAAAGCACTCCACCCTCTCTACCTCCTCTTCATCAATTTAGACGGCAGAGTGCTCGGTTTGCTTAAATCTCCTGAAGTCCATTATCATCCCCTTAGTTTTGGTTGTGTTTATTTCCAGATTATTTTTGTTGCACCATCATTGCAGATGTTGGTCCTCCTTCATGTAGGCTGACTCATTGTTATCCGTAACCAAACCTATGATGGCGATATCATTGGTGAATTTGACAATGGTGTTGCTGGTCTGAGTGGGGTAATTGTCTTGTGTGAAGAGGGAGAAGAGGAGTTGGCTAAGAACACACCGATTGTGGTGTTCTGGTGTTCAGGATGAGAGTGGAGGAAATGTGATCTCCTATACTGATGTTCTGAGGTCTATTGCTGAGAAAATACAGTATCCAGGTGCATAGTAAGCCCCTTCTTTCCAGATTGCCCAACTTCTGGACTAGTTTATGTGGTTGCACTGCGTTAAAAACGGAGCTGAACTCTACAAACAGTATCCTCACATAGGAGCTGCTGCTATCCAGCTGTGTGAGAGCTGTATGGAGGGTTGTATTGGTGGCATCTTCTTTTGACCTGTTTGCTCTGTATGCAAACGGATGTGGATTGAGATAAGCATGGACTGCAGCCTTAATGTGAGACAAGACAAGTCTCTTGAAACATTTAGTGATGACGGAAGTTAGGGCAACCGGGCAATAGTTGTTTAAGAAGCTTGCTGTGCCCTTCTAAAGCACGGGAATGATGGTGACTGTTTTGAGGCAGGTAGGAACCATACATTTCAGTAGCGAGAGGTTAAAGATGGTGATGAAATCCCCCACTAGTTGATCTGCACATGCTTTAAGTACCCTTCCTGTTACTCTCTCTGAACAAGTACCCTTCCTCAAGTTGACTCTGGGTGGCTCTGACCTGGTGCTGCTGCTGCAGCTGGATGTGGTCGCCACCCCTCTCACAAAGAGCAGGGCAGGTGCGCGCCTCTCTGTTGTGTTGGTAGAAGCGAGCTAAGAACTGGTTCAGGGTGTCCGATAGGGTGCTGTCCGAGAAGTCTGCTGACGTGTGTATGTGTCCATGTACCCAGTTAGTGTCTTGATCCCCTTCTATATGTTCCTGGAGTTGTTTTCATTAAAGTGCTCCTCGATGAGTTGTTCATACTGGCACTTAGCTTTTTTGACCCCTTTTCATAGGGCCTGGTGTGCCCCTTTGCAAGCCTGCTGGTCTCCTGACTTGAAGGCAGCATCCTGTGCTCTAAGCAGGGTGCACACCTCTCCGTTAAACCATTGTTTCTGGTTCGTGCAGTAGTTTATGTAGGAGAGCACATCTTGATGTGTGACCCTCGAGGTCGGGGTCTTCTGTGAATATTTACCACTCTGTAGAGTCAAAATAATCCTGTAGGGCTGCAGGGCTTCTTCAGGCAGCACCTGGACTGTTTTAACTGCTGGTCTTTGGCATTTTAAGTTTATAAGCATTTTAAGTAAGATTTTAAGTTTATAAGCAAAAATCAGAGACAGAGAAGTGATCTGAAAGTCTGAGGGTGGCAGAGGGATGGTTTTATAGGCATCTGGGATGTTGGTATTGACCTGGTCCAGTGTGTTCCCCCCATCAGAAAGCTCATATTTTTGTAGGATCTAAGCAGCACAGACTGATATGCAGAAAAATCAGAACATTTATTATCAGTTTATGGTCTGAAATTTCAAAAAACCCTTTAGAATAAATCTTGGATTTAGGAGAAATAGTTAAATTAGTTATTAAAATGCCAACCAGCAAAATTCAAAAAATTTAATTAATTAGATTTATGCAAAAAAGTCAGACTGTAAAGCCATGACCACAAAAGCCTATACACGCTGTAAATACTTCACGGAATACATAAATAATTATTGTAGTATTTACTGCAATAGAACATAAAAGAATAAAAGTAATATTTTTATTGTTAATATTTATATGGTCCTGTGCACTACATTGCGACATTAGTGGAGTGCAAGACGCAGCGTGAGCGAAGCACAATTGATAAATAAAAAGTATAAATACAGCAGGTTGCTTTTGGAACATCAAGAAAAAACTATAGCATCAGTCTGTCCTACCATCCTCGGTCCCGCCAATGCACGTGTACACATGGGAACGCAATGTTATTCTCTGAATATTTTATATCTCGAAAAAGGAAAAACATAAGAATATTTTTAATGGATAGAGTACTATTGAACACATTCATTCATTCATTTTCTAAACAGATTAATCCTAATTAGGGTCGTGGGGGGGCTGGCGCCCAGCTCAGCTGACTTTGGCCGAGAACAAAGTAGACCTTGGCCAGCTCGTCAGGCCATTGTGGTTATAGAAAACAAGAGGTGTATAATACTCGGCTCATGTGATGTGATGTCATCATCAAAGACATCAAATAAATAAACAGCTAAATGTATTCTTGTGTTATTGAGATGTTCTCTAAACCTACGGTTTCCAAAAGGTGTACAGTACTTTAAATTAATTAACTATGTCTACATAGGATACATGTATGGAGTTTGACAGTCCCTTTCACTCATTTTCTGAACCGCTTAATCCTAATTTGGTATGAGGGGAGGCTGGCGCCCATCTCAACTGACTCTGGGCTGAAGGTGCCCATCTAAGCTGACTCTGGGCTGAACAGCTTGCACAAGCACGCTGATGGTTATGCAGCTACTCTTGACGAAAGCCAGCAATGGTTCTTTTACATGCCTTTCACCATAGACAGTGATACCCTTGGCATTACCACTGATAACCCAGTTAGCTGCACTGAGGGTGCAGTGACGTGTTGATAGTGGAGCTTGAACCTCCAACCTTAGGATCGGTGATCCAGCACTTCACCACCAATCTACCACAGTTTGACAGTTCCTACTAAAAACTTGTCAAGTCAGAAAAATCATATGGGAGCTCAGCTTTTAGACAGTGCCTGAATATTAATCTTATTTAAAGTCTGAAAAAAAATTAACGAGTAAAAACATGAACATTGAGCAGCCTTCTTCATTTTTTTTCATATTTTTGTTAGAATGTTGCTAAATTTCCAGGAATTAATAATCAGTGAAGACAACAAACTGTTGTATTGTTGTCCGCTGTCGTTACTTGTGCATTATGCCAAGTTTGCAAGTTGGATAATTAACAATATTCAGGTACGGGGAACTGGGGGCAGTGGTGGTCTAGTGGTATAAGGCGCTGGATTGCTGATCCAAAGGTTGGGGGTTCGAGTCCCACTCTCCACAAGGTTGTCACTGCCCCCCCCCAGTGCAGCTGCGATGGCCTGGCGAGCTGTCCAGGGTGTACTCTGCCCTCGCCCTGAGTTGGCTGGGATGGGCACCAGCCTCCCCGCGACCCTAATTAGGATGAAGCGGTTACAGAAAATGAACGATGAACAGGTACGGGGACATGTTGCTGAATATTCATTTATATTTGTTTTCATACTGTATTTTGTGACATCTTCTGAGCCTGAGCTGCATTAGTGTTTTAGAATATACAGTTAGTGTTATTATGAAATATATAATATAACATTAGTGTTATAGAATATTCTAGAGCACACTAAAATGTGATGATTATTTATGTGTGGGTATATGCATACACACACACACACACACACACACACACACACACACACATATATATATATATATATATATATATATATATATATATATATATCCATCCATCCATCCACATCAGCCATTCATGCCACTGCTGACGGGTAGCCTCCACAATCTACTCCATGCCTTTCAATCTTGCGCTCTCTGCATCCACATGCTGCTGGCCTTTGCTTCTATCTCATCTCTACATCTCCTCCTTGGTCTACCTTTTGCTCTATTCCCCTCTCTTGGTTGGCACTCAGTTGTTTTCTTTGCACAGCTGTTATTTTCCATCTGGGTGAGATGTCCTGCCCACTGGCCTTTAGAGAGTTCAGCTTTCTCAATGATGTCCACCACTTTAGTTCGTGATCTTATAACCTCATTCCTGATCATGTCTTTCCAAGTGATGTTCAGCATTGCTCTTTCCATACTTCTCTGTGCCACAGCAAGTTTGTACTTCTGACTATTTGTTAACGACCACATCTCAGCTCTATAGGTCATTGCTGGTAGTATGACCATGTCCATAATCTTTTTTTTTAGACTTATGGGCATCGTCTTATCCTTTAGGAAGTTGCTGTACTTGCCGAATCTTTTCCATCCTGATGTTATTCTTTGATTGATCTCCTTGGTCATCTCATTTCCTGGTGTTAACAGCCTTCCTAAATACTTATACTGGTCCACCTCTTCTAGATGCTCTCCGTCAATGGATATCCATTGTCTCTGTAATCTTCTTGCCACATCATTGCATATGATCTTGGTTTTCTTCTTGTTCATCTTCATGCCAACTTTTTTTCCTTCCTTATTCAGATTGTTTAGCAGATTTTTCTCTGTCTTCGTGAACAAGATGATGTCATCCGCAAATCGTAGATCGTCGAGTATATATATATATATATATATATATATATATATATATGTATGTACACACACACACACACACACACACACACACACACACACACACACACTCAATTCTTTATTAAAAAATGTTCACATAATGTCCAATCTTGTTTTTACTTATTTATGGAAAAGAAAGTGATTTAATTGTAATTTAACAACATAAAGTAGTGCAGTGGTGGTCTAGTGGTATAGGGCACTGGATCGCTGATCCAAAGGTTGGGGGTTCGAGTTCCACTCTCCACAGGGTTGTCACTTTCCCCCCCAGTGCAGCTAGCTGGGTTATCAAAGGCGGGCCATGTCTCTCACTGTCTATGGTGAGAGGCATGTAAAAGAACCATTGCTGACTTTCGACAAGAGTAGGCTGCAAAGTCGTCAGCGTGTTTCTGTCCCTTGCTAAAAAGGGTTGTGACAGGAAGGGCATCCGACGTAAAAACCTCTGCCAAATTAAACGTGCGAATCAGATGATTCGCTGTGGCGACTCCAGAGTAAAAGGGAAAAAGCCGAAAGGAAGACAGACAGACAAAGTAACATACTTTTACTCATCAGAGAAAAGATATGAACAACACTGTGTATTTCAATGGAGGATAAAAAATTAGGACACCCTACAGCCTAATAACTAGTGTCACCCCCTTTGGCTGAAATAACTTCAGTGAGACACTTTTTATAACCATCTACCAGTCTCTGACATCCATCTGAGGAAAACTTGCACCAGTCCGCAATGCAGAATTCTTCCAAGCGTGAGATGTTTGAGAGGTTTCTTGCATACACAGCCCGTTTCAATCAACTCACAGCATCTCAATAAGTTTAAGGTCAGGGCTTTGACTAGGCCATTCCAAGACTCCCCACTTCGTAGTTATCAGCCGGTTCCTAGTGGATTTACTGGTAGGTTTTGGGTCACTGTTATGTTGCAGTGTCCAGTTCCACTTCAGCTTTAATTTTTTTTTTTTTTACAGATGGTTTCACATGTTCTTCAAGCACCCTTTGATACACAGTAGAATTCATGTTGGATTCTATGATGGTGAGCTGGTCAGGTCCTACTGCAGCAAAGCATCCCCAAACCATGACACTTCTACCTCCATGCTTCACAGTTGGTATGAGGTTCTTGCCCTGGAATACTGTATTTGGTTTCCACCAAGCACATCTTCTGTTTTGGTGTCCACATAATTCAACTTTAGACTCATCTGTACAAAGAACATTAATCCAGAAGACCTGGTCTTTGTCTATGTTCTCTCTGGCAAACTTCATTCTTGTCTTAACGTTCAACGCATTCATGTTGACAATACTGAGAGCCTGCTGAAGCTCCCATGCTGATATTTTAGAATTTTTGATGACATCTTTTAGCATCTTGTGGTCTGCTCTGGGGTGAATTTGCTTTGACCAAGGCATGGTGCCAATTATTTTGAAGGTCCTCCACTTGTAAACAATTTTTCAGATGATGGAATGGCTGATGTAAAATTCTTTTGATATCTTTTTAAATCCCTTACCAGACTCATAAGCAGCCAGAATCTTCTTTCTAAGGGTCTCAGACAGCTCTTTGGATCTCACCATGGTGCTCAGTCTCACCTCAACGGACAGGGGCACACCAAACTAAATGTCTGCGGTTAAAATAGGGAAAGCCTTCTTCAAAATGCTTGGAAACGCTGTTCTGATCACATGTGCCTGATCTGATACTCCTGTGTGTTATTATAGCCATTTTAAGTGGGAATATATGTGGGGGTGTCCTAATTTTTTTCCTTCATTGAAATACACATTTTTGTTCATACATTTTGTTTGATGAGTAAAAATATGTTGTATAATTATGATTAAATCACTTTCTCTTCTGGAAATAAATAAAAACAAGATTGGATATTGTCATGCGAACATTTCTTGATAAAGAAATATCTTTTCTACTACCATACTTTAACTATGACAAATGATCCGCGCTTTGACGGCTAATAGATCCATGTAAACCTGACTGTTGTTGGTTTCCACATAAAATCTTTAAGGATTCCGTAATATAGGGATAAACCAATGAATACTTTTCTAAAAAATTGTATGTGTTCATTTACAGTTGAGAAAGACTAACCTGAATCTTTCAGATAGTACTTAACAATGGATGACATCCCAGATGGAGTTACATAGTTTACAGTGCCTTCTTCTTTTGTTATCATGCCCTCCACTGTGGCCTCAAGTGGTTTGAAAATACCATGCCTTAGGAGTTCTTGATAAAAACTGAAAAAAAGAAATTCAATATGAAAATACTGCAAGACAACAAGGAAAATGGTAAATTATTTGAATGGTATAAAAATAAAAGCAGTCCCACCTTTTGTGAATTTTGGAATAATATGGCGTTGCAGTGATGTATTGAGCACCAAGATCCACTGTGCAAGACAAATTGCTTGGACTTCTGCTTGTAGACATTCTTCCTCCTGGAACACACAGTTGGACTTACCACTGCGATTTAGTGTTTAGGTGAAAAAAAACAAGGGTAACAAAGCACAAGTGTTTGTATATGAGTGATGATGCAACTGGACACTTGGGGATCCACTTTTTTTGTATGACTGATCTTTGTTAATTTATTCAAGTTATGAAAATAAAAACTGTTTGTGTCATTTTTTATCACCTTCATTTGTAGGCACTGTAAGAAAGGGGGTGGAATGTTTGTTAAAATATGCTGAAAAAATCAACAATTATTATGGGATGAATTTTCGACCCTAAGTTCGGATGCTATGGAAAATACAAATAGAAACGTGGCCCTAGTAGGATTAGGCAGTTTGACAAATGGAAGAATTAATGAAATATACAGCTTATAATGAGGTAAAATTAATTTAATAATGATTTGATCACCCTTCTTGTGAGCAACGCAGAAGGAACTGTGACATGCTGATTTTCCTTCTGCAGGAAATTGTGTGTATTTTTCTGTCCATAGTCCATAAGTGCACGCTCATCCTAGTAAGTTCCTACCATTTGGTGTGAGCTATATATTGTTTATGTTATTTTTACTAGACATTGTAGAACTTACAAAAATTGTACTAAAGTAAAGTAATACTATATTACGATACTCATTACATTTACACAGACAGGAACTTTCCACTAGGTCTAATGCTAATTAAATAATTAAAAGTTCAACTTCGTCTTTTAGACAGCACATATATGTGTAGGAATAGATAAGTTTTTCAATTTGAATTTTTCCACTAATGACAAAATAACAGGTGGTGTAGTGATTAGCATGTTCGCCTCACAAAAAGAAGGTTCTGAGTTTGATTCCCAGCTCAGGTATTCATGTGTGAAGTTTGCATGTTCTCCCCATGTTTGCGTGGGTTTCCTTTGGGTACTGTACTTCATTTTCCTCCCACAGTCCAAAAACATGCACAGTAGGTTAATTGGTTGTTCCAAATCACCCCTAGGTGTGAGTGTTGGCTCTAAGATGGCCTGGCAAGCTGTCCTAGGTGTACGCTATCCTTGGCAGGAGTTGACTGAGGTGGGCGCCAGCCTCCCCGTGACTGTAATTAGGACGAAGTGGTTCAGAAAAGGAATGAATGACATAACTAATCCCATGACAGTAATGATGTTATAAGTAGTATTAGCATAAGCAAGTCATAATACTGTAGTGACATAACATAATCTGACTTTAGGTCCTATTATGCATCAACAATGATCTGACATTATATTTGCCTGTCGGTGCCACACAAAAGGTCAGTGAATGCATGTGTTCGCTGTTCCAGTCTTTTGAAACAGGTGACTGTTATAATAATTTGGTATAATAGCAGTATCCAGGAAGCTTTGTCTTTGGAAAGGAAGGATATTTCATTGTCAAGAAATGCTTGGAAAAGTATTGGAATGTTCACAAACAACATTCCAAAAAAAGATGGAAGAAATTTGAATATTTCCCCATATAGTGTGTACAAGTTTGGGGCAGTGATGGTCTAGTGGATAGGGCGCAGGATCGCTGATCCTAAGGCTGGGGGTTTGAGTACCCACAGGGTTGTTACTGTCCCCCCAGTGCAGCTAACTGGGTTATCAAAGGCGGGCCATATCTCTCACTGTCTATGGTGAGAGGCATGTAAAAGAACCATTGCTGACTTTTGTAAAGAGTAGGCTGCAAAGCCGTCAGCGTGTTTCTGTCCCTTGCTAAAAGGGTTGTGACAGGAAGGGCATCCGACGTAAAAACCTATGCCAAATCAAATGTGCGAATCAGATGATTCACTGTGGCAACTCTCGAGAACGGGAAAAAGCCAAAAAGAAAAGAAAAGAAGTGTAAAAAAGGGGCAAGGGCACAAGCCTAATGCCGAACATCTGTGATCACAGATCCCTTAGACCACACTCTACCCACATGGAAATGAGCTGTGTTGAATTAAATTGTCCTGAACATCACCACATTGCAATGAGGTGAATCATATCTGGAAGGATAATGAGTAGTCAGTATTATTGTAAATGAAATGTGTTACTAAAATGGTGACTGAGATTGAATATAATAATGTGGTAGAAATAAAAGTATTTCTTAGTGAGTCTAACAAAAAGAAATGCTTCAACTGTCTAGGAAGAAAAAAGATTGTATCCTAGACTACAAGAAAACTGGCATTGTATTCTGATTGGTTCTAAAGTGATGGGCGTGTCAGGAAGGGAAAAGGAAAAAAACGCGTGCATTGTGATTGGCTGCTTTACAGGAAATTATTTTTGTAGCACACGCTAACATTCCTTCACTTTAAGAGCAAGCATTTGATTGACATCAGAGGAAGAGCGATGTCATCCTGATGTGCTCATACACATACAGCAGTTTTCTTTAAAATCCTGACAACAGACACGACCGTCATCTCATTTCCTGCAAACAGAGAACACAGAGGAATGTTTGCTGACCTGCTCCTCTCGCCTTGTCCCACAACTCTATATGGACTCGGTTCGCCATTCCACGGTGCAGGAGACACGCACATACACTGCCTGTCAGGCCAGCTCCCACTATAAGCACTCGGGACATAATGAGAAAAAAAACCCCAAACAATTACACTCACGACAACAACAAGCCACAACGCCCCTCACGAAATGTCCCAAAGTCAATTATAAACACACCACTGTAACCACGCCCTCTCGCTATAAGATATATTGTTGGCCAACTAAAACTTTCCCCTGGTTAACAGTACTAAGCACAAAAACACCAGAAAAAGTTGTATTTGACTCATTTATTAACCCATTTATTTTCTGAACCGCGTATCCTAATTAGGGTCACGGGAAGTCTGGCGCCCATCTTAGCCGACTCTGGGCGAGGGCGGGGTACACCACGGACAGCTTGCCAGGCCATCGCATGGCAAACACAAACATGAATACAGTACTTACATTCACCCCAAGGAATGATTTGGAACAGCCAATTAACCCACTGTGTATGTTCTTGGACTGTGGGAGGAAACTGGGGTACCCGGAGGAAACCCATGAAAGCACTGGGAGAACATGCAAACTCAGAAACGCCCGAATCAGTATGTGATCTGTGCGGTGGCCGTGCTGCCCAACTTATACTTATTATATCAAATAAATATTATTTGGTTGATTTTTGAATTGTTTACAAAAAAAGCAACTTACATTTTATAATGATATTTGTGAGAAATAATTATTGATTATTCATAGTATTTTAAATTATGTTATACGGAGGAAATATTAACGTTAATTTGTCCTCGTTCATCTTAATATGTTTATTTCTATGCCACTTTGATATGAAGCTAAAAATGAAAAACAAAATAGTTACACAAACAATATGAGTAAATTCTCTATTTAATACGATCTATTCCTAAAGCTATTGATGCTATATTTTAATAACAATGAAATACGGTGATATTAACTGTTCGAAACTGCTAAGTCTGCATGTTCCGCTTTTCTTGGAGAGAGATCAGCGGATCAAAAGGAAGTAGTCACATGAATTCTACACTGCTGTACTGTACTTATGTTCACACAAATCCCCGCCTCTTTTGCAGGTTTATCCAATAGTTACTCGCTTCTCACCCTTCCACCGGCTCACAGCTACAATTGACAAGTAATTCGCCAACGAAGCCGTCTGTTGCTACAGTTATCCAATCAGAGCTGAAGTAAGCCAGTTCCATAGGAGAGGAGGCGGGATTATCAAGAATGGATGGGTAAAAAAAATACTACCACTGTGAGTTTCACATCATTTCAGGATTTTGTTTATAACAAAGAGGTGAGTACTTTCTTAAAAGTGTGGGTCTATAGTTATTAGTGGTTTGTAATTACGTATTAAAATTATAAATTATATTGAAGTTCAATGCAGAGGAATGCTTTATAAGCGGTGTGTTGTGTGTGTGTCATTGCAGTGTTACACAACAATGTTCAATGAACTCTGTCATGTGTTTGTTGTTACTGTTACATTTACAGCTAAAACACAAATATCTCCAGCAAGCTTTCATTTTCTGTACTGATTTATATTTATGACTGATGCAGACTGAAGCCTGGGGTATGCTTACGGTCATGTTTTCAAGAAGTTTAGGATTTGAATTCAGTGATTACTGTTACACAGTATAACATACAGTACCAGATCCTGGTCCAAACAGACGATTCATTTATACCTTGAGATTCAGCCAATACAGTATTGATATTCACAGTGATCGAGAAAAATATAATATACAGACTTGAAATAAAATGTGTAACCTCTGTCTGTCTGTCTACTCTTTTATTCATAATCTCACAGACATCATGTGGCTGCAGTTATGGTTGGGATTAGTATCTGTTTGCTTAGTACAAGCTATGCAGCCTACCTTCAAAAATCCTCAAAAGCTGGACCCTGAAGTCAATATGAATATTGTAAGTACAGTATCATGTATTCGCTTCTTTTTGTACAGTGCATTGCAGCAATTGCCAAATTGTTACATGGCATATTCACACACACACACACACACACACACACACACACACACACACACACACACACATTCCCAAGCCCCTTACCCCAACCTTAACAATCACAACTAAATACTGTACCCTGACCTTTTCCTTAATCCAAACCTAAAACCAATACTAACCCGAACCCTAAAACCAGTTTTTAAACCCTCAGACATTCCCTAAAGGGTCCAAATTCACATTCTTGTAGAATGTGCTCCATGCTGGCTTGCTTGGGTATCCCATAAATGCTGCATACATTTGCTCACAACATCTTTTTTTCTTTGTTCTAATAAATGCATAATACAAAAAGATCACAATGTGTTATAAAAATTCTTTATTCTTATAAATACATAATGCTAAATTAACTCATTACACATTAGGGTTAGGGTTAGGGGTTAGGGTTTAGGATTAGGGTTAAAATTGAACAATTTTTTTATGTTGTGAGCAAATGTCTGTTTTTTCATTAAGGTTGTGAGCATTTGTCCTCTGAGCAAATATCCTGGAACCGAACCCCTCAGCACTTAGTTTCGGCCCCTATTTATGAAGCTTGTTCCTCATTTTCCCCCACTTTGAATCTTGCCCCATATAGTGTGACCCAGTCCTTCCAAACAAGGTTCTGGGTAAAGCTGTGTTCTTCTGTTAATTTTTTTTGTGTCAAAATCACTATTTAAACATTAGCACAGTAAAACAACTAATTTATATCTAATCAAGCACATGGTATCAGATAAGCCTTTAGAGTTCTATGTCAGAGGTTTTCTTACAGGGCAGCTGGCTGTGTCTCTTTTAGATACAAGTTTGTTTAAGGTCTTACTTCTGGCTTTTGGTGTTTTACAGCTCAGTCCCCCCTTCAATCCTGTGATTGTTCATGCTCAGAACTAGAAGTGTACATAGTCAGTGTGATATAAGCCTGAGGCAGCAGTGGGTTTATCCTAAAGAGGTCTGAAATAGAGCTTACACACTGCATGGGTCGTAATGGGACTGTGGTCTCCTATAGAGATCTCTCTTTTAGCTTTTTTTGATCTTTTGTCCTTTGACCCTTCGATCCACTGCATACATATATGCATATTCTAATATATTCTATTCATAATATGCATATATTCTGCATACAGAATACTCTCTCTCGCTCTCTCTCTCTCTTTCTCTCTCTCTCTCTCTCTCTCTCCCCCCCCCCTCTCTCTCCCCCTCACACACACACACACACACACAGTGAGAGAAAGGAGTTTTCACAATGTACAATATTCAGTCTAATTATTTTCCATGTAATAACACATGTATCAGGAAGAATTTGCACCAGACTGAGCTTCCGAAGTAGCTTTATATTAATGTAATGATTCACAGAGATGATTATATTAGACATTGGTATTTCTTTGAGCAAACAATTCTGTGTCTGTGCTTTTTAACAGTCAGACATAAATCATCGACCTTTTATCCTGAGTCTTCATGATAACTGACTTTGTGGTTTTGTCACTTACGTGACAAACTGCATTCTTTATTATTAAATTCCAGAGAAAGAAAGAGGAGAGGCTGATGTGGCAGTGACAGTTTGCACATTTTGTAAGCGATAATTGGAATTGTTTTGTGAAAGTTCAGCAATATGAAATGAAACTATAACAGCACATAAACCTCTGAAAACTGAGATGTATTTCTCAGCATTCATTACATTAAAGATATTTTTCTTGTTGGCAGTTCAGTAGGTAAATTGCTGTGGGATTAGAGAATTCAAACAGTAATGCCACTGTGAGAAAAAAATAACCTCTGGGTGATTATGGTAGGAAGTGTTGTTTTTTTAGTTCTTATTTATCAAATATTCAGTAAGGATAAAAAAATACAATAAACTTTTGCACATTATTCTGAATCCTCTGAAGCACTGTGCATGTAGTTAAAGGCTGTAGTTGGTAGCCATGGCCTAATGGTTAGAGCTTTTGGCCTTGGGACTGGAAGGTAACTGGTTCAATTACTGAACCAGCAGGAAAAATGTGTGGCGGTGTGGGAGTGAGCTGCACCTTCATTGACATAACTGGCTGAAGTGCCCTTGAGCAAAGCACCTAACCCCCAACTGCTCTCCGGGCACCCCCAATGTGTGTGTGTGTGTGTGTTTGTGTGTGTGTGTGTGTGTGTGTGTGTGTGTGTGTGTGTGTGTGTTCACTTTGGATTAGATAAATGTAGAGGAAATAATTTATATAATGGGATCAATACAGTATATCAAAATTAAAATAAAAAAAATTTGCTTTCTTTTTCAGTAAGATGAAGAAATTCCGTCATTTATGTCAATTCTTAAAAAAAAATGTAAAAAATAAAATCACATGCAATGCAGACGGAGTAAAGTCCACCATCATATGTTATCACACCAATCCTGGATCTGTCACAGCGTGGCTTTTTTTTTTTGCTTCCCACATGTCTAGATCATAGCAAAAGGGTCCCAGTTCACACTTTCATAGCATATGCTCCATTGTCTGGTTTTATCTTCATTTACACCCAGCACTTGGAGCAAATCCCCACTTATTAAGATTGTCCCCAGTTTTCTTGCCTGATTTATTTTGACCCAATTCTTCCTGACATGGTCCTGGGTAAAGCTTAAAGGCATAAAAATTAATCAATAAATAAAACCTGCTTGAAAAACCTGAAATCAATCTTTAATACATATTATGCAAAAAAAAAAAAAAAACACTGAAGGTGCACAGTGAAGCAATACTAGCCAAAATACTGTTAATTTAAAGCTGTTATACATTTATACATTTACACAGTTAAACAAATAATTTGTATGTCAGAGGTTTTGTCTGAAGCGCAGGGCAGTCGGCTGTATTATTTTTCTCAGTTGTAAATTTGTTTAAAGTCTTTCTTCTGGCTTTTGGTGTTTGAGTCCTGCTTGCCCCACCACCCCTTAAACCCCGACATTGTTCATGCTCAGAGCTAGAAGTGAGCAGAGACAGCGAGAGATAAGCGTGAGGCAGCAGTGGGTTTATCCTAATGTGGCCTAAAGTCGAGCGTGCAGACTGAAGGCCCCGGGGATTGAGAATTCGCGATGTCTTTAATTATGCATGAGGAGATTGTGCGGCAGCCCTGGAACCAACAGGCTCACACAATTTCTTTGAAGTTTTTGATTAGAATGCATTTCATATTTAGGGCAAAGGGGGTGGGGAGTGAGGGGGGGGGGGGTTGACTCCAGACAACAGAATTAAAACTGCTTCTGAAGTGACAAATGGATTAGTTTTCAATGCTGAAGGATGGAAATGTGTTCTATTTATAGGGATTTTGCCTCATGCTTTTGTGTCATAATATGCAGAGTGAACTGTTATCATGTGACAGAAGTAATCGAACATATTATCACATGGCTGCACCACATTTCAATTCAAAGTAGAACTGGGCGAAAAATCGATTGAATAAATTTTATTGATTAATTCGAAATTTTGGTTTAGGAAAACCAGGTAAATTCCACAGAGCCCACAAAGTCCCCAACATATTTTTCTATGCCGCTTAATTAATTTATTTTCTAAGACACTTAATCCTAATTAGGGTCGCAGAGCTGCTGGCGCCCATCTCAGCTGACTCAGGATACACCCTGGGCAACTCGTCAAGCCATTGCAGGGCCATTTTTCTATGCATAATATTTTATTTCCTTTTACTTCAGTTGCTCCATAAATTCTGCACTGTGCTGCTCATGGTTCTGAAAAAGGGATTGATTTAAGAAATGATGAAATACTCACTGTTGTGTTTACTGTTCTTCTTTACACTATGGGTTCGTTAAAATAAAACATATTTGAAAAATGATTTTCCCTTAAAACAGAAATCTCAATCATAATTGTACATCAGGTGTAGATTTTACTTTTAGGCCATATTGCCAAGTTTCAAACATGCCTAAATACTAAAATTGCAGTCAAACATTATTAAAAAGGCAGCCAAACTTGCATTAACATCATTAATAAACTGCTTTATTTCAATCGGTGTCACAAAACAGACTCATCATCTATTTTTAATATCTTTACATGGTGGACTTGCTGTTTCACCATGACAGAGACACTGTATTAGTGTGTACACAGTTGATAAACTGACTCCTTGACCTTTCCTCCACCAGAGCTAGTGGGATTCACATATATTTATTTATAGTGTATTACAAGAAATGACATCATGATTCAGAATGTGTGTGTTCAGAGAAATGTTCTTATAATATTAGACAAATAATAATATTTTTAATATTTGCTGTCATTATTATTATTATTATTATTATTATTAATTCATTCATTTTCTGAACCGCTTAATCCTAGTTAGGGTCACGGTGAGGCTGGCATCCATCTTGGCCGACTTCGACCTGTCTACACCCTAGATTATTATATTATTATACTATATTATTATTATTATTATTATTATGATTATTAATGCAGCCATGAGGCGGGGGGGGCAAATCTAGAGAGGTGGAGGTATGCCCTGGAAAGGAGGGGAATGAAGGTTAGCCTCAGAAAATCAGAATACATGTGTGTGAATGAGAAGGACCCAGGAGGAACGGTGATGTTACAGGGAGCAGAGATAACGAAGGTGGAGGATTTTAAGTACTTAGGCTCAACAATCCAGAGCAATGGAGAGTGTGGAAAAGAGGTGAAGAAGCGTGTGCAGGCAGGCTGGAATGGTTGGAGAAAAGTGTCCGGTGTGATGTGCGATAGGAGAGTGTCAGCAAGAATGAAGGGAAAAGTGTACAAGATGGTGATGAGGCCAGCGATGTTGTATGGCTTAGAAACAGTGGCGCTGAGGAAAAGGCAGGAGGCAGAGCTGGAGGTAGCGGAGATGAAAATGTTGAGGTTCTCTCTGGGAGTAATGAGGATGGATAGTATCAGAAATGAGTACATCAGAGGGACAGCACATGTAAGATGTTTTGGAGACAAAGTCAGAGAGGCTAGATTGAGATGGTTTGGACATGTACAGAGGAGGGATAGTGAGTATATTGGCAGTAGGATGCTGAGGTTGGAACTACCAGGCAGAAGGCCTCGAGGAAGACCAAAGAAGAGATTTATGGATGTGGTGAAGGAAGACATGAAGGTCGTTGGAGTCAGAAAAGAAGATGCAGAGGACAGGGTGAGATGGAGGCGGATGATTTGCTGTGGCGACCCCTGAAGGGAGCAGCCGAAAGGAAAAGAAGAAGAAGATTATGATTATTATTATTTATTATTATTATTATTATTATTATTATTATTGGTGGCACAGTCCAAAAACATGCACAGTGGGCTAATGGCTGTTTCGAATCAATCCTAGGGGTGAGTGTAAATACTTGCATGTGTGTGTTGGCCCTGCAGTGGTCTGACCAGCTGTTCATGGTATGCCCCACCTGTCAGTTAGCCTTGATGTGCATCCCTAATTATGATTAAGTGGCTTAGAAAATTAATGAATGATCTTTGTTGATGTTGCTATATTCATTTATATCATGTCTGTGCGCTAAGGTGCCACTTTGTCTTTGTTTGGATTAAATGTTGTGTGTCTGTTTGACAGAGTGAGATCATCAGACACTGGGGTTATCCTGCACAAGAGTTTGAAGTGGTCACTGAGGACGGTTACATCCTAAGTGTCAACAGGATCCCACATGGTGTCCTGAGTAAATTCAAGCAAGGTGAGTTCGTAGTTTTTTTTTTTTAATGGACTGCTTTCAAACATGTGATCTCAACCCCTTAATACTGATATGTGAGCACATGTATGAACATGCATTCATTACACTGATGTTTACACCTTTACTCTGGAATAGGACAGAATATTAAAAGCACTCCTGGACATATTTTTACACTTAAAACTTCTTCCATTTTGAAATTTTCACAGCACAACAAAGCAAAAAAGAGAAGTATGCTTTGAATTAGTCAGCCTTTTATGTGCAGCGGAGGGTCACTCGTGTAGGAAAAAAGTCATACTTGAAACCTTTGGTGTCACTAACATTCCAGTTTAGTACTTGGGAGCCACATTTCCATAGGACGCCTCTTAACTCCATATGGATGCTTATTAATAGCACAGACTAGTCATGTCAGACTATTTTGAAGAAAATCATTTCTATAACTGCCTAATCCTAATTAGGGTCACGGGGGGGGGGCTGGCGCCCATCCCAGCTGACTCCAGGCGACAGCAGAGTACACCCTGGACAGCTCCTCAGGCCATCGCAGGGAGGAAACACGCTGACGGCTTTGCAGCTACTCTTGTCGAAAGTCAGCAATGGGTCTTTTACATGCATCACACCATAGACAGTGAGAGACATGGCCGGCCTTTGATAACCCAGTTAGCTGCACTGGGGGGGACAGCGACAACCTTGTGGAGAGTGAGACTCAAACCCCCAACTTTTGGATAAGCGATCTAGCACCCTATACCACTAGGTCACCACTGCCCCTTATTTTGAAGAAAATCTGCCAGCAAATAGGTTTATCTTAACTATTTACAGACTGAGGGCTCATGCTTAAGCACGCCCAGTGCAGTGTTATTCATTTCAATATAAATGAGAAGTAGACACTGTAAAACATTTTTAATAGTCATGTTTATAGTGACAAATTAATGATTCTGGGATGATTACACATTTATTTTATGGCACACGTTGCACAAGGCTGCATTCATGGTATTTTTTTGAGTCTACAGTTCAGTAGAATATTGCTGGTGGAGATTGTTCTTCTGTTCCTTCATTGTTCAATATTCTCTGTATTTCATTTAATGAACACAATGATATTTAAAAGCTGTATGTATATCATATTTTCCTTGGGGAAAACTGCTGCAGTGGAAAAAACAGTTCAACTGTTGTGTATCAGCCTCCTTTCTTAACTCTAACTTGAAATGATTTTGCTGACACAAGTCATCCAGAATATTTCAAAGCCTGCAAGGATCCTCTACAGTGTGCCATGTGTTTTTTTTTTTAGTTAATTAAATTAGATGTTGGGCTGTGTATTTATGCTTATTAACATTAAGAATGTGTGTGCGCTTTAAGAAGCTTCTTCTACCTTCATGAAGCCCCTGACAATTGTGTATGATGGTTTAACTCTCTGGTAACTGCTAATAATGAAGTCTGATAAGTGAGAAATAAATAAAAAGCTCATCAAACAGTTTATGTAAGTTGACGAGTGTAGTGCCGTCGAGCATATTCATGTGTGATGAGCTTTAGCGCTCATGTTGCAGCTCTGGAGACACATCTCATTTCCTGCTGTCCCAGTTCTCCATGCCACATAGGATAGCTGCAGTAGAGCATAGCACAGTGGAACATGAGAGCAAAACTAAACACTTTCTGGAAGAAAGAAACGATTTATTTCAGGTTTATCAATTTGATTACAAAGAACACTTTAAGGGGAAAACCGAAGGGAGCTGCTGCAGAAGGGCAGACATCCATCTAGAGATTAGATTCATTTTACACTCAACATTTCTCAGCCCTAGTTCTGTAATTATGTGTGAAATGCAGCAATAACTTCATTTTGAATTAAAATGTGGTCTGAACTGACACATTCTCATAACACACTTTCCTTAAACAGTGGGGGGCAGTGGTGGTCTAGTGGTATAGGGTGCTGGATCGCTGATCCAAAGGTTGGGGGTTCAAGTCCCACTCTCCACAAGGTTGTCACTGTCCCCCCCAGTGCAGCTAACTGGGTTATCAAAGGCGGGCCATGTCTCTCACTGTCTATGGTGAGAGGCATGTAAAAGAACCATTGCTGACTTTCGTAAAGAGTAGGCTGCAAAGTCGTCAGCGTGTTTCTGTCCCTTGATAAAAAGGGTTGTGACAGGAAGGGCATCCGACGTAAAAACCTCTGCCAAATCAAACGTGCGAATCAGATGATTCGCTGTGGCGACTCCCGAGTAAAAGGGAAAAAGCCGAAAGGAAGACAGACAGACAGACTTTCCTTAAACAGTGGGGGGAAAATTGTGCAATCACTGCTTACACATTAGATAGTTTATGAAAGGTGGTATGGATCACCAGATATGACTGACATGAAGTTAAACAATCCTATTAAGCCAAGCTTTGCTTGTGCTCCAGAGCCAACCAGCTTACATCCTGCTTCTGATGGAGACCAGTGATAAACGTGAGTGAAAATAAAATGTGGAAATGCAGGGGGCCACTGAGCTTGACCTGAAGTTGGTACACATATTCCCTCTGCTGGCTGTGCGCAAAATCACTGCTGAGTGGAAGCTTTTAAAAGCAAGAGCTGCAATATAAACATTCATCATTTGAAGAAAATTATAGCCTTTATTTGTCACATATACGCAAAGTATTCTCTTTGTACATTCATTCAACTGCTGAACTGTTTGATCATACTAGGAGCATGGGGAGGCTGGACCATCACAGGTCAACACACAACTCATGCTGATCTCTCTCTCTCTCTCTCTCTCTCTCTCTCTCACACACACACCAACACACACACACACACACACACACACACACACACACACACACACCCACACAATAATAATAGCAACCCACCTATTTGTATAACTGCTTAATCCTACCATTAGGGTCATGGGGATGCTGGAACCTATCTCAGCAGACTGTAGGTGAACTCAAATCAGCTCACCAATCAATTGTGAGTCAACACACACACACACACACACACACACACACACACACACACACACACACACACACACACACACACACACACACAATCACTCATACTTAGAGGGCATTTGGGACAGATAGTTAGCCTAATGAGCATGCCTTTTGACTGTGGGAGGAAACCAGAGTATCTGGAGGAAATCCATGCAAACACAGGGAGCTCATGCAAACCCCACTTGTTGTCTCAAACACAGAGCCGCCTTCTTTGTAAGGATGTGCTAACCACTCCGCCACAGTGCCACCCACAAAGTGTAACATGTACTGTACACTGGGCATAGCAATTTTTTTCACGCATTGTGCATTGTCAGTCAGGATATGGGACCCTGGAGCAGAGTGGGTTAAAGGCCTTATTCAAGGGCCCAACTGTTACAATTTTGCTTAACTGCTCAGGTTTAAACAGTGACTTTCTGATCAAATAAACCATAACTAAGCAACCACTGTCCCTTGCTTCTCTTTCCTGTTTGTGGCAGAGCCCATGCCTGTGGTGTACCTTCAGCATGGGCTCTTGGCTGCAGGAAGTAATTGGGTGACCAACCTTCCCAACACCAGCCTCGGATTTTTGCTAGCTGATGCTGGATTTGATGTGTGGATCGGAAACAGTCGTGGGAACACCTGGTCCAGAAAACACGTCAACCTCACCTCTGAACAAATAGAGTTCTGGCAGTTTAGGTGAGTGTTCATTTTATTATTTTCTGCAATACAATAATAATAATAATAATAATAATAATAATAATAATAATAATATTAATAATAACAGCGGCAACAATAATCACAATATTAATTACAACATTCATAATAGTAATAATAAAATAGAATAAAATTATTGTTATTATGATGAGGCACATCCATTTGCATGTTCTCCTAGTGCCTGTGCGGATTTCCTTCAGGTACTCCAGCTCCTCCCAAGTCAATGCACAAAGACATGTAAATTGGTCTTTCCAAATTGTTTTTAGGTGTGGATGTGAGTGTGAATTATTTTGTGTGTGTTGGCCTTGCAGTGGTCTTAGGTTAATGTTGTCTGAGATAGGCTCCAACCTTTCTGCAACCCTAATAGTAGGATTTAGAAATTCAGAAAATGTGTATGCTGTTATTATTAATTAAATAATCATTTTATTATTATTATTATTATTATTATTATTATTATTATTATTGTATTATAAAGTCAGTATTTTGACTAAGTGTTGGCCCAATAGTAAGGTGCTGGATTACCGATCCCAGGGTTGGGGGTTCAAACCCACTGTCATAGATTGTCAGTGCTGTTCCCCAGTGCATCTAACTGGGTTATCAAAGGCCGGCCATATCACTGTCTATGGTGAGAGGCATGTAAAAGAACCATTGCTGACTTTTGCCATGATTACGCTGCATAGCCATCAATGTGTTTCTGCCCTGTGATGGCCTGGCGAGCTTTCCAGGGTGTACTCTGGCCTCACCCAGGAGTTGGTTGAGATGGGTTCCAGCCTGTCCGTGACCCTAATTAGAATGAAGCGGTTCAGAAAATGAAGTAATGAATGAATAAACTAGTATTACTATTATGGTACTACAACAGAATATTGAGAAAATTAAATGTGACCCACGTCAGCAGAATACAGATTAAGTAGGAAATTTGACATGAGACATTTATATACTAGTATTTGAAAAGAGTTTAATGTGCTTCAAAATGAGCTGTAATACGTGATAGTGCATGAAAATTAGATGGTTAAAGAAAAAAACATGAAATTTTGTTATCCACTGTTATTTGTGATCCTTCTCACAAATTGGGATCCTTGAATGAACTGAAACTGAACAATAAAAATTAACAACTTTAATGAAATAATAAATAATAATTAAAATTTAAAAAACGAAAACTTGTTTTTCCCCAAAGTAAATATTTTGTGGGTTGTTTGGTTCTTGTATGCTTCCAGAGAAATGTGTTTTAAAATGTTTATACAGACAACAGAACTGAAACTGAACACAGGTACAGTACAGCAAAGCAGTTATAGTTCACTTGATCTTAAGGTCAAAGGTTCAATCATGGTGCCTTGAGCAAAGCCCTTACTTAACCCTTGCTTGCTCAGTTGTATAAAAATTATAAATGTAATTCACTCTGTATAAGGATGTTTGCCAAATGCGTAAATGTAATAAAGTACTTTGTACATAATACTGATGAATTAATGAGAGCTGAATAATAGCTTATTTAAGTTATAGCATAATGGGAATTCTGTTAAGTGACTAAGTAGACATGTGTTACACGCGAACTAAGGTCTCACAAATCTTTCCTTTTTTGCTCTTGTTGCTGTGTGTCTTTGTTGCAGCCATGACGAAATGGCTAAGAAAGACCTTCCAGCAGTAATAAACTTCATCACAAAAACCACAGGACAGGAGCAGATTTTCTATGTTGGCCATTCTCAGGGAACCACCATTGGTAATGTTTTAAACATCCTCAATCTGTGCATAATATCTTACAAGATAAGATCTCTCTCGTGACTGAGTTTTGTTATTACTTAATTCTGTATTTTTATACCATAAATTGTGTAAACTTCCTTTAGCTGTTAGAGAAGCAAGTTAACATTTTAGGAAGTTATTTATGAATCATTTATTATTTCAACATAATGGAAGTAATTGAAAGAAGTACAGTATGTAGGTATTAACATCTAAAAGCACCAAGAACCAAATACAGACCAAGATGCTATGCCTATTCTCTGATATATTCTTTTTTCCTTTTTAGCCTTTATGGCTTTTTCCACAATGCCAGAGCTGGCTAGTAAAATCAAGATGTTTTTTGCACTGGCTCCTGTAGCCACAGTCGCCTTCACAAACAGTCCTCTTGGAAAACTGAGTATCCTTCCAGAGTGTGTCATCCGGGTGAGGATGAGCTTTTAAAATCCATTGCAGCACATGTACTATATTCATATTTATCCTGAAAACATGGCATTTCTTCCAGATATTTAACATATTTTTATATGTATAATTCTCAGGAATTATTCGGAGAAAAAGTCTTTTTCCCTCAGGGTCCTATCATCAAGTTTTTTGCCACCGAATTTTGCAGCAAGAAACCAATCAGCGTGTTGTGTGGAAACATATTTTTTCTTTTGTGTGGTTTTGATGAGAGAAACCTGAATATGGTAAGTTGTTCAACTCCGGGGCCTTTTTTTTTTAGGAAAAAATATATAAATGTGACCCACTCAAGCATATGGATTAACTAGGAAATTGACATACTGCTATATTGGTATATTTGGAAGGAGAATTTAATATTCTTCAAATTGAGTTATAAAACATGATTATAGCATGGAAATTGACTGAATTATATCACTGTGTATGTCGATAATCAGGAAATGATACTTTTGAGAAAATAACAATTACAGTTACAAATTCCCTACCATCTAGTACTAAATGAATCCAGCTCTCGACCAATCAGTGCGGTCTTTCTAGCAACTGATTTTGGGAATCCTTCTTAGATACCATAAACAGGTAGATTATTCTGGTACCAAATATGGATAATAAGGAAATACCCTGAGCAATTGGGAAAAGAAGTGGATTTTTCATTTTTTTACAACAGCTCGGACGGAGAACACTTTATGTAACAAGTATTTTAGCATGGATAAGTAGGTTTTTATGGATAGTTGAACTTGGTCATGTTGAAGATTATGGTTTAAAAGATGTTTTTGGTGATATTGCATTATTGTCCGGGTAAACCAATTTCAGCTTTGGCTCTTACCCAAAAACACTAACTTGCCACTTAACCTCTAACCTCTATTGTGCTTTAGTGAGTCATAATTACAGTCTCTTATTGCAAGTACATAGCCATAACATTTCTGTTCTCTTCCCTGACCAGACCCGGACGCCTGTGTATACAACCCACTGCCCAGCTGGAACTTCTGTCCAGAACATGGTGCACTGGTCTCAGGTCAGCAAGGCTTCTCTCATCTCAAGTCTCTTCATTCCTTTATAGCTCCTAAACATTTATGTAATACATAATTATATAATAATGAGAACTAAAACTTAAACAGTGCTTATGAAACCCCCACACTTAAAACTTTGAGAGCTTCCGTAAAACGGCAGAATGTGAGACTGAAGAGGGGAGTAAGAGTATTTCATGTATTTAATCCATGCAGTCATAAAAAGAATAGCAGATACCGTATTCGACGTAATAAGGGCCCTACTCCAACAAGACCCCACCCACCCGATGTTTTTTAGCCTGCGTCGAATAACCGCCCATGTGTCTGTGTCTTCTTCTTCTTCTTCTTCTTCTTGTCCTTTCGGCTGTTCCCTTCAGCGGTTGCCCCAGCGAATCATCTTCCCCCATCTCAGCTATCCTCTGCATCTTCTTCTCTTACACCAATTACCTTCATGTCCTCCTTCACCACATCCATAAATCTTCTCTTTGGTCTTCCTCTGGGCCTTCTGCCTGGTAGTTCCAACCTCAGCATCCTACTACAAATATACTCACTATCCCTCTTCTGTACATGTCCAAACCATCTCAATCTAGCCTCTCTGACTTGTTCTCCAAGACCTCTTACATGTGCTATCCTTCTGATGTACTCATTCCTGATCCTATCCATCCTCATTACTCCCAAAGAGAACCTCAACATTTTCATCTCTGCTACCTCCAGCTCTGCCTCCTGTCTTTTCCTCAGTGCCACTGTTTCTAAACCATACAACATTGCTGGCCTCAACATTGTTTTGTACACTTTTGCTTTCATTCTTGCCGATTGGATTATATTTATATTATATATATTTATTGGATTATAACAACAGCCACAGACTGTGCGTGTTGTTTGAGTAAAGAGATAAATTTCCCTGGTTTTTGATTGTTTCATTTCCACGAAGCCAAGCACAGCTGGCAATCAAACACAAAAGGACAGACATGGAAAAACTTCAACCCGCAGAGCAGCTGATTGCCAAAACTTGGGACACGCTTCCTGTCACATAAACACTGCAGCGTGTGAGTCCAATAAAATTAGAGCTTCAAGGTATCGGACCCGCCCACACAGAAAGGATTGGCTCTCAGCCTCGCACCACAGTGACGTGGCATTGAAAGTACTGTAGATGAATAGATTTGCTCTGAGCAGTTAGAAAGTGAAGCTGCATCATCTCCTGCTTGGCCTTTTAAGATGCTGGCGCTGCCGGCAGCGTAAACAACCGTGATATGCAACACTTGCGCTGCAATGCCATCAATCATGCGTCACCACTTTTGTGGTCGTAAAGTCGATCAGACGAAACTCACGTCGGTCGATTATATAAACTACTGTAATATATCTTGGTCTGTTCTATTTAATGCATTTATGGAACAGTACAGCAATATTCCAATGTATTTATAGATCGGAAATTTTTTTTTATCAATATATCGATACCAATAATAGGTTTTCAATGACACCCCTAGCGGGAGGGAAGAGTAAGGGGTCTTTTTTTTAAATTTATGCTGTTTTCTGTTTATGTTCAGCTTTCATTTAAGTAGTTTGGTTGATAGCACAAAATGAATAACACAAATACCAGTAAAACTTTTTAATTGGTCTGTTTTTATTCATGTTTTCCACTTCGATGGTAATAAGCACTTACTGTTCCACTCCGCTGGTAAAATTTAATAAGCGCCCACCCACGCCAATTTTTTAAGTGCCCTGGGCGCTTATCACGTCGAATACGGTAGCTCAGAAACATTTGTGATGTTAAGTTTAAGTTTTCAACCTAAACAGCACTTTGTCATTCCAATAAACCTACATTTGTCCACCCATCCATCCAGATAGAATCCGAGTAAGATAATCGATATTTTGGTGTTTTGATGGCTAATTTAGGTTGATTTTTAAGAAAACCACTACTGTATTAAGTTTATCTGAACTATACATTTTCTTGAAAATATTTAATATCTTGAAAGGCTATGAAGAGTAAGAAACTGATGGCATATGACTACGGAAAGGCTGGAAATATTATTCATTATAATCAGGTAAGCGTACACTATAAAAAGTACTATAGAATTTAGTATGTATTACAGGTTTGCTACAACTTTTAACTTTTAAACAGAAATCAGAATACAAAACAAATTTAAGTGTTTAAGATCTCTTCCCGACTAATTGTGTTCTTATAACTTCATTAGACAACTCCTCCTGTGTACAACGTGCGGGACATGAAGGTGCCCACAGCACTGTGGTCTGGGGGACACGACACGCTAGCCGACCCGAATGATGTTGCATTGCTTCTCACACAGATCCCTAACCTGGTTTTCCATCGTGACATCAAGCACTGGGAGCACCTAGATTTCATCTGGGGACTGGACGCCCCACAAGAGATGTATGAGCCAATGATCAAGCTGATGAGACAGCATGTCTGACCACTTTTTAGCAGCTAGCGATAGGACCAGTTTTTATGTCTTGATTTTGTACTGTATTGTTTTACAGTCTCTAACCATACAAGAACAAGCACTATGCATTTCTTACTGAAATCATCAGGGAATTATGAGAAAGACCAACTAACATAGGACCGATTTTTTTAAAGCCTTTGTGTTCGAGTTTTTTTTAAAGTTTCTAATTGTACAACAACTAGTACTCCGCACATCATTTAGAATTATGGGAAAGGTCAAGAGAAAGGTTTCATTTGTTTTTACCTCAAATTTGCCTTACTTCATTTAGTGCATCATTTGATTCGTACTCATGCCATGACTACAGCTGCTTTCTGAAATGAATGTATCCAGGTGCCTTATTGAGCCAGTGGTGAATAATAAACCATTTTCCCTAATATGTTTCATAGGGTACGCTGCATTGAATGCAGATGTTGGATTTTAGCCTTGAATTATAAATTCATCTTTTATTGCAAGATAAAAAATAGTTTTTAAATTTTCTAATTTTGGCATTGGCCAAGCTTTACTTTGTAATCAGTGGATGGATTCAAACCCAATAAACATTCATAACCGAATAAAAAACATGCAGCACATTGAATTATTATTTTTACCTTATCAATGAAAAAAAAAACTTATCGTTATCAAAGTAATAAAAGTACAACACTGACTCCTTACAATATATCAGTACAGATTTACTGGTAAGGCAAGTAGAGGTAACATTAATTATTATAAAAATTATTATCAGATTCATGGTTTTTGTGACAGAACAAGGCTCAACATGATCATATAAGCATTGTAGAACTATACAGATTTTAATGGTGTAATACACTTAAAATCCAAACTGAAATACAGGGCACATGTGCAAAAATGTGGTTTAACCAATTTGAAAACATTCACATAAATTTCCACCATGGTGGAGAAACACTGTGACCCTGACACATTAAATACAATACATCAGTAACGCAACACTTTAAACCTCCAGAATACAGTCAGTCTTTTCCCAATGACCCTGTGTAATAATTGACACCTAATATGGTTAAGTACATTAAACAGAAATACCAGTCTGTGTCCTTTAACTAAAAAAAGTTGCATTTTAAAATGAAGGGTTCTATTAAATGTTAGTTTATTGACCTGAGGACATCACTTGATTGTTGACACTGAAGCATGGGCCTCAAATAGGCAATGTTTTCATTGTATTTTTTCCAACATTACAGCAATTTTATTGAATTTCTTTCTGATTGCAATATCCAGTGGTGTTTCTCCATCCTGTAAGAAAAGACAAATGCAACCATCATAGTATTTACTCTTCAGACCACATCACTCTATTTGGATAATTTTTCTACTTGTCATGTTTTTTCCTTATTTATTTGCCTGATTAATATAGAAGAATACATCTGTGTATATTACTTCCTATATTCCTCTCATGTATTTAAATAAACTGGAACTTACTTGGTTTTCTATCAAAATATCTGCTCTTGCTTCCAGTAGAACTGGAACGAGTAGGTGCTTTTTAGACTGGCATGCATAATGAAGTGCAGTGTTGCCTTTCTGTTAAAGAAATGAACATGAACAACACAGCCAGCAGGTCTACACGGACAGTGTATTCGGGCTACAAACCAATGTTAAGCATTACTCACATAGTCTACAGCATTGACATCTGCTTTATTGTTCAACAACAACATCTCCAGCACCTGCACATTATGCTTCTGTTTCTTGATCTGTTAAAGTGGTAAAACCAGTTATCAAATGCATTTATTTTTGGAAAAAAAATTCTGTCGAGCAGTATTTACCGTCTTATCTGATGTGCAAGTCAAAAATGTATCAGCATGTATGTGCTTTTGTCTGACAATACATTTTCCACATTCTTAAGCACATCCATGCTTAATGTAGACCATATCACTTAGCAAGAAAAGTATACCATACCATTATAAGATACCCAATCAGTAAGATGGGCATGAGAATAACAATCATGAGGTAATCCAAGAAGGAAAACGCCCTTTTTGCAACATAATGTAAGCAAGTCCTTTGTTTCTAAAGACAGAAAGGTATATGTTATTATTTCATGTCAAGCAAATACAAATCCTTTTATCATTTCACACAATGAAATATGACATTTTAAATAATCTTAAAAAGTTAGGATTATCGTATCAGCTTCAAACAAACAATTGCATGCCATACCTTGTTCCCTATGGATACGTCAGCCTTTTTATTTAAAAGGTATTTGACAGTGTTGACATTTCCTCCCCTACAGGCAGCTATAAGTGGTGTGTCTCCAAATTCTTCATCTTGAACATTTAGTTTCTTGGCATCAGCCTTGAGCAGTTGGTACACCTGGTGGACTTCATCCCTGTAAGCTGCTTCGCAAATAGGCTAGAGGGGGGGGAAAAAAGAAGAGGAGGACAAATGCATGTGAATGTGTGCTATGGTAGATCCTTCTTCTTTTCCTTTCGGCTTTTTCCCTTTCTCGTGAGTCGCCACAGCGAATCGTCTGATTCGCACATTTGATTTGGCATAGGTTTTTACGTTGGATGCCTTTCCTGTCACAACCCTTTAACAAGGGACAGAAACACGCTGACGGCTTTGCAGCCTCTATGGTAGACCATATAACAATCAATAAATAAATTCATCAATACAGGCATCATCCGAAGAACTAAAATGTTGCAATCCAGCATATACTACAGATGAAAATGTTAGAAAGGTCTTAAAGACTTCTTAAAATACACATTAATAGGAAAAGCTATTTCCAAACTCATGCTACAACTTGATTCTGTGCAGAAGTGATGCTTTGATTCATTACATAAACCTTTTGTCAGTTCTAGCGCAGCCAATACACCCATAAATTATGCCACTTATTCCAACCTGTACGGGTGGAGTAATGTGTCACACATTCAGTGTTCACGGCAATTTGCTAACTGGCTCTAGTGTACTAATGAAATACACGTACCCTTTACTTATATAAAATTAACATTTCATATTGTAGCATGTCTTTGAAACAAGTTAGATGCATTCATTATTTAAAACTTCACACAACATTACAACTACCAAAATAATGTGTCCATTTTTTCAAGGGCATCAGTTTTTTTTTTTTTTTTGAAAAAACATTAAGTTGTTGTTCTTTTAATATTATAAAGAGCCTCCACTCTTCTTCAAAGCCTTTCCACTACAAAGTAGTTTTCGGGGTTTGTGCCACAGGAGCCTTAGTGAGGTCAGGCACTGGTGTTAGCGATAAGGTCCGGTGCACAGTCAGCATTCAAATTCATCCCAATAGTGTTCAGTGTGGTTAAAGCCCGGGCTCAGGCAACTCAAGTAGGCACACAGGGGCAGTGACATGCTGAAACAGGTTTGGGCCGGGTCATGCTATAACCGGTTTGGGCCTCTTGCATACAGTGAAGAGAAACACATGCTCTACAATTGTGCATGTACAACTTTGTAGGAATAGTTTGGAGAAGATCCTGATCTGGGTATGATTATGTTAAAACTTAATTTTTTAACCATTTTTATAGAAACAGGCATTCTCTCACAAGACCATTTTCTATAACCTGATGTTGATAAAAACAAATGTTGCCTACAACTCAAACAAAGCACAAACTGTTTCCTGGTGATTTACTAATACTACCTTTGATATTACTATAGAATATTATATACAAGCGGCAGTGGTGGTCTAGTGGTATAGGGCGCTGGATCGCTGATCCAAAGGTTGGGGGTTCGAGTCCCACTCTCCACAAGGTTATCACTGCCCCCCCCCAGTGCAGCTAACTGGGTTATCAAAGGCGGGCCATGTCTCTTACTGTCTATGGTGAGAGGCATGTAAAAGAACCATTGCTGACTTTCGTAAAGAGTAGCTGCAAAGTCGTCAGCGTGTTTCTGTCCCTTGCTAAAAGGGTTGTGACAGGAAGGGCATCCGACGTAAAAACCTCTGCCAAATCAAACGTGCGAATCAGATGATTCGCTGTGGCGACTCCCGAGTAAAAAAAAAAAAAAAAAAGGGAAAAAGCCGAAAGTAAGACAGATTATATACAAGATATTAGAACAAATATTATAACCCGGGGCAGTGGTGGCCTGATGCCAAGGTTGGGGTTCAAGCCCCACTATCACTGGGTTGTCACTGCTGTCCCTCCAGTGCAGCTAACTGGGTTATCAAACATCAACCACGTCTCTCACTGCCTGTGGTGGGAGGCACGTACAAGAACCATTGCTGACTTTTGTCAGGTGAAGACTCCATAGCCTTCAGCATGTTTCTACCCTGCGATGGCCTGGTGATCTGTCCAGGGTGTATTCTGTCCTTGCTCAGAGTTGGCTGAGATAGAAACCAGCCTCCCCGATACCCTAAGTAGGATTAAGCACTTCAGAAAACAAATGAATGAATTATTATAATCCTTTCAGCTAAAACTACTGTGCTTTTACAGCAAGAAAAATATGCAGTTTTCAGTTAAAAACTACTTTATCTAAAACAAAGTCATGATCAAGACTACAGCATATGATGTCAAGGTTAAGCTAGAGTATGATCAGATAAAATCAAAACAACATTAACCTCACACAGTGACAAATCTGAAACCAAATGTTGTCATTCCATCATTAGAATAAACTAATGATCTACTTTCGCATATTTTTTTTTTTTGCAAGAAAGAACATACGCTAAATGGGACACATTAACTATAACCCACTCTTACAGCAAGCACTGCAGTGTAACCCTATGTTGTGTCTTTGCTATATATTCCACACATGGCGTGGGGGGGGGGGGGGGGGGGCGCTGGGAACATTCGTTCATCCATTCATTAGTTTTCTAAGCTGCGTAAATCTCAGCCATCTCAACCGACTCTTGGTCAGGGCAGGGTACACGCTGGACAGCGCGCCAAGCCATCACAGTGCCAACACTCACACGTCGGGCCGATATGGAACAGCCAATTAACCTACCGTGCATGTTTTTGGAGTGTGGGAGTAAACAGGAGTACCCAGAGGAAACCCACTCAAACACATTATGAACATGCAAATCCATGCAGAAACACCAAAGCTGGGAATCGAACCTGGATTTCTTGCTGAGAAGCAGACGTGCTAACCACTACACCACCGTGCCGCCAGCCAGGAATACGTGTTATTTAAATAAAATAAAATAGTTTGCAAGTCATAGATATAACATGTATATACATAGTTCATGTAAAAGGTTGAAACTCGAAGCAGAGTTCCCTGGATTTAAACAAATAGTACGCAAGTGAAATGAACTGAAATATAGAATTTGTTTGAATCCTTTGTACGTGCAAAAAAAAAAAAAAAATGCTGTAGAGCAAAGACGACTTAAAAATGTGAATTTTCCGTGATGTTTGCACTTTAAAAAACACTAAAAAGGAGCACAAATGAAACAATCAATATCTGGTGTGATGACCCTTTATTTAAACAGTACTCTCAGGTACAGTGTGTGTAGTTTTAAAATCTTGAGATTTTATTCTGTTTTACTGAGCACTGCAGAACCACACAGTTTTTTTTGACAGTCACATTTAGTTGTTATTATATTCATTATTTTCCCCCTAAAAATGGTCTTTGTCTTACAAAGTGCCTTCTTTATTGACATGCAAACATTTTCAAAAACATTTTTTTTTTTACTTGAAAAGTAATTTTTGGGAATCTAAAATGTTTTTCTACTGACAATGTAGAAGGAAAAAGTTTATACTGAAACCTGAGCAGTAAGAGTGCAAGCCCCCTCCAAGACAGCTTATTTCCCCTCCTAATTTTTATTTCTGTGTAATATTACTTTCACACTTATTTTTCCAGTAAGCCCAATCTATTTCAATATTTTATCTGGATCATTAGATAAAGAATGCTCCTTGGTCCCTGACCAAACTTAAGTTTATAATAGATCTTATGTAGATGAACTGTAATTTACACGGAAGTTTTGTAGTCTTTATGTATGGACTCAAACTCATTGTTAAAATTACCTCGTCCTGCAATGGTAAATAATCCTTTAAAAAATTTCCAAGACTGGAATATGATCTTGATCACCTGAAAACCTAATGGTGCGTTACTTTGGCCAAACTCAAAACCAAAATCCATTCAGAATTTTTTGTGCAAGGCCAACAAAAACAATGACAATCCAACACTGACAAAAACAAACTTGGGTGCCCAAGAGTTTCGCACAGTACACTGCTCCATAACGCCACATGCAGAGATACAGTTATATTTTTGTTCTGTAACAGAAACAGTACTTGTTCGTAAAAATATTATGGAATAAGGTAGGGCCAAGAAATACATATATCTCTGAAGGCAACCACAATAAGGGAGCAAATAATTTCAAAACCAATCTTAAGTAACGCTCCATTTGGGGTGGGGGGTGTTCAACATACACACAGCATACACACATACACACACATACACACATACTTCAATCTGACTTGAACTTTCAACAGCGCTGTGGTACAAAAATTAATACAATTTATATTATTAATACAAAAAACAGAATTCAAGTCCTGTATGATTTCATAATAAGCATTTCCATAAAATATGATTTAAGGTGTGGAATGTCCATGCTTTGTATTGTATTTGAGGAGAAAATAGTAGTGTGATGAAAAAATAGTGCTGAAAGCAGAAGTGAAACTTGAAATTAGAGTTTTGATTAGTAAATGAATCTGGAACAAAGCTATTCAATCAGTTAATCCAACTGATGTTATCAAGACAACGGAATGTGAGACAACTGCAAATATCACGGTCCACACTTCTCAAGCTCATCAACATCCATCAACACGATGTCTATCTTAGGCTGGGTAGGGGGTCAAAGGTTAGGAAAGAAATGTCTGTTACAGGGATTGGGAACCTTTTTGACTAAGAGAGCCAAAAAAAAGACATATTTTAAAATTTAATCCTTTGAGAGCCATAGATATACTGTATATATAGAGCCTGTAACAGTCCGCCGTGGTGAAGAAGGAGCTGAGCTGCAAGGCAAAGCCCTCAATTTACCAGTCGATCTCCATTCCAACCCTCACCTATGGTCACGAGCTTTGAATAGTGACTGAAAGCACAAAGATCACAGATACAAGCGGCTGAAATGAGCTTCCTTCGCCAGGTGGCGAGGCTCTCCCTTAGAGATAAGGTGAGAAGCCTACCATCCGGGGAGAGCTCGGAGTAGAACCGCAGCTCCTCCGTATTGAGAGGGGCCAGTTGAGGTGGCTCGGGCATCTGGTCAGAATGCCTCCCTGGTGTGGTGTTTTGGGCATGTCCAACCGGGAAGGTCGACCAGGGTCGACCTAGAACACGCTGGAGAGACTATGTTTCTCGGCTTGTCGGGGAATGCCTCGGTGTCCCCCCCGGAAGAGCTGGAGGAAGTGGCTGGGGAGAGGGATGTCTGGATCTCTTTGCTTAGGTTGCAGCCCCCACGACCAGACCCCAGATTAAGCAGTAGAAGATGAGATGAGATGAGTTAAATGGTTAGAGCCTTTACTACGTGGGGAGTTTTATCTCCTTAAATATTGATCGCTGAATGTTTTACTTGCACTGGACAACCCGGCCTAATGAATTCAAGTCACTTCAAGGAAAAAGAATGTTCGCATTGGTTCAGCACCTGCAAGTAATCCACATGATAAAATTGCCAAGTACAGTGTTTTTTATGGTAATTTATGTTAAAAGTTTGTATCACTTAAACACTTAAGCACAAATTACACTGTAAGGATGCCAGTACAGTGAAGCCTCAAAATCCGAACGCTCTAGAATCCGAACAAATCGTAATCCGAACAAAAAATCCGTGAGTTTTTTCATCCGGGAAACCGAACAAAAACCGGAAGGCGAACTTGAGAAACGCACAATAATAAACGAGACTGAGAGGAAGGAAAAGTGAGCGACTTCCAGAAGTCGCTGATACTATGCATGTTCTGGAGAAGTGCGAAAGTTGTTGATACTATGTAAGGTCTGTTAGGGCTTTTACACCCAAGCCTAGTGGTTCATCAGGCCAGTGCTTTATGTATCACCCTAATAAAGCTGTCCTGGGGAAGTTCTTGATACTATGTATCACCATAAAAGCTGTCCTGGGGAAGTCCGGAAGTTATTGGTACAGTACTAAAGTTAAAGCTAGCGCTAAAGCGCTAAAACTGTCTAATCACTAACGCCATATACCACCTCCAGTGACGAATACGATTTAGAGTACCGAACAGAAAACCCACAGATCGGCTTATAGGCATAACCACCTAAACAAAGCTGAAGAGGATGTATGTATGTATGTATGTATGCATGTAAGCTAAGCTAAAGCGCGAAAGCTAAGCTAAAGCGCTAACAGCACTGTGAACACCTTTACCAATGAGGTCATGAGTCGCTTCCTTAAGGTTTTGAAAAGAAGGCAGAAACAAGGCACGTTAGAAATGTTCTTTAAGAAAAGAAAGTCATCCACGCAAAGCGGTAGCAAGAGAAAAAAAAACACCTTTGGCTGATTTACCTGAAGCTGTTATGGAAGGGAAACCTCCGCTTCTCTCCCTCTCCAACATTTATGTATGCCAACTGCGCACCACCACAAAGGTTACAATTCTTATCTTTATTGTTCTTATGCTTTAACTTTTCTGTGGTTTTCATTTTAGTGTGTTACGGTCTCTCAGAAAAGAGTTGCGCGTTGAAATGCATGTTGGAGAGGGGCGTGGCTCTAACATACTCATCTATGAAAACGGGTTGTGCTTTATTTTTCACTGGGAAGGCACTAGAGCATGGGCACTAGAGCACTAGAAACATGTGAACAATAAAGCACAGCCCTTTTCATAGATGTGGGGCCGGTGGCGTAGTGGTTAGGGTGCTGCGCTCATGATCGGGAGGTTGTGAGTTCGAATCCCACTGAGACACTCACTGTGCTAAGACCCCTGAGCAAGGTCTCAACCACAAGTGTGCCTCTGATCACCCATCAGTATAAATGGGTACCAGTAAAAATATACTGGGAAGGTAACCTGCGATGGACTAGCGTCCCACCCAGGGAGAGTTGAACTCCTGGTCGCTTCACGCTATGGAAACCGGGGATAAGCACCGGCCTGATGAGCCATGAGGCTCAGGTGTAAAAAGCCAATAGACTTTACCTTACCTACCTACCTTTTCATAGATGAAACGGGGAAATCGTAGTCACTGTAATAGAGAAGCGAAGAAACACGGAAATCAAACTAAAGCTTGAACTGCTTGAGCACAGAGCTGAGAGATCAAGAGGGACAATCTTCTAGCACCGGGAAGAGCGCTGCTCGTCTTTATCCATCTATCTAGTGCAGGGGTCGGTAACCTTTGCCATTCAAAGAGCCATTTGGACCCGTTTTCCACAGTAAAGAAAACACTGGGAGCCACAAATCCATTTTTGACATTTAAAATAATCCCCCCCCCCCTTTTTCCTTCATGTTAATATAAAAACAATGTGTGGCATTGATTTAAACGACTGCAGAGACAATTAAATTACAATTCTGCTTGCAACAAAAACATTTAGATTCAAAAAAGACAAATAAAAATTTACTTTCAATGAAAATTCCCAATGTCTATTTGAGGCCTGAGGCAATGGTGATCTGGTGGTAAAGGTGTTGGATCACTGACTGGGGGTTCAAGCCCCACTCTCCACGGATTGTCACAGTCCCCCCCAGTGCAGCTAACTGGGTTATCAAAGGCTGGCCATGTCTCTCACTGTTTATGGTGCGAGGCTGGAAAAAACCTTTGCTGACTTTCAACAAAAGGAGCTGCATACCCATCAGCATCTTCCTGCCCTGCGATGGCCTGGCAAGCTGTCCAGGGTGTACTCTGCTCGCGCCCGGAGATGGCTGGGATAGGCGCCAGCCTCCCTGCAATCCTTATTAGAATTAAGAGGTTCAGAAAATGAATGAATGTGTTTGAGTCCTTCTTGTATTTTTATAAAGAAAAAGAATATGTATCCCACGAAGCGAGGGACGTTCGTGCCGCCAGATGTGTTAACAGGTTGGGTACCTAAACACCACTCCCTTTGTGGGATTTTCTTTTTCTTTATTCATTATATTAATATTGTTTTGTCATAGTTTTAATTTGCAAAAATGACAGCAACACAGAAAAGTATATGAAGACTTATTTTAAGAAGAAGCCTGCTCCACATTCTTTAAAATAATATTAAAGCTTAATGCTGCACTGACCGACCCATTCTCAGAGTGGAGACTGAACCACACCCAGTCTTTTATTTTGACACTGGGCGGAGAGTTATTTAATTCAGAGATTGCTGTGCAACCAAATCTCATCCACCGGCTTACTTCAGCTGTGATTTCCGTTTCTGGATTACAAACCCCGGCGGCGGAAAAAACTCTCGCTTGCTGCACTACTGATGGTGAGAACATTGCTTATGAGCACAGGGGTTTGGAATACCATGGCTTCCTCCACCAACACAGTAGATCCAAAACACTGAAACTCTCAATGTAACTGATTAATATAACGATAGCCATGTCCACATGAACACGTACACAAAATGACCCCGCCCACACCAAATACTGTAAATATCCGCCCACACCCGTGACTGTTAATTTTCATTTATGTGATTGTCAACCCAAAAAGAACATTTTCTTCAAGGTTACCGCTGGGTACCTCTGGGTACCCGACTGTTGCAGGACTCTGCCTTCGGCAAATTCTCCCGTCATTCAGGTAAAAACTGGTTTAATTCACTCCTGGTGGCCCAGAGTGCTTCCGTTGTGAGGAAATAAGCAGCATTTTCCTTTTGCAGTTTGTTTTGGTGATGCAGTGGTTTTTGTAGATGAAGCATGTTTGCACCTGTCAGCCACCATAAAGTACAACATTCATTATTTTTAAAAGCCACGGAGCCGCATCAGAGAGGTGAAAGAGCCACGGGTTGCCGACCCCTGATCTAGTGCCCGAGTCGTAGTACGACCATTGGTGACCCGCCATGAAGGATAACGCCATGGTTATCATCATCATGGAGGTTTTCTTGGCAGGATTAGTGCAGTGGTTTGCCATTGCCTTCCGCACGATGCGAACCTACGGGCAATTTAGAACGGCCATTTAACCGACTGTGCATGTCTTTGGATTGTGGGAGGAAACCGGAGCACCCGGAGGAAACCCACGCAAGTACGGGGAGAACATGCAAACTCCACACAGAAACGCCAAGGCTGGGAATCGAACCCAGGCCTTCTTGCTGTGAGGCAGACATGCTATGCCACCGTGCTGCCGCTAGTCTTTATAGTCTGTGATTAAATGGAAATGATTAAATGTGTGTTTAGCACTCCATCCTGTGTGTTCGAGCCACGCCCCTCTCCAACATGCATTTCAACACGCAACTCTTTTCTGAAAGACCATAACACTAAAATAAAAACCACAGAAAAGTTAAAGTCTCTCACAACACAAACCATAACAATGTACTGTATTCGATAACTTTTTCACTTAATTTGAGGATCTATGGTACGAATTACGGTACCGTTAACTTCTGTTCAAAAGACAACAAAACGGATTAAGACCGTTTACATTACTTGTAATGGAAAAAGCGGATTGGGAATGCGAACAAATCAGAATCCGAGCAGCCGTCTGGAATGGATTAAGTTTGAGTACCGAGGCTCCACTGTACAATGATCCCTCGCTACTTCGTGCTTCAGTTTCTGCGGCTTCAGTGTATCGCAGTTTTTTCAAATACATTAATCTAAAAATAAAAAAATAAGGAAATTAAGGATAAATAGGGGAAAAAGTTAAGGAAAATGACACAAAATAAGGCCAATTATGCAAAAAAAAAAAAAAAAAAAAAAAAAAAAAACCCAAACAAACAAAAACAAAAAACAACCCAAGGTGCGCATCTGTGTGTGCGCGGACGTCTTTTTACGTGTGTATTTATATTTTAGTTACAACTTGTGCATTATTTTTGAATGTTTGTCATTATAGGCATTTATAGTTTTGAATATGTATTTATTGATATTATATACACATGTGTATGTATACGTCAGTCAGCGGGAGTCGATCCTACTTCACGGAAATCAGCGGTCGCGGGTGGGGTGTCTCGGTCCTCATTAACTGCGGAAAGTGAGGAAACCCTGTACCCTACTCTTTAATACACTTGATCCAAGAATTTTGCATGAATATTTTGTATCTACTAGATAAATCACTCAATGTTGGTTTTTGCGCTGCACTGTCCTGATGTCCCTGTACTGTCATGACAGTCTTGCTTATGAATAATGAGAGGCACGAGTCCTCTCATATGAGCAATGAGACGAATCCTTTGACTGCCAAATTACTCACAGCCAAGTGTTTCTTTTTTCTGCCTCAAACATCCAAATCTACTAGTTTTTTCCTATTACCAGTACTTACTTCAAATGTTCATTCAAATGTTCATATAATTTTCATTTAATTTATTTAGTTTACTTATTGGCTTAAAAAGCACATTCTAACATGATGAAATGACTGTAAATGGGTTATATTCTTCATTCATTTTCTGAACATCTTAATCCTAATTAGGGTCACAGGGTGGCTGATTCCCATCTCAGCCAGCTCTGGGCTCAGAGTACAACCTGGACAGCTCGCCAGGCCATTGCAGAACAGAAACATGCAGCCTACTCTTTATGAAGACAGCAATAGTTCTTTTATAGCCTCTCACCACAAACAGTGAGAGACATAGCCAGCCTTTGATAACTCAGTTAGCTGCATTGAGGGGACAGCAGTGACAACCTGATGATAGAGGAGCTTGAACCTCCGACCTTTGGATCAGTGATCCAGTACCCTACCACCAGGCCACCACTGCCCCGGTTATATTATTCAATGAGTTAAAGGGACCACATAAGGCTGTAACGTTCGTTTTATTGATATGATACTGTATATCCTGATGAATCAGTGGAGTCTGATGTCTTCTGTAATCCAGGAGTTCTTGGAGCTATTAGTTTCTTTACTGGTGAACTAACCCCAAACCACAGTAAATGGATAAAGGGTGACATGGTGGCACATTGATTAACATGTCCTCTTCTTTTCCCGTTTCCAGGGATCCCCACAGCAAATCATCTGATTCGCATGTTTGATTTGGCATAGGTTTTTATGTCAGATGCCCTTCCGGACACAACCCTTTTAGCAAGGGACCGAAACATGCTGAGGGCTATGCAGCTATTCTTTACGAAAGTCAGCAATGGTTCTTTTACATGAACATCTCACCACAGACAGTGAGAGACATGGCCGGCCTTTGATAACCCAGTAGCTGCAATGGGGGGACAGTGACGACCCTGTGGAGAGTGGGACTTGAACCCCCAACCTTAGGATCAGAGATCCAGCACCCTTTACCCCAGGCCACCACTGCCCGTACATTGATTAACATGTCCACGTTACAGCAAAAACCATACACAGTAGGCAGGCTGAGATAGGCATAGGTCTCTCTGTGACCCTAATCACAATTCAGTGACTTAGAAAAAATATTAATATATTTTATATTAGAATAAATGAATGTTGATATAATACTGACCTATATCTGATTGCAACTTAAATCAGATGTATTTTCATTAGTGTCTTGCACTTGGAAAATTCAGGAATTCAAATAATCTATGGCCCCATTCCAGTTCGATAAATAACTATTAATTAATTTAAACATTAAAATAATGTGTCTCAAAACGAAGTTAATTATTACTGAGGCTATTTTTAAATCCCTGCACATGGGTCCCAGAGTGTTACAGGTTTGAAAGCCAGGTATAAATAAAAATGGTGCACACCTGGAGAGCAGCTGGAGAGACCATGAAACACTCAAGCCCATTAAAAGGCATTAAAAAGCCATTAAAATCACCACAAAGGTAAATGCAGGTTAATATTTACACACCTCGGAGTATTTGATTCCCATTGCTCTGTCCCAGTCACGTGTCGTGTTTGGGAAAAATCCCTTTGGATGAATTATGGCGTCTCCTGGAGTTCCTGTTTTTGTTTGTTTTTTTTGTTTTTGTTTATGGACACTCTGAAACAGTTCAACTTCCGAGCGCCCTATGACCTTTCTTTGAATTTTAGAAATGGAAGGGGAATATGTGCCACCAGGAAGTTGAAAGAAGTAAATTTCCAACCCACACCACGCGCAAAACTATGACGTAACACCCGGAAGTTATTAACATAGTCACACTCAAGGTGCCCAGGTGTGCACAACATTGATGATCATGAGTATCTGATCGATGTATTAAATCAAACAATATTTATATGTATATCTCAGTGCCGCCCATTTTATGAAAATAGTTTAATCTGATTGCCAATGCACTGCTGGACAATGATATAAAACTGACTACAGTAGATTTATATCGTTGAGCATGTTTATAAACAAGAAGGATCGCGCGCCATCTAGTGATTGTATTAAGAACTACTCAATGTATACGTGTAACAGCTGACGTGATCTTACTGAAATAAACTATGTAATCACAAAAATAAGTTTTTAGTTTTCTTCCACTATTAACACAAGATGGAGTGATTAAGTGACTATGATTGGATGCTGCTTGTAAATTTGATGGATGCTGCTTGTAAATTTCAGCTCGAATTTTAACACAGTTTTATCACATGAGAAGATTCAGAAGTTGGACCACTTGAGCCTCTGGAGCTCACCATGCAACTGATTACAGGACATTGAATTCAATTCAGTTTTTTTTAGTGCACTTTTTTACAACTGACATTGTCACAAGGCAGCTTTACACAGTAAAGCAGTTAGAGCAGGAGTTTCCAAAGTATAAAAGAATTGAAACATTTCATTGACACATTTCTAATCAGCATCTCCCCAGGTGGTGGCAAGGAAGAAACCTTTAAAGGAATCAGGCCCAAAAGGGAAACCCACCCTCATTGGAAGGACCCATCATATGAAGGCGGCATGGTGATGTGGTGGTTAGCACATCCACCTCATAGCAGGAAGGTCCTGGGTTTGAATCCCAGCTCGGGCGTTTCTGTGTAGACTTTGCATGTTCTCCCCGTTCTTGCAGTAAAACATGCACAGTAGGTTCATTGGCTGTTCCAAATCTCCCCTAGGTGTGAATGGTTGTGTGAGCGATGGCCTGGCAAGCTGTCCAGGGTGTACCCCGCCTTCTGTACTCTTCTTCTTTTCCTTTCGGCTTTTCCCTTCAGGGGTCGCCACAGCGAATCATCTGCCTCCATCTCACCCTATCCTTTGCATCTTCTTCTCTTACACCAACGACCTTCATGTCCTCCTTTACCACATCCATGAATCGTCTCTTTGGTCTTCCTCTAGGCCTTTTGCCTGGTAGTTCCAGCCTCAGCATCCTATTACTAATATACTCACTATCCCTCCTCTGTACATGTCCAAACCATCTCAATCTAGCCTCTCTGACTTTGTCTCCAAAACGTCTTACATGTGCTGTCCCTCTGACGTGCTCATTCCTGATCCTATCCATCCTCGTTACTCCCAAAGAGAACCTCAACATTTTCATCTCTGCTACCTCCAACTCTGCCTCCTGTCTTTTCCTCAGGGCCACTGTTTCTAACCCATACAGCATCGTTGGCCTCAACACCGTCTTGTACACTTTTCCTTTCATTTTTGCCGATACCCTCCTATCACACATCACACGGACACTTTTCTCCAACCATTCCAACCTGCCTGCACACGCTTCTTCACCTCTTTTCCACACTCTCCATTGCTCTGGATTGTTGAGCCTAAGTACTTAAAATCCTCCACCTTTCTTATCTCTGCTCCCTGTAATCTCACTGTTCCTCTTTGGTCCTTGTCATTCATGCACATGTATTCTGTCTTACTGAGGCTAATCTTCATTCCCCTCCTTTCCAGGGCATACCTCCACCTCTCTAGATTTTCCTGCACTTGTTCTCTGCTCTCACTACAGATTACAATGTCATCTGCAAACATCATAGTCCATGGGGAATCTTGTCTAACCTCGTCTGTCAGCCTGTCCATCACCATAGCGAACAAGAAGGGGCTGAGAGCTGACCCTTGATGCAGTCCCACCTCCACCTTGAACTCTTCTGTCACACCGACAGCACACCTCACCACTGTCTTACATCTCTCATACATGTCCTGCACCACTCTAACATACTTCTCTGCCACTCCAGACTTCCTCATGCAATACCACAGTTCTTCTCTCGGCACCCTGTCATATGCTTTCTCCAGATCCACAAAGGCACAATGCAGCTCCGTCTGACCTTCTCTGTACTTCTCCATTAACATCCTCAAGGCAAACACTGCATCCGTGGTGCTCTTTCTGGGCATGAAACCAAACTGTTGTTCACAAATGCTGACTTCTGCCCTTAGTCTAGCTTCCACTATTCTTTCCCATAACTTCATCGTATGGCTCATCAACTTTATCCCTCTGTAGTTGCCACAACTCTGCACGTCTCCTTTGTTCTTAAAAATGGGCACCAGCACACTTCTCCTCCATTCCTCTGGCATCCTCTCACTCTCTAAGACCTTGTTAAATGTTCTTGTCAGAAAATCTACTGCTACCTCTCCTAGACACTTCCATACCTCCACCGGTATGTCATCAGGACCAACTGCCTTTCCATTCTTCATCCTCTTCAATGCCCTCCTCACTTCACCCTTACTAATCTTTGCTACTTCCTGGTCCTCAACAGTCACCTCTTCTACTCTTTTTTCTCTCTCATTTTCCTCATTCATCAGCTCTTCAAAGTACTCTTTCCATCTTGCCTGCACACTTCTGTCATCAGTCAATACATTTCCCTCTCTGTCCTTTATCAATCTAACTTGCTGCACGTCCTTCCCATCTCTATTTCTCTGCTGTGCCAACCTGTATAAATCATTTTCTCCCTCCTTACTTTCCAACCGAGCATACAAGTCATCAAACGCGCTCTGTTTGGCCTTTGACACTGCTACCTTTGCCTTACGCTGTGTCTCCCTGTACTCCTGTATACTCTCTTCGGTTTTGTCAATGTCCCACTTCTTCTTAGCTAATCTCTTCCTTTGTACACACTCCTGCACTTCCTCATTCCACCACCAAGTCTCCTTATCTACTTTCCTTCCAGATGACACACCAAGTATTCTCCTACCTGTCTCCCTGATCACATTCGCTGTAGTTGTCCAGTCATCTGGAAGCACTTCCTGACCACCCAAAGCCTGTTTCAACTCCTCCTTGAAGACAACCCGACACTCTTCCTTTTTCAACTTCCACCACTTTGTCACCTGCTCTGCCTTTGCCTTCTTCACCTTCCTCACCATCAGCATCATCCTGCACACCACCATCCTATGCTGTTTGGCAACACTCTCACCCGCTACTACTTTGCAGTCACTGACTTCCTTTAAATTACATCGCCTGCACAAGATGTAGTCTACCTGTGTGCTCCTACCTCCACTTTTATAAGTCACCCTATGCTCCTCTCTCTTCTGGAAGAAAGTATTCACCACAGCCATTTCCATCATTTTTGCAAAATCTACCAACATCTGTCCTTCTGCGTTCCTGTCCTGGATACCAAACCTACCCATCACTTCCTCGTCCCCTCTGTTTCCTGCACCAACATGTCCATTGAAGTCTGCCCCAATGACCACTCTTTCACCTCTGGGGGTACTCTGCATCACTTCATCTAACTCCCTCCAGAATCTCTCCTTCTCTTCTCGCTCACATCCTGTCTGTGGGGCATAAGCACTAACAACATTGACCATCACGCCTTCAATTTCTAACTTGAGACTCATCACTCTGTCTGACACTCTTTTCACTTCTAGAACATTCCTGGCAAACTCCTCCTTCAAGATGACTCCGACTCCATTTCTCTTCCCATCCACACTGTGATAAAACAGCTTAAACCCTGCTCCTATGCTTCTAGCCTTGCGACCTTTCCACCTGGTCTCCTGAACACACAGTATGTCCACCTTCCTCCTCTGCATCATGTCAGCCAGCTCTCTACCTTTTCCGGTCATAGTTCCAATATTCAAAGTCCCTACTTTCAGTCCTAGACTCATGCCTTTCCTCTTCTCTCTCTGGCAACGGACACGCCTTCCGCCTCTCCTTCTTCGACGTCTTCGACCAACAGTAGTCCAATTTCCATCAGCACCCTGTTGGTTGACGGCACTGATGGCGGTCGTTGTTAACCCGGGCCTCGACCGATCTGGTATGTCATTCTTTCTTGTGATTCGCATAGTTTATTTGGCATTTGTTTTACGCCGGATGCCCTTCCTGACGCAACCCTCTGCATTTATCCGGGCTTGGGACCGGCGTGAGGGAGAGACACTGGTTTGTGCCCCCCCCTCACGGCTGCATTACCCCGCCTTCTGTACTATGAGACCTAAATCCTGACTGAAACATTTTGTGAATGATATTCCTAGAACGATGTGAACATAACTTCTGTGCTACAGCTTTTTCTAAGCTCTTAGAGATAAAGGGAGGTTTGATATTGGTCTATAGTTGGACAGCTGATATCAGTCATGATCAGGTTTTTTTTAATCAGAGGTTTGATAATTGCTAGTTTAAATGATTTAGGTACATAACCAGTGCTAAGGGAAGAATATATCATATTTAAAAAAGGGCCTATCACTTCTGATATTTCTTTAAAGAAACATGTAGGCACTGGATCGAGCACACGGGTTGATTATTTTGATGAGGAAATTCATGAGATTAGTTCTTTCTTTGAATGGGGCTAAAATACTCAAGTAGCGGATCTGATCATGCTGTATAATTATTTACTGTTTTAGTTATTGACATACCTGTCTTTAAATTTAGGGAATCAATTTTTTGACTGATTTTCCCCCATTCACACCAGTAACACCATCATCAAATGGATTTCAGGAGATCTAAACAAGCTGAGCACTCTGCCCTCTACATTGATGGAGAGGAGGTAGAGAGGATGGAGTGCTTCAAGCTTCTTGGAGTCCACTTCATCTGGACTGCAACCATCTCTAACCAGGTGAGGAAAGCTCAAAAAAGCCTATAAAGCGATACCTTGACTTATGAAATTAATCCGTTGCGAGGGCAAGCTCGTAAGTCAAAATGTTTGTTAGATAAAACAAACATTCTCATTGGAAATAATAGGAAACTAATTAATCTGTTCCAACCCCCTCCCAAACTCATATAACCTGACAGAAACACCTATATTTGGCCTAATATATTAATGATACACATGTAAAAACAATAAATAGTTAATAATAATAATAATAATAATAATAATAATAATAATAAATGTACATTAACACTAATAATTAATAATAAATAATAATAATACAAGAATAAACAATAAGTCAACTAACCCTTCTGATCATCGGCTGTGGCGAAGATGCCACATGGGCGCGAAGATGTTATGTGGGCAGGCATGAGGTGGTGCGTAACAGAGAAGGAGGAGAATTTTCTGCATGTGCACTCTACGAATGCCATCGAGGAAAGGCTGGTGGTGAGCTCCCACAAGGCCAGTACTTTTCAAATAGTGGGGTGCACGTGTGATGCCGGGGGGGCACACATATGATCCTGGGGAACATGCTTTTTTGCCATACTGTACTACAATTAAGTGTAATTGCGCATCCTTGACAGAAGGTGCTCTCACTCGGAGTTCCCTATGGTGCAGGGAAAAAGCACTGAGCAAACGATATGAAGTGCAGTAAACACTATTTGTAGTTGGGCGCGTGGCGCTGGGGGGGGGGGGGGGGGGGGGGAGGGGAAATGCTTTTTTTTCACTTCCTATAGGGTGTATCATGGAAAATAATTGCGAAGCACTGCACAAGGCGTTCTCGGAGAGCGGAGGAATACAAGCGGAAGAACACAAGGCTAATCGGCTTGCAAAATCCATTTCCCAAGCAGAGTTCGTAAATCAAAATATTGCTCGTTGGATGGGGCAGATTTTTGGTGGGATTGAAGCGTGTATCATGGAAAAATCGTTCTAAAAGGCAGCTATAACAAGCCCGCGTTCCCCATCCCCTAATTTACCACTGAGATATTAAGAGCCTCCTGACCTATTGCTGTACAGTTCGGTTCAGTAGCTGCACTGCAGAGGACAGGAAAGCCCTGCAGTGGGTGGTGAGGACGGCGGAGTGGGTATTTGGAATTACACTACCCATCCCCTTTCTCCCAGTGACATTTACACTAGCAGTCTTCAGAGGAGAGACAGTGTAATTATTAGATATCCCGCACATCCTGGACAACCCTTTTCTCTTCTCTCCCCTCTGGAAAAAGGTACAGGACACTGAAAACAAAAACCAAAAGACTCAAGAACAGCTTTTACCCACAAGCTGTTAAATATGCCATCATTCCGAGTATTCCTGTGCAATACTCATGTTCAGCGCAGGCTTCGAACATTATATAACATTGCAACATCATGCTCCTTATAATTAAAAAGCACCTTTGACACAGTATCATGCAACCTTTAGTATATGTGTGTATAGGTGTGAGTATGTGGATAAATGTATAACTCTTTAAATATAATCATTTGTCAACAAGATAAGACATTTTTATGGTCAACTGTTCCATGAACATTGAAAATAAGTGTAGAAGTTCATTATTTAGCAGCAATTATAAAAGTGCACAAAACACAGCTAAGGAACTAATCTAAGCTACACATGTGCATATACCTACATACACACACACACACACACACACACACACACACACACACACACACACACACACACACACACACACACACTTCTTCTTCTTTTCCTTTCGGCTGTTCCCTTCAGGGGCCGCCACAGCAAACCATCCGCCTACATCTCACCCTATCCTCTGCATCTTCTTCTCTTACTCCAGTGACCCTCATGTCTTCCTTCACCACATCCAAAAATCTCTTCTTTGGTCTTCCTCTCGGCCTTCTGCCTGGCAGTTCCAACCTCAGCATCCTACTGCCAATATACTCACTATCCCTCCTCTGTACATGTCCAAACCATCTCAATCTAGCCTCTCTGACTTTGTCTCCAAAACATCTGACATGTGCTGTCCCTCTGATGTACTCATTTCTGATACTATCCATCCTCGTTACTCCCAAATAGAACCTCAACATTTTCATCTCTGCTACCTCCAACTCTGACTCCTGCCTTTTCCTCAGCGCCACTGTTTCTAAGCCATACAACATCGACACACACACACATATATATAATATTCTTCTTCTTTTCTATATATATATATATATATATATATATATATATATATGTATATATATATATATATATATATATATATATATATATATATATATATATAGACACACACACACACACACACACACACACACACACTTTATGTACATAGAGCATACAGACACATATACAGTACATACATATATCTTACATACACATTCATCAATCCACATATACACAGTATATATAAATGTGTGTGTGTGTGTGTGTGTGTGTGTGTGTGTGTGTGTATATACATTTAGGAAAATGTAGGTATATGCACGTTTATAGCTTGCTGTATTTGCATTTGTTATCTTTTTTGCTCTTAATTGCTACGAAACAAATTTTCATTGTTTATGTAACATTTAGAATAAAGATATCTTATGTTATCTTATGTTTAAGAGCTAAATTATTAACGGGGTGGAAAATTTTTGTACGAGTCCACTTTATTGTTTTTTGGTATACAGTATTTATGTTTTATTTTAAGATTACCAAAGTTTAATACTTGTGTACCTACGGTACTTCATTACATTAACAAATGCCTTATACAGTACTTTTAGTTAGACCTTCAACATGCTTGTTAAGAATGACATTAGAGAAAAGCATAGTTTTTACTTTTACCACACAAATTATTAGATTTTTTGTTGTTCTTCCATATTGTTTGGAAAAATCAAGTATTAAATGTCAGATTCAGAATAACTTGGTAAATACCATTTAATAAAACTTCTATATATTAAATGTGTGGATTGGCCTATCATTACTAAAAAAAATCTTCATTTTATACATTGGAATTATAAATTGAACTACACAAAATCAAACAGGAAACTGTGGAATTATAATAAAAATAATGACATATAATTAAAATATAACAATTTAGTTTTCAAATGAGAGAATTTGTGTCCTCCTGTTCTCTCCCCCCCCCCCCCCCTCTCGGATTTTAGGGTATAGTATGTCATTGTTGTGCAGAACTGTGATATCCTGCACCATTAGCTCAAGTGAAATTTAATTTGTGGATTCGCATTGTGTCCTGGTTTTTCAATTTGGCCCAAAAATCACACTAATCCTTTCCTTCATCCTAAATCCAGGCAAACCACAAATAAACGAATCGCACCAAATGCTTAGGTGAAGGTATTGATGTCACTGTTAAACAGTACCCAAAGCACAAGACAGGCCAAAACCCATGAAAGGATCCAGAGTCCAGTTCCCATCTGTTATATGCAGCATAGAGATGTTTGTGTCTGTTGTTGAAATAAGTGTTTACATTATTAATCAAGCTTTGTGGAATTCAATATTTTAGTAAATCAAAATATTTGAGGCAGTGGTGGTCTGGTAGTAAAGGGCACTGAATCGCTGATCCTAAGGTTGGGGGTTCGAGTCCAACTCTCCACAGGGTTGTCACTGTCCTCCCAGTGCAGCTAACTGGGTAATCAAAGGCGGGCCATGTCTCTCACTGTCTATGGTGAGCGGTTCATGTAAAAGAACCACTGCTGACTTTCGACAAGAGTAGATTGTAAAGCTGTCAACGTGTTTCTGTCCCTTGCAAAAGGGTTGTGTCAGGAAGGGCATCCGACGTAAAAACCTATGCCAAATGAAACATGGGAATCAGATGATTTGCTGTGGCGACATCTGAAAAAACCGAAAGGAAAAGAAGAAGAGAGTAAATCGAAATATTATAATTTATGAAATCGAAAAATAGATTCTTTAGAGGAAATTTCCAATTTTGCTACTCAGATATGCTGAGCTTCTTTAAGGTGTTATAGGAGAGTCAAATGCAGTTTTCTTTCTTTTTTTAATAGGAGCATGTTATATTTAGTTGCATCCAGGAAGTCCTTCATCTCTGGGGAGGAATGGGAATAAGTGTCTTTTACATAAAAAGGAAAAAATGCAACAAACCTAAAATTTGTGAACTGCAATGTTCTCTCCATGCCTGCAGGATTTCCTCTGAGTACTCCAGTTTCCTCCAACAGTTGAAAGACATACAAATCAAGCTTATTGGCTGTTTTGAGTTACCCCTAGGTGTAAGTGTAAGTATGAATCGCTAGGTGTGTGTTGACACTTATTTGTCCAGGATGGACCCCGCCTTCACCCACAGTCAGCTGAGATAGTACCCAACCTCCCCGTAATCCAAACAGGATTAAGCCTTTTGGTGAATGAATGAGCCACTAAACTAATTTCCCATTTATTTCATGATTCCATTCACATTTCAAACTTTTTATTTGATCTCCTTGAAACATAAAAACATGAAAATGAGCGCACTCAACAATTTACATTCAAATGTCAACTAGATCATCATCATTCAAAAATTAAAGTTAAAAAATCTTGGAAATGCTTTTTCTATGAGCTCCCCCCATTAATTTAATAATTTCAAGTATTTTGTTTGACGTTTTTAATTTTAATAGAGCAAGACCTTTCATTCTTCCACATGATATGTAACTCAATGCCCAGACATTCTCCCTCTGCGAACTATGTGTAAGATATAACTCTTTGGAAATGGACTCCAACACAATCTGTAGTGTCTATCACTAACACCATCTTGATATGCTGTGTGTACAGGCAAAGACAGGCAATGTTAAAAATTTGTAATCAAAAGCGTGATTCTCCTGTTTGCACTACGGCTTAATGCATAATACCATCAAAGAATAAATAATTCTCCATATTACATGAAAGCTGAATTCTAAAACTAGAAAATATTCATTCACTCACTTATCTGCTGAGCCGCTCAATCCTGCGACACTTGCCTGGAGGCTGCAGCCTATCTAAGCCCACACTGTGAAAAGGCAGGATACACCCCCGACAGCTCGCCAGACCATTACAGGGCCAACACACACACACAATCATTCACAACAACAGCCACACCTATGGGGCAATTTGGAACAGCTGGATGGGCTTAAGTCAGTGCTCACACTAGAGGTGTTTTACAAAAGTGACTGTAAAAAAAAAATAATTTGCATCAAATATATTTTGCCGACCCTTCATGCAAGTGAATATTTTGAAGGTTAAATACCTTGCAAAAGTCAAGAAAGTCACGGAACAATTTTTGTGACTAATTTGCAAGTAATTTTTGATTGTTTGCGGATGTTTGGTGAAAAAAGTGAATCTTCTGTTGTAAATCAGTAGTGGTTTGTTTGTTTGTTGTTCTCAAACCATTTGTTCTTTATTCACACACTAGCACAAAAGAAAACATTTGGTATACGGAATATGGCAGATTCCAGCAAGTCTCAAACTTCACACTTTTCCTTGCAAACAAAAAACAAATAATTTTTGAGCAAAAACGCCAACTCTGTGACCTTCTTGCAACATGTGCGGACTGTCTGACAGGAGCTTCATTTTGCATCAGAGCCTTGTTTTGCTACATTCACTGAAATTTCAAACATGGTCACAAATTTTTTTCCATGAGTTCACGAACCTGCCAACCAAAATGTGATTCTTTCAATGTTGCACAGCAATTTTAAGATTGAAAAGTCACAGCCACAAGTTTACATGAACTTTTCCATTGTGCCTCTAGTGCAGTGGTTCTTAACCTTGTTGGAGGTACCGAACCCCACCAGTTTCATATGCACATTCACCGAACTCTTCATTAGTGAAAAATAATTTCTTCGAATCTGGCTCTCTTCACCTTGAATTCAGCAAGCGTTGTGCTCTTGTATTCCCCATCTCCATGCAGTTTCAAGAAGTGTTCCTTTAGTTTTGCTGGTGTGAGACTAGAGTTGCTCAACTTGGCATTGCAAATCATGCAGATAGGATGCTGAGTCCCATCACGTTTCGTGATGCATGTGAATCCATGTTGTACATATTCGTCCGACCACTTTCTTTTTTGCTCGACAGAGTTAGTATGGATTAAAATATTCCAAAAAAAATCACAAGACGTATTACCACGACAGTCACATGTTGACTACTGAGCACATTAAATTTCCCACAGCACTGATTGGCCAGGCAATGTAATGTGATCATCTGCAGCCAGTGAGGGCCAAGCGGGGTGTCATCACTAATTGACATGATGAGTCGGGTGTGTCTTGAGCTCCATGTCCTGAGACCGACTCACCGAACCCCTAGGGTTCTATCGAACCCAGGTTAAGAACCACTGCTCTAGGGTGATCACCACCATAACCACATCATGCCGCCAAGAAAATATTTGGATAGTTGAGTTTGGGTGGGCCCTGTATGGCCTGTTGAGCTGTCCAGAGTGTACCCCGTCCACTCCTGGAGTCGGCTGAGATGGGCGACAACCTCCCCATGACCCTAATTAGGATGAATCAGTTCAGAAAATGAATGAATGAATGGATGAATGAATGAGTTTGGGCAGCATGGAATACAGTACAGTAGTTGCTCATAGTGCCAGACCGCTGGAGAAGGTTTGGCACTTTTGGCTTTCCGTACAGCAGGACTCACTGTGGTGTCATTGGTTCCCCACCCACGTTATGTGTCAAAGAGCCCCTGTGCTGCTGATCGGCTCATACAAACGTCCATAGAGCAGGTTATCGATGTTTCAGACAGAGCTGTCGCAAAACTGGTCTATTCTTTTGGCTTCAGGGTTACGTACGATGTTGATGCAATCCAGATGTGAAGCGATTCGCTGCTTTTTGTGACGGGATCAAGCCGAGTTTTTTCCAGAGACGAGTCTTGTGTTGTGTAAGCATGTGCTGCATGTGAGGACAGCAGCGCGAGGAGGGATGCAGAGCATGGGACACCAGCAGTCCACCTACTGGTAAATACATCTGTATGAGCTTTATTTATTTATTAATTACCATTTTATATGGTCTGATCATAGCCTTGATTTGTCTCTTTTTAAAACACAATCCAAGTGCTTTCTGTTTAGGTTAATTTCCTGTACATTTTAAATCATAGGCTAATAAATACTCACATTATCCAGCATTCAGGAATAAGACATTAGACATTAATCAGGCTGTTTATCTCACTTTATGATCAAATGTTTCATGTAGGTTCCTTAATGGGTGAAAGCACTGAAACTCTCCCAGTTACATTTTTACTCTCAGAGCAGTAAATGTACTGTGTATGTATAAAAGTATATATTACCAGAGAGATATTTATAATGGGAAATACTGTCCTTTTCATGAGTAGCAATTTAAAGGAAATGGAAAAAGAAAAAAAGTTCCATTTGGAACCTTTTTCAGAAAAGGTTCCAGATTAGAACCTTTAGAGGAAGTTAAAGTTTCAAGTAGACTTAAGTGAAGATTGGTGATCCAAAAGTGTGGGCTATGGACCGTCTTTGTCACCATGTTATAGAGAAATCCAGAAAGTACTAAAGTTTTATGAATACAGGTCATGGATGTTTCCTTTTCACAACTGTGTTGGTGTTTAGTATGACTGCTGGTCGTGTTTAGTCAGCAGTAAAGGTATGCTGCACAACCACTTATTGCTTCAGTCACGTTGACAATGCCTATTCTCTTTGACTCTTTGAACATGCTAGGAGGTATTCAAAAATCTCCAAATGTGTGACAAATGTGTCTCTGAATGGGATGGGCCTAAGACTTTTGGAATGGTTAAGCCAATTTGTATGGTTTGCAGTGATTGTGATTCTTTCAGTTAAACAAATCAATTGTAAAATTAAAATTACTCAATTACTTTGTAAAATTTATTCACAAATAATTGGCTTTCCCATTGTATGTCATTTTTCATTCCCTTCTTAAAAATACAACTGATTAACTACATGGCCTGGGATATTTGTAGTATGTCTTCTTAAAGTAGTTGGGTCATGTGTCATGTGCATACCTGTTACGAAACCCATCAGGAGTGAATTATTCAACGACTATGGCTTAGGAGTTTTAATATTAGTGTGAAGTCATAAAGTCATGTTTTAGAAGATAGGTACTTTTTTTAATATGAAGGATTATTTTTGAAAATTAGGTGCATTTAAAGTGCTTTTTGTCACTTTGAATTTAGGATATGTTCCCAAGAGAAGGAACGAGTCATGGCAGAGGCCACTAGTAGTTATCTACAAGCAGAACAAGCAAAAATATGTTTGTTTCATATATTTCTTTCTTTAGATGTTTGTGTTGGAAAATTGCTTCAGCTTTTGAGATGTGAAGTACAATCTATCATACAGAAGTGTGCAAAAATCACATGAATGAGACATGGATACATCAGTTTTAGTGAGGCAGGATAATGGCAAAAATAGCAGGATACAGACATTAAAATAACAAATTAGATATGATTAATTAACTTATGAATAAGGTCTAGACCTCTAGAGATGGGTGGTTCCAGAGCCCAAGCTACAGTATATGTTGAGGTGGGTTCGGTTATATCTAATCGGTATCTCTCAACCTCGCACACCAGCTCAGCCTTCTTCTTTACCAGAGAGGGGACATTCCATTTCCCAAGTGCCAGAGTCAGTAGCTGAGGGTAAGTCCAACAGAAACCATGCCTTCTGCTGCCACCCAACTCAAAATGCACTGACCCCTATAGCCTTCACATAGATAGCAGATCCATGGGAGGGTGGAACCATGTCTCCTTTTTCTGGATGGGCTCCATAGAAAGAATACCAACCATCATGGGTTCGCCTTGGAGCCCCTCCCCCAAGCCTGGCTCCAGCGGTGACCCTGGTAAACCTCACCCAGGCAAGGAAAACTGAATACAGTACTTGTTGTTTTTCTATCTATAGGGGTCTTCTGACCAGGGTAGTGGTGGCCTGGTGGTAAAAGGCACTGGATCGCTGATCCTAAGGTTGGGGGTTCGAGTCCCACTTTCCACAATGTTGTCACTGTCCCCCCAGTGCAGCTAAATGGGTTATCAAAGGTTGGTCATGTCTCTCACTGTCTAAGATGAGAGGCATGTAAAAGAACCATTCCTGACTTTCGTAAAGAGTAGGCTGCATAGCTGTCAGCGTGTTTCTGCCCGTTGCTAAACGGTTGTGTCAGAAAGGGCATCCAACGTAAAGACGTATTCCATATCAAACATGTGAATCACATGATTCACTGTGGCGACCCTTGAAAAAGGGAAAAGTCGAAAGGAAAAGAAGAGAGGTCTTCTGACCCACACTTTGTCTGGACTTTCACCGAAGACCTGTTTGCCTTGGGTGACACTACCAGGAACATAATACCCACGACAACATAACTCCTAGGATCATTAGAACATGCAAACTCCTTCACCACAGTAAGGTGACAATTTAAGGAGGGGTGAGGGTTGGAGTCTGCCAAGGCTTTTCTTTGTCACCAGTTCTGTTCATAATTTTCTGCTTTTTGCAGATGATGTTGTTCTTTTGGCTTCATCAAGCCAGGACCTCCAGCTCTCATTGGAGCCATTCACAGATTCAAAGAGTAAGGAATGAGACTCAGCACCTCTAAGTTCGCAGCTGTTGGCTTTCAGCCGGAAATTAGTTGAATGCACCCTCCGAGTCTGAAATAAGTCCTGCTCCAAGTGAAGGGGTTTAAGTATCTCGCGGTCTTGTTCATTTGAGGGAAGGACGGAACGCCAGACAGATGGATTGGAGAAGCCTGTGCTGTAACGTGGAGCCTGTTGTGTTGAAGCGGGAGGTGAGTCGCAAGGCACAACTCTCAATTTACCAGTCGATCTTTGTTCCAACCCTCACTTATAGTCACGAGCTTGGGGTAGTGACTGAAAGAACAAGATCGCACATACAGGCAACTGATATGAATTTTATTAGCAGGCTGGCAGAGCGCTCCCTCAGAGATAGAGTGAAACGTTCGGTCATCCGAAAGGAGCTCAGAGTAGAACCACTGTTTCTTCTCATTAAGAGGAGCCAGTTGAGGTGGTTTGGGTATCTGATTAGCATGCCTCCCAAGCGCCTACCTGATGTGGTGTTTCGGGCATGTCCAACTGGGAAGAGACCCCGAGGTCGACCCAGAACATACTGGAGGGACTGTGTCTCTCCACTGGCCTGGGAATGCTTCGTTGTTCCCCCCAGAAGAGCTGGAGGTCTGGACCTCACTGTTTAGGCTGCTTCCCCACAGCCCAACCAGCCGATCAAGCAGAAAAATATGATGATGATGATGATGATGATAATTATGGCTTCTGAATAAATCAAAACTAGGCAAATCTGCACATAATTTACTTCATAATTTAATACACATTGACTTCAGAGAAGTGTCTGCTGATTTACATGAATGAATGGAAAACCTCGCAAAGTTTTCTAATGAAATACTTCCTTGTTTATCTGTGTTTTTCATCTGCTGCATCCCACTTTTTGTGGTGCAATGGTGCCCCGTGAGAGAATTTATAATTGTTTTAATTTTTCCCATGAGACAGGGTTCGTGAAGCATCATGCATTTTGATAGGAAGCTACATAAACTGTGCATACAAGCTTTTAGTAAGTTTCAGTTTATGATAATTCTCCTTCTAGTCAAGCTCAAGCTTTGATCTACTACTACTGCCGCTTATTTACCATGAACTTGTTTATTAATGTGTCTCTGTAAAAAGCAGAGCATGCTCAGTAGCCGTAACAATCTTTTTAAGTATGAGTTCCTCAGAGAGTACTGCATAAGCAAGTTTAAAGAATAAAATGCACACATATTTATATTTCAAACGTGCAGCAGAAATTCAACTCTTTGAAGAGAATATGAATCCCTTTAAAAAAAATTCAGATCATTAGTCTGTCTGAACCTGGTACCTGTACATATTACACGGTCATCTGCAAATGGACTGAGGCAGTTTTTCATCACGAGTCATATATGCACATGATTTATGTAATTTATGTTGATGGAAAAGCTGACAAATCAGATGTGTGAAGTGATGCATTGGATTTGATCAGTGTAAAATTACATGTATACATCTCAGAGCCTTTATCCTTATTCCACATCTATTTACCATGTTGCCATGGCATTATCAATCTGAGTGCCACGGTGTATTTGTTAAACAAAACGCTTTTGCTTCGTCTCTCATAAACTGAAAAGTGTGGCTAGGTGATGGAGAACTGAGAAAGCCTCATAGAAGAGAAGTGTCTATGGTTCGCTAAGGTGTGTGCTTTGTGCAAAAGCCCATCAAGTCTTTCTCGCTTTCTTTTTTTGTTCCACAACTGATATTCATGACTCACCATATTTTTCTGCATGGTTACAAGCTGTCATAGCAACTGTAGCACAATTTCTGCCATGAATAGAAGTGTGTATAGAGGTTTTGTACAAAAACCCGTGTTTTAGTGAAAAATATATTTAATAATCTCTCTAAGGAGACTGATGCACCCACACATTATAGCCCTATAAATGAATTAAGGAATACTATCTGAAGCTGTCTTGCCAAACCCAGGACAGTTAGGTTAAAGGTTAATTGATCTGTAATGCTAAACTCTGTGATGCTGTGGACCATGAGACCGCCAGACCTTGTCTAAAAAAACATGATAGAAGCTTTGGAATGAAGGTTGATGTTTGTTTGAGTAATGGAAGGTTGAATCAGAAGGTGAAGTTAAAGGTCTGCATTTAGCAGGCTTTTATGGCCTCCTAGGATGCTTTATCGACCCAGTGGCCTTACAGCAGCAAGTAGGTCCTGATATCAGAGCTGACACGTGTATTCCTTCCCCCCACCCAGTGAGGAATCATCTTGGGAGATGACAGATGGAAACATTGGGAGGATCAGAGTCGGCCAGCCTGCATCCTAAAAGCATCATGGAGCAGGACTTCAGCTTCAGCACACTGGTGAGTGATGGGGAGATGGAAGGGAGTATGTGTTGGGGTGGATTGGTTAATGGGTCAGTTTTCTGAGTCCTGGGGAAGAGTGTGAGGGGGCCGAAGGCCTTTAGTGTATCTCTGACTCATCCATTAGCATGCTCAATGCAGCTGTCCTGCCATTCGCATCCTTCCATCCTGAAGTGGGAGGGAGTGAGGAAGGAAGGAACGGATGCAAACCCACTTCACACTTTGCTTTCCTTCTTCATGAATAGATAATCAAAGACAAAGAGAGTGTTATTATCATTTGGTCCAGTAAATACATGTGCCCTCTTGTCTCTTTCCCATCACTGAATAACAACTGTGAATCTTTTGTGAAGCATCAATTATGCTTGACATTGTTGTTTATTGCTGTGTACAGAAGTGAAACTGGTCGTCATTTCCAGCATGTATTGAGTGCTGAGCCAGTCTTCCTTCCAGCTCTGTGCTGCTGTATTGAATGTTAATAAAAAGCTCTCTCTGTACTACGGCCATTCAAAAGCGGCTCTGTGCGATTGGTACTATGGGTCCTGAGGGTCACTGCTTGCAGCTTCCGGTCTGTCTTGATTCTCAAAGAGCTCTGAGAAAGAAGAATAGACAGCTCTAATTTATATGTGTGGCTGTGTTCTCATTCTGCAGAAGAAGCTGGCAGCTGAGCCAGACTACACGGATGTGACTCTGCCTGCGGTGGAGCGTGTGCGAGCACTCAGTAAGATGGGCTACAACATTGAGATCAGTGAGGACATTGCGCCACGACGTTATTTCCGTTCAGGGGTCGAGATGGAGCGCATGGCTGCCGTCTACCTGGAGGAGGGAAGTCTAGAAAATGCTTTCGTCCTCTACAACAAGTTTATCACGTATGTACCATTCACAGCTTTCACACACCTTTTCCATTATCATACAAGATAACTGTGGTAAAGATAATATGTACGAAGTACACTTAATCGAAGGCAAAGAGGGAATTTGATATTTACATGGACAAAGGAGGAATTGTTGTTCATTCTGTCATTTATGGCAGCTGTAAGCTTATTATTCTTTTTGTTTTTATGTTTTATGTTATAACTAAAATATATGTAAAAAATTTAAGACAGCACAATTCTTCTCTTAAAAGTCTACCATTCCAACTGGTATGATATTCCCGCCATGTTTTCTTCGTCACTAGGCTTTCAGATGGTTTATATGAAAGATTTAATGGCTGCTATTTAACTATCTACATTGTTAAATTCAATTAGTTTATACTCAAAGTTCAGGTTTCTCAGTTACCTAACAGTAGGTCATGATGAGTTCAGTCACTTCCCATGCTGAAAGGACCTACTATTTTCATTTGAATTAAATGTGTTTGCAAATGATTCAGCCTTTTTTATTGAGTCACTAAGGTGACAGAAAATTTGATCGTGGTATCAGTTAATGCTTATTGTTCAGTTGATGGAGACAGACTATTCGAATGCCAAAAAGCAAAAACTGATATGGAAGCACTACCTTTTATACATGTCCAAATAAGCTCAGGATTATCATACAAGAAGTTCTGTTATTTATTGTTTGTGCAATGGTACTATATTTGCGACTGACCCTGTATGACCTGCTCCATTCCTCTTTGCTGATTGACAAACTCAGCATATGAAATGATCAGCCATTAATTTACAGTGGTATTATAAGCATCATAAATCCTTGCCCTGGTGTCTATATGCAGAAGGTGTAGAAAAGAATGTCTGCTCTGAATCCTGAAATGAAAACACATTGAAATATTTTTTTCAGCTGTATTTACTCAGTGCATCATTCAAGAAGAAAAACGAATCACCTTGATTGTTAAACGAGCCCTTCCTCCTAATAATACTTGTAAACTCAATCAGATACTAGTCACATACTAAATCAACAACGAATCATCTTCATGCACACCAACTAATTGTGTTCCACCTGAGATCAGTTGTTATCATTCTGACTATTTCAAGATTAAATACAGTGATTCCCAGAGCATTAAGTGCTTGGTGATTTAACTGAACACTAACAATCAACTATGGGTGGCAAGGAACTGGCAAAAGAGCTCAGGGATAACTTTACAGAGAGGTACATGTCAGGAGATACAAAACTTTTCAAAGACTTTATAAATCTTTTGGAACACAAAAAGTTCATAATTTTTTGGCAAAGTGTGGTCACAGAAATATCACAAATGCTCCACACATGTAGTTTATATGTCAGGATTACAAAAAAAAGCCAAGTTTCCATTGAGCTTTTCCAAAAATACACTGTGCAAATTCTGAGGCCAAATGAAAAAATACATAAAGAACAAGTATATTGTCAAATTCTTAAGAGAACACTTCCAGAAAGTTGTCAATGGGAAGAAAATTTGCTTTCCAACATGACAACGACACAAATTGGACCACACAAGGGCTGAATAGAAAGAAATTGCATAGCCTAGTCAGGACACAGACTTAAATCTTAGTAATAATCTGTGGAATGACTTATAGATTGTAGCTCACCAACAGTCACTCCAGTTTGACTGCACTCGAAGAGAAGAGTTTTATAAATAAAACTTGGCAAACATTGTATTGTCTAGATATGAAAAGTATCCTAACAGATTCTTGGTTGTGGTCAGAATAAAATGTGGTTCAAAAAAATTACTGAAGCAGTAATTTATAACTGATATTCTTTAATTATTATTTTTTGACTGTTGCTTGTATACTTTTCACTTGGCTGTGATGAGAAAAAAATAATGTTCTGTGTCCTTATTTCAGCCTTATTTAAAATGTTTTTATACCCACTGTATATTAGAAGGGGAAACAGCAGAGCACTGGCCAGTCATGACTTGGAAGACAAAGTGTAGTTAGTCGACTGCAAATGATGATCAATGTAAATAGTTCTATCTGGGAAACAATCATGCAAAAAATGTTATTAAAAGCAGTGGCTCAGTTCCCGTTCCTGTATGCTTTTGAAATTAAACAAGATTCTTTTTTTTTTTTTTTTTTTTTTTTTTAGAAGATGGGTAATGTACATACTTACCATACTTAGAAGCGTATTGATTAATACATATAGTAAAACTTGCACACTAACAGTGGGGAATTTTTATACACACACACACACACACGCACACACATATATATATATATATATATGTGTGCGTGTGTGTGTGTGTGTATATAATATATATATATTATATCCTATCTATATATATATATAATCCTATATATATATATAGGATTTTCTGAGTAGATCCTTCCGTAGGAGAGTGCTCAATACTTTTTGGTAGAGCAAATAACAAAAATAAAAGGACAGGACAAAGACTTTCTATTGAAACTCCATTTATCACTACAGATCTGTTTCGAGGGGTGGTGAAACCATCCTCTCTCTTCAGGTGATTATAGAAGAATCTTAGATTTATATCTTAGATTTATTTTAGATCTATTGAATTCTTCTATAATCACCTGAAGAGAGAGGATGGTTTCACCACCCATCGAAACAGATCTGTAGTGATAAATGGAGTTTCAATAGAAAGTCTTTATATATATATATATATATATATATATATATATATATATATATATATATATATATATATATATATATGATTGATTGATTTTCCTTTCATCTTTTTCCCTTTATCAGGGGTCGCCACAGCGAATGATTCGTACGTTTGATTTGGCATAGGTTTTTACGTCGGATGCCCTTCCTGACACAACCTTTTAGCAAGGGACAGAAAAACACTGACGGCATTGCAGCCTACTCTTTACGAAACTCAGCAATGGTTCTTTGACATATCTCTCACCATAGACAGTTATAGACATAACCCGCCTTAATCACCCAGTTAGCTGCACTGGGGGGACAGTGACAACCTTGTGGACAGTGAGACTCGAACCCCCAACCTTAGGATTAGTGATCCAGCGCCCTATACCCTAGACCACCACTGCCCATATATATATATATATTTATATAATGTTAGGAGTATTGTTTTTTCTGTTAAAATACAATGCTTTGTGTTTGTTCACTGCTGGCTGTTGTCATTCTGCAGTTTATTTGTGGAGAAACTCCCCAGTCATCGGGACTATCAGCAGTGCAACGTCCCAGAGAAACAGGTTATAATGAAGGTAAGCACTGGGTAACCGAGCCCAGTGATGCTGAACACACTGTAACTCTTCTTAGCATTCTGCTTCAATTGCATAGACATGACCACACTCGTTCCCAATGAGACATCACAAAAATGTTTTCAGTGTACTGCTCCTGTTGTGTAGGCAGTTCAGTCTAGAGATGCAAACTCACTGCGTGGTGCATGCCAGGTCAACATCTTTTTTTGGGCAAATAGAGTATTTTTGTTTCTTAGAAAAGCTATCACTTCTGTTTTATTTGGTTTACTCTTTTTTTTTTTTTTTTACTATTCAGTTTGAACTTGATTCTTGGCTCCTTTTGAAACGGTTCTTTCTGTTGTACAACTAAGAGATTTGATAAACCATCATGTTCTCCTGGTGGGACCACTAAATAATGTGATGTGCTTTGGAGTGGGTGGGCAGAAATACCATATAATGCTAGTTTTAAGAATAGTAGTGCCAGGAAATCTTAAAGACAGAAGATATTTCACTTTGGCTGCACAGACTACAAACCACCTCCATGATGTTGACAACCTTAGATGACCCTACCATGAAACTTGTATGAATATATCTTTGCAATATCAATGAGATTTGAGATTTCCTTTTGGGCTTTTCCCTTTATCAGGGGTCGCCACAGCGAATGATTCGCAAGTTTGATTTGGCATCAATTTTTACGTCGGATGCCCTTCCTGACACAACCCTTTTTAGCAAGGGGCAGAAACACGCTTACGGCTTTGCAGCTACTCTTTACGAAAGTCAGCAATGGTTCTTTTACATGCCTCTCACCATTGACAGTGAGAGACATGACCCGCCTTTGATAACCCAGTTAGCTGCACTGGTGGGGGCCAATGACAACCCTGTGGGGACTCGAACCCCCAACCTTTGAATCAGCAATCCAGCACCCTATACCACTAGACCACCACTGCTCCACACCAATGCTAAATATTGAGGCAAAATACCAGTTTAAATAGGGCTCTGGAGATGATGTGCCAAACACAAAGCCCCATGAACCCAGGTAGTTCGCTAGCCTACTGATGACAAAATAATCCTGAAATCCTAGACCATAATCCTTCCCAAGAATAAAAACTTACAATAACTCCTTGCTGGTTGCAGTCAGTTATCATGCTTGTTTGTTTTAAAGGAGCATACATGCTTTATAATACCTCACAATATCATACCTTAATTTTACCTAAAGCAGCTATTCCGCAATAAACATTTCTTTTACACCCTTAGCTCACACATTGTTTTTTTTTTGTAGAAATTGCAAGAAGTTGCTTTTCCATGCAAGGATCAACTGCGGAAACTCCTTCATGAAAAATACAGCAAAGAGTACAGTGACTATGTCAAGAGACAGGTAAGCTCAAGATGTGTTTGTACGGATTAAGCCCATGTGTTTCACCAATTTGTATTTAAAGCTGCTAAATGTTTTCACATGAATATTCATCTAAAGTAATTAAAGCTAGAACATTTGAGTTCCTATATGTTTTGTTTTGGTTTGTGTGTTTTCAGACTCAGACTCTGCCTGTGGCTGTGTGTGGAGAACAGTTACAGAGGCTCTCTTTGATGGAGGAAGAGAAACAGCGTGTGGCTCATCTGAGAAAGATGCAGCTGGAGTCTGAGCAGTTCCGCTATTTCGAGGACCAGCTGCGGCGTCAGGAGCAGGCCAACCATAAACAGGATGCCGGTCCTAAAGAACCCGAACAAACGGATGGCTCCTGCCTATCTCAGACTTCAAAAAACCACGCACACCTTGACCCCAATCGGAAGAAACAAGCCACACCTCTCACTAAACCTGTGGCCACGTTAGCAGCAGTCCAGAGTGAGTCATCCAGGATGACTGCGTTTTGTGTTCTCACCTGGCTGTGTTTCTTATCAGTTTGTTTGTAGTTAATGAATGTGTACATACATGTCTATCTAGATCAGCAAGTGGAAGGCCTTCGACGGGTTTTAATTCCTCGAGACCTGACATACAGGTTCCTGCTGCTGGCCGACCGTAATACAGCCAGAGGCATTGAGACATGTGGTGTGCTTTGTGGAAAACTGGTATTCAATTCAGTTTCATTGTGTTCTGTTACATCTCTCAACACTTTTAACAATTTAATGTCTCACACCAGCTTTACAGAACTCCAGATATAACATTTGAATTTGAATTCGTCCCAATTGCATGAGCCAATGACTGTGGACATATGGATGGTTCTTCCGGTCTCAAAAATGAAGCCAGCAGAAAGAAGGTCTTTCCTGGATGCATCTTAATTATCAAAATATTTCTTGCAAAAATAATTTAAAACGTTTAGATGATTGTAGTAAAGTAAATTTGACAGTCTGAAAACTGAAACTGAAGAAAGAGGGTGTGAAAAGCAAAGTCACATGTATCTACTGCACATGCTCCAACCAAAGAAAACCCCTTGTGTGTAGATACTGGTGGCAAAAAATATACAATGTATAATACATTGTGTAGACAAGATTGTGTCCATTAATTATGGTCAGTGGTATGGACCTCAAACAACTTGATGCTCCTTATGTATACGGTAGTAGTTTACTCTCTTTAGTTTGCCGGCTCCATCCAATGCTCCATTCTTTTTCCTTGAATACATCAATGAATGGACAGTCATTGATGTGTTCATGGAAGAAGTATATGAAATGCTAATCCAGTATTTTAAAAGAAGTCATGAGAGTGTCATGATTTTTGTTCCATGGTAAACATAGTCCAACTTCTCTTTATTTGCATTTTCTCATGCAATAATAGCTGTGTTCCATGAGCTGTGGTGACACAGAAACTGGGTGTGAGTATATTCATAACTTGCTCACTTCTCATTTAATGGTTATATAAACATTGGACAAAAGGTTGCACTTTGGCTTTGTTTGCATAATTGGTTGAAATTAATTCAGACTAAGAATGAAAAAAAAAAAAAGCAACCATCTTCTTTGTTCTTTTTTTAACCCCTCAGACACACAACGAGTTCATGCTCACCCATGTGATTGTGCCCAAACAGTCATCCGGGCCAGACTACTGTGACATGGAGAACGTGGAGGAGCTGTTCGGGTATCAGGACCACCATAACTTGCTTACCCTCGGCTGGATCCATGTAGGACACCTTTTACAGTTCTTATCGTCCCATTTTCGTTCCATCCAACTTTTTTTTTAATTGGTACAGAAAGTAGAGTACAGATTTGAAAGATGAGTCATTTTTTTAAAATTATAATGGGATGTTAGTGAAAAAATGAGAGGGCTTTTTCAAAATGACCCATTTGAGTTGCTTCTATATCCTGCTGTATTGAATGTAATGGTCCTTCAGACAGTGGGTCACCATAGTAACATCCCTAATCATTCTCAATCCCAGTCAAGTCACCTAGTGATCATGCAAAACACAATTACGTAATGATTCTGCTTATTAATGTGTATGTATGTGTGTGTGTGTGTGTGTGTGTGTGTGTGTGTGTGTGTGTGTGTGTGTGTGTGTGTGTGTGTGTGTGTGTGTGTGTGTGTGCATGTGCGTGTTTATATGCATGCCCACAGACACATCCCACACAGACAGCTTTTCTTTCCAGTGTGGATCTGCACACACACAGCTCCTATCAACTGATGCTGCCTGAGGCTATTGCCATTGTCTGCGCACCCAAGCATAATGAGTGAGTACAATCATACTCTGTCCATGCTATCTCATAGTTGCCATGCAGAGAACCTGACCAGGTTAATTTTCAGATTGATACTACTTGTTATAAATAAACAGAGCATCAATAACCCTCAATCAGATCTTGATTTTTGAATAAATTACTGAATATTTAATTTCAAACCATTCTTGACAAACACCACAGTTGTTATAATGATGAAACTATTGCTACTGGTCTAAATAATAATGGTATTATTATTATTATTATTATTATTATTATTATTATTATTATTATTGTTGTTGTTGTTGTTGTTGTTGTTGTTATTATTAATAATAATAATAATAATAAAACACATACATGCATACATATACAGTATAATGGCAACAGTGGCATAGATCCATAAAGTGAGCACAGAAACACTACTATAGAGTGCAGAGTGGCTCCGACAGTTAAAAAAATACACAATACAAAACAAATACAATAAACTGTATAATATATAAGGGATTATATACAGCAAGTAACAAGCAACTGTCATAATTGTAATTGTTAAATAAATTCAGCTGGGCAGGAGCAAAACAAAAACAGGTCTTGAATCACTCTGAAACGGTTTATTTTTCCATAATGACCAGATCAGTGTACATTCTCTCACCTGCCACTTACTGAACAGTTCAATAATGTGTTAATCTTTTACTAATTAATAAAATAATTTTTATGACTTCTGCTAATAATGTGCTCCAGCAGTCTTATATTTATCAAGTGTCTGTTAGACTAACGCTATACACAGCCCGTTGATACCTGAGAACTGCTGTTACTATCATGGCCTTTCCGGCAAGTTTTGGATGCGATCTCGATGGAGGTGATATGCTTATGAAAACACATTAGTTGGTTGAAAAAACAAAAACCTACACGTATCAATCGATCCAGTGTTTTAACCATGGCAACTTTCAACATGATCAAACATTCCAGAAAGGGAAGCCACGGCCTCCTAGTTTTCAAAGTATCTCTCTGAATCTTACGTATTCAGATAGAAGTGCCTGGAACAATTATGAGATTATGTTGACTGATTGCTGAAAGGCAAAGGATTGTCTGTAAGGTAATTATAGTGACCGAGCCACTACACAGAACTGACCAATCTGAATCGAGTATTCAAGCTTCATAGAAAATAATGTAAAAGTAACGTTCCATTAAATTATTATTTTTTTAAATTAGTGATAGACAGAGGCTGTTGAATTTGTGATATGTTCCAGAGCTGCATAAAATTGCATTGAAGGTTAGTGCAAGCTGATATTAGGACTCAATTTTGAATATTTATAATTTTATTAGGCATTCAGAGGTGCTTGAAAATCTTAAGCCATTATGAGATTTGGTCTCTTTGATTATTGTGTTATTAGGAACAGTGAACAGTACAGTATTATTTTTACTGTTTGTATAAGAGGAAAATGCACGTTGTAAAAAATGATGGTCTTTTCACACTGTCCACTTTTTATACTGTGTGCAGTACTGGAGTGTTCCGCCTCACTACTGCTGGCATGAGCGAAGTTGCTGGCTGCAAACTGAAAGGTTTTCACCCACACTCGAAAGACCCTCCCCTCTTCACTGTAAGACCTACAGTCGTTCTTTTTGTAATTGAATAACAAAATTGCATTGGAGGTTTAGTTTAAACTTAACCACTAGTAACGAGTGACTAAATACACATGCGTATAAAGATGGCAATAATGTAATATCCATGTAATAAATAGGTGACTGGATTAACAAGCAAGTTCTCTGCTAATCTCTACAAATAAAAAGCTAGGTGTCATATATCCATTTATCCAGCTACTCATCCATTTGCTGAAAACCTACTCGGGCCACAGGAAGGCTCGAACCTATCTCAGCCGACTCTGGGGAAGGCAGGATACACCCCAAAGAGCTCACTCATCCATTACATGGCTAATAAGCACATAACTATTTTCATTCTCTGTGATACCTGTAGGCAGTTTTGGACAGCCAGTTAGACAACTGTGCAAACATTTGGTCTGTGGGAGAAAACTAGAGTACCTGAAGGTTGCCTTTGCAGAGGCCGAAACTTGAACCCAGGACCTTCTTGCTATGAAATGGCATGCATGACACCATACCTCCCTTGGTGGCATATTTCTTGCCTATTAAGTGGTCTTCTTTTTTTAAACAGCAAGTTCACAATAACAATTCTGGCCTTTTTCCTACCAAGTTGCTACAGGTTTTAAATACATCACCACTTTGCATTTGGAAAAGACAGCTTTTCAATGTCAGACCCTCAGTAATTATACTTCTAAGTAAGTATCAAAAGCATTTAAAGTTTGGCTTTAAAATTGCAACTACTAATCCTGAACGGATAATGTTTAAATACACATACAGTACCCTCCATAATTACTGACACCACTTATAAAGATGAATAAAGGGTTAGACGTAAAACCCACCTTTTAATAAAGTCGCATCATCGTACGCTGAAAAAAACAAAAAACAAAACCCAACCTTTCATTACACTTAATTCATTCAGAGAAAAACAAATGCCCCATCAAAAGATAATTATTTTTTACAGAATTTGTATTTACCACTATTATTGGAATTATTGAAATTGTCATCTCCTCTTGCTGCTTCATATCTCAGCCAACACTGGGTGAAAGCTGCAGGACCAACTCACACAACCATTCACGATCACATCCACGAGCAATTTTAATGTGCATGTCTTTGTAATTGAAACTGGAGTATCTAGAGGAAACCCCACTGCAGCATATGGAGAATATGAAAACTCCACATAGAAATGCCTGAGCCTGGGACTCCAGCTCAGGACCTTCCTGCTGCAAGGCAGATTCACTAACCACTACACCACTTTTCCGCGCAATCTTAAAACTGATTGTTGAAATTATAGATAACGCAATGTAAGTTTACCATTTAACAGTGATTTTCATTTCCTCCTATCATGATTTCAGCATGTATTTTCAAAAAAGAAAGAAAGAAACCAGATACTTTTAAAAGAAAAAATAATATATAAATGCATACAGTAGGCCCATGACCATTCACGGTTCAGCACCCGCGCCCCCGCATACTCGATGATTGACGACAAACCCGGAAGAAACTGGCACATGATTCAAATTTAGCCAATGACTGAGAGCTTTTGTTTCTCCCTCCTGCTGATTGGTTGCAGATTATGTGTACAGTACACCTCTTTTTTCTTTGCACACAAGTTATCAATGTGATTGCCTGAATTGCCAAGTAAATTTTTAGTGTGTTTTTAATTATTATTTAAGCCCTATGATGCCACTCAAAGACCCTACATCTTCTCTAGCTTCTGGTCATTACTACGTTTAACTACATTATTAATTATTACTGTATTAATGAGTAAGACTGTCTATAGAATGTGTTTAAGAAGCATATTTTAGTGTATGTAATGACATACATAGGGTTCCTAAACCACCTCAATAACTCTCGGATTTTCATGATCCGCGGGAAGGGCCGGAACATAACCATCGTTAAAAACGGGGGCCTACTGTATTGCATTTCAGAGAGGTATGATATGATTTAATCATTGTCATCGCTGTGTGTAATGTAATCCGTGAGCATTATTTGTCTCTTCATGTCACATAATGAGAAGCAGTGAGTGATATGCATTGTGTTTCCGTATGGCAGGCTTTCTGTGTTCTGCTCACTGTAAAACAATATATCATGGCAATTAACCCGCTCCATTCTAAATCTGTATTTGCATTACAAGGGGGAATAAAATACTCCCCATAAAACCTCACCCAAGGCTGTGTAGATAATTGCTACGTCAGTCAGGACTATTTCTGTACTCTTGTAGATATTTTTTCTCTGTTACAGGGAATTCACTGCTGATTTGCAAAATGACACTATTTCACAGTTACTGTTGCTAGGTGCTTAACAATTCTCGTAAATAATAATAAAAAAAATGAGCTAACACCAACATTTTTGCTAATGCTCTTTCATTAGAAAATAGCTTGCATTTTTCTTACAGATTGTCTTTTTTTTATCAGACATTTTTTGGCTCTTTAGAACCATTTTGCTGTCAGCATTGACGAAGTCTTGATATTAATTTGGCCAAGGCAGCCTAAGACTATCTGGCGAGATGGTAACCAGTTATCCTATAAGATTAGCTAGGGGGAAAAATAACCTGTCCATGCGGGGTGGCACGGTGGCTTAGTGACTAGCATGTCCACCTTACGGCAAGAAGGTTCTGGGTTAGATATCCAATGTCAGGACTTTCTGTATGGAGTTTGCATGTTAGTTTGCTTGCATGGGTTTCATCTGGGTCCTCTGGTTTCCTCACAAAGTCCAAAGACATGCATATTTGGATAATGGGATGTTCCAAATCAATCTGTATGTATGATATCAGTATGAATGCTTGTGTTTCTCTGCAATGGTCTGGTGAGCTGTTCACTGTGTACTGCACCTGTCAGCTGAGACAGTCTCCGGCCTCTCACAACCCTAAAACACAGCTGTACTTTTAAGAGAAGTGAAAATCTGATAGCAAGTTCAAATCCGGCAGTGGTGGCCTAGTGGTATGGGGCCCCGGATCGCTGATCCAAAGGTCGGGGGTTCGAGTCCCACTCTCCACAAGGTTGTCACTGTCCCCCCAATGCACCTAACTGGATTATCAAAGGCCGGGATCAGAGGATTATCTCACTGCCTATGGTGTGAGGCATGGAAAAGAACCATTGCTGATTTTCGACAAGAGTAGCCTACAAAGCCGTCAGCATGTTTCCGCCCTTTGATGGCCTGGCGAGCTGTCCAGGGTGTACTCTGCCCTCGCCCGGAGTTGGCTAGGATGGGTGCCAGCCTCCCCGCGACCCTAATTAAGATTAAGTGGTTACAGAAAATGAACTGAACTGAAGTTCGAATCCAGTTTAATGCCACAGCCATCTGTGACCAGGACTCCATGGTAGCTAGTTGGCTGCGCTCTCACAGGAGGGATACACTCACTTCCCTGTCACTCTCAGCCAATCATGGGCGTCTGTAAGCTCACTCATACAAAAGAGAGGATAGCGTCTTCCCTCCGAATGTGTTAGACTGCTGCAAATGATGCATGGCTAGTCTAGCATTGCATGATGGACAGCGGTGGCCTGGTTGTAAAGGGCGCTGAAACGCTGATCCTAAGGTTGGAGGTTCGAGTCCTACTCTCCACAAGGTTGTCACTGTTCCCCCAGTGCAGCTAACTGGGTTCTCAAAGGCCGGCCATGTCTCTCGCTGTCTGTGGTGAGAGGCATGTAAAAGAACCATTTCTGATTTTCGACAAGAGGAGCTGCATAGTCGTCAGCATGTTTTTGCCCCTTGTTAAAGGGTTGTGTCAGGAAGAGCATCCGACGTAAAAACCTATGCCAAATCATACATGCGAATCATTAATATGTCTTCCGTGAAGATAGAGGCAGGTGATTGGCTGTGGTGACCCCTGAAAGGGAACAGCCGAAGGGAAAAGAAGAAGAAGAGTTCTAGTACGTATCGCATGTCATGGAGGGTGCGTGGGCATGCGTTCACCCCAACAAGTTGGTCGTGGTCGTGTGATGGGGAAGGCAAGACCTGATGCGTGGGAGTTGGATACAAATAAATCAGTGAGAAATTTATGGTAAATCCAAAACAAAAACCAACCAAAAAAAAAAAATCATGTGTTCTGATTTCCAGATTTGTAAACACGTGGTTGTGAAGGATGCCAAAACAACAGTGCTGGACCTCAGGTGACAGATGAAGGGAGGACACGCTTCAGTCGACGCGACAGGTCCAGAAGTAAAATTTTATCTTCGGCTACCTGAAGGCTTTTTTTTTTTATATTTATTTATTTATTAAACAACAAAAAAGTACTGTGGAATCTGTGTTGCCCATGTTGCTGTTGGCATCCTGTAATGAAGCTGTAAAGCTACTAAGTCATGTTTTTCCCTCTGTCTCTACTTGGTTATGAATTTTCTAATAGCTTGCTTTAGCATTTGTGCCTGTTCAGAAGCAATCTTTTTGGACAGTTTTGTGATGTGACCTGACTGCGCCATCAGGTTTCATTTTACAGTGTGTCCTGAAGGTGGCATCTTTTAGCTATTAATGCCACAACCAAAACGTGAACTTTTTAACCAGGATGCAAAATTATTTTTAGACAGTTGCCTTATGTAAAATTATGTGATTATTATTTTTTTTTATTTCTTGCTATATACTCAGATATATTTTACCCAATATGTATTTTCAATGTTTGTATCTTGCCAATTAAGCTAAAGCAACTTGTAACATCTCTGATGTGTAGTCAAGGGACCTCAAACTATAATCAATATGTATTTGTGTAGTGTTGAGCTAACAGCAGCCATTTCCAGATAAAGAACTTCAGGTTTGTGAAGAGAATGAAGGAGTGGCCGGTTTTAGATTACTGAAAGAAATGTAATATGTTGACCTACTTGGTGTTACTTGTGGTACTCAGGAGTCTGAGTTTTACAGTGAATAGTAAAACTGAACAGCAAAGAAATACAGATTTCCCTGAGTTTTGCCTCATTTTCTCCTTAACCAAAGTACCTACAGTAGAATAAGCAAAGAAGCCTAATAAGCCTTATTACAGGAGCTAGTGCCATGGAACTATAGAGGCTTGATAGAACCAGTGATCTCAGGTATCATCCTCACGTGCTAACATCAAAGAAACAGTGGCTCCTCCTTTATTTTTGAAATCTCCATTCCGTAGTGGTACAACAGAAAAGAGCAACTTTCTGGGTTTCGGTTTTGTCTTTGATGGTGAGAGATACTTGTTAGAGTATTGTTGATATTGTGGGTGCTGTGGCATTGCTTTATTCCCCCTTTCATTTTTGAGGTACGTCGTTGTCTAGGTTTCAGTAGTTCCTCTGAAATCTGTGATGTTTTACTCTGCAACAGGAACTTGTGGGCAATATGATGCAGTGACTGTACAATGTTTTCCCCTTCTTGCCATTTTTAAATAAAGGAAGGAAAAAAACAACTTGTGAACCTGCATTAATATTTTTTATGAAAAAACTTTCTGTTAGGTTATAATGAAGGCACTGCCTTCCTGTTCACGAATTTACGCAACTAATTCCTAACCACATTGGAATTTGTGTGGGCTGTATCTAAGTGGGCAAGTAATGAAAGTAACCTTTGACTTTTAATACGGATGGTCTATTTGATGCTCTTTGGTTTCCACTTCTTCAGAAATAAAGCATGTGAACTTTTGTGCAAGTTACACAATAACGCAGAATCATTTATAATTTATATCTTCTTGTAGTCTGAAATGGAATCGTGCACACAAAAAAGACAAATACAATTTAAGTATGCAGAGCTTTATTCATTCCTGGGGTTACTGTATAGATTTCCATACAATCTGTCTCAAAGCCCACAGCATTTAGAAATTACATGCAAGTGGTATCTTATGATGTTTGGAACATAACAGGGAGTATATGAGCTCTGTTCCTCTATAAAACATTACAAAACACATTGCGTTTATTTCCATCAAGAGTCTCACTAACCCCAGGAGTCTTCCCAATTTGTTCATGTTGGCGGCTTTGCTCATCCAATGTAACCAAGACAATCAATAACATTCACGCAAGTGTGGGCAGTGCAAAGACAAAACAGGAGAGAAACCAGAGGATACGTTCACAGTTTACAGGCTAGGAAGCAAGAGCAGAGTTTTTAGGGCTTGGGACTGCCGAGTTTAAAAGCATTTGCGATGCACAATGGATGGACCAGCTTCATCATACTCCTGCTTGCTGATCCACATCTGCTGGAAGGTGGAGAGGGAAGCCAGGATGGAACCACCAATCCATACTGAATACTTTCTCTCTGGTGGAGCGATGATCTACACACACACACACACACACACAGACACACACACACACACACACACAGTATCCACAGACCATCACATTTACATGAAAAAGGTCAGTTATATGCAAAGACCTTAAGTCCTATAATTAGAATTTAAGGACTGATTTGCTGAAACTGACCCAAAACATTTGGAATCTATAAATCCATCTCGTCACATCACTCACCTTGATCTTCATGGTGCTGGGAGCCAGAGCAGTGATCTCCTTCTGCATCCTGTCAGCAATACCAGGGTACATGGTGGTACCACCAGACAAGACATTGTTGGCATACAGATCCTTACGGATATCAATGTCACACTTCATAATGCTGTTGTAAGTAGTTTCATGGATACCAGCAGATTCCATACCTGCGAGAAAAAAAAAAAATCATAACTCAGAACTAGTGGATCTAATAGTACAGGTAAAACTCTTGAAAGTGGTATTACCGATGAAGGATGGTTGGAAAAGGGTCTCAGGACAACGGAACCTCTCATTGCCAATAGTGATGACCTGCCCATCAGGAAGCTCGTAGCTCTTCTCCAGTGAGGAAGAGGTGGCAGCAGTGGCCATCTCATTCTCAAAGTCCAGTGCAACATAGCACAGCTTCTCCTTGATATCACGGACAATTTCTCTTTCAGCTATAATAAATAGATTGCTTTATCAACTTGGCACAGTTGTTTTCATGAAAAAATATTTGTGCTCTAATACTCTTATTCGAATTTCATATTTTTTGTTAATATACTATGTCTGTCTTCCTTTCGGCTTTTTCCCTTTTACTCGGGAGTTGCCACAGTGAATCATCTGATTCGCACGTTTTGATTTTGGCAGAGGTTTTTACGTCGGATGCCCTTCCTGTCACAACCCTTTTAACAAGGGACAGAAACACGCTGATGACTTTGCAGCTACTCTTTACGAAAGTCAGCAATGGTTCTTTTACATGAACCTCTCACCATAGACAGTGAGAGACATGGCCCACCTTTGATAACCCAGTTAGCCACACTGGGGGGGACAGTGACAACCTTGTGGAGAGTGGGACTCGAACCCCCAACCTTTGGATCAGCGGTCCAGCGCCCTATACCACTAGACCACCACTGCCCCTTTTTGTTAATATACTATATTTAAAAAAATTTAGAACAGGTATTAACAGAAAATGTTTTAATGGTGTTTGCACTCACCAGTGGTCACAAAGGAGTAGCCACGTTCAGTCAGGATCTTCATGAGGTAGTCAGTGAGATCACGGCCGGCCAAGTCCAAACGCATGATGGCATGAGGAAGAGCATAGCCCTCATAAATGGGCACATTGTGGGTGACACCATCACCAGAATCAAGGACAATACCTACGCAAAACAAATGGATCTGACAAAGATTCTTTCTCTCTGAAGCTAAATATACCAAGGCTTTTCCAAAGGGGACAAGAAAAATGACCTGTGGTACGTCCAGAGGCATAGAGGGATAGCACTGCCTGAATGGCTACGTACATGGCAGGAACGTTGAAGGTCTCAAACATAATCTGAATGAAAGGACACAAGGATTTGCAGGTCAAAAGGAGAGTGGGAACTATTGAAATCCTATAATGTATGTGGTCTTAAAGATGCTTTCCAGTTTTATCTAAATATTAGCTGGTGCGACTTATGAAAACAGAGCCTGACCTGGGTCATCTTCTCTCTGTTGGCTTTGGGGTTGAGTGGGGCCTCTGTCAGCAAGGTGGGGTGCTCCTCAGGAGCAACACGGAGCTCATTGTAGAAGGAGTGATGCCAGATCTTTTATAAAAGTAAGAAGAAGTTATCTTGTGTGTGTGGCAGCTCACTGATCCGTGTGTATGCGTGTGGCGTGCGTGTGTGTGTGTGTGTGTGTGTGTGTGTGTGTGTGTGTGTGTGTGTGTGTGTGTGTGTGCGCGCAAGCTCACTTTGGATGGGTTACATGCAGAGGAAATAATTTAACTTACGGGATTAATACAGTATTAATACAGTATATCAAAATAAAATAAAATAAATCACATTAAAGTGTCCAGATTATAATTATTCACTTACAAATAAACCGATTGAAGTTTAGTGTCTCATCTACAAAACCCTTTATTTTCCCTAATTGTGACACATCATACTTCTAATGAGTGAGAGATATGGAGTAGTCACAGAGAGCTAAATGAATAATACCATCTGCTGCATGCATTGGCTGGTCGATAATGGTGCGTGCCTGAAGGAGAGTATTTGACAGATTAATGTGTGGGCGTTTATGTGTTTGTGCGTGTATGTGTACGTGAGAGTCATGTGCACAGTGAGTCATGAAGCAGCACCGCTCTTCCAGGTATAAGTGAGGGCTGACTGAACACAGATCAAATAAAATTATCTAGTGATAAGAATGACTTTGTGTTGATTTCAGTCACATGTATTGTGTATGCTAGGTGTTACTATTTTGGTGAACTGTTTGGTCTGTTCTTACACAGCTAGGCCTGCTTCGAAATGATGCCTAAATTAGCAAGGTCTCCTTACTTTTTCCATGTCGTCCCAGTTTGTTATGATGCCATGCTCGATTGGGTACTTGAGGGTGAGGATACCTCTTTTACTCTGTGCTTCATCACCAACATAACTGTCTTTCTGCCCCATCCCCACCATCACACCCTGAAAGAAGATGTAAATGCCTTCAACATCATGTTCTCAGATAAATAAAGAAACAGTCATTCTTTTCATCCCACGAATCTAAAGGTCATGGTTTCTGTAGTCATATTTTCAGTGTACTGTCCCCTTGTGGTTAAGTTGAGGAAAGTTTACCTGGTGTCTGGGACGACCAACGATGGAAGGGAACACGGCTCGGGGGGCATCATCCCCGGCGAAGCCTGCCTTACACAGTCCTGAGCCGTTATCACACACCAAAGCAGTGCTTTCTTCATCGTCACACATGGTTCAGCTTGGATTTCCTTCTTCAGTCCAACAGGAGACAATAATTGCAAATGCAACATTAAATAAATAAATAAATAAAAATGAATAAATTATATGAAAATCTGAAAAACTGAAAATTGTGTGTTTGTGTGTGTGTGTGTGTGTGTGTGTGTGTGTGTGTGTATGATGAATGCCACACCCTATTCTGCAAAACCTAATATGCACTGAATACTAAAACAGTACAATTTAATACAAAAGCATAAAATAAGATAAAATTATTAACCTATTAAAATTAAAGGGAAAACTGATAAAATGTTCTCCAAGTAGTTAAACTGCAAAAAGAGAATAAAGCAAATAAATAAATAAATGAATAAATAAATAAACTCTGCGTAATACTTCACGGCTCTACTACCATGTATTATCAATCCTGCACTTTTGCCCCCGATGAATGAATGCTTCACCATGGGAAAAATTCCTAATTTGGCAATAATAGGGAGGCATGTCTGTCTTTGGATTTCACAAACTCTCCCTGGCCCTCCCTGTCTACAATAGTTTGTGAAGAGAGTGAGAGCAGGAGCAAGTAAGAGAAAGAGGGAGACAGAGAGAGAGAGAGAGAGAGAGAGAGCGAGAGAGAGAGAGAGAGAGAGAGAGAGAGAGAGAGAGAGAGTGAGAGAGAGAGAGAGAGAGAGAGAGAGAGAGAGAGACAGAGAAGGGGGAGATTGAAAGGAAGAGCAAAGTTGGGGAGTCACACTGATGTCTCTGCTCCATTTAAGAAAACCATATTTAGGCAAAAAATTCACAAATCACAGGGACTTTAATCCAAAAGGGGCCTTAACCATTGAGTCAGTTGATTTTGTCTCCAAAGATCCACTATATTATGCAGATATATACTGATTATAGATATATACTGATTTACTGAGATCATGCATGCATATTTATTACAGTTTTAAAACACAATTCAAAATAAACCTGCAATGCAATAGATACAGATACATTACGCAGAATTATGGGTATATTTGCATTAACACTCTACAAGTATACATTATTGCACAATTATTTATATGTGCTAATACATTATGAATAGATATATGTATTCATTATATAACTCTAAAATATAGAATTTAATATTTCTTTTTTCCAGTGCCACACAAGAGTGAAAAAAAAAAAATCAGTTTTCATTTTAACCCATCAGATGCGATCAGATGCCAACTTTCAGTGAATTTTGATCTACTATCTGTTTTCCTTTGTAACAAAATCAATTTCAAAGAATTATGTATTAAAAAACATGTCCCAGAAGGTGTGAGCAAGACAGAGTTATGACAGACAAAGAGATGGATTGAAAGAAATTGGGCGGAGGTCACTTACCCTGACAGTGCTGGGCCGGGGGGTATAGCCACTTGGTGATGGTGTGGCCCTGACTCTTGAGTGGAGATCTTATGTAGCTACAGTCTCTGCTTCTCTGCCCCCTCCCACCTCCCAAACATGGAGCCAGGGCCGCACGCAGCCCACCGGGTTCACTCTACTACAGCCTTATAGGGATGACTGGGGAAGAACGCTCCAATCCATGCGGCCATCGCTCAGGGCATTCCAGCCTCTCTCTCTCTCTCTCTCTCTCTCTCTCAGTCCTATTTTATTTTTTTGCTCTGAAAGGATGGAGACCTCATCGTGCTGGAACATAAACACAGAATTGAGGCTAGCCCTCCTAATAAACACACATGAATGTACACAAATTCTCAGTAGGCCTTCTACAGATGTACTGGAGTATAATGCATGAGATTGAATTGCATGAAGTAAACAGACACACAAGCAACATAGTTGACATGTCTGACAAAATTATTTATGTGTCAAGTAAAACACTGAGAGCCTGCTAGTATCATTCAGTCTTCCTATTTTATGGCATTGCCTCATACATGACTGTTCAAGGATGTACTTGAGAATAATAATGATTTATGTTGATGGATGATGTCAATCACTGTACTCACTGTTCATCCTTCTTTTTCTGGGTTATCAATGGCTGGCCATGTCTCTCACTGTCTATGGTGAGAAGCATGTAAAAGAACCATTGCTGACTTTCGACAAGAGTAGGCTGCAAAGCCGTCAGCTTGTTTCCGCCCTGCGATGGCCTGGCGAGCTGTCCAGGGTGTACTCTGCCCTTCCCCGGAGTCGGCTGCGATGGGCGCCAGCCTCCCCGTGACCCTAATTACAATTAAGCAGTTACAGAAAATGAACTGAACTGAACATTTCTTTGCTTAACTGCTTGATCCTACCAGAGACTGGAGGCTAGTCCAGCTGACAATGGATGAAGGCAGGGTATACCTTGAACAGCTTGCCAGTTTATCGCAGGGCCAACACACACTATTTACACTCACTCATTCATTCATCTTCTACTTGTTGTGGGGTCAGGCTGCAGGGCAGCAGCCTATGTAGTGAGGTCCAGATGTGTATATATATATATATATATATATATATATATATATATATATATATATATATATATATATATATATATATATGTATATATATATATATATATATTTTTTTTAATTTATTTATTTATTTATTTTTTTTCTAGAAGTGGAAGAGGACATGAGAAAATAATACAGAAGTAACTAAAATATACATGCTGTCATTTCCTTTCTGCCATTGACTTCCAGCATCCACATCATACAGAACATACTGAGGTGTGCGTGAGGTGGCCTGAATGACTTATTTTTTCTGTCAATGCAAGTGTAATATTTATTACTGAATGATTGACAGGGCTGTACCACTAAACATTGACTAATACATGTGCAGATTTTATAACCCCTGTGTGAAGGTAATCAGTTTGGCTCTGAAAGGCTAAGTTGGTCCGATTGTGTTTTTCCGATCTTCAGCCACAATGAGCCTGTTTCCACCTTGTTTTTACTATGAGGCTTGCCACGTGAAGTTCCTACTCAACTAATGAATGGAAAATTGTGAGGAATGTAGAAGATTAGCTATCAGGGACTGAAATAAGAAGGAAAACATCTACAGGACTACAATTAATGGTAGAAGTACATATGCACATGATTATGCACACTATACTCTATAAACACACTTCATTTCTTATTATTACATGTTATGCAAATTACAAATATAGAGAAAAATAAATAAATAAAATGAAATGTTGTCTATAATACCATTACTAGCCTTCACTCCTTATTTTAAGTTCATCCTTCACCAAGCATTGGGCACTCTCTCTTTTTTGGATGCATTCCTGTCTACAGATAGCCAACTTAAGGATATCTTTCTGATGTAAACACTTGACTAGTACGTGTCTGACTTTTTTAAAGTCATGCTTCACACTCAGTGGTTCACAGTGAAATGCTACAGTTTTCTCCTCCCTGTTAGCTGTCTTTAATGCAGCACCAAAAAAGGAGCTGTTCAGTAAATAAGGAGCGACTTGGCAGCCTGCTTGTCTCTCAGGCATGTAAGGAAAGAAAAGAACCCTGCGGAAGCAGTGGGTTGGGGGGAAAAAACACACAGTCTAGCATGGAGAATTACAGTGTGTGTGTGTATATAAAAGGATGTATGCCTATCTGTATACCTGTAGGCGTAATGCATGCTTATCTGGTGGGGTGGGGTGGCACAGGGCAAAGGAATAGAAATGATTAAATCTAAGATGTGTATACTTGGAGGGCTAGCCATGTGTGAAATTTCAGAGTATGATATCAGTAATACAATTCATATTAGTGGGTCACTGAGCACACTTTCATTGCCGTGTTTAGATGTCCAAATTGGGTCTTCCTCTCATCATGCCACTGACCCTTTGAACTATTTCTCAACTATGCACTTTACTAATTACAAATTAATAAAATAATTATTGAATAGGGTAAACCTGCTATGTTACAGGTGGGAAAACAAAACTATAAAATACATGAGATCTACCGTACATGACCAGAATTATAACCCACTACTGCTGTTCTTTACAGCCATCCATTTGCAGCCATAACAATATTATAAAAATACATACAGTAATATGCTGTATTATTAAAACCACTTGACAGTGATTGCTAGTGCAAAAAGGTATAAAAAATAGTAAGTAAGCTAAAGTACAGTAAAGCACAATAAATCATTTCAAGATTTAAAAAATTAAACAAAACCAGCCCCGGACAATAATCTACCCTGAAAGGTCTGAATAACTGAATGAGTTCAGTGAATTATTGAGCTGAAATGCTTTTATCCTGGTTGAGTAGGAAAGCACTGCATCAGAGCCAGCAGCAGCGCTGTGCAGTACTGTTTGCTACTGGGCGGTGGACGAACTTATGCTCTTTTGGCATGTGCTTTGACCGAAAATGGGAAGGCAGCTGTTCTCTTAAAGGACTCCTCCAGTCACCATCTCATTGGATGCCTAGAATTAATCAGATTTATCTCAGAATAAGCAGAATTGCTATGGTGCAATGTCTGAATTCTTTTTGAATTGTTTTTTTTTTTTTTTTTTTTTGGTTTGTTTTGTTTTTTTTATCTGTGACTTAATTTGTAAAATTCAATGGACATGTTTGTGCAGGCAACAGAGGGGACGAGGAAGTGATGGGCAGGTTTGGTATCCAGGACAGGAACACAGAAGGACAGATGTTGATCGATTTTGCAAAAAGGATGGAAATGGCTGTGGTGAATACTTTCTTTAAGAAGAAACAGGAGCATAGGGTGACTTATGAAAGCAGAGGTAAGAGCACACAGGTAGACTACATCTTGTGTAGGCGATGTAATTTGAAGGAAGTCAGTGACTGCAAAGTAGTAGTGGGTGAGAGTGTTGCCAAACAGCATAGGATGGTGGTGTGCAGGATGACGCTGATAGTGAGAAAGGTGAAAAAGGCAAAGGCAGAGCAGAAGACAAAGTGGTGGAAGCTGAAAAAGGAGGAGTGTCGTGTTGTCTTCAAGGAGGAGTTGAAACAGGCTTTGGGTAGTGAGGAAGTGCTTCCAGATGACTGGACAACCACAGCCAATGTGATCAGTGAGACCGGTAGGAGAGTATTTGGTGTGTCCTCTGGAAGGAAAGTAGATAAGGAAACTTGGTGGTGGAATGAGGAAGTGCAGGAGTGTGTACAAAAGAAGAGGTTAGCCCAGAAGAAGTGGGACACAGAGAGGACCGAAGAGAGTAAACAGGAGTACAGGGAGACACAGCATAAGGCAAAGGTAACGGTGTCAAAGGCCAAACAGAGGGCGTATGATGATTTGTATGATAGGTTGGACAGTAAGGAGGGAGAAAATGATTTATACAGGTTAGCACAGCAGAGAAATAGAGATGGGAAAGACGTGCAGCAAGTTAGAGTGATTAAGGACAGAGAGGGAAATGTATTGACTGATGACAGAAGTGTGCTGGGAAGATGGAAAGAGTACTTTGAAGAGCTGATGAATGAGGAAAATGAGAGAGAAAAAAGAGTAGAAGGGGTGACCGTTGAGGACCAGGAAGTAGCAAAAATTAGTAAGGGAGAAGTGAGGAGGGCATTGAAGAGGATGAAGAGTGGAAAGGCAGTTGGCCCTGATGACATACCAGTTGAGGTATGGAAGTGTCTAGGGGAGGTAGCAGTAGATTTTCTGACAAGAATATTCAACAAGGTCTTAGAAAGTGAGCAGATGCCGGAGGAATGGAGGAGAAGTGTGCCCATTTTTAAGAACAAGGGAGATGTGCAGAGTTGTGGCAACTACAGAGGGATAAAGTTGATGAGCCACACAATGAAGTTATGGGAAAGAATAGTGGAAACTAGACTAAGGGCAGAGGTCAGCATTTGTGAACAACAGTTTGGTTTCATGCCAAAAAAGAGCACCACAGATGCAGTGTTTGCTTTGAGGATGTTAATAGAGAAGTACAGAGAAGGTCAGAAGGAGCTGCATTGTGCCTTTGTGGATCTGGAGAAAGCATATGACAGGGTGCCGAGAGAAGAACTGTGCTATTATATGAGTTAGTCTGGAGTGGCAGAGAAGTATGTTAGAGTGGTGCAGGACATGTATGAGAGATGTAAGACAGTGGTGAGGTGTGCTGTCGGTGTGACAGAAGAGTTCAAGGTGGAGGTGGGTCAGCTCTCAGCCCCTTCTTGTTTGCTATGGTGATGGACAGGCTGACAGACGAGGTTAGACAAGAATCTCCATGGACTATGATGTTTGCAGATGACATCGTGATCTGTAGTGAGAGCAGAGAACAAGTGGAGGAAAATCTAGAGAGGTGGAGGTATGCCTTGGAAAGGAGGGGAATGAAGGTTAGTCTCAGAAAGACAATATACATGTGTGTGAACGACAAGGACCCAAGAGGAACGGTGAGGTTACAGGGGGCAGAGATAAGGAAGGTGGAGGATTTTAAGTACTTAGGCTCAACAATCCAGAGCAATGGAGAGTGTGGAAAAGAGGTGAAGAAGCGCGAGCAGGCAGGTTGGAATGGATGGAGAAAAGTGTCCGGTGTGATGTGTGATAGGAGAGTATCGGCAAGAATGAAGGGAAAAGTGTACAAGACGGTGATGAGGCCAGCGATGGCATGGTTTAGAGACAGTGGCCCTGGGGAAAAGATAGGAGTCAGAGTTGGAGGTAGCAGAGATGAAAATGTTGAGGTTCTCTTTGGGAGTAACGAGGATGGATAGGATCAGAAACGAGTACATCAGAGGGACAGCACATGTTAGATGTTTTGGAGACAAAGTCAAAGAGGCTAGATTGAGATGGTTTGGACATGTACAGAGGAGGGATAGTGAGTATATTTGTAGTAGGATGCTGAGGTTGGAACTACCAGGCAGAAGGCCCAGAGGAAGACCAAAGACAAGATTTATGGATGTGGTGAAGGCGGACAAGAAGGTCATTGGAGTAAGAGTAGAAGATTCAGAGGATAGGGAGAGATGGAGGCAGATAATTTGCTGTGGCGACCCCTGAAGGGAATAGCTGAAAGGAAAAGAAGAAGTCTTAATCTGTAAAATGCTGACTGCTTGTGACTTTGGGATTCATCCGATCTTTCACTCTTTGTGTCAAAATTGCTGAAATGTGCCAACATTTTAAAATACTGTAACACAAACTTCATTCATTCATTCATTCATTCATTCATGTGTTTTCTGAACCGCTTAATCCTAATTAGTGGGGCCGGTGGTGTAGTGATAAGGGTGTTGCACTCATGATCGGGAGGTAGTGTGTTCAAATCCCAGTTAGACCACCACTGTGCTAAGACCCCGGGGCAAGGTCTTAACCACAAGTGTGCCAGCAGTATAAATGGGTACCAGTAAAAATATACTGTGAAGGTAACCTGCGATGGACTATAGTGTCCTATCCAGGAGGAGTTGTACTCCTAGTCGCTTCACGCTATGGAAACTGGGGATAAGCATCAGCCACTAGGCTCGGGGTGTAAAAAGCCCAACAGACTTTACCTAACTACTTACCTTAATCCTAATTAGGATAGGCTGGTGCCCATCTCAGCCAACTCTGGGTGAGGATACAGTACACCCTGGAAGGCTCGCCAGGACATCACAAGGCAAAATCATGCTGACGGCTATGCAGCCTGCTCTTAATGAAAGACAGCAATGGTTCTTTTACATGCTCTTACTATAGACAGAGAGAGACATGGCCAAGATTTGGTAACCCAGTTAGCTGCACGGGGGGTGGGGTGGCACAGCCATGACAACTATTGACAGTAGGGCTTGAACCCCCAACCTTGGGATCGGTAATCCAGCACCTTACCTCACCACCGGGCCACCACTGCCCACAACAAAAACTTAAAGTATTTATATATATAAAATTATTTCTATCTATCTATCTATCTATCTATCTATCTATCTATCTATCTATCTATCTATCTATCTATCTATCTATCTATCTATCTATCTATCTGGCTGTCTGCCTGTCTGTCTATCTACTTTGTATGTATTTCTCTGCCATATATTGGTAAAGACTTAGTGTACATAGATACATGTTCATAGCAGGTTTAGCATGTATTCAGCTTGATCTCAGGATAAAAACATGATGACCCATTATAACCTATTACTGGTCTTATGAACCATTGTGAAATTCTTGAACATCCAGGTACAGCAGATTGTTGCAAAAATGAGGGCTGTCACGAATCATATTACCAATTTCATTGCACACCATCTTACTCATGGAAATTCCAGGAACAAGTGGGTTTTGATAAGAATGGAAGAATATACGTTTCTTTTTTCATCTCTGGGTCTGCCACCCCACTTATCCTTTTCAATACCAAGACTGGAGGCATTTGGTCTTTTTCTTGATCATTATCCATCTATGGTTTCTATCTCTGTTAGTGGAGAGCCAATTCATACTCTCTGTTAAGAGTCTCATTACACTATTTTACAGAACAGCATTCTAGCTGCTCTATTTCACACTGGCAGCGCCAAGAGTTTGGCATTGTCGGTGTTCTGGATTGAAAAAGGTTTTCACTGATGCTGTGTAATAGAGGGCTCATCTGGACAGTTCCTTCCAAAACCGAGTTTTGGCATAGAGATGGCAATTACTGTTGTTTGATTGTTGAACTTAATGTGGACACTATCCTACCTATGTCCCAAAGATGAGATGATTTTGGAATGTGATGGTCAAAGATGAAAGTCAGTGCAAAGTCACAGATTTTGGAAATAGAGCACTTACCTTTGAAACCAGTGATGATAGACATGCCATCACTGACGCATTAATAGGAAACCATTGGACTTTCATTTATGAAACAGTTACCAGTGACTTAGGGTTACATTAAAAACCATCAAACTCCAGGCATCTTGTGATATCTTCAAAGTCTGTCTGTCTTCCTTTCAGCACGTTTGATTTGGCAGAGGTTTTTACGTCGGATGTCCTTCCTGACACAACCCTTTTAGCAAGAGACAGAAACACGCTGATGACTTTGCAGCCTACTCTTTACGAATGTCAGCAATGGTTCTTTTACATGCCTCTCACCATAGACAGTGACAGACATGGCCCGCCTTTGATAACCCAGTTAGCTGCACTGGGGGGACAGTGACAACCTTGTGGAGAGTGGGACTCAAACCTCCAACCTTTGGATCAGCGATCCAGTGCCCTATAGACCACCACATAGAACATACAGTAAGATGAACATATGGTAATTAAAACCAGTACCTATATAAGGTCTATTTGTTACATTAGCCATGATGTGTGGTGGAGGTACTTTGCAATCTATAAGTGCCACTCTAGATACACAGTGTATTAGTGCTGGTTACAGTGTTGAACTCTTGGGTCTTCCCTATATTTTTCTGTTCATCCAAAAACAACGAGCTCATTTCTGTGTTTATGTATATTGAGCAAGTTGTTGGAGAGTACTTTTGATGTTGCAAGGTCATTTTGCTGAGATCTGCCTGTAGGTCTACTGAACGCTTGTCCTATTTAATTTGATAACTTAGTTGACCCCACAGACTATGGACAAACAATTGATGAGACACGATAATTATTGAACTAATTCATAACCGATTGTAAAAGGTAGATCAATATTATATTTTTTCTATTTTATTGCATAAGGTACTCACAAATCATTTCTATTTATCACGTTCCCCAACATTTTCTAAAATAATTCCCCATTTTAAACCCTCCTGTAGCTGACAATAAAACAAAATATGGCCAAATTTGAGGTGCTGAATCACTGATCCTAAGGTTGGGGGGTCATGCTCCACTCTCAGTGGGTTGTCACTGCCCCAGTGCACCTAACTGGGTTATCAAAGGTTTCCATGTCTGTCACTGTCAAGAGGCATGTAAAATAACCATTTGCTGACTTTCATCAAGAGTAGTCTGCATGGCCGTCAGCATGTTTCTGCCCTGTGATGGCCTGGTGAGCTGTCCAAAATGTACTCTGCCCTAGCCCAGAGTTGGCTGAGATGGATGCAAGCCTCCCTGTGACCATAATCAGAATTAAGTGGTTCAGAAAATGAATAAATGTGCTATTCCATATTTCCTGTTATAACTCTGGCTGTAGAAATGTACCTATTCTGCTAAAAAGCATTTGTGAAATCAGAAAGTGATGTTGGACAAGGAAACCTGGTATTCAATTGGAATTCTGGTTTATTACCATGGTGTTCACTGGGATTGTGGATGCTTGAATTCTTGCCATCAAACCTTAGCATAGCATGTCTTCATTGACCTAACTTTGTGCACTGGGGTATTATCATGCTGGAATATGCTTGACTGTCCTAGTTCATCATCATCATCATCATCATCATCATCATCATCATCATCATCATGACCTCTTGTTGCAGGGTCAGTTTGCAGGGAAAAAACCTAAACAGCGTGGCCCAGATGTCTCTCTTCCCTACCACTTCTTCCAGTATTCCCAGGATAGATGAGAGACATCATCCTTCCAGCATGTTCTGGGTTGAGCCTGGGGCCTTTTCTAGGCTGGACATGCCCGAAAAACAACACTAGGGAAGCATTCGGGAGGCATTGTAATCAAATGCTTGAGCCACCTCAACTTATAACTCAACATTGAGGAGCAGAGGTTCTACTCTGAACTGCTCTCTGATGGCTGAGCTTGTATCCACAATCTTTTTAGTTTATTTACTAGCCAAAGCACGTGATCATAGGTTAGGACAAAAACATAGATTGACTGGTTCATCTCCCTCTTTATCATGATGGACCGGTACAAGCTCTGCTTTATAGCAGAGGCCGCACGAATTCACCTGTTGATCTCCTACTCCATTCTTCATTTACTTATGAACCAGACCCCTTCTTCTTCTTCTTCTTCTTCTTTTCCTTTCGGCTTTTCCCTTCAGGGGTCGCCACAGCGAATCATCTGCCTCCATCTCACCCTATCCTTTGCATCTTCTTCTCTTACACCAACGACCTTCATGTCCTCCTTTACCACATCCATGAATCGTCTCTTTGGTCTTCCTCTAGGCCTTTTGCCTGGTAGTTCCAGCCTCAGCATCCTATTACCAATATACTCACTATCCCTCCTCTGTACATGTCCAAACCATCTCAATCTAGCCTCTCTGACTTTGTCTCCAAAACGTCTTACATGTGCTGTCCCTCTGACGTGCTCATTCCTAATCCTATCCATCCTTGTTACTCCCAAAGAGAACCTCAACATTTTCATCTCTGCTACCTCCAACTCTGCCTCCTGTCTTTTCCCCAGGGCCACTGTTTCTAACCCATACAGCATCGTTGGCCTCAACACCGTCTTGTACACTTTTCCTTTCATTTTTGCCGATACCCTCCTATCACACATCACACCGGACACTTTTCTCCAACCATTCCAACCTGCCTGCACACGCTTCTTGACCTCTTTTCCACACTCTCCATTGCTCTGGATTGTTGAGCCTAAGTACTTAAAATCCTCCACCTTTCTTATCTCTGCTCCCTGTAATCTCACCGTTCCTCTTTGGTCCTTGGCATTCATGCACATGTATTCTGTCTTACTGAGGCTAATCTTCATTCCCCTCCTTTCCAGTGCATACCTCCACCTCTCTAGATTTTCCTGCACTTGTTCTCTGCTCTCACTACAGATTATAATGTCATCTGCAAACATCATAGTCCATGGGGATTCTTGTCTAACCTCGTCTGTCAGCCTGTCCATCACCATAGCGAACAAGAAGGGGCTGAGAGCTGACCCTTGATGCAGTCCCACCTCCACCTTGAACTCTTCTGTCACACCGACAGCACACCTCACCACTGTCTTACATCTCTCATACATGTCCTGCACCACTCTAACATACTTCTCTGCCACTCCAGACTTCCTCATGCAATACCACAGTTCTTCTCTCGGCACCCTGTCATATGCTTTCTCCAGATCCACAAAGGCACAATGCAGCTCCGTCTGACCTTCTCTGTACTTCTCCATTAACATCCTCAAGGCAAACACTGCATCTGTGGTGCTCTTTCTGGGCATGAAACCAAACTGTTGTTCACAAATGCTGACTTCTGCCCTTAGTCTAGCTTCCACTATTCTTTCCCATAACTTCATCGTATGGCTCATCAACTTTATCCCTCTGTAGTTGCCACAACTCTGCACGTCTCCCTTGTTCTTAAAAATGGGCACCAGCACACTTCTCCTCCATTCCTCTGGCATCCTCTCACTCTCTAAGACCTTGTTAAATGTTCTTGTCAGAAAATCTACTGCTACCTCTCCTAGACACTTCCATACCTCCACCGGTATGTCATCAGGACCAACTGCCTTTCCATTCTTCATCCTCTTCAATGCCCTCCTCACTTCACCCTTACTAATCTTTGCTACTTCCTGGTCCTCAACAGTCACCTCTTCTACTCTTTTTCTCTCTCATTTTCCTCATTCATCAGCTCTTCAAAGTACTCTTTCCATCTTCCCAGCACACTTCTGTCATCAGTCAATACATTTCCCTCTCTGTCCTTTATCAATCTAACTTGCTGCACGTCCTTCCCATCTCTATTTCTCTGCTGTGCCAACCTGTATAAATCATTTTCTCCTCCTTACTTTCCAACCGAGCATACAAGTCATCAAACGCGCTCTGTTTGGCCTTTGACACTGCTACCTTTGCCTTACGCTGTGTCTCCCTGTACTCCTGTTTACTCTCTTCGGTTTTGTCAATGTCCCACTTCTTCTTAGCTAATCTCTTCCTTTGTACACACTCCTGCACTTCCTCATTCCACCACCAAGTCTCCTTATCTACTTTCCTTCCAGATGACACACCAAGTATTCTCCTACCTGTCTCCCTGATCACATTCGCTGTAGTTGTCCAGTCATCTGGAAGCACTTCCTGACCACCCAAAGCCTGTTTCAACTCCTCCTTGAAGACAACCCGACACTCTTCCTTTTTCAACTTCCACCACTTCTGCTCTGCCTTTGCCTTCTTCACCTTCCTCACCATCAGCATCATCCTGCACACCACCATCCTATGCTGTTTGGCAACACTCTCACCCGCTACTACTTTGCAGTCACTGACTTCCTTTAAATTACATCGCCTGCACAAGATGTAGTCTACCTGTGTGCTCCTACCTCCACTTTTATAAGTCACCCTATGCTCCTCTCTCTTCTGGAAGAAAGTGTTCACCACAGCCATTTCCATCCTTTTTGCAAAATCTACCAACATCTGTCCTTCTGCGTTCCTGTCCTGGATACCAAACCTACCCATCACTTCCTTGTCCCCTCTGTTTCCTGCACCAACATGTCCATTGAAGTCTGCCCCAATGACCACTCTTTCACCTCTGGGGTACTCTGCATCACTTCATCTAACTCCCTCCAGAATCTCTCCTTCTCTTCTCGCTCACATCCTGTCTGTGGGGCATAAGCACTAACAACATTGACCATCACACCTTTAATTTCTAACTTGAGAATCATCACTCTGTCTGACACTCTTTTCACTTCTAGAACATTCCTGGCAAACTCCTCCTTCAAGATGACTCCGACTCCATTTCTCTTCCCATCCACACCGTGATAAAACATCTTAAACCCTGCTCCTATGCTTCGAGCCTTGCGACCTTTCCACCTGGTCTCCTGAACACACAGTATGTCCACCTTCCTCCTCTGCATCATGTCAGCCAGCTCTCTACCTTTTCCTGTCATAGTTCCAATATTCAAAGTCCCTACTTTCAGTCCTAGACTCATGCCTTTCCTCTTCTCTCTCTGGCAACGGACACGCCTCCCGCCTCTCCTTCTTCGACGTCTTCGACCAACAGTAGTCCAATTTCCATCAGCACCCTGTTGGTTGACGGCACTGATGGCGGTCGTTGTTAACCCGGGCCTCGACCGATCCGGTATGTCATTCTTTCTTGTGATTCGCATAGTTTATTTGGCATTTGTTTTACGCCGGATGCCCTTCCTGACGCAACCCTCTGCATTTATCCGGGCTTGGGACCGGCGTGAGGGAGAGACACTGGTTTGTGCCAAACTGGTTCACTTGAGGCAGGACCTCATTCCAGAACCAGAGTGTTCTTTCCACCCTTCTCTGGATGAGCACCCAGAACCATGCCCATATTCTGCCCATTAAAATTATGAATGGAACCAGTGAAAAGAAAATCCTTGATGCAATCCAACCCTTACTGGGAACAAATTTAACCCGTTCTTACCAATATAGACCAAGCTCTGGCCGTAGCAATGAGTATGCCTCACTGTTTTTTTGGGGCACCCCACACAAGATAGCCCGAGGGCCACAGTCAAAATCCTTCTCTAAGTCCACAAAGCACATGTAGGCAGATTGGGCAAACTCCCATGCCCCCTCCAGGATCATGTAGAGTGTGTAGAGCTATACTGGAGCCAGGACAAAAACCACATTGTTCCTTCGAGGTTCGACTGTCATTGGATCTGCATCTTTAGTACTTCTGAATAGACTTTCTTGGGTAGGCTAAGGAGTGAGCCATTACTCCATTTTAAAAGCAGGAACTGCCAATCCTTGACCAATTCAGAGATACGGCCCATGATGACCACACAATGCTGCAGAGATGTGCCAACCAAGACAGCCCTTCAACATGCACAGTCCGCCCCAGAACCCGGCCATGAAGGAGCTTTTTGACTACTTTGGTGACCTCAGCCCTGGTGATGGGCGGACCCCTTCCAACTGAGTTGTGTTGGTAGGCGATATATCATTATTGTGATGTGAACATTCATATCAGCCATCTTAAGAAATAAGCATTGAGAATTAGACCTTTTATATTTAATCATTGGTATGATTGCTCGATTGAGATAGTTTGGACCTGTACAGAGGAGAATTAGTGAGTATATTGGTAGTTGGATGCTGAGGTTGAAACTACCAGGCAGAAGGCCTAGAGGAAGACCAAAGAGACAATTCATGGATGTGGTGAAGGAGGAAGGTAGTTGGTGTAAGAGAAGATGATGCAAAGGATAGGGTGAGATGGAGGCAGATGATTCGCTGTGGCAACCCCTGAAGGGAAAAGCTGAAAGGAAAAGAAGATATTTAATCATTGGTATATGGCTTGTCCTGATGTTTGTCCCATGTCCATCCAGTATCCATACGTAGCCCACCACAAGAAACCCAATAACGCTGCCACATCACTGAGTTGATGCTGATTAGTTTCTATATAATGCTTACTTGCATGAAAATGGGCAGCAATATAAATCAAACTTCCAATACCAGAGGCACATGCACTACCACTCAGACTCAAAATGAATAAAAACAGTGTAACTCAGCTAGACAGTATAGCAGGTAAATAGCATGCCAGAATCAGCCACTTGGAAGAGCATGAATTCAGTAAAGAGATATTTAAACTTACAAGACAAGTACTGTGCTACAAATATAAGTCGAAACAGCTACTGAAAGTAAAGCTGAAAAACAAACCCAGACTTATAAACTGAGATATCTATTGGGAGCACTGCTTTTAGACAGTGCCTAATTCTAAATAATGTACAGTATGCCCTTGACTATTCGCGGTTTTGCACCCACGGTTTGAGTATTCGCTGACTGCCGAGCAACCGGCACATGATTCAAATTCAGCCAATGGCTGTCCTCCTTTCTCCTAATTGGTTGAGCTGATATCCCGCCCCTTTTTTCTCATTCGCGCACAAGTTTTCAATGAGAATCTTTTTTTGTGTGTGTTTTAAATACCAGTTAAGCTCTATGATACCATTCAAACGCTATGCGTCTTCTCTGGCTAAGTGATAGAAAACGCTGGATGTCTCTTCTGAAGAAATAAGACTTTCTCCTGAGAAACGAGGGTTTTCTCTGAACTGTTGTATTAATATCTTTTTCAATTATTATTCCAGTACAGTACCTAAGTTCATTCTTATGCTTGAGATTTTCTGTTCTGTAGCATGTTTAACACACGATACCAAAAGGATAAACTTTATTACAGTACTCTTCGTGTCCTTTTACATTGAAGCTGGAATGATGTCTCCAAGATGGCGCTGCCCAGAGGCCAACGTCGCAAATTTCTCAGAGTCAAATTGTTTCTTTGTTCGTTTTAATTTGCTTTATTTGTTGTTTTTTTTGTTCATGCTTTGCACTGTGATGTCTACGACCGGTCGATTCTAATACAGCTATAAGATCGGAGTATCTTCGGGCATGTATAACTAAGCACGTTCAACTGGGCTGGTTAGCCAGGCTGCGGCTAGCAGAGCCGGCTGGTGCAATCGCCTCGAGCCATGTTTCACAGAAACACAGTCCTGTAGATCCCTTTGCGCTGCAATCTAAGCATGAAGCTCGTCCAGCTTGTATCGCAGGGACTGAACATTTTCAAGCAGTATGGCCGGAAGTGCTAACCAAGCGCCGGCGACTGAGAACTCTGCCTGGGCTTATTGTTAAACAGAGTGCGGTTAGCATTGCGTTCCCATGTGAGCATATTAGCTCATGATAGAAGTTGTTGCGTGCTTAGTTGCCCGAAGCTGAAGCTGCTCATAGCTGTAGTAGGGTCAACCGATCATAGACGAGCATAGTGCAAAACATGAACAAACAAATAAAACAAATTAAAACGAACAAAGAAACAATTTGACTCTGAGAACTCCGCGACGTTGACCTCTAGGCAGCGCCATCTTGGAGACGTCACTCAAAGTTCAATGTAAAAGTACATGAAGCGTAATAAAGTTTATCCTTTTGGTATCATTCGTTAAACATACTACAGAACATAAAATCTCACTCACAAACATTCTCAGAATTAACTTAAGTACTGTACTGGAATAATAATTGAAAATAATTTTTAAATGAGTGCTTTACAACAGTATATGTTGTACAATGTTTATATTTTATCATCAATAAAAATAAGAGTAAAAATTGAAAAGTTTTTCTTCATCATTTTCTATATTTTACTACATTAATACTGTATTAACGAATAAGACTGTCTCTAGAATGTGTTTAAGAAGCATTTTACTGTATATTACTTACAGCTGCTCATTCGCGCATGTGGCGTGATACATGGGGTTTTACTTCCGCGTACAGAACACGCGGATTATCTCGATTCGCGGGAGGGCTCGGAACCGAACCCCCGCGAATCTCGAGGGCCTACTGTATGTATTATAATCTTACTATGTGCAGTAGTAAAGGGTTGAGGAGCAGACCCCAGGTTACACATTGAAAAAACAGAGCCTTATTAACCCCGAATAGCATATGAAAAAAAAAACCCTCAAAATACCTGGAACAAAAGCAAATCAACTATGGGTACAGATCCACACCAAAAACAACAGCAACAACAACAACAACAATCCGCAGCACAGAACTTGAATTAATGAGCACCTCCTGTATCTGGAGATGTGTGTGTTTATGGTAGGTGTCTGATCAGCGGCATGACCTGTCATGCTCTTTGGTATATGAAAATTGCTTATATAGTACGGCATATATCTCAATCAATTCTGTTGTTGTAAAATTTTCAGAGATAAGTGCAATATCATAAGACTTTGTCATCCTATGAACGCTGAGTGACATTCAAGGGAGGTGATCATAGTGTTCAGTGGAGACTTGTTTTCACCCTTTGCCAGACTGTAACCTGGTTAGGCCCAGGGTGTGCTGCATGTCATTATTCTTATGAACTTCTTGTTCTTTTTTTTAATTGAGTATGGAAGCAACCACAATGCCATTCACTGTATCCCTGCACCAGTGAATCCAGAACTGGTTAATTCTTTTTCTCTTGTTTTTCTCAAGTCTTTTGGCCCCATGAATACTGACCCCCCATTCCTTTTAATGTTATATTTACAATATTTGACAGATGCTTTTATCCAGAGTGACTTACATTTATTTACTTTTTTATACAACTGAGGAATCAAGTGTTAAGGGCCTTGCTCAAGGTTGCAACAGTGGGAGCTCAGTGGGAGCTCGAACCCTAGATTTTTGGAACAGTGAGCCAGAGTCTTAACCACTAAGCCACCACTGCCCTATTCGAAGCAAAAATATAACCATGTAAAAAAGCAATATGAGATGCTGCTTTGGGACCGATAGGTTGCTGGTTTGGTTCCTGAAACAGCAGGAAAAATGCCGGGCAGTAGTGTGTGTGTGTGTGTGTGTGTGTGTGTGTGTGTGTGTGTGTGTGTGTGTGTGTGTGTGTGTGTGTGTTTTTAATTAAATAAGGGTATGCACATCTGCATATAATACATTACATTTGCATACATTAGACAGACATCTGGTAATTTATAGGAAAGCATGGCACATACAGCAGTACAAGTAGTATAAAACACTTTGGTGGTGACTGTTCTGGTCCATTTATTGTAGAACAATGGTGCCCCCTGCATGATGGTTCATTTCTTGATTTTTTATTCTATGAGTAAGGTTGTTATAACAATGTGTGTGTGTGTGTGTGTGTGCGTGTGTGTGTGTGTGTGTGTGTATGTGTGTGTGTGTGTGTGTTTGTATGTGTTCTTTATCATTATTTATTTTTTGGAAAAATTACCTACGTCAATTAATCAATCAGTCAATCAATCAATCAATCAATCAATCAATCAATCAATCAATCAATCAATCAATCTATCTATCTATCTATGCTATTTTCTAACAAAAACCCACTTTAAATAAGAATAAGCAATTTATAATTTATAATTTTATAGGAAATAAAGAGTAGGCAAGATATTTTATTGCTAAGATATAATTTTTGGTGCAAATATGGATATTCCAAATGCAGCTTCTATCACAAGGAGGAAGTTTATAGAGATTATAGAGATTCCCCTAAAAAAATCCCACTGAATATATGACCTTAAGCCAAACACACTTCCCTAAACACAGGTTACCTAATAGATCCTCATCTGTTCCTACTAACCTCAGCTTGACATATCATTCCAAAAGTCCACACCACATCTGCATTTCAGTGACACTCACAAATTGAAAAGTAATGTATAGAATATAGTACTGGGGTTGAGTTTATACGCACTGGGCAGTACTGTGATGTGTACTTTATTGGACACATTAATTATTAAATTCAGGTGTTGCTGGTTAAAAAGAAACTCAGATGGCAAGATGTGCACAGATCTAACAAACTTCTTTTTTCTATGTATGACACACTCATGATTTTCATTTGCCTCTTTTGCCCCTAGTGCAGTACTTCTCTGAGGCGGGGGCGCGGTTTGATGCCAGGGGGCGCACGTATGACCCTGGGAAACATGCTTTTCTGCAATAGTGTACACGAATTAAGTGTAATTGCACTCCAGTAGTTAACAGTGGCGCTCTCATTGTCGCGCTATGATGGAGCGGTTTTTCGCACGAGCAAACGATATGAAGTGCAATAAACAACCCCTCAAGAAACAACACAGAAAAATTTCTAACAAGAACGAAGAGAGAGGTGGAAAGAGACGGAGATATTAAGGCATAAATAAGTTGAATGAGTTTAAATAAGGATGTACAGTATTATTTTTAAATTTCAGGCACATTGGTGCACTTTAAATATTTTCTGTTACAGATTAAAAAACAATGTTAATGAAGTTTTTATTTATTGTACTTTGAAATATATTTCTTTCTTTGTTAGGGTTTTAATATTAATAAATATACAATGTTATGCAGAGGTGTACTAATAACAATTTTATAGACAAATAATACTATTTATAGTCACTCGCGGGTCAGTGGTGTGTGTGTGTGTGTGTGTGTGTGTGTGTTTCTTCCTAGAGGGGGCGCCACAGAATATCACTGAGAAGCACTGCCTTAGTGGCTAAATGGCTATATATGCTTTTTAACTTGTGGTAATTGGAAAGTCCCTACTTTCTCGGATCTGGGACTGTGTATTGAGTATTTAATAGCATCTGATTAAAAATGTATGGCCAAATAAATAGATACCCTCCAGTTTATTCATTGATTTATTTACATCCCACAAATCAAGCAAGTTACCTTTTTGTGTGTAGTATTGTGGAATAATAGGCTGGCATTTAATAGTTTTGTTTGAATTGTTATATGATAAATGTGGTTTTATTCATTCATTTTCTGAGCTGCTTAATCCTAATTAGGTGAGGGCAGAGTACACACTGGACAGCTTGCCAGGCCATTGCAGGGCAGAAACACACTAACAGCTAAGCACGCTAGTCTTTATGAAATTCAGCAATGCTTCTTTTACATGCCTTTCTCCATAGACAGTGACAGCCATGATTGGCCTTTGATAACCCAGTTATCTGTACTGGGGACAGTGACAACCTGTTGAGAATGGGGCTTAAAAACCCAACTGTTGATCAGTGAACCAACACTTTACCACAAGGCCACCACTTCCCCCTGTGCTGTTGTTGTTGTTGTTGTTGTTGTTGTTGTTATTATTATTATTATTATTATTATTATTATTATTATTATTATTATTATTAACAAACTTCAACAGCACACTGAAATCATAATCCGTTTATTAATTCATTCATCTTCACTAACTTCTTTGGTCAGGTTCATGGTGAATGTCAAGCCCTATTCTGGAAACAATCAGTCGGAAGTTGTCATGAGATTTTCTTTCAGCTTTTCCCTTTTCAGAGGTCGCCACAGCGAATGATTTTCACGTTTGATTTGGCATAGATTTTTACGTCAGATGCCCTTCCTGACACAACTCTTTGGCATGGGACAGAAACACGCTGACGGCTTTCAGCTACTCTTTACCAAAGTCAACAATGGTTCTTTTACATGAACCTCACTCCACAGACAGTGAGAGACATGGCCTGCCTTTGTTAGCTGCACTGGGGGACAGTTACAACCTTGTGGAGAGTGGGACTCAAACCCCCAACCTTAGGATCAGTGATCCAGTGCCCTATACCACCAGGCCACCACTGCCCCAGTAGGAAGACACAATCACACATTCATTAATACCAAGGAGATACAGTATTTTAAAGAGGGGCAGTGTAGACATGGTGGTAAGGTGCTGGATTACTGATCCCAAGGTTGCAGGTTCAAGCCCCACTGTGAAAATTTGTCACTGCTTTCCCCACAGTGCAGCAGCTTGGTTATCAAAGGCTGCCCATATCTCTCATTGTCTGTAGTAAGAGGCATGTAAAAGAACCATTTCTGACTTTTATCAAGAGTAGGTTACATAGCTGTCAGTGTGTTAAGCAGTTCACATGGATGGATGAAAATTTTGATTAGCTTGTGTTTTAGTTGGTGGGAATGAAGAACTTGACTTACAGTGGCAAACCTTTACCTGAACTCCGGATCTAACACAACCTGCTTATATGAAATGTGAATTTTTTTCTTTTAGATGTCAGTCACGTAAACTGTGGTACAGACTGTGTAACCAGTACAATTATTGAATATCTAAATGTTCCATTTCCTCTTGGTGGTATTCACATTCACAGGACACACACACACACACACACACACACACACACACACACACACACACACACACAATCTATATTACAAACACTAAAAAACAACTATAGATAGATCAGAGTCAAATTTTTCCTTTTTAAAGGCTGTTGTGGGACAAGTTACAAATATGCCAAGCAGAACATGTCATTGCGTTCCATAATACTGGAGCAACTCAAAAGGATTTAGTAGCGAACTTTGAAATGCTGGGACTTTCCCCTTTTCGGTTTCAACTTCTGTACGCAATCACTTTCCACAAAGGGGGGAGGATGGGGGATTGCATCATCAGCCAAGTACATGGAAGTTATGAAAGCACATAATGACTCAGAAGTGATATGTTCCCTTTTGTCACTTCCGGCTGTGTGCCTGGATCAGAATCAGGAGACATGCATTATCTTTCTGGGAATTGTCTGAAATTTTAAAAAATAATGGATAGGATAACCAACTATGCTTTATCTGTCACCAGTAAGGTTATACATGTATGGAAGAAAAACAATGGAAACTTAGACATTGCAAAGCAATGTATATTCATTCATTCATTTTCTGAATCGCTTAATCCTATTTAGGGTTGCAGGGAAGCTGGCACCCATCTCAGCCAACTCAGGGCAAGGGCAGAGTACACCCTGGACAGCTTGCCAGGCCACCAACACCATGCAGCTACTCCTGACTGATGAAAGTCAGCCAATGATTCTTTTACATGGCTCACACCATAGACAGTGAGGGACATGGTTGGCCATTGATAACCCAGTTAGCTGCACGGGGCAGTGACAACCCATTGAGAGTGGGGCTTGAACCCCCAACCTTGTTATCAGTGATCCATTGATCAGTGATCCAGCACCTTACCACACACACACACACACACACATATATATATATATATATATATATATATATATATATATATATATATTTTTTTTTTTTTTTCTTCTTTTCCTTTCGGAATACATGTATATAAATTTATATATAAAATGTGTGTATGTGCCCTGTGCATGTGAATACTACCAAGAGGAAATGAAAAATACAGGTGTTCCATAATTATACTGATTACATAGTCTGTACATAGCTCACGTGACTGAAACCTAAAAGAAAAAACAAATCACTTTATCATATAAGCAAGTTGTGTTAGATCTGGAGTTCAGGTTAAGGTGTATGTGTGTATATATATATATATACTAGTATATATATATATTTGCAACCTACAACATATCCCTGGGCATGGATCCAAACATAATTATCATTTCAAACTGTCTAAACAATAGCCTCTGTGTTTTCCAGTGTTGAGCTGGTAGAGCCTGTAGTTAAGTTTAGGGAAGGTGTCAGCTTTTTAAAATACTTTGTTCAGCTCAACTCATTCATCTTGTTGTAAACTTAGCAAGGGCCAAAAAATGGCACAGCATTTCAGAAACTTAATTTTATATTTATCTCAATAGTTATCACATTTACAAAACATTGCTTCAACTGGTTATTGTTCGGTTCTTCAAAATGATTCTAAGTTTAGGCTGGGTGAAGAAATGGGTGAAAAACATAAAATGAATTCTTCTGAATAACACCTATGCATATATAAAGTAGGCTGTTTCACTGTTTATTAGAATAGAATTTTACTGGGTAAAAGCATCCAAATAAAGATAAATAAAGACAATAAGAATAATATTGTGGCTAAATGCAAGTCAGTTTTTATTTACAGTAGTACCTTGACTTACGAGTGTCTTTTCCAACGATTTTTCGATGATATGAGCTTCGAGCCCACCAAAAATCTGCCCCATCCAATGAGCAAAATTTTGATTTACGAATTCTGCTGGGGAAATGAATTTTCCAGGCCGATTAGCCTTGTATTCTTCTGCTTGTATTCCTCTGCGCTCTGAGAACGCCTTGTGCAGTGCTCCCAAATATTTTCTTTGATGCTCCCAATAGGAAGAAAAAAAAACATTTCACGCCCTCCCCATCGCCCCGTGCGCAACTATAAATAGTGTTTACTGCACCTTATATTGTTTGCTCGGCGCTTTTTCCCTGCACCATAGAGAACACAGAGTGAGCACGTCACTGCCACCTATTGTAGTGGGTGCGGAATTATACTTCATTCTAAGCATGCTTCCCAGGGTCAGATGCACCCCCCCTGGCATCACACCATGTGCCTCTCCATTTGAGAAGCACTGGCCTTATGGGAGCTTACTATGAGCTTTTCCTTGCTGGCATTCATATTGTGCACATGCACAAAATTCTCCTCCTCCTCCTTCTCTGTCACGCACCACCTCATGCCTTCCCACGTGACATCTGTGCCACAGTCGATGATTGGAAGGGTTAGCTGACTTATTGTTTATTATTGTTTTATTATTATTTATTAATAATTATTATTAATGTGAATGTATATGTATTATTATTATTATGGAAGATTGATTTACATGTTTAGCTTTAATATATTATTTAAAATATACTTGTTTGTGTCAGGTTATATGAATTTGGGAATGGGTTGGAAAGAATTAATTGGTTTTCTATTATTTCCTATTGGAATTTTTATTTTATCTAACAAACATTTTGACTTATGAGCTTGTCTTGAGAACTGATTAATTTTGTAACTCAAAGTACAACTGTGTTTATTTAGGTCTTGCGGTAGCCTGGCTAGCTGTTCAGGTTGTACCCACCTTCGCCTGGAGTCGGCTGAGATGGGTACCAGCCTCCTTGCGACCCTAATTAGGATTAAGCGGTTCAGAAAATTAATATTTATATATTTATTTTATTACTTCACCTTTCTCTAACAGATTCATATCAATGAAAAGAATCAACAGACGCTGTGAAGACATGTCTGCTGAATGCGGAGGTGTGTTATTCCGGTATGTGTATGTGTTGTTTGCAGAGCAGTTATAAAAGCAAAGTTAAAAGCACCTTCAGATATCACGTCTTCTGGTTAATGCATACCACTGATGAATAATTATCACTTTTTTAAAGTACAGCATTTATTTTACATTCCTATGAATGATGACAAATATTACTCAGAGTAAATGATAATCTTGTATCACACACGTAGTAGAATCCCCCTCACTGTTGCTGTAGGGGTTCAGAAAAGTTTCCCATGTGATAAGTCGTCTTCAGTAAGAGATGAAAAAAAGAAAGGGAGAATGAAAAAAACCCAAACAAGACAAAACAAGACAGTGACGGATTTAAAAATGTGAGAAATTAAGTGTTAGACTTGTGACTCTTCTTAGACTTGTTCAGACGGAACATGCAGAAGATATTAAACACCTGTCGTTTAAATTAAATGACCCAGACTTTAAAACTATTTTATATTTAATTGCAGTACTGTCCCTAGTACATACAAGTTGTAATTCATTTATTATTCACTCGATAATTATTTATTTGTTTTTTCCTTTGTTTGTCTATTTGGCTGATGTCTCTATTTAAGTGGGTGGAAAAGGAAAATTTTCTTACAGCAACATTAAAAGAGCATTCCTATGAGACACTAATACATCAAACACACACACACAGCATTCATTCATTCATGCATTTCTAATTAGGATCACTGGGAGGCTGGCGCCCATCTCAGCCAACACTGGACAAGGGCAGAGTACACCATGGACAGCCAAGGCATCGCAGGGTAGAAACACGATGATGACACGGTTGGCTGTTGACAATCCGGCTACTACTAGGGCAGCAGTGTCAGCATGGTGACAGTGGGGCTTGATCTCCTGGATGAGTAATATAGCACCCTACGAATGGCAACCACTGCCTAATTACTCACACTAACACACAAACACACACACACACACACACACACACACACACACACACACACACACACACACACATACACAATGTGAAAGATTTCCTTTCAGCTTTTTCCCTTTATCAGGGGTCGCCACAGTGAATGATTCACACATTTGATTTGGCATAGGTTTTTATGTCGGATGCCCTTCCTGACACAACTCTTTTAACAAGGGACAGAAACACACTGACGGCTTTGCAGCTACTCTTTTACGAAAGTCAGCAATGGTTCTTTTACATGAACCTCTCACCATAGACAGTGAGAGACATGGCCCGCCTTTGATAACCCAGTTAGCTGCACTGGACACACACACACACACACACACACACATACACACAGTATAATTCATAATATAGTTGTAAGTGACTTCACGAAAGTCACAATTTTCCTAAAATTGTCTCTGGATACGAAACAAGTTCATGTTACGAAAGCGCCATCTTAAAAATTCAAACGTGCCATTCAAACATTCAAACAACAGTTGCTTCCCCATTGGTTGTCTCCCAACACCCCGCCCTACTGGCCTCCCACTCCACTCAAAACAAACCCCTATGACACATGAGACAACAAAGGAAGCAGTCTCCCTTGCCCGGACGCGGGTCACCGGGGTTCCCTCCTGGAGCCAGGCCCAGGGGAGGGGCTCGAAGGCGAGCGCCTGGTGGTCGGGCTTATGCCCATGGAGCCTGGCCGGGCCTAGCCCGAAAAGGAGACATGGGTCCGCCCTCCCATGGACCCACCACCCGTGGGAGGAGTTTTAGGGGTCGGGTGCAGTGTGAGTTGGGTGGCAGCCAAAGGCATGGGTTCTGTCGGACTGATCCTCGGCTACTTACTCTGACCCTCGGGACATGGAATGTCACCTCTCTGGCGGGAAAGGAGCCTGATTTGGTGCGTGAGGTGGAGAGATACCGATTAGATATAGTCGGGCTCACCTCAACGCATAGCTTGGGCTCTGTAACCATCCATCTCGAAAGAGGCTGGACCTTTTTCTATTCTGGAGTTGCTCATGGGAAGAGGCGGCGAGCCGGTGTGGGTATTCTTGTTGCCCCCCGTCTCGGTGTCCAAATGTTGGGGTTCTCCCCGGTTGACGAAAGGGTAGCTTCCCTCCGTCTTCGGGTGGGGAGACGGGTCCTGACTGTTATTTGTGCTTATGCACCAAATGACAGTTCAGAGTACCCACCCTTTTTGGAGTCTTTGGGGGGGGTGTGTTGGAGAACGCTCCCTCGGGAGACTCGCTCGTTGTCTTGGGAGACTTCAACGCCCATGTGGGCAACGATAGTGTGACCTGGAAGGGTGTGATCGGTAGGTACGGCCTCTCCAGTCTGAATCCGAATGGTGTTTCGTTGTTGGACTTCTGTGCTCGTCATAGTTTGTCTATCACGAACACCATGTTCGAACATAAGGGTGTCCATAAGTGCACTTGGCACCAGGACACCCTGGGTCGCAGTTCGATGATTGACTTTGTAGTCGTGTCATCGGACTTGCGACCATATGTTCTGGACACTCGGGTGAAGAGAGGAGCTGAGCTGTCTACCGTTCACTACCTGGTGGTGAGTTGGCTTCGGTGGTGTGGGAGGTTGCCTTCCAGACCTGGCAGGCCCAAGCGTGTAATCAGGGTCTGCTGGGAACGTTTGGCGGAGCCCCCTGTCCGAGAGGCCTTTAACTCCTACCTCCTGCAGAGCTACAACCACGTTCCGGAGGAGGCGGGGGACATGGAATCCGAATGGGCCATGTTTCGTGCCTCCATTGCTGAGGCGGCAGCCCATAGCTGTGGCCGTAAGGTCGTCGGTGCTTGTTGTGGCGGTAATCCCCGAACCCGGTGGTGGACACCAGCGGTGAAGGGGGCCGTCCAGCTGAAAAAGGAGGCCTTTTGGGTTTTATTAGCCTGTGGGACTCCTGAGGCAGCAAACGGGTACCGGCAGGCCAGACATGCTGCAGCCGAGGCTGTCGCAGATGCAAAATCTCGGGCGTGGGAGGAGTTTGGTGAGGGCCTGGAGAGTGATTATCGGTTGGCCTCAAAAAGGTTCTGGGCCACCATCCGACGCCTCAGGAGGGGGAAGCAGTTCTTCACAAACACTGTTTACGGTGGAGGTGGGGAACTGCTTACCTTGACTGGGGATGTTGTTGAGAGGTGGAGGGAATACTTTGAGGACCTTCTCAATCCCACCGACACGCCCTCCGTGGAAGAGGAAGACCCTGGGGGTTCAGGTGAGGGTCCGCCCATCACTGGAGTGGAGGTCACTGAGGTTGTCAAAAAGCTCCTCGGTGGTTGAGCTCCGGGGTTAGACGAGATCCACCCGGAATATCTCAGGGCTCAGGATGTTGTAGGACTGTCTTGGTTGACACGTCTCTGCAACATCGCGTGGTCATCAGGGGCTGTACCTCTGGATTGGCAAACTGGGGTGGTGGTCCCAATTTTTAAGAAGGGGGACCGGAGGGTGTGTTCCAATTATCGGGGAATTACACTCCTCAGCCTACCTGGGAAAGTCTATGCAGGGGTACTAGAGAGGAGGATCCGACCGATAGTCGAACCTCGGATTCAGGAGGAACAATGTGGTTTTCGTCCTGGCCGCAGCACTATTGACCAACTCTATACGCTCCACAGGATTCTGGAGGGGGCATGGGAGTTTGCCCAATCTGTCTACATGTGCTTTGTGGATTTGGAGAAGGCTTTCGACCGTGTCCCTTGAAAGATTTTGTGGGGCGTGCTCCAAGAGTACGGCGTTCCGGCTCCGTTGCTACGAGCTATTCGGTCGCTGTATCACCGGAGCCAGAGTTTGGTCCGTATTGGTAACAGCATGTCGGATTCGTTTCCGGTGGGAGTTGGAGTCCGCCAAGGCTGTCCTTTGTCACCGATTCTGTTCATAATTTTTATGGACAGAATTTCTAGGCGCAGTCGAGCCGATGAGGGGTTCTGGTTTGGTGGCCATCGAATATCGTCTCTGCTTTTTGCGGATGATGTTGTCCTTTTGGCTTCATCAAGTCGGGCCCTCCAGCTCTCATTGGAGCGATTCGCAGGTGAGTGCGAAGCAGCCGGGATGAAGATCAGTACCTCCAAGTCCGAGGCCATGGTTCTCAGTCGGACAATGGTGGAATGCACCCTCCGGGTCGGGAATGAGGTCCTGCCCCAAGTGGAGGAGTTTAAGTATCTTGGGGTCTTGTTTACGAGTGAGGAAAGGATGGAGCGAGAGATCGACATACGGATCGCTGCAGCCTCTGCTGTTAAGCGGTGCCTGTACCGGTCCATCATAGTGAAGAAGGAGCTGAGCCGCAAGGCGAAGCTCTCAATTTACCAGTCGATCTACGTTCCAACCCTCACCTATGGTCACGAGCTTTGGGTAATGACCGAAAGAACAAGATCACGGATACAAGCGGCTGAAATGAGCTTCCTTCGCCGGGTGGCGGGGTTCTCCCTTAGAGATAAGGTGAGAAGCTCCACCATCCGGGGAGAGCTCGGAGTAGATCCGCTGCTCCTCCGCATTGAGAGGGGCCAGTTGAGGTGGCTCGGGCATCTGGTTAGAATGCCCCCCGGACGCCTCCCTGGTGTGGTGTTTTGGGCATGTCCAACCGGGAAGAGACCCCGGGGTCGACCTCGAACACGCTGGAGGGACTATGTCTCTCGGCTTGTCTGGGACCGCCTCGGTGTCCCCCCGGGAGAGTTGCAGGAAGTGGCTCGGGAGAGGGACGTCTGGACCTCTTTGCTAAGGTTGCTGGACCCGCGACCCGACCCTGGACTAAGCGGAAGAAGATGATGATGATGATGATGATAATAAAATATGAAAGTGGGATTCGGTTGAGTGAAATCACAAAGGAGTATGGCCGAAACCCCTCTACAATCGGGACGATATTGAAGCAGAAGGAGGCATTAAAAGCGGAGATACAGTGACGGAGAAGATTATTTCGGAAAAAGCAACCGCCATATTTAAGGACCTCGTGAAGGAGGGTGGGGGTGAGGGTTCTTCAGACCAGCAACCCCTGGACTTTAAAGAACCCCATGGGTGGTTCGAGAGATTTAAAAAAAAAGTAAAAAAAGGTAAATAATTTTCTTTTATTTTTAACACATCATTCCTACATAATTCATACAAAATTGGTGTACTTTTATAATTTTAAAGGGTTTATGGGGTAATATTGGGAGCCTTGGAATGAATCACGTGTTTTACATGTAAACGCTGTTCAACTTACGAAAAATGCAGTTTACGTAAAAGGATTTCCTGGAACGGATTAATTTCGTAAAGTGAGGTACCACTGTAATAAAGTGGTGGCAGTGTTGCTCAGTGGCTAAGGTCAGGAATGAAGGTCAGGAGTTGAAGTCACAGTATCACCAAGGGCTCACTTTTGGACCCTTGAGCAAGGCCCTTAACACTCAATTTCTCATTTATTTTAAAAATGATAAATGTAAGTAAGGGTGTCTGCCAAATGCAATTGTCGTAAATGTACTACAAATTGAACATTAATTTTTGTGAGTATTCCTGTACATATTCTATGCTTTAATTCATTCAGAGAACGAGTCAATGGTTTTCATGTATCTGATTCAGCATGATGTTAATTCCTATCGTGTCACTCACTAAAATGGTAATGAAATAAAGGAACTGTTGATTGTAAAGCATGCATTGTCTATTGCACAATCACTACTGAAAAGTCCTTCATGCTTTTATAGACAAGTTTTCCAAGCAGTGGAGAAGCAAGAGGACTGAGACTAATAATACTTTTGGTAATTGTTCAATAAAAATAAACATCTATTTGCAACATTAATAATAATAAAGTGAATCTGAATTTGTATTTAAGGTGTATATTTAAATGTTTGAGTCAAATTGATTTGGAAAGTTATACAGAGAAAAATCATGATGTGCTCTAGCTTCACTCGAATCTCGGAAATTAAGTTTCACTATATTATCACCTTTATCTAAAATTTTTTCAAACTTGAACTCTGCTTAAGATATAATCTTGAGATTTTTCATTTCAGGGTTCTGTCCGTATACATGGAGCCTACATCTAGATTAACATTTTCAGTTTCAATTTTTCATCTTCAAACTCTCGCTCACACACACACACACACACACACACATCACAAACTCACTCACTCTCACTTTCACTCTCCCTCTCACACTCTCTCTCTCTCTCTCTCTCTCTCTCTCTCTCTCTCTCTCACACACGCACTCACTCTTGCTTTTACTCACTCACAGACACTCACACACATGCATACTCTCTCTCTCTCTCTCTCTCTCTCTCTCTCTCTCTCTCTCTCTCTCTCTCTCTCTGTCCCTTGCTCTCTCTCTCTCTCTCTCCTTCTCTTTCTCTCTCTCTCTCTGTCCCTTGCTCTCTTTCTCTCTCTCTGTCCCTTGCTCTCTCTCTCTCTCTCTCTCTCTCTCTCTGTCCCTTGCTCTCTCTCTCTCTCTCTGTCCCTTGCTCTCTCTCTCTCTCTCTCTCTCTGTCCCTTGCTCTCTCTCTATCTCTCTCTCTCTCTCTCACACACACACACACACACACACACACATACACGCTGCACACACACACACACACACACACACACACACATACACACACACACACACACACACACACACACACACACACACACACACACACACACACATACACACACACACACACACTCTTGTTTTTTACTCACTCACAGACACTCACACACATGCATACTCTTTCCCTCACTCTCTCCCGCACTCTCTCTCTCTCTCTCTCTCTATCTCTCTCTCTCTATATATATATATATATATATACACACACACACACATATATATATATATATATATATATATATATATATATATATATATATATATATATATATATATCTTGCACTTTTAAACTATGTGAATGTGATACTTAGTAAATACGGTATCCTGAAACATGTTCTACATGAACACAGGATAGTTATGAAATCTGTCATTGCTTTTCTATTCATATGAGAACAAGCCTGAAGTCAAAAGTCTGTACGGAGCTACGCACAACACACATGAATCATGAATGATGCATGACATCATTATTCACAAACAAAAACCCGGAAAAAGACTAAACTGTCAATCATAAATTACAAAAACATTAACCAGTTTGACCTATTGTGATGATTTCACTCTTATTAAGTGGATAGGCTTGAATCATCTCACCTGTTAATATTCTTCTTCCATCTCAATATTTAGCCTCGACCCCTGTATTTCAGCTAGACTGTAAACATAAATTTTATTCAATCACTTGAAGAACCACTTATTACTATTAGAGACGTTGGGAGACTGGAGCCTATCTAAACTGACTCTGGGCAAAGATGGGATACAACCTGAACAGCTTGCCAGTCTATTGCTGGGCCAACACACACAAAACAATTTACATTCACACTCACATCTTAAGGCAATTTGGAACAGCCAAGTAGCCCAATGTGCATGTCTTCAGACTGTGGGAGAAATCGGAGAACCTAAAGGAAACCCACACAAACACACTTGCACCAAAACTGGGACTCAAACCCAGGAGCTTCATGTTCCAAGGTAGAAGTACTAACCACTACACCACTGTGACGCTTGTTGTGGGTTTAATTCACATGAATGCTTGACTGTTTATACTGTTATGTTCTATTAAGCTCGGCTAGACAGGAACAGTTTCATCATGAACAAATATTATATATTCTCAACCAGAAACACAAAGCCTTTTGCCCCCTATTTCCAATGGAGCTCTTTTTCTGATGCAAGAAAACATTTCCGTCTCTGTCACTTTGTGATGTACTGATGATAGTCTCTAGATGAATAATTAACGAAGTCTAATGTTACCATTGTTCATTTAATTATTCCAGTGTATCTTATCACATGGATTTATATTTAAGGAAGGCTTTTATGTACTGTATAGGGCATGAATGTTTCAAATTGAAAAAAAATTACATATAATAATTATTGTTCCAACAGATGCTGAAAGAAAAAACAACAAACTGGCCCCTTCAAGTACTTTTTTGCAGACTGTTTGGAATTTTCATTGTATAAGTTAAATGAACTGGAATATGTACAGTCAGAAGCGCAACATCCTCAGGGTTAGTACTTTTCTAATACTACACTTGTTGACAGATGGATTGAGGGGTCAGTCGATATTGTTGTTTCTCTGTTTCCTTTGAAAGGAAACCCACATGTTCCATTTCTCTTTTTTGTTGAAATTAGCTTCAGCCTTAATTACTACTGCATTCTTTTGGAAATGTCTGATTAAAGCAACGTTAATGGTCAAAAAGCACATTTGTAGACTGATGTCATCAGTAACCTCACTGTGAACTAGACCTTCTGAACACAACATGAAAAAAGACACATAATGCGGTATATGTTTACTGTAAGGTTCAGTCTTCTTAACAAGGCAGTGTACACCTATCTACTCGAGATTTAAATATTTACTAACTCTGTATTTTAGGTTAGAGTTTTTGTAAAGTGTTTTTAAATACAGTATTAAATTGAAACAGCATGAGGCATTTTCACTGTGGTACATGAGTCAGTTCCTGTTAATGATAAACTCTGACATGATACACATCCTCTGTGTACATTATCTGAAAGGTTAGTAATACAGCAAGCATTTACAAAATTGCTAAAAAACATAAAATCAATACCAAAGAGAGCCAATACAATACAATACAATGCAACTTTGTTTGCATTTCACTCTACTGTACACATTTTACTGAATAGAATTACAATACAGTACTCAGAGGAAAAGCTTGAGTTAATATAGCTCATAGTTAAATGATCAACTATCTAAATATAGAGGAATTATCAGGAAATGCCCAGAGTGCAAATTAATTATAAGGGGTTATACATTAAATAGATAAAGTGAGAAAAGTAAATGCAGCTTGGTGAAAACACATCAGCATACAAAGGATATAATATACAAATAGCATATCAACAATCATAGCAAAGCAGCCAGCAGCTAAACGCAGCGAAGCAAAGCAGCACAAAACACACACATGCACACGTACATCACACACAAAAACAATAAATGGATCATAATCTAGCGACGCTCAAAAATATGATGAATGTTAAAGATTTCTAAGAGATTCATAAGTGGAAGTGGGGCCGGTGGCGTAGTGGTTAGGGTGTTGCGCTTATGATCGGGAGGTTGAGTTTGAATCCCACTGAGACCCTCACTGTGATAAGACCCCTGGGCAAGGTCTCAACCACAAGTGTGCCTCTGTTCACCCAGCAGTATAAATGGGTACCAGTAAAAATATACTGGGAAGGTAACCTGCGATGGACTAACGTCCCATCCAGGGGGAGTTGAACTCCTGGTAGCTTCATGCTATGGAAACTGGGGATAAGCACCGGCCTGATGAGGCTCAGGTGTAAAAACCCAACAGACTTTACCATAAGTGGAAGTCTTCTTCTTCTTTTACTTTCGGCTGCTCCCTTCAGGGGTCGCCACAGCAAATCATCCGCCTCCATCTCACCCTGTCCTCTGCATCTTCTTTTCTGACTCCAACGACGTGAAGGAAGACATGAAGATCGTCCACCTCCACCTTGAACTCTTCTGTCACACCGACAGCACACCTCACCACTGTCTTACATCTCTCATACATGTCCTGCACAACTCTAACATACTGCTCTGCCACCCCAGACTTATACCACAGTTCTTCTCTTGGCACCCTGTCATATGCTTTTTCCAGATCCACAAAGGCACAATGTAGCTCCCTCTGACCTTCTCTGTACTTCTCTATTAACATCCTCAAAGCAAACATTGCATCTGTGGTGCTCTTTCTTGGCATGAAACCAAACTGTTGTTCACAAATGCTGACCTCGGCCCTTAGTCTAGCTTCCACTATTCTTTCCCATAACTTCATCGTATCGCTCATCAACTTTATCCCTCTGTAGTTGCTGCAACTCTGCACGGCTCCCTTGTTACCATAAGTGGAAGTGCACTATCTATATTGCTGCCATACAAAGGTGGCAAAATGAATGCAAATAATATGATTTTGTTTTGCTTGCAAAGTTTTTAAGTGCGACTTACACTCTCCAGAGTTAATAATGCATATGAAAGGTATGGATATATATAAGATTATAATAAAGCTGTTTGATTTGGGAGAGAAAGACATAATTATACATTATATGAGCTTGGGTCAGTATTATAATGTGCTGATAATTGGCTTGCCAAATTGGGACTTACATTGATCAAATGATCTTTTAGTTGGTTGCAGGTGCTAGCTTTATCAGTATAACATTTGTTTTTATAGATTAGTTACATATAGATGAGGATTTGCTCTTCCCATTCATGAGAATTCCAATAAGCTTCCCAGTAGCTTTCAAGTTCCCCTTATACAATGCAAACTGGGATTTAAAGTACAGTACTGTTTTTCTTGCAATCAATTTTATTTTGTTTAATTTGTTACTATAAGCTTTAAATTGTTTTATTTTCTCAGAATCACCACTTAAGAAATGAGATTTAAATAGTTTATGCCTTTTTTAATTGAGATGATTATGCCCTTTGATATCCATGTTTTTTTTATTCATTTTTCTTCGAATTGGTGGTTTTCTTAAGAGGTGAATGTTTATCAGTTATTCTTTGCAAAGTATTGGCTATGTTGATCATACCTTCATTTACTCTGGAGTTTGCAAGAGCAATAAAGTCAATTTGATTGAGATCATCTATAAACGTTTCATTGGCAAAAGATGAATAATCTCTGTAGAATTTTTCTTGGATAATGTGAGGTAGCGAACAGGAAATTGTGTAAAAGCAGGGTAGGTGAGAGAAGCAATGATACAACTGTCCACACAGCTCTCTCTCTCTCTCTCTCTCTCTCTCTCTCTCTCTCTCTCTCTATATATATATATATATATATATATATATATAGGTCTGATCATGAAACTGGTACATTTACCAATCAATGCCAGGTGCACAATGAAGCACAGAATCAGCATGTGCACGGCAAAATTGGTAAATAAGCAACAGACTTAAAACAAGATAAATGATAAACATAACTTTTCCTGTCTATGTTACATGCTGCATCTTCTACTCCCATTGATTACTGATATATTGGCATTTATTGAGTTCAATTCAAATTGATTGTGAGAAAGCAAGTTTCCCAGTTGTTTTCAGGAACTTTAGATTCCAGGAGATAAGCAGTTTCAGTGGAAATAAGCAGCTACACTCGAGATAAGCAGTTTCTGATATCATCAAAACAGTTCATTTGATACCAACAAGCATTCATTCATTTTATGAACCACTTAATCCTATTTAAGGTTGCAAGGGGGGAGGGGGGTTGGTGCCCATCTCAGCCAACGCTGGGCAAGGGCAGAGTACACCCTGGACAGCTTACCAGGCCATCACAGGGCAGAAACACGCTGACGTCCATTAAGCTACTGTTGACAAAAGTCAGCAATGGTTCTTTTACAGCCGCACACCATAGGAAGTGAGAAAGACCTTTGATAACCCAGTTAGCTGCATGGGGGGGGGGACGACACAGCAGTGACAATCGTTGACAGTGGGGCTCTAATCCCCAACCTTAGTATCGGTAAGCCACCACCTTACCACCGGGCCAACACCACCTATCAACAAGCATACCGCAGGTAAAATTGCAGAGACAATTTTCCCAATTTGATTTTTGTTGCGTTTATTGTGTGAAACTCTTCTTCTTCTTCTTCTTTCTTCTTTTCCTTTCGGCTACTCCCTTCAGGGGTTGCCACAGCGAATCATTTGTCTCCATTTCACCCTATCCTGTGCATCTTCTTCTCTTACACCAATGACCTTCATGTCTTCCTTCACCACATCCATAAATCTTCTCTTTGGTCTTCCTCTAGGCCTTCTGCCTGGTAGTTCCAACCTCGGCATCCTACTACCAATATACTCACTATCCCTCCACTGTACATGTCCAAACCATCTCAATCTAGCATTTCTGACTTTGTCTCCAAAACCTCTTACATGTGCTGACCCGCCGATGTACTCATTCCTGATCCTATCCATCCTCGTTACTCCCAGAGAGAACCTCAACATTTTCATCTCTGCTACCTCCAGCTCTGCCTCCTGTCTTTTCCCCAGGGCCACTGTTTCTAACCCAGACAACATCGCTGGCCTCATCACCGTCTTGTACACTTTTCCTTTCATTCTTGCTGATACCTTCCTATCACACATCACACTGGACACTTTTCTCCAACCATTCCACCCTGCCTGCACATGCTTCTTCACCTCTTTTTCACATTCTCCACTGCTCTGGATTGTTGAGCCTAAGTACTCCACCTTTCTTATCTCTGTTCCCTGTAACCTCACCGTTCCTCTTGGGTCCTTGTTGTTCACACACATGAGTTCTGTCCTACTGAGGTGTCATTGAGCAAGGCACCTCAACCCCAACTGCTCTCTGGGCACCCTTAATTTCTGTGACAGCTCATTGCTCTGAGTGTGTGTGTACTCACTTTGGATGGATGAAATCAGAGGCAATAATTTCCCAATACAGTATAGCAAAAGCAAAACTAATGCACAGGTGTCCAGATTTCCCTTATGAAGTAGCAGGTGACAGTATATATATTGGCTTTTAGACTTACTCTTTGTGTTTTTTAATTGTCAATGTATTCACTTTTTTCTGTTTTCTCTGCTGCGTCTGAGCAGAAGATCCAGCACAACAACACAAGTCTTCTGAATGGATTCATACCCCACCTGTCATAAAGCTGAATAAAGGTGTACACTTCCTGAATCTGTGTAACTTTTATGCCCAGGAAGCTTTATGACATTGACGTATGTAAGGTGTGAACTCAACAAAAGTTGAATGATTAGAAAAATCCTGTTGAACAGCAATGTTTAATTGTTAATTAAACAGTAATTCAATTACAAGTAATTAGAGTAATTACTAATTTGCTGTGGCATCATTTCCACAGAGATAAGATTACATTCTGTACACATAACCTACATTCGTCATTTAAGACATGTACGGCCTGTGGAGATTTCACAGGACAAGACATGTCTTTAAAATTACGTAAGAGATCAGAAGTCATGGATTCATTCACATGTGTTGAAATTCACAGGAATTATTTAAGAACAGAAAAACTATCAAAGCCACTGTGAACATTTAGCTGCAGGTGTGGTTTTCAGCAATTCATCAGTTTTCCAATCCATTGGGCAGGTTTCCACTTGGGATTGGACAACTTTCAGTTGTGAATTGTCTGTACACGTTTTTCTACTGTGTGATGTTATGTAACTAAAGCTTGTATTTTTCCTCTTGTAACAGCCACATGATTCACACAAAACCACTTTATTTGTTAATGTCATCTCTGTTACTTTAATGAAGGATGACATGATAAATCAAATGAGTCGATTACAAATAAATGATGATGATCATATTCTTTGAATGGAGCCTTTGTTTAAATCATATATCTATAATCGGCTATGTGTTCTGTATGGATAATCATTAAATTTAACTATTATGCAGTGAAGGTGAAGTGCATGTTACTGGGTAGTCTTCTAAACTCAAGTCACATCTACCTTTACACAGACACATAAATTCAGTCCATCAGCTAAGACACATTAGGTCTCCAAATGTTCATTCATTCATTTACTCTTTCATTTATTCGTTTGCCAAATCACTTAATCCTAATAGGGTTGCAGTTGAGGCTTGAAGTCTATCATAGTCAACTGTGGGTAAAGTACGGATAGATCCATTTCTTTGGCTTGTGGGCGGAAATGCCATGCGAGTCACTACCCTACCGTGCCCCCAGATCTTCAATTGTTTGAGAGACATATTTTGAAAGTTGTCAGTTTAAAGAGTCATGCTTTGAAAGTGTGCAATTAGAATTTTTGGCTGGCTCATTAAACAATTATCAGGAACTGGTATTAATTCCTCCGGCTTTTTCATACATAAACAATGCAAGCTGACCTTGTGACCTGCCTTGTGTCCAGTTATTCAAGGATGGAAAATCCCATGGATGACCTCATTCAGGATAAAGCAGACTTTTGAAAGTCATTCCAATACCATGTTTATGTCTGAGGTCATGCCCAGATTTATTCCCGTGGGATGGGATGGGATGGGATGGGTCATCTACCATCAGTCCATAAGTACTTGCATAGTAACACAATTATTTTACCTAGATACCATACCACAAATAATTTGAAATAAAGCTATATGGACCTGACTGTAACTAATATATAGTGGTGCTTTTCTCAAGCCCCACCGTATGGAAACAAATCATGTGTAACTGAAATAAATAATACTGCATCTGGATGGATTATAAGCAATATATAGGAACTGCTTCATCCTGAATGAGGCTACTTCGTATTTCCCATCCTGGGATTTAAGGACACAAGCAGACATTGTGCTCATTGTCACACATACACACACACACACACACACACACACACACAGAAGAAGATATCAGTATTTAAATATCAAACTATGACGGGATAAATATGCCAGATAATAGAAGAATTTTCCATGCAAATTCTGCTTAGCATTAGTCACTTCACTTTCTCATGGCTATATATATATATATATATATATATATATATATATATATATATATATATGTGTGTGTGTGTGTGTGTGTGTGTGTGTGTGTGTGTGTGTGTGTATATATATATATATATATATATATATATATATATATATATATATATATAAACACACAGACTGATCAGTTATAAGTTTAAAAAACTGAGAGGTAAGTTAAATAATGTACAGTTTTTCTATGACCTTGAGTTATATAATCACTGACAGCTCACACAGTGCATATGGATCAAGTTTTTTTCTCTAGTGATGTAGCTACTAATGGTATATGAGCTGATATACTAGCAGTATATTAGCCAATAAGAATATAGAGTTGCTCATAGCCAGTAGATATACATAGAATAGTGAATATCACATTAGAATGTCATCTGTCTTGGAGTGGGTTGTATGAGTCATCAAATAAACAGCCAGTTCTCAAAATTGATATGCTGTAGGCAAGAAAAACAAGCAAGTGTAAAGATCTGAGTGACTTTTACAAGCGCCTAATTGTCATGGCGAGATGACTGGGGCAGATTCTCCTCAAATCCATAGGTCCTGTGAGGTGTTCCAGGTATGTAGTAGTATCCCCCAAAAGTGATACAAGGAGGTAAAAATGATATAGAAATGAAACAGAGTCACAGGCACCTTGAACTCAGGGCATGTATTGCATGGTGAGTAAAAGCTAGCTCGTGTGGTCTGAACCCACAGAAGAGAACTAATGCGAAACTAATGTCTCAGATGTTCTTTCCGGATATGACAGAAGTGTGAAAAACACACGGCGCATTGGAGATTGCTGCATGTGAGACCGGATAGCTACAAACCTGTCAGAGTACAAATGTCCATTCCTGTCTAACAAATTACATTTTCTTTTATTGACAGCTGATTGCAGATATATTACTTCAACACCCTTTAATGGGAATGGTGTTCCTTAATAGCAGCAGGATTATGCACTTGGCCATGACGAGCAAAATGTTTAGAAATGGTTTGAGGAAAATTGGCATACAAATTCCACAACTGTGGGATGTCCTGGACAAACCAGTCCAAATTACTGAGGCCCACCTTGCAATATACAGAAATTAAAATATGTACAGGAAGCATGATGGCACAGTTGTTAAGTCACATCTGCCTCACATCTAGAAGTTCAGGTCCTGGACTCAGGTGTTTCTATTTGGAATTTGCATGTTCTAGCTGTGCTTGCATGGGTTTCCTCCAGGCACTCCTGTTTCCTCACACAGTCCAAAGACATGCTCATTATACTAAATGGCTCTTTCAAATTGCCATTAGATGTGAGTGTGAGGAGTTGTGCGTGTTAGCTCTGTGATGGGCTGACAAGCTGTTCTCAGTGTGAGGCTCCCACCATAGGCATAGACTATGAATACAGAATATTAAAGTATATGGACATTGATTTAAGGTAGGTGAACATTCATATACACTTGTTCTAAAAACGGACTGTGTTGCGTCATGATAACGAGAGTCTTTTCAATGTCAGGAAATCACCATCTGGCTTTAATGTTTGCAATAGAAGCTGCAGATGTTGAATTTATTATAATACCTACATAACACTGCACCAAATAGCCTATTCATTTTTATGCATTTTTGAGGGGCAGTGGTGGGCTAGTGGTAAAGGTGTTGGATCACTGATCCTAAGGTTGGGGGTTTAAGCCCCATTCTCATCTGGTTGTCACGGTTCCCCCAGTGCAGCTAACTGGGTTATCAAAGGCCAGCCACTGTCTATGGTGAGAGACATGTCAAAGAACCATTGCATAGCCATCAGCATGTTTCTGCACTGCGATGCCCTGGCGAACTGTTCAGGGTGTACTCTGCTCTCTCCTGGTATCGGCTGGGATGAGCATCAGCCTCCCCGTGACCCTAATTAGGATTAAGCGGTTACAGAAAATGAGTGAATGAATGCCGCCATGAAGGGTGGGATGGGGGGCGGCACAAGCCAGGGCTCTCAATCATGTCGGTCCCAAGCCCGGATAAATGCAGAGAGTTGTGTCAGGAAGGGCATCCGATGTAAAACCTGAGCAAGTTCAAATATGTCTGTCTGTCTTCCTTTCGGCTTTTCCCCTTTTACTCGGGAGTCGCCACAGCGAATCATTTGATTCGCACGTTTGATTTGGCAGTGCTTTTTATGTCGGATGCCCTTCCTGTCATAACCCTTTAAGCAAAGGACAGAAACACGCTGACAACCTTGCAGCTACTCTTTACGAAAGTCAGCAATGGTTCTTTTACATGCCTCACACTATAGACAGTGAGAGACATGGCCCGCCTTTGATAACCCAGTTGGGGGGGGGGGGAGCAGTGACAACCTTGTGGAGACTCGAACCCCCAACCTTTGGATCAGTGATCCAGCGCCCTATACCACTGCCCCTGTAAATCACAAATATTACCTCCATACCGGATCAGTCGAGGCCTGGGTTAACAACGACTGCCATCAGTGCTGTTAACCAACAGGTTGCTCTTGGAAATTGGACTACTGTTGGTTGAAGAAGGAGAGGCGGGAGGCATGTCCAGAGACGTAGAGAGAAGAGGAAAAGCATGAGTCTAGGACTGAGAGTAGGGACTTTGAATGTTGGAACTATGACAAAAAAAGGTAGAGAGCTGGCTGACATGATGGAGAAGAGGAAGGTTGACATACAGTGTGTTCAGGAGACCAGGTGGAAAGATAACAAGGCTAGAAGCTTAGGAGCAGGGTTTAAGCTGTTTTTTCATGGTGTGGATGGGAAGAGAAATGGAGTAGGAATCATCTTGAAGGAGGGGTTTGTCAGGAATGTTCTAGAAGTGACAAGAGTGTCAGACAGAGTGATGATTCTCAAGTTAGAAATTGAAGGCATGATGTTCAATGTTGTGAGTGCTTATGCCCCACAGGCAGGACGTGAGCTAGAAGAGAAGGAGAGATACTGGAATGAGTTGGATGAGGCGACGCAGAGTACCCCCAGAGGTGAAAGAGTGGTCATTGGTGCAGACTTCTACGGACATGCTGGTGCAGGCAACTGAAGGAATGAGGAAGTGATGGGCAGGTTTGGTATCCAGGACAGGAACACAGAAGGACAGATGTTGATAGATTTTGCAAAAAGGATGGAAATGGCTGTGGTGAATACTTTCTTCCAGAAGAGACAGGAGCATAGGGTGACTTATAAAAGCTGAGGTAGGAGCACACAGGTAGACTACATCTTGCGTCGACGATGAAATTTGAATGAAGTCAATGACTGCAAAGTAGTAGTGGTTGAGAGTGTTACCAAACAGCATTGGATGGTGGTGTGCAGGATGACGTGAGGAAGGTGAAGAAAGCAAAGGCAGAGCCTAAGACAAAGTGGTGGAAGCTGAAAAAGGAAGAGTGTCATGTTGTGTTCAAGGAGGAGTTGAAACAGGCTTTGAGTGTTCAGGAAGTGCTTCCAGATGACTGGACAACCACAGCAAATGTGATAAGAGAGACAGGTAGGAGAGCACTTGGTGTGTCCTCTGGAAGGAAAGTAGATAAGGAGACTTGGTGGTGGAATGAGGAAGTGCAGGAGTGTGTACAAAGGAAAAGGTTAGCTAAGAAGAAGTGGGATATTGAGAGGACTGACGAGAGGAAACAGGAGTACAGGGAGACACAACATAAGGCGAAGGTAGCAGTGTCAAAGGCCTAACAGAGGGCGTTTGATGACTTGTATACTAGGTTGGACAGTAAGGAGGGAGAAAATTATTTATACAGGTTGGCACAGCAGAGAGATAGAGATGGGAAGGACGTGTAGCAAGTTAGAGTGATTAAGGACAGAGAGGGAAATGTATTGACTGATGACAGAAGTGTGCTGGGAAGATGGAAAGAGTACTTTGAAGAGCTGATGAATGAGGAAAATAAGAGAGAAAAAGAGTAGAAGAGGTGACCATTGAGGACCAGGAAGTAGCAAAGATTACTAAGGGTGAAGTGAGGAGGGCATTGAAGAGGAAAGAAGAGTGGAAAGGCAGTTGGTCCTGATGACGTACCGGTGGAGGTATGGAAGTGTCTCCGTAAGGTAGCAGTAGATTTTCTGACAAGAATATTCAACAAGGTCTTAGAGAGTGAGAGGATGCCAGAGGAATGGAAGTGAATGTGATGGTGCCCATTTTTAAGAACAAAGGAGACGTACAGAGTTGTGGCAACTACAGAGGGATAAAGTTGATGAGCCATATGATGAAGTTATGGGAAAGAATAGTTGAAGCTAGACTAAGGGCAGAGGTCAGCATTTGTGAACAACAGTTTGGATTCATGCCAAGAAAGAGCACCACAGATGCAGTGTTTGCTTTGAGGATATTAATAGAGAAGTACACAGAAGGTCAGAGGGAGCTGCATTGTGCCTTTATGGATCTGGAGAAAGCATATGACATGGTGCCAAGAGAGGAACTGTGGTATTTCATGAGGAAGTCTGGAGTGGCAGTGAAGTGTGTTAGAGTGGTGCAGGACATGTATGAGTGATGTAAGACAGTGGTGAGGTGTGCTGTCGGTGTGACAGAAGAGTTCAAGGTGAAGGTGGGACTGCATCAAGGATCAGCTTTGAGCCCCTTCTTGTTTGCTATTGGTAAGGACAGGCTGACAGACGAGGTTAGACAATAATCTCCATGGACTATGATGTTTGCAGATGACATTGTGGTCTTTAGTGAGAGCAGAGAACAAGTGCAGGAAAATCTAGAGAGGTGAAGGTATGTCCTGGAAAGGAGAGGAATGAAGGTTCGCCTCAGTAAGACAGAATACATGTGTGTGAACGAGAAGGACCCAAGAGGAACAGTGAGGTTACAGGGAGCAGAGACAAAGAAGGTGGAGGATTTTAAGTACTTCGGCTCAACAATCCAGAGCAGTGGAGAGTGTGGAAAAGAGGTGAAGAATCATGTCCAGGCAGGTTGGCATGGTTGGAGAAAAGCGTCCAGTGTGATGTGTGATAGGAAGGTATCGGCAAGAACGAAAGGAAAAGTGTACAAGATGGTGATGAGGCCAGTGATGTTGTATGGTGTAGAAACAGTGGCACTGAGGAAAAGACAGGAGTCTATTTAGGAGTAACAAGGATGGATAGGATCATGAATGAGTACATCAGAGGGATAGCACATGTTAGAGGTATTGGAGAGAAAGACAGAGAGGCTAGATTGAGATGGTTTGGACATGTACAGAGGAGGGATAGTGAGTATATTGGTAGTAGGATGCTGAGGTTTGAACTACCAGGCAAAAGGTCTAGAGGAGGACCAAAGAAGAGATTTATGGATGTGGTGAAGGAGGACATGAAGGTCATTGGCGTAAGAGAAGAAGATTCAGAGGACAGGGTGAGATGGAGGCAGATGATTTACTGTGGTGAACCCTGAATGTAACAGACGAAAGGAAAAGAAGAAGAAGAAGAAGAAGAAGAAGTGGAAGAAGAAGAAGAAGAAGAAAATGAGTGAATGAATACATTCTTTAGAGAAACTATGATGAAACTCAAAGGTTACACATAGCAGCCATTTCACTGAAGAATCTGGTTCACAAAACCACTTTTAATACCAAAGACAAAAAGATTTATCTTTACCCAAAGGCTAATTGCTCATGAGTCAGAACAGCAAACAGCACTTTATCCATCTCAGTAATCTATTACAAATATATCAGAGTTTTGGTGTAGGCTGAATGAATGCACCTATTCAGCTTTGCCATTTCTGAAATCCCAACTGAAATTTAGTGAATGCTCCCTGCTATACAACATTTCCTGCTGCAAAATTTCCTGCTGCATATGATTTTTCCATGAGTGTGATTTTCATTATAGATCACTGCAGGTTTCCAATCCCTATATATATACTGTATATATATATATATATATATATATATATATATATATATATATATATATATATATATATATACACACACACACACACACACTAGTATATATAAATTCCAGTCTGAGAATGTGTGCAGTGGATCAAATACATTGTTAATCAGAATCTTCCTTGTGAACCTTCCACCACGTCATCTGTTCGTTGATTTTTGATATTATCTGTTATATTCTCATTCTCAAGAATGTGGCTACATTCTGTACAGTTCTGTCCGTTTTTTCGTGACTAATGGTTTATTAGAGAATTCAGATGCTCAGATTCTTTTTTTTGATGCACATTTCATAGTTTGTATTATCTACCTTCATACAACGTGAGGGCTTAATAGAGTTGATAAAATTGATTGAAATATATGACCGATAGTATACATTACTTTAGAATGGTGTTATCTGATTATTTTGCTCTCTGGAATTAATATATTCGGACTCAAAAATTCTAATGAAATATATAGAAAGGGGGGCGGGGGGTGGGGAGCGGGACACAATTTTATTCATCAGATTGATTGCTGCCCAGTGTCACCACCTGCTCCAAGTGACCCTGACAGACTATGAATGAATGCAATTTTGAGTCAAGTGGTTTTTCTGGGGATTTTTTTCGGGGTTTTTTAAGGTTCTTGTCTAGAACTTTTTCACATCACTGTCCCAAATTTAGCAGTACTGATTTACTTCTTTTTCTCTTTCACAGTTTAAGGAAGTTTATACACAGACAGACAGAGACACACACACACACACACACACACACACACACACACACACACACACACACACACACACACACACACACACACACACAAACTTTTTTGAGATATGTTGACACCATGAAATTTAAAATCATAATTTTTCCCTTTAAAAAAATACATTTTCTCAGTTTAAAATTTTGATCTATGTTCTATTAAGGAATAAGATATTGAAATTTGGCACTTCTACATCATTGCATTCAGTTTTTATTCACAATTTGTAGAGTGTCCCACATAAAACCCACAACCCCCTACAAAAATTATGGAATCACTGTTCTTGGAGGATGTTCATTCAGTAGTATAATTTTGTATAGAAAAGCAGATCACAGACATGACATAAAACTAAAGTAATTTCAAGTGGCAACTTTCTGGCTTTAAGAAACACTAAAAGAAATGAAGAAAAAAAAAATGTGGTAGTCAAAAACAGTTACTTTTTGACCAAGCAGAGGGGAATTATTTATGAAATCATTCCATTTTGAGGAAAGAATTATGGAATCACCCTGTAAATTCCCCATTCCCAAAACTAACACCTGCTTGCAGATTAGATCTGCTTGTTGGTCTGCAGTTAAACAGGAGTGATGACACCTTGGATAGCTGTTGCACCAAGTGGACTGATATGAATCATGTCTCCAACATGAGAAATGTCAATCGAAACAAAAGGAGAGGATTATCAAACTTCTTAAAGAAGGCAATTTATCACGGAATGTTGCAAAAGATGTTGGTTGTTCACAGTCAGCGGTGTTTAAAAGCTGGACCAAGTACAAACAACATTGGAAGGTTGTTAAAGGCAAGCATACTGGGAGACCAAGGAAGACATTAAAGCGTCAATACAAAAAAACCAGAAAATGTACAAAGATGTCACATTGAATACAGAGGAAAGAACTTGGTTGTTTGTGGATGACATACACCAAAAAGCTCTTCCTCTTAGTGGATTCTCCAGAGTTAATCAAAGCAGGAAATATCCCACAGTATCGGCTTGGTTAATTATACCTCTGACATAACTACAGGTATGGCAAAGTGTGTCTGTACCACAAAAATATACTACACTGTTGGCACACCCAAATGTATGATGGGAAAAAAAATAGCAAAATTTGAGATAGAGCGGTAATAGAGTGACTCCTTACTGAAATATTTTTGATAAGAGTGAAATTTTTTTGAAAGGTCACTGGATGTTCGTAAACAATTTGGTGGTGACAGCATTTTTCCATTTATTTAATGCTTTTTCAGAAATTGAATTCATTCAGCATGTGTGCTATTTGTTTCTTTGTTTATTTATTTTGTCACACAGCTATTTACCGTTGTACTGTTGTCAAAATTAATATGCACATTACTGTTTATAATCTGGGACGATGATCTCGGATTTGGCCTGTCAGTTCATTTGATTTCGATAATCTATATCTTAGGCCTCCTAAAGCAGATAAAATGGCTCGGCTCAAGACTCAGAAATCACAGTCTTTTAAATGTCACAGAATGTAAAGAGAAACTAGCTGATGCAAAACTTAAACAGAAACATGAAGGTTTAAAAAATAATCCTAAATTTGAACCGGACCACTCCACTGCCTTAAAGGCCCGGATGGAGAAGCGGTTGCAATCAGCCGGTTCAGCTACATAAATGAGCGGCTTTACACTCCAACAAGTGGCAAGGCCAGACATATATTTCAGCAGAACCTGATGCAAGCATAATTTACCATAGCGGCTACGCTGAACAAGTGACACATTGGCCTGTACACCCAGTGGATCGCATCATCTCCTATATTCGTAAAAGGTGAGAGAGGTATTGATTTTTATTTTTAAAATTTATTTTAAGGTCTCAGGGATCCTCATTTAAATCTCTGGGTTAATTTTTTTTTCTCTTTTGGCTGGTGCACAGTCAGGTGGTACAAAAGGCTCCCAGATGCATCTGTTTTTATTTTTGGGACTAGTGAGTTGTAGATACTTCGAAATCTACAATCCAGTTCATGCCACAGCCATCCATGGACAGGAGTCCACAGGAGCTAATTTACCAAGCTCTCACTGGATGGAGGGATGGCATACTCTCACTTCCCTGTCACTCATAAAGATCGCCAGCGAATCACAGGCTAATTCGTACGAGGGAGCAGATAGCGCTTTCCCTCTCCATGTGTTAACTGTCACCAAAATGTGCATGGCGCAGATGTTCAAAAAGAGGCATGTGGTAAGCATTGCATGTCACAAAGGGGGCGTATTCATGCTTTCATCCCTCCTTTGATGGATGAGAATCGGATACAGAATCCAAAAAAACCCCCAAACAAAAAAAAAGGATATTTCAGTGTTTAATGACTGTGTTCAGTGAATCCCGTGGTTGTGGCAGTAAAAGGACCGTGGTTAGATTTTAGTGTTGTAACTCGATGTTGAAGCAAGAGGACTCTATCCATATATAAGATATGTGGTTTTTTAGGCTCACCATCCATGTGTATCACACTGATTCACACATTGAAATGCAACCTCGTGTCACATGTTACAGCATCCCACAGCATTCAGAGTTTGTTCATCAGTTCATTTTCTGTAATCGTTTAATCCTAAATAGGGTCGCGTGGAGGCTGGCGCCCATCCCAGTCGACTCCACGCGAGGGCAGAGTACACCCTGGACAGCTCTGGATGCTGACGGCTTTGCAGCTACTCTTGTTGGAAGCCAGCAATGGTTCTTTTACATGAACCTTCCACCATAGACAGTGAGAGACATGGCCGGCCTTTGACAACTCAGTTAGCTGCACTGGGGTGGCAGTGACAACATGTAGTGAGTGGGGCTTGAACCTCCAACCTTAGGATCAGTGATCCAGCACCTCTACCACTAGGATACCACTGCCCAGAGATTGATTATTTGAAAAAAAGCACACTGCGAGAACTAACTTCAAACTACATCATTTTCTAAATATATAAAAGCACCAAAGCATAGCGAGATAAAAACCTCCATAATAAGAGCCTCCGTGTTCGGTGATGTACCTGTATTCACGCGGAAAAAACATCTGAAGTTCAGATGCATGACTGAAAATATGGAGCCATAACATGATCTCATTTGAAATGTCATATCTGTTTGTGTGCAAATTCTAATGCCAAGAGTTTCTGTTTTAAACAATGTTATGGTTCTTTATTGAGGGCAGTGGTGGTTTAGGGGTTAATGTGATGTATTGCTAATCCAAAGATCAGCGGTTCTGTCATCACTGCTGGGCCTTGAGCAAGACACTGAACCTTCAATTGCTCAAGTTATGTTAAAAAAATGATAATTGTAAGTCGCTCTGGATAAGAGCATCTGCCAAATGTTGAAAATGTTATTTATTAATTTATTACTGTTAGTTTACCAGTTCAGAGGTGGCCTGGTGGTAAAAAGTCCTGGATCGCTGATCCTAGGGATGGGGGTTTGAGTCCCATTCTCCACAAGGGTGTCACTGTCCCACCCCAGTGCAGCTAACTGGGTTATCAAAGACCGGACATGTCTCTCACTGTCTATGGTGAGAGGTTCATGTAAAAGAACCATTGCAGACTTTCGTAAAGAGTAGGCCGTCACCGTGTTTCTGTCCCTTGCTAAAGGGTTGTGTCAGGAAGGGCATCCGACATAAAAAACTATGCCAAATCAAACATGCGAATCATTAATATGACTTCCATGAAGAAGGAGGCAGATGATTCACTGTGGTGACCCCTGAAAGAAAACAGCCGAAAGGAAAGGAGAAGATATCTTAATTTGTACTACAGTTCCATTTAGTCCTCAGGCAGTACATGATTAAATGTATGGTTTAAATAATGCAGAATGTGACGAGCTCAAATATAGTATTAATGAAGCAATTCAAGAAACCCCAGAGCAGAACATAAGCCAGAACATGGGCATCGGGATGAAAACGGGAAGTGTGAAGTGTCACATCTGCTTTCTATTTCGGCATTTTGCCTATTATAACTCAGACTGCTTGCTTTTTAAAATTTGAACATGATGTAAAATTAAATTTAAAATGATTAAAATGCAGTCTTGGTAAGGGAAAAACTGGTGTTAATTTAAATTTTTAATTTTGTTAGTATACTTTACAATATGTTCTCAAAATAAAGTCACATACTGTAACATTTTCATTGGAGTGTATTTAGCCTTGATCATGGCATGTAATCTCCATGATATTCTTGCTCCACTTTCTCAGGTCGAGGCTCAGAAACATTAATATTGAAATAAAATGTAGTCAGGTGATGAGCTGAATGGATTGAATGAACAGATTATCACATCAAAGGACTTTTTCTGTCCTGATTGAACGGATATAAAATGGAGTCTCATACAGTGAAAGAGTGGTTCACAAACCATGAATAATTATTTTCACACCCCGGAGTCCTGAGCTTAATCCTATTGTCTTTGGGATGTGCTGGAGAAGCCTTTATGGAGTGGTTTATTGCCGTTAGCCTGGTTACAGCATATAATCGTCATGGCATTGCTTTAACGAACTTAAAGAACATAACATTTCATTTCATCCATCCACAGTTGGGATCATTTATCACCAATGCCTTTTCTTCTTCTTCTTCTTCTTCTTCTTCTTCTTCTTCTTCTTCTTCTTTTCCTTTCGGCTTTTCCCCTTTTCTCAGGGGTTGCCACAGCGAATCATCTGATTTGCATACTTGATTTGGCATAGGTTTTTACGTCGGATGCCCTTCCTGATACAACACTTTAGCGAGGGACAGAAACACGCTGACGGCTTTGCAGTGACTCTTTACGAAAGTCATCAATGGTTCTTTTACACGAACCTCTCACCATAGACAGTGAGAGACATGGCCCGCCATTGTTAACCCAGTTAGTGGCACTGGGGGATATATATATATATATATATATATATATATATATATATATATATATATATATATATATATATATATATATATATATATATATATATATATATATATATATATATATTGAACTTCTTCTTGAAGTCATCTCCAACACATCCCAAAAACGTCAAATAAGGTTAAGGTCAGAATGCTGGGGTATGTGAAAATGATTGCTCATGCTCCCTGAACCACTCTTTCCTTGTTTGAGCATCAATTTTATATGTATACCACCAGAAAATAAAAATTCAATTAATGTGATAACCTGCTCATTCAGTACATTCAGGCTATCAGCTGGCTTCATTTTATTGCCACATTAATTTTGCTGAGACTTGACTGGACCAACTGGAGCAAATAACATGCTGTGATCAAGGATAAACCAGGCAGAAGGCCTAGAGGAAGACCAAAGAGACGATTCATGGACGTGGTGAAGGAGGACTTTAAGGCAGTTGGTGTAAGAGAAAAAGATGCAGAGGATTGGGTGAGATGGAGGCATATGATTCGCTGTGGCGACCCCTGAAGGGAAAAGCCGAAAGGAAAAGAAGATCAAGGATAAACACATTCCATGAGAATATTAGAGTGTGCGACTTTTTGAGGGGCCGTCCAGTGTATTATCATTACCATTCATCCATTCATTAATTTTCTTAACTGTTTATTCCTAATTAGGGTTGTGGGAAGGCTGGCACCCATCTCAGCTGACTCTTGGCGAGGGCGGGTACACCCTGCACAACTCGCCAGGCGATTGCAGGGTAATCATTATTATTATTATTATTATTATTATTATTATTATTATTATTATTAATTTATTATTATTATTATTATTATTATTATTATTATTAATTTATTATTATTATTATTATTATTATTATTATTATTATTTTAGTCATAGTAGTGGTACTAATAGTGGTAGAAGTAGAATTCTTGTTGTTGATTGACATGAAAATGATGCATGCAAACAGTCTTCAATGGAAAGGATCCAGTCAAACCATAATCTTGGTGAGGACAAAGAAGTTACTGAAGATGAGTAAATTAATGAACATATGATTAAAAATAATGATCTGGGCATTAAGAACATAATGAATGGTCCAACAGTGGCTCCTTTTTCGGTGTTTTAAAGTTGGTTCCCAGTGGCTGATGTTGTTGTATTGATGCCACTCCTAGTTCAGATAAGTTTTCACAAATATGTGAAAGGTATAAAGAGGCACTGTTTGCACTTACACTAAATAATGCAGGTTGTAAACAGATACCTTGTTCTCCAATTAAAAGGAAGTGTTACATAAAACCTTTTTGTTAGGTTAAAATCAAAGGTAAATTACTAAATCTGAGACTCGCATGCCAAAGATATAATACTTGCCCAGCAGAGATCTTCTCCAGCTCTAATTACATTTGTCATCTAATTAACCTGATAAAACATATTCTATGAAATGCATATTTTAAGGTGTCTGTAATGATGCTGTGCTGATCTTCCTACTGAATTAATGCTAACTCTGATCATCTACACGCAAAGAAACATATCAACATCAACATACACAGAGAAAAATTATGGTCTTCAAAGGGATCCAATTATTTTTGAATACTCTGCAAATTTAAATTAAGTTATTTAAAATCAGTTATATTAATCTGATAATAAACATGTTAATTCATCTGATTTAAAACACAAACACACTTTGTATTTCATATTTAAAGAGCATGTTTAATGCACTTGATGGTATTTTGTTCTGGTGGGTAAACAACACAATAAATCCATATAAATTATACTTCATACATCCCAGTTAAATACATACAAACATCATATGAATATCATAACTTACAACCAGCTTCATAATCAGCTTCAAATAAATACAATAAATAGATGATTAACATATACACACAATGTTTACATTTTTGTAGATTCTTTGAATCCTCAAAATTCTCTGAGTTCATTTTGATGCAAAATAGTGTTTTGACTTGAACGCTCTTTTTTTGAAAGTTCACTCTGAATGAAGTGTCCCAAACAGCTTGTCCCAGTGTGTAAAGTATGGAGCATAGTTGGCCTTGAACTTCTGGTGATGAAGGTCATGGTGGGGTGCACCTCCATACAGTCCAAAAGGAACAAGTCTGTGTGTGGCCCAGGGCAGGTCATACCCACAGTGATCCTCGACAGACAGCCACATATTCAGGATATGAAAGAGCATCTCGGTGAATGGGTGGCAGCCAAGCAGCATAGGGTTCATCGCAGCGAAGAGACCAAGTGAGAGCGTCTCCCAAGCACCAGAGTGCTCTGTAGTGAGGGCGAAGGTGGATGTGTGCTTATGGTGCACCTTGTGAAACGTGCGGTAAAGCCACGGCACCTTGTGATGCAGCACATGCCAGATGAAGTACTGGAAATCAAAAAGCAGCAAACAGCTCACCAAGTGCCCGATGACATCGAGGAAAGCAGGAGCTTCTGCTGGATAGACGACAGGTCTCCAATACCAGTGCACAATGCTCAACGGGAAGATGTACATCACGTGATTGTAGAGAGAGACAGACAGACAGGTCCACATCATTCTCAAGGTGACTGGTTTGTTCTGGATTTTGTATCTTCTCACTTGCTCCACTCTGAAGGAAAGGAGGTCCAGAAGCACAAAAGGGAAACAAAAACTCAAGTAGACTGTCAATGAAAAAAGTACAGGAAAAAGTGGAGACCTTAACCAGGCCTTGTACTGTAGAATGCCGGTCCAGATCCCCTGGAGTGGAGACATGCTGCTCTGAGCATGTGTGAGCTCAGACCCATTGCACCAGATCTGTGTGAGCTGAGACATGCTTCTCTTTCTCTGTGTGAGCAGACTTGATTGTGAGCTGCTTGTTTTATAGACCTGGCAACGCCTACAGAAATTCTAAAAATAAACCTGGAAACTCCATTCACAGAAATTACCTTTATCGTGGGCAATTCATCAGTAAAATAATTTGAGGTCAATGTGTTATACTTTGCCAGCTTGATCTATAAAGCTATAAAGCAGGAATTTTCTTCAAATAGAATTGTACTTTTTGCTTACAGTACTACACTCTCAGGGAGAAATGGTACTAACTGCACCTTGTCAGGTTTCCGAAGTTTTATCCTCAAGCTTTTGTATATTTAAACTTCAGTATAAATCCTTTAAATCAGTGCTCATAGTGTACAAAAACTATATTAGTCATTTTCTAAATAAAATACAATCACAGTACAAAAAAGCTATTTTTAAAGATGGTGCACTATATCCAGGTGAAAGTCTCATATACGGCATATGTACTCTATATGTTCATCTTGAACATACAGTGACCAGCAGAAACAAATTAGTTGATCATTATGTTTTTTTGTGCATATAAAAGTGTATAAGATTACCGAGATATCTGTTGTACTTGTGCATACAGTTTGAGCTTTGATTAAGTGCTGGAAAGTAAGCTAATTATCGCCACCTGCTGGATTAAATATAATTTTTTTTTTACATTTTGAATGCATCCTTTCATTCGGGGCAATGGTGGTCTAGTGGTATAGGGCTCTGGATCGCTGATCCAAATGTTGGGGGTTCGAGTCCCACTCTCCACAAGGTTGTGACTGTCCCCCCCAGTGCAGCTAACTGGGTTATCAAAGGCGGGCCATGTCTCTCACTGTCTATGGTGAGAGGCATGTAAAAGAACCATTGCTGACTTTCGTAAAGAGTAGCTGCAAAGTCGTCAGCGTGTTTCTGTCCCTTGCTAAAGGGTTGTGACAGGAAGGGCATCCGACGTAAACACCTTTGCCGAATCAGATGATTCGCTGTGGCGACTCCCGAGTAAAAGGGGAAAAAGCCGAAAGGAAGACAGACAGACATTTTGAATGCATCCTTGACAGTAATGTGGGAAAAAAGGTAGAAGACAATAGAATCACCTGCCATATAGACACCATTTTATAGCCCTGTAGTGTGGGGCAGTGGTGGCCTCGTGGTATAGGGCGCTGGATCGCTGATCCTAGGATTGGGGGTTCGAGTCCCACTCTCCACAAGGTTGTCACTGTCCCCCCTGTTCAGCTAACTGGGTTATCAAAGGCCAGCCAGGTCTCTCACTGTCTACGGTGAGAAGCATGTAAAAGAACCATTGCTGACTTTCATAAAGAGTAGCTGCAAAGCTACGTCAGCGTGTTTCTGTCCCTTGCTACAGGGTTGTGTCAGGAAGGGCATCCGATGTAAAAATCTATGCCAAATCGAATGTGTGAATCAGATAATTTGCTGTGGCGACCCCTGATAAAGGGGAAAAAGACGAAAGGAAAAGAAGAAGTAGTCGCATCACTTAAACACGTGGTCATTTACCTGGAATGGGTCACTGGGACATTGGAGTCACTGGGAGGTTAGCACTTATCTCAGCCAACTCTGGGTGAGGCGGGGTACACCCTGGATAGCTTTCAGGCCATTGTAGGGTGGAAACATGCTGAAGGCTATGTAGCTACTCATTAAGAACGAGAGCAATGGTTCTTTTACAGGTGTTTCATAATCCGGTTCGCCGCACTGGGGGACAGCAGTGACGACTCGGTGATAGTGGGGCATGAACCCCGACCTTGGCATGAGTAATCCACCACCCTACCACCAGGCCACCACTGCCTATTTAATGGTTTATATGTAGACATTTTTACATATAGTTTTAGTATATACTGGAGGGGGGAGGAAACTATTGTACATTTTATTTATTTTACTTTTTGGAACCATAACAGAGATATTCCAGGTTAGCTGCACATACTGCAAGCAGAGATACTGTAAGGGTGGTTCGAGTGTCATTTTAAAAACATTCAGCTTTACAATCAAAGATGTAGATAGATAAAAGAGAAGCAAAGTATTTCATTGATTATTTTTAGGTATTCTAACAATGACAGAAGCAGCTCGGTGAACTCCACACACTCACTCAGTGCAAGTGCTGAATAACTAATGGGGCCTTTTGAACTCATTCAGATTTTCCGTATGTGCTTAACAGAAATATAAACAATCTCCACTGAACCAAATTTTAAACGCATCAGTTTGTATATTCTATAAACAATGAATAATAAACAAGCAATAATAGGGCTCAAAAAGTACAGTGAAAAAACAGAGACTTGAACCAGGTCTCGTACTGCAGGATACAGGTCCAGATTCCTTCAAGTGGAGACATGCTCTTTATCTGTGTGAGCAGACTTGCTGTGTCTGTGTGAGCCGATGGTTTTGATAGACCTGTAGCGACACCCACTAGTAGTATACAAAAAATTTGGAAACTCCAGCGCTCAGTGTCGCAGGTTTTATTCTTCCTTAATGTTGAGGATTGCAATTATCTGGTCCAGCCTTTATCGGTCAAAATACTTTAAGGCCAATGCGTCATACTTTGACAACAATTACGTCAAATAAAAATGTAGACTTGGCATAGTACAGTCTCAGAAAAGAATGCGTCTTAGATGAGTTTAGTATAAAGTAAACAGGACTAGCACTATCTCAGGATAAGATAAGATAAGATAAGATACAGCTTTATTAATCTCACAATGGAGAAATTCACTGTTACAGGCTCTTGAGGTACCATCAGTAGGGGGTGCAAAAATAGATACAAATACAAACATACACACATACATATATATTATATATAAGTAAATAAATACATAGATACATAAATAGTATAAATTAATAAGCAATAAAAGAAAAGAAGGGAATGACTTTATAGACTGGCCTATATTAAAGTGTAATGTATCTGAGGGCAGAGTAGATGGGTTGATAAGGTTCACAGTCAGTGGGGTAGATGTGGTTGATTAAAGTGCTCGGGGGTTTTTATTGCACATAACCGGTATTTTCACAGACAGTTACAAAGTGGCGTTGTACAGTCTGATAGCGGTGGGAATGAACGACCTGCGGTATCGCTCCTTCCTGCACTGAGGATGCCTCAGTCGTCCACTGAAGGAGCTGCTTAGCACCTCTACAGTCTGGTGCAGTGGGTGAGAGCTGTTGAACAGGATGGATGTGAGCTTTGCTACCATCCTCCTCTCACTCACCTCCTCCACAGAGTCCAGTGGGCAGCCGAGGACAGAGTTGGCCCTCCTGACCAGCTTGTTCAGTCTCTTTCTGTCCCGCTCTGTGCTGCCTGGGGCCCAGCAGATGGCAGAGTAGAGGATTGCAGAGGCTACCACAGAGTCATAAAAAGTCCTGAGCAGAGGTCTGCATACTCCGAAGGACCTAAGTCTCCTCAGAAGGTGGAGGCGACTCTGGCCCTTCTTGTACAGGGCGTTGGTGTTGTGGGACCAGTCCAGTTTATTGTTAAGGTGAACGCCCAGGTATTTGAAACTGTCCACTTCTCAATGTCCTGTCCCTGGACGTTCACTAGTGAGTGTGTGTGTGTGTGTGTTAGAGTGCTTCTTCTGAAGTCGACCACCATATCCTTCGTCTTCCTAGTGTTCAAGCACAAGTGGTTGCGCTCACACCAGTCCACGAAGTCAACGATGACCGACTGGTACTCCTGCTCGTTCCCCTCTGACACACGGGCCACGATGGCGGAGGATAATCAATAGTTATTCACTGAAGGCAAGGCTGATGTTTCTGAATGGACTGTTTAATTCTGCGATATCCACCAAATTTATTTATTGTTCTCATTCATTCATTCATTCATTTTATCTGAACATAATTAGTGTTGCGGGGAGGCTGGCCCCTATCTCAGTCAACTCTAGGCAAGGGCAGAGTACACCCTGGACAGCCTCCAAGCCTTCGCAGGGCGCAAACATGCTGACGGCTATGCAGCTACTCATTATGAATGACCGCAGTGGTTACAAGCAAGAATAAAATTAATATATAGAGATATTCCCCTTTCTTGTATTCTTAAAGAAGCCCAGTGCTTTAAACATTTAATATTTTTAATACAGTAGTGTGCCCTGAGATAATAACATGCATTTTCATACTATTCTGTATATTGTGTTAAAATTTCTGCTTTAAACAGACACATAGAATAAGAATGTTTCCCCTGCCAATCACAAGGAGGTTGCCCTAACCTTTGACCTCTCCTCTGAGTTTGGGATTAAAAGTGACAGCATCTTTTTATGGATGGAGAACGTCTGCACGTAGTATCACTTCTGACAGTCTCGCACGTCAGACGTTTGTGCGTGCACAAACTGTGCAGATGGCTGGATTAGAAAGGGCAGCGAAGTACAGCAGAACTTCCGACAGACTAGTGCACATGCACTCGTCCACATGGTGCAGTTACAATAGCTACCGTGAGAGGGCGACAAAAAAGGATCTGCAATGTGCAAGAAATGTTTTAATTCCACAGACGACATGTTAAGACCTGAATAAAAAAAGGGTTAGGGTTTTATTTTTATTTTTTCTCCCCTCCCGGTTTTACATAGAAATCACGAATAATAACAGTGCCATGAAACATAAAATAATGGCTTAACCTAATTAAAATCTACAGTAACACGATTCTTCCTGTGATGCAACTCTGAAACTGGTTTGATCAGGTTTGAACCCAGGAATGAAAGAGGGTTTACTTCAGTGTTTCAAAAACTTCTGGTATATCGAGATACATACTGGTTCAAGATACACTACCGGAGTACAGCGAGGAAATCCAAGCAAGTGCAGAGAGAACATTCAAACACCACACAGAAACACAGGCCTTCTTGCTGTGAGGTAGATGGGCTTACCCCAACGCCACCATGCCATCAGAACAAAAAATTCTTAATTTTAAAATGTGTGGTTGTTTAATCAGTAAATTCAGTGTCAATTTTACTAATGGCGTAGTGCGAAAGGGGTAGCTGTCCACCTCACAGCAAGAAGATCCTGGGTTCAAGTCCCAGCCTTGGTGCTTTTTTGTGTGGAACTCCAGAGTCCTTCTATAGTGTGAAAACATGCACAGTAGGCTAATAGGCTGCTCCAAATTACATTTAGATGCGAGTATAAACATAAAAGTGGTCTGGCAAGCTGTTCAGTGTGTACCCCACCCTCGCCCAGATTTGGCTAAAATGCTGATGCAAAGAGACTGATGGGGGAAAATGAAGGATAGGAAGAATGGAGACTGAAATGAAGAACTTTAGTTAAAGCATAAAATTAATGGGGCCGGTGGTGTAGTGGTTAGAGTGCTGCGCTCATGATCGTGATGTTGTGAGTTCGAATCCCACTGGGACCCTCACTGTGCTTGGGACCCTCACTGTGCTAAGACCCCTGGGCAAGGTCTCAACCACAAGCGTGCCTCTGTTCACCCAGCAGTATAAATGGGTACCAGTAAAAATATACTGGGAAGGTAACCTGCAATGGACTAGTGTCCCATCCAGGAGGAGTTGAACCCCTGGTCGCTTCACGCGACAGAAACCGGGGATAAGCACTGGCCTGATGAGCCACTTGGCTCGGGTGTAAAAACAACAACCTTTTTTACCTACCTTACCATAAAATTAAGTGTACAGTATGGCTGGAAGACAGTGTACTTCATAAATATGTCGAGATGGGTTTCATTGTAAGCTTCAAATCCTTTTGAGAGGCATCCTACCAGTTCGACTAGTTCCATGAGTGTTTTTTAAGCGGGTAGCTGGTTTGACCGAGCTGCATTCTTTTAGCAAAAGAGAAATTCAGCTCTCCTGCTCAACGTGTTGCCTACAGCTCAGTAATAAACTATTTATAACCTGTAGTGGGGGGGGGGGGGGGGGGGGTGGAGGGGGTTCGGAGGGGGGGCCTAGTGGTATAGGTGCTGGATCACTAATCCTAAGGTCGGGGGTTCAAGCCCCACTCATCACAAGTTGCAGCTGAGTTATCAAAGGCCTACCATGTGTCTCACTGTCTATATGGTGTGAAGCATATAAAAGAACCATTGCTGACTTTCGACAAGAGTAGCTGCAAAGCCGTCAGTGTGTTTCCACCCTGCGATGGCCTGGCAAGCTGTCCAGGGGGTACTCTGCCCTCTCCAGAAGTCGGCTGGGATGGGTGCCAGCCTCCCCGTGACCATAATTAGGATTAAGAGGTTACAGAAAATGAACTGAACTGAACCTGTGTGGACCTATTTTTTTTTAAGAAGAAAGTCTGTCTTACGTTCACAAAGCTGAAGTTTTCCACAAAATATGCAGACAGCCAGACAGATACACTGGATAGAAATTCACAGTTGAACCCATACACTGAAAGTACTGCACTGATTCATTTCAAAGGATTTTTTGATATATCGAAAACTCACCTCTATAACCTCCACCTAAACTAACACAAGCTGTTCACGTATGAAAGCTGCAGCTTTTACTCTTTGTTACAACCACTGATAGTGTTGCCAATTTTGTGCTTTCTTTTGTTTTCACAATACTGTAGCATGAGTAGTTTTTGCAGTGTATCAAATAATACAACAATGTTAGTTTGGTATAAACAGGTAAGATATGCACATATGAATACATTAATTTCAAGTATTCATCAGTTAATAAATAAATGTGTGAACAATCTGTTGTAACTAATAACAAAATAAACACTGTGCAGTTTATGTCGATGCTGAAAGTATAATTAAAATTTTCACTGCGTATGTTGGACAAAGAACACTTCACTGTGTACATTTACAAGAAAATGACATCTAAACAAGTCATGCGACATTTCAAAAATGCTGTCATTTACTGTTCATGTAGCTGTGGGTGGAGGATGAAGCATCCCATATTCCTGTCGTTATACTCATTCTGTTTAAGTTGCTAATAGCGATTCAACTTGCTCATACATACACACTCAGATTGATCGCCATGAGGTAAGAATTTATTTTATTCCAACAGAATTGCTATGGAATTTGATTCTTTTTAATGTAATCCATTAGGCAGGACCCGAGACAAGAAATGTCAATGGCAATGTCCTGAAAAATAACTGCTGTGTAATCAAAATAAAAATATTAAAGTTCAAGATAAAGCAACATGATGCTGTATTGTTTGTTACATCCATCCAAGACAGGGGTATAAAACTCATTTTCAACGAGTGCAATATCACTGGATTTAAAGATGATGGAGGGCCGAATAATCACTGAACATCTATTCTAAAAGAGCAGCCACAATATATGCATGATGGGACGATTCATTTAGACATTTGTTCTATTTTCCTTTATTCACCTGCATTTTCTGAAAACACTGAACAGCGTAAGCTAGCATGTAGTCTTTCTTGAGTTATGAAAGTTTTCATTCGGGTTATAGAATGGCTGAATAAATGCAAAATCACATCATTTTCACACAAAAACTTATGTTGTCTATTTACAAAAAATAATCGTATAAGATAAAATAATTGCGAAACTTCACCAAGCGGGTGTTTAGACCCAAGTCTACTCTCCCACCCGCATATGTTTAGTCCGAGTCTACTCAATTGTCCGAGGACGACTCTGGGGAAGCAACAGCACTGAACACGAAATGCACAATTTCACTTTGTTGCACTACAGTAAGAAGGTTAATGTCAGAGCAGCATAGCGTTGAGTTCTAAAAATGTAAGATTCATTAAAAAAATGAATGATTTTCAGTTTAAAGTTCAATATCCTTTTTGTCTACTTTTACCACTACCACGTGTTACTATCACAGTGACCTGAGTTTGGCTTCAGTTTTTGCTAAGCTGGAGCTTTGGAGAACTTGAAAAAAAAATCAATGTGCTGGTGTGAATCAAATAATTTCTGTGAAACTAATGCCCACAAGCTTCGTGTGTTGAACTGTGTATCGAATATAATGAATGGGTCAGTGCTTTTTCTTTTTTTTAAGATTAGACATGATTTTATATTCTTTATTATTTACAAAGAGTTTAAGTAAATATTAATTATCTAGTAATCTTAAGATGTATGTAGGACCAAAATCACACCTGTTTTTCTGACAATATTCATTAGTTTGATATTATATTGATATTTTAATTCATTTCATTTATGCATCTGACACAATTCTTTATTTCTCTTCCAGTTCAATTGAAAACACAGATTTAAGACCCAGACTTCATCAGCTGGAAAGCCATTTTACCTGGGCTCTAAATAAAAATGACACAGATCTCACCGATCTTCTGAACAGGTTAAAAGAACAGCTTAAGCTGGATCTCGGAAAAAAGACGAGGGTTGCACGCACACAAAGCTATATCGGATTTGTGAAGTTTCTGCTCGGCTCCAAGACTGAGGCTCTCAGCGACCTTGAGGAATCTGTAGAGCAGGCCAAGTCTCATGGAAATGATTGTGACAAGCTGCTTGTTGTTCCGTATGGAAATCTTGCATGGTTACACTATCACATGGGTAAATTTGAAGCGTGTGAAAATTACCTGGATAAATTGAATGAGATTAAAGAAAAATATCCATCTGTCCCATATGCTGAGGTGCTTGGAGATCAAGGATGGACATTCCTGAAGTTTTCCCGCAAATATCATAAAAGAGCTAAAGTGTGCTTCAAGAAGGCCCTGGAGCTGGATCCTGAGAACGGTGAATGGAATTCGGGCCTTGCCATCGTTCTGTATCGGACCGAAGATATTCACCAAGATCTAAAATCTTCAGATGCAGTTGCTCAGCTTAGAAGGGCCATAGACACTGATCCAGATGATGATGTCATTAAAGTTCTGCTTGCTCTGAAATTGGCTCATAACAAGGAGGACAGTGAGGCAGAGAGACTGGTGAAGCAAGCATTAGAGCGGTCTCCAGAACACCCACATGTGATTCAATATGCATCAAAGTTTTTCCGGAACCATGGCTCTGTGGACAGGTCCATTGAACTACTAAATGGGGAATCAAAGAAAGTTTCCAATGTATGCTTCATACAGCATCAGTTGGGACTCTGCTATAAAACCAAGCTCATCAGAATGAGGAATGAAGAAGGCCACCATAGACAGAATGCTGAAATCAAGCAATATCAAAAACTGTGCATCCACCACTTGGAGAAGGCAACTGCACTGAATCCCAGCTTCATCATTGCTATGAGTGAACTGGCCTTCCAGTATGGGATGGACGGTGATATTTCAAAAGCAGAACAAACGTTCAAAAACGCATTTGAGATTGCTGAAAGAACAAATGACAACCACCAGTCTGTTCTTTTATATTATGCACTATTTCAGCAGTACTGCAGGAGATCTGAACCTGATGCCATCAAATACTACCTCAAATGTCTAGAGATAAATCCCAGGCAATATGAGTGGAAGAAAAGTGCTGATAGACTGAAAAAGATAGCAGAAAGTAGAATTACACACAACCTTAATGATGGAGAGGCTTATAGAATACTCGGAAACATTCATGATAAAAAAGGAGAAAAACAAGAAGCCATAAAGTACTTTGAGCAAGCACTGAGCTGTAGAGACAATGATGAGTACCTTCGTTATCTCACTGAACTTAAACTTTCATTACACTAACATCCATCATCCATCCTGAATCGCTTGATCCTACTAGCTTTGTGTGCGGGATATTTCAGCTGACTCTGAGCAAAGGCGGAGTACACCATGGACAGCTTTCCAATCTATCACAGTTCCAACATACAGACAAACATCCACAGTCACATCGAAGAGCAATTTGGAACAGCCTGCTGACTGTGGGAGGAAACATCGAGTACCCAGAGGAAACTCATGCAAGACATTGAGAACATGCCAAATTCACACAGAAACACCCCATAGAGCTCAGGACTCGAACCTCGGACCTCCTGGCTGTGAGGAAGACGTGTCTTACCTGATACTAATAATAATACTGAGCCATGTGCCATTGAACTAATATTATAATCATTATAATCATGTAGTATTTGTCATAAAATTATTCTGTGTGTACTACTTAGAAGAAATGAAGATTTTTCTGATTGTTATTTGATTTACATTAAAGTGATAGTTTCATGTTAAATCTTGAAATAATAAGTTTTATTCACTATCCATGATTGATTATTAAACATTGCCCTGTTTTCGAAATGTACCTTCTTATTAATCACTGATAAATCAAAATAAAGACTTCATTATAAGTGATAACATAAGTGTTAGCCTAATACTCATTTACATGAAAACCCAACTTTTATGCATCACTGCAATGTTTGTCTTCCTGCCATTACTGTGGGCTATTACTCTGAGTACTAAACACAAAAACTTATGCAATAAAGTACTGGCAGGAAAAAAAAACAGCAGCTCATTAAAAAATGGCTAAATGCCTGAGAGTTAAACACAAACACACTCAGAGCCTCGAGTATCCTTTAGATCAGGGGTCACCAACCTTTTTGAAACTGAGAGCTCCTTCTTGGGTAGCAATTAATGCGAAGGAATTCCAGGTCTATACACATGTCTGAAATTACAAATTTGCTCAATTTACCTTCAATTATATGTTATTATTAATAATTAATGATATTAGTCTTTGTGAAGATATTGATTTGATTTAAAAATATATTCAAAAAAATTATATGCAGCTCAATGGAGAGTGGCGCTATGGAGCTGCGGGCCTGTCTCAAAAATATCAGTGAACAAGCCCACGGGCACCACGTTGGTGATCCCTGGTTTAGATGGCATGCTGGAGTTTATAATGGCTGTAGTGTTGTAGGTCTAAAGCATAAAAGCCATCTTCTCACAACAATCCCGATGTGTAGTCACACCTTAACCTGAAATTTAAACTATTTAGCAAGAATTAAAGAAAAAGATTCTTTTGGAAAAGCACTAAAATTGAGGGGGGAGACAGGTTTCGGAGTTTTGTCGTCTGCTGGCTGCAGAGGATACACCAGGCTTGATCAGTCACATCATCACCTGATAACATAACTGTGACTCCAGACAATTAAAGCTGCAATGCCAGTGTCTCTAGGTAAGTCCAAAGTTTAAAAAATTAAAATTAAGCTTAATATTTCCATTTATATACATACCGTAGCTCATACGTTCTCATGCGCACATGATACTTTCTTGTGCGCACAAAAAAAAAACAATTGACCCCCTCCCCCAGTGTGTCCTCTCTGGTGACATTGAATAAAAAATAATGCATGGCCATGACTTATTATTATCAAATGATCATTCTTTTTTTTTTTTAATCCAATGTCACCAGAAGGGCTCCTTAGTATCATCTGTTTTGCCATTGGATGAAGTTTCTGCTTTGCCTGTGATAAGTCTGCTCTCATGTATGAACTCTGATTGTGTTTGTATTCTCTTTTTGATTTTATACTCTATATTGTGTGCATGATCAAACGAACTCTGCCTGCATTCCGTGACGAGCTTGGACTAGTAAATGTATTTTCTGACTGATTTTATACATAAGATGACGTGTATTGATGAAATGTTCAGTAAATTTTGATTATTTCTCTGAAGGAGGATATGATAGAATAAATAAGAAAAATTTACACTGTACATCAGTGGTTCCCAAACTACGGCCAGCGGGCCGAATACGGTCCACCTCCACATTTGGCCCGGGCCCCAGAACAATACCAGAGACGCATTATGATTATTTTTTTTTGTCAAGACTACTACACACCTAGAACATGACACTATTCCACCCTTCTGCCGTCTGTGCCCCCATCTGAACCCCCCCTTCCCCCCGCAACTCACCCCCGATACAAAAATCCTAGACTCTTCAAATAGAATGGAATAATGGTGAAAAGGTTATGGAAGAGAAAAATTGATTCAGAATTCAGGGTATTAAACCTGCAGTGGATAAACAACTATTTTTGTTCAATGCAGAGAAAAGGTTGTTTGTATCATCTGTCAAGAGGCAGTGGCGATATTCAAAGAATACAATCTGCGCCGACACTCTGAATCCGGTCACAAAGACGAGTATGATCGCTTGCAGGGCCAAATGCAAGTAGACACACACACACACACACACACACACACACACACACACACACAGACACACACACATACATACATACACACACATATATATATATATATATATATATATATATATATATATATATATATATATATATATATATATATATATGTTCTGTAGTGAGAGCAGAGAACAAGAGCAGGAAAATCTAGAGAGGTGGAGGTATGCCCTGGAAAGGAGAGGAATGAAGGTTAGCCTCAGAAAATCAGAATACATGTGTGTGAATGAGAAGGACCCAGGAGGAACGGTGATGTTACAGGGAGCAGAGATAACGAAGGTGGAGGATTTTAAGTACTTAGGCTCAACAATCCAGAGCAATGGAGAGTGTGGAAAAGAGGTGAAGAAGCGTGTGCAGGCAGGCTGGAATGGTTGGAGAAAAGTATCCGGTGTGATGTGCGATAGGAGAGTGTCAGCAAGAATGAAGGGAAAAGTGTACAAGATGGTGGTGAGACCAGCGATGTTGTATGGCTTAGAAACAGTGGCGCTGAGGAAAAGGCAGGAGGCAGAGCTGGAGGTAGCGGAGATGAAAATGTTGAGGTTCTCCCTGGGAGTAACGAGGCTGGATAGGATCAGAAATGAGTACATCAGAGGGACAGCCCACGTAAGATGTTTTGGAGACAAAGTCAGAGAGGCTAGATTGAGATGGTTTGGACATGTACAGAGGAGGGATAGTGAGTATATTGGCAGTAGGATGCTGAGGTTGGAACTACCAGGCAGAAGGCCTCGAGGAAGACCGAAGAAGAGATTTATGGATGTGGTGAAGGAAGACATGAAGGTCGTTGGAGTCAGAAAAGAAGATGCGGAGGACAGGGTGAGGTGGAGGCGGATGATTTGCTGTGGCGACCCCTGAAGGGAGCAGCCGAAAGTAAAAGAAGAAGATATATATATATATATATATATATATATATATATATATATATATATATATATATATATATTATATATTAGAGTCACACATCACCAGGAAAAATGTGTGTGGGGGGGTGGGGTGAGGGGGGGTGGGTTTGCACCTTCCCTTCCTCCACCTTCATATTCGAAGTGCCCTTGAGAAAGGCACCTAACCCCAACTACTCTCTGGCCACCGCCAGTGTGTGGCAGTCCACAGCTCAAAGTCTTTTCTCTCTCACTGTTTATGTGTGTGTGCTTCCCCATAACCCTGATGGATAAATTGTACAGTTTTTAATCAGTTAATCATTTATCATTTTAATTAGTTAATCATTTAATCTCTTTCTCAAGTAGTTCACCTCAAGAGACCGATTTAAAACTCAGACTTCTTCAGTTGGAAAGCCATTTCACCTGGGCTCTAAATAAAAATGACACAGACCTCACTGATCTTCTGAACAGGTTAGAAGAACAGCTTAACCTGGATCTCAGAAGGAAGGAAAGAGTGGCTCGTACACACAGCTGTATGGGATTTGTGAAGTTTCTTCTCAGCTCCAAAACTGAAGCTCTCAGCAACCTTGCGAAATCTGTAGGGCTCAATAAGTCTCATGGAAATGACTGTGACAAGTTGCTTGTTGTTAAGTATGGAGATCTTGCATGGTTACACTTTCATATGGGCAATTTTGCAGAGTGTGAAAGGTACTTCATATGGGGGGGGGGGGGGGGGGCATGTGGGGTTAGGGGGGAGTGGTGGCCTACTGGTATAGGTGCTGGATCACTAATCCTAAGGTCGGGGGTTCAAGCCCCACTCACAAAAGGTTGTCACTGTCCCCCCCCAGCGCAGCTGGGTTATCAAAGGCCTACCATGACTAGACAGTGTACTTCATAAATATGTCGAGAGGGGTTTCAGTGTAAGCTTCATATCCTTTTGAGAGGAATCCTACCAGCTCGACTAGTTCCACGAGTGTTTGTTCAGCTGGTAGCTGGTTTGACCGAGCTGCATTCTTCTCGCAAAAGAGAAATTCAGCTCTCCTGCTCAACGTGTTGCCTACAGCTCAGTAATAAACTACTTATAATATATAATATTTATATATTGTCACTGTCCCCCCAGTGCAGCTGGGTTATCAAAGGCCTACCATGTGTCTCACTGTCTATATGGTGTGAAGCATATAAAAGAACCATTGCTGACTTTCGACAAGAGTAGCTGCAAAGCCGTCAGCTTGTTTCCACCCTGCGATGGCCTGGCGAGCTGTCCAGGGGGTACTCTGCCCTCTCCAGAAGTCGGCTGGGATGGGTGCCAGCCTCCCCGTGACCATAATTGGGATAAAGAGGTTACAGAAAATGAACTGAACTGAACCTGTGTGGACCTATTTTTTTTTAAGAAGAAAGTCTGTCTTACGTTCACAAAGCTGAAGTTTTCCACAAAATATGCAGACAGCCAGACAGATACACTGGATAGAAATTCACAGTTGAACCCGTACACTGAAAGTACTGCACTGATTCATTTCAAAGGATTTTTTGATATATCGAAAACTCACCTCTATAACCTCCACCTAAACTAACACAAGCTGTTCACGTATGAAAGCTGCAGCTTTTACTCTTTGTTACAACCACTGATAGTGTTGCCAATTTTGTGCTTTCTTTTGTTTTCACAATACTGTAGCATGAGTAGTTTTTGCAGTGTATCAAATAATACAACAATGTTAGTTTGGTATAAACAGGTAAGATATGCACATATGAATACATTAATTTCAAGTATTCATCAGTTAATAAATAAATGTGTGAACAATCTGTTCTAACTAATAACAAAATAAACACTGTGCAGTTTTTGTCGATGCTGAAAGTATAATTAAAATTTTCACTGCGTATGTTGGACAAAGAACACTTCACTGTGTACATTTACAAGAAAATGACATCTAAACAAGTCATGCTGCATTTCAAAAATGCTGTCATTTACTGTTCATGTAGCTGTGGGTGGAGGATGAAGCATCCCATATTCCTGTCGTTATACTCATTCTGTTTAAGTTGCTAATAGCGATTCAACTTGCTCATACATACACATTCAGATTGATCGCCATGAGGTAAGAATTTATTTTATTCCAACAGAATTGCTATGGAATTTGATTCTTTTTAATGTAATCCATTAGGCAGGACCCGAGACAAGAAATGTCAATGGCAATGTCCTGAAAAATAACTGCTGTGTAATCAAAATAAAAATATTAAAGTTCAAGATAAAGCAACATGATGCTGTATTGTTTGTTACATCCATCCAAGACAGGGGTGTAAAACTCATTTTCAACGAGTGCAATATCACTGGAATTAAAGATGATGGAGGGCCGAATAATCACTGAACATCTATTCTAAAAGAGCAACCACAATATATGCATGATGGGACGATTCATTTAGACATTTGTTCTGTTTATCTTTTTTCACCTGCATTTTCTGAAAACACTGAACGGTGTAAGCTAGCATGTAGTCTTTCTTGAGTTATGAATGCCTACCTTAATTGAAATAGGCTGCTGCCAACTAAGAGGAAAATAAATTAGGTTTCATGGTAATGGTCGCTGCAAAGAATGCACCTTAATCACATTCTTTAAACGCTCTTGTTGGTGACATAAAACGAGTTGTCAGTCTGGATTTGGCCCGAGGACTTTGGATTTGACACCTGTGATTTAAGTGTTCTATATAGCACAGCGTCATAGCACAGAGCTCAGCCACTGTTGGATGAGTTCCCTGAACTTCGTCCATGGAGACCGTTAGTAGCCTGGCAGGTAAAAGCCAAGGGTCCCTGTAGTATTTCCTTGAGGGTTTAGCAAATACTGATTTCTTCATGATCACACTGTTACCCACATCCGCATACATGGGCGAGGGACTTGAGGTGTTGACAATATATAATTATGGGTAATGGAGCTGTTTTTGTCATTACTTGAATGCGTTCATTAGAGTAAATGACTCTGTCCTTAACTTCATACTCATCTGATGGTATTTATTTACTTTCCATCCTCCTATATCCATGCTGCACCAGCAGGTTTCAAGTTTTCACGGTTTCACTTTATCCATTTTAACTTTATTCATTTTAACTTTATCCAAGATCTCACACAAGTTTCAACAGGGTTTCTTGTGCTTAAACTTGCATTGTAATTATGTCAGTACAATCTGAAGTTCACTAAATTTGGCAGGAGAAGTGGCCACCAGATGTTTGGGAAACAAGTTTTTCTGTATTCATTATCACATGTCCAGAGTAACCAGGTTATTTTACAGTTTTCGTAACTTGTCTATCAGAAGAGTAGCATAGGCTTCTTCGTGAGCTCTAGAGCTTTGAAGGCCTGTACCGAGTCCTTCTAAATGAGATTGTGAATCCGAATTGTTTGCATTTGCGTAGAATTTGTTCTGCCTGAAGCACTAATTTGCAAAACAGGATAATGTTAGCGCCATATAGGATCTATCTTAGTATATCCATTCCAAGCGTCCTTTCACTACATCATTGTTCTCTGTGGGTACAGGGTAGAGACAGGGTTTATTAATCATACCATTACATACCAGTGCCTCATCCATCAGGGAGTACCTTTTTTGATTTCACAAAATGCAACTTTTAATAGCTAATCAAAATAATAAAGAAAATGATAGAATGTTTCTTGTCCATCTTGTCAGCAACAAAAGCATACATCAGATGTTGTTTTCATCCCTGTAATCAACATGTTGTCTTTCTGTAATTTCTGTAATAAACCGACTAAACTCATACAAATTCATCAAATATTGTTTATAACTTATTATCTTCAGTTTCACTTTCAATTTAAACATAAAATCCCACCTTTTTCTGAGTGTGGCTGGAAAAGAAAAACAAGGTAGCAAATTGTAGACGATACCAAATGTAAAAGTCTCGGTGTACTCAGAGAGTGCAAGATACCTCTGACAGGCACCGAGGTATCCCAGGACCTTATGGTGACAAGTGCATTGATTAACCTGAAAGGCTTGCTTGTCTCCCTCCAGTGGGTATCTGCTGAACATTCCTTAACATTGACGAATAGATTTTTGTCTCCCTCCAGTGTGCATCTGCTGAACATTCATTTCCATTGACTAATAGATTTTTTTTATTCCCAACAAGGGTCAGTGGTGGGCTGGTGGTCAGGTGCTGGATCACTAATCCCAGGTTGGGGATTCAACGGGTTGTCACCCCCCCAAGTGCACCATCAGCGTGTTTCTGCCCTGCAATGGCCTTGCGAGCTTTCCAGGGTGTACTCTGTCTTCGCCCAGATTTGGCTGAGATGGGCACCAGCCTCCCCGCAACCCTAATTAGGATTTAAATGGTTCAGAAAATGATTGAATGAATTCCCAATATGATCCCATGCATGAAATAACTTTCAATATTTAATGGTTTGTTACTTGTACCACGACATACTCTAAAAATCCACCAAAATCTGTGCATAAGCTTTAATTTTACTTACAAGCAAACAAACAAACATACTGACAAGCTCCTCAGAGCATTCAATGTTCCGCTGCAAGGCAAATATAGATTATGGTAAGAAGTGCATTGATTCACCTCAGAAATCTGCCTCAGACTGCACTTTTTTATATTATAGCTTAGCATAGTTATAATGAAATGTTTCACCAAGTGAGTGTCTGAGAAAGATTCCTTCATACATTATTTTCCCATTTTATTGACATTAATGGATTTTTTCCAACACAATCCCATGAATTGAGGAGGTCCTCCATGTCTAGGTCCACCTCACGACTACTCATTTCCTCATTTCTAGTCGAGATGAGCAGGTCCCCACTTCCACTGTAAACAGTGTTTGTGGAGTGCTGCCTCCCCTCCAGAGGCGTTGGATGATGGTCCATAATCTTTTCAAGGCCAACCGATGACGATAAAATCTTTTTTTCAGGCCCTCGGTGAACTCCTCCAACACCTGATATTTTGCATCAGGGACAGACTGGGATGGAGCACATTTGGTTGTCAGTACCTGTCCATTGCTTTGAAGGTCCCACAAGCCAAAATGATATGAGACCCTGATAATTAAGTATCTTGGGGTCTCGTTCACGACTGATGGAAGTATAGAGTGGGAGATGGAAAGGTGGCACAGTGCAGCCTCTGCTGTAAAATGCAGCTTGTACGGGATGGTCAAGGTGAAGAGGGAACTGAGCTGGAAGTAGTTACCTCCTCCAAAGCTTAAAGGGCAGTGGGCAGGTATTTTGGACGTGTGATGAGGTTAGGCACCCCAGCCTCACGAGTTTCCACCCTCATGTGTGCATGCCACAAGACAGTCGGTAAGCGTAGGACCGGTCTACCTATACATGCAAAGACAGGATCCGACTGATGTGCGGTAGAAACTGCCAAATTAGTCCAACGGACAAGAAAGTGGACCCAGAAAAGTATCGTGGAGTGCAGCCAGGACACAGTGAGACCCACAGGATACTGCTGGCCCTCCACCACACCCAGACCTATCTCCAGTCGTCATGACTATGTCGTGCCACTGGACTCAGATAGACTGGGACTGTTACGCCTGGAGTGTATGCGTTGGACCCAGAGACGCAGGAGACCAAAGGAAGGTTCATATGATTTATTAAGCACTCGGAACTGTAAATCACTGGAATACTAATTCAAGGGAACTGGTCGAGCACGACGCAAGAACCAGGGGTCAAAGAGAAAGCCGAGGAGCAGGGTCATGGGGAAAACAATCTTCTGACATCGGAGGGAAGCGCGTCGCTCCCATTTATAGCAGGCTGCTTGCTGATTGCAGATTGGGACCAGGTGCACTCAGCTTGGAACTCGCCTACAGGCAACCGCCACGCCCCTCGCCAGCGCCTGCAATGATTAAAGAAGAGTTAGTTCTGCCAGCCAGCACAGGCAATAACAGTACCCCCCCCTTTAAGGGGCGCCACCTAGAATTCGTCTAACAAGTCCTGGTCCAGGATTAGGGAGCGGGGAATCCAAGAACGCTCTTCGGGACCATACCCCTCCCAGTTCACTAAATACTGAAACCCTCGACCCCGCCTGCATACATCAAGGATACGGTTGACTGTGTATGCGGGATGCCCATCAATCAGTCAGGGAGGAGGAGGTGCGGGGTCGGTGGGAGGTGGTGGGGACTTTCTACCACAGGCTTAATTAGGGAAACATGAAATACTGGGTGTACCTTGAGTGAGGGTGGGAGTCTCAGTCAGACTGCGCTGGGGTATGGTCGGTGCGGGGGGTCGGTGGCGATCGGCAATCCTCCGGTTTCGAGCCACTGTTCGTTCCAGGGCAGCCCGTGCTTCTTTCCAGACCCGGCGTGCTCTGTGAAACTGTGCCTGGACCGATGGGACGGCCACCTCGACCTCCTGGCTGGGAAACAGGGGGGGGCTGGAACCCATTAATCACCATGAAGGGGGACATCCCGGTGGCAGTGCAGATCAGAGAAGTGTGTGCGTATTCGACCCATGGGAGGTGTGTGGCTCATGAGGCTGGGAGGCGGGTGGCGACACAGCGCAGGGAGGATTCGAGGCTTTGATTCACACGTTCTTCCTGCCCATTCAACTGAGGGTGGTAGCCAGAGGTCAAGCTGCAGGAGACTCCCAAGGTGTCGCAAAACGCCTTCCAAACTCTGGATGCAAACTGGGGACCCCGGTCTGAAACGACGTCCTGGGGGATGCCATGGAGGCGAAAGACGTGTTGAATTAGGAGACCCGATGTTTCCATTGCCGAGGGGAGTTTGGGTAGGGCAACGGCCTTGGAGAACTGGTCCACTACTGTCAGGATAACAGTGTTGCCCTCAGACGGGGGTTAACCTGTGACGAAATGCACTGTGCGACCAGGGGTGATGGGGAACGGGTAAGGGTTGGAGGAGACCCGTGGGTGCACGATGGGAGGACTTGCTCCGGGCACAGGTGGTGCAAGCTCCCACAAAATCCCTGGAGTCAGCTGCCATCGTTGGCCACCAGAAGCGTTGTCGGAGCAGGAAGAGAGTTCGGTGGGCTCCGGGGTGACAGTCTAACTTTGAGGAGTGAGCCCACTGTAGTGCTGGGGTTCTGGCCAGCGGGGGAACATATAGTCGACCTTGGGGGCACCCGACGGGCTCCGGTTCCCCCGATGGGCATCCCGATTTAGTCGTTCTACCTCCCATTGGGCTGCTCCTAGTATACAGGAGGAGGGCAGGATGGTCTCCATGGTCGTGTCTTCACCCGAGGAGAACTGCGTGGAGAGAGCATCTGGCTCTGTATTCCGGGAGCCAGGTCGGTATGTCAGTGTTGAACCTCCCCAAGTAGAGTGACCATCGTGCCTGACGGGAGTTCAACCTCTTCGCTGTCCGGAGGTAAGATAGGTTTTTATGATCAGTCCAGACGACAAAGGGGTGGGCTGCCCCTTCCAGCCAGTGCCTCCACTCCTGGAGCGCAAAGACCATCTCCAGCAGCTCGCAAGTCCCAACATCATAATTCTGTTCCGCCGGGGACAAGTGATGGGAGAAGAAGGCGCATGGGTGGAGCTTCTGGTTTGTGGGAGACTGTTGGGAGAGGACTGCCCCCATCCCTGAGTCTGAGGTGTCAAATTCCACCACAAACTGCAGCGAGGGGTCCGGGTGGATCAGTACGGGCGCGTGGACGAATTTCGCCTTCAGCCTGTTAAACGCCGCCTGGGCACTTGGGGACCACTGGAACGGGGTCTTGGGTGATGTCAACAGTGTGAGGGGGGCTGCTAGGCGGCTGTAGTCCCGCACGAACCGGTGATAGAAGTTTGCAAACCCCAGGAACTTCTGCAGCTGTTTCCGCATCCCTGAAGTCGGCCACTCCACCACTGCCTTCATCTTCGCTGGATCGGGTCCTATCTGTTCCGTCTCCATGATGAATCCCAGGAACAAGACTGAGGGGACATGGAACTCGCATTTTTCTGCCTTAACGAACAATCTGTTCTCCAGGAGCCTCTTTAGTACCATTCTCACGTGGCGGAGATGTTTGTCTTGGGCTCTAGAGAAGATAAGAATGTCGTCCAGGTATACGAATACAAAGAGGGTTCAGCATGTCCCTAAGCACATCGTTGACCAGAGCTTGGAAAACCGCCACGGCATTTGTTAGTCCGAATGGCATGACCAGGTATTCAAAGTGCCCCAGGGGCGTGTTGAAAACCGTCTTCCACTCGTCCCCCTCCCGAATTCGGACTAAGTGGTAGGCATTTCTCAGGTCCAGCTTGGAAAAAATGGGAGCATCGTGGAGAGGGGTGAAGGCTGAATCGAGTAGGGGGAGAGGGTACTTTTTTTTAATGGTAATCTGGTTCAGGCCCGTGTAATCGATGCAAGGTCTCTGGGTCTTGTCTTTCTTTTTGATGAAGAAGAATCCCGCACCTACCGGGGAAGATGAGGGCCGATTGAGACCTGCAGCCAGCGACTCGTTGATGTATGCCTCCATGGCGTCTTTCTCCGGCTTAGTGAGGTTGTATAGTCGCTGGGAAGGGAGCGTGGAACCTGGGAGTAGGTCAATGGCGCAGTCGTATGGTTGATGAGGAGGTAAGGAGCGAGCCCGGTCCTTGTTGAAAACCTCTTGCAGGTCGTGATATTCTTCGGACACACCGGCTAACTCCAGATCCTTCAGGTCAACGGGGTTCGTGAAGCTTGGGAGGGCACGGCCGCCATTAGGCAGTGTTGCAGACAGTAGTCGCTCCAGCCAGGTATGGTGCGAGTGCGCCAGTCAATGTGGGGATTGTGAGTCTGCAACCATGGCCACCCCAACACTAGGGGAGAGAGAGAGGCAGGGAGAACAAACAGTTCCAAACATTCTTGGTGGTTACCTGACAAAGTGAGCTTCACTGGCTTGGTCTTGTGTGTGAGCGAGCGATGCGTCGGCCATCTATGGCCACTACCTCCTTGGGGGGTCTCGAGTTCATACACGGGTTGGTCGTGGAGCTCAACCCTGCCCGGATCAATAAAGTTGGCGTCAGTGCCTGAGTCAATAAATACATCTACAGGATGAGAGTGTTGCGCGGAGTGTAGCGCGGGCGCTTTCTGGGTGTCGTGGAGTGCGTCGCTGTCGCGCTCTGCTGCGGGGCACTGGGTGAGGTGATGGCCCTTCTGGGTGCAGTAAATACAGAGGCCATTGGCCAGCTGCCGGTGCCTCTCTTCAGCCGTCAGTCTGGTGCGGTTCACCTGCATGGGTTCTTGGCCGTCATCCTCCCTCAGAGGGGGAAATGAGGAGTGAGTTCGAGAACGACCTCATCCTCACCAGCACACTGTTCCACCTCCCCACCTGTAACAAGACATCTTGGATGCACCCATGCTCCAAGCATTGGCATGTAATTGACTATGTCATCACCAGGAAGAAGGATATACAGGACGTGAGAGTGGCAAGAGCCATGTGTGGTGCCAACTGCTAGACTGATCATAGATTCATAGTTTCCAAGTGCAAACTTTGCATCCTGCCCATGAGAAGACCCCAAGGCCAGAGGACTGTAAATAAATTGAAAGTTTCCAAGCTGAAGAACATTGCACAAGAATTTGCCAGGGACTCTGATGACAGGCTGCAAGACACACCCCAGAATGATCCGGACAGCACAGAGAAACTGTGGGCAGCATTCAGAGATGTGATGTACTCCACAGCCTTTGAACACCTTGGACCAGCAACTCGCCAACCCCAGGATTGATTCGGTGATAATGACGAGGATATACAGGCACTCCTGTCAGAGAAACAACAGCTGTTCAGAGCACACCATAATGACCCCTCGTCACAAGCGAAGAAAGATGAAAAAACAAGGTAAATACAGGGCTATATGAACAGTCATGACACCAAGCGTTTCTATGATGCCTTGAAGACTGTGCACGGACCTCAGTCCACTGGCCCCTCCCCCCTCCTCACTGCAGATGGGATGCAGCTGCTGACCGAGAAGCAGCACATTCTGGAAAGGTGGACTGAACACTTCAACCAGGTCCTGAACTGCTCTGCCAGGAACAATGACGAGGCCATTTCCCACCTACCTTAAATGAAGACCCAACAGGGACCTCAACAATCTCCCCAACGAAGAAGTCATAAAGGCCGTCAGCAACTTTCCTGTGGCAAAGCACCAGGATCAAATGCAATCCCTGCGGAGGTGTACAAAGCAGGAGGACCAGCCTTGATGCAGAAACTGACAGAGTTCTTCCAGTCCATGTGGAGTGAAGAGAAGGTCGCACAACAGTTGAAAGATGCCACCATGGTCTACATCTACAAAAGGAAAGGTAACCGCCAGTCCTGCGGCAATCACCGAGGCATCTCTCTTCTTTCCAAAGCAGGGAAGATCCTGGCCTGTGTCCTGCTCAACCATCTCCTCCAGCATCTCGAGCAGTGTCTCCTCCCAGAAAGTCAGTGTGGCTTTCGTGCTAAACGTGGAACAGTCGATTTGATATTTGCTGCACTTCAACTCCAGGAAAAATGCCAAGAGCAGCACAGCAACCTTTTCGTGACCTTTGTTGATCTGACAAAGGCTTTCGACACATCGAGCAGGGATGACTTATGGAAGATAATGGAGAAGTTTGGCTGCACACGAAAGTTCATCACGCTCGTCCGGCAGTTTCATGACGGCATGATGGTGAACGTATTGGATGAAAGAGACAAGTCAGAGGCTTTCCCAGTGACAAACAGGGTGAAACAAGGCTGTGTTCTTTCCCCGACGCTCTTCAGCAAGGTCTTTTTAGCCATGTTGACAGACACTTTTCGTGATTGCCAGGATGGGATGCATGTCAGGTACAGGACTGACGGTGGACTGTTCAACCTCATGCGCCTGAAGGATGTTAATAAGGTGAAGGAGACAGTTATCAGAGACTTCTTGTTCGCTGACAACTGTGCCCTCAATGCCGTCACAGAGCATAAAATGCAGCACGAAATGGACTGCTTCTCAAGAGCCTGTGACAACTTGGCCTCACCATAAGAACCAAAGGAACCATACATCACAATGAAAAGACAGGAACGCCAAGGCTACTTCTACCTTTGGAGGATTCCATGAGAATGTGTGGGAGCGAAAAGCACTCAGCCTTACCACCAAGCTGAAGGTCTACCCTGCAGTGCTGCTCACCACTCTCCTCTACGCCTGTGAGACCTGGACTGTCTACGGCAGACAAGCCAAAAGCTTAACCGCTTTCACTTGAGCTGCCTCCACAGACTCCTCCGCATCAAGTGGCAGGACAAAATCTCTGAAATGGAAGTCCTGGAACAAACCGGCATTCCCAGCATCCACATCCTCCTTCAGAAAGAGCAGGTCAGATGAGCAAGCCATGTTGTCAGAATGATGTACAGTCAACTGCCAAAACAACTACTCTATGGGAAGCTTTGTGAAGGCAAGCGTTCAATTAGGGGGACAGAAAAAATTCTTCAAAGATGACCTTAAAGCGTCTTTCAAGGACATGAACATCAACTTAAGCACTTGAGAGCAGCTTGCTGCCAACCGCTCAGCTTGACGAAACAAAGTCTTCACAGGTGCCTGTGCAACAGAGAAGCAATGAACTGCAGAGGTGTAGCAGAAACATGCAGTTCGCAAAGCTGAAGCTGCTGCCACTTCCATCACAGCACCCACCCACACATGTCCTGCATGTGGGGGAGCATTTCGGGCTTGGATAGGCCTCATTAGCCATCTCCGGATCCACAGTCAAGGATCACAGATCTGATATGATGTCATGGTCATCTTCAAACTCAAAGGACGAACAACAACAACAGTTACCACAAGGGCTGTCATGGACAAGTGCTGAGCAGCACAGATAAGAGCTTTTTCATTCATCATTATCATCATCATCATCATCATCATATCTTATCCCCATAGGGTAATGTAGCAATTGATCTCTTCTGGAGAAGATTAACCGGGATGCGGGAACGCTTGCTACTTGTCCCCAGAAACACGCTGACAGCTTTGCAGCCTACTCTTTACGAAAGTCAGCAATGGTTCTTTTACATGCCTCTGACTATAGGCAGTTGAGAGACATGGCCCGCCTTTGATAACGCAGTTAGCTGCACTGGGGAGACAGTGACAACCCTGTGGGGACTCAAACCTTTACCTGAGGATCAGTGATCCTGCGCCCTATCCACTAGACCACCACTGCCCAGCTTTTTCATTAAGTTACTGTAAACAAGGTAATAGTCGTATTACATTTATTTTTGTTTAAAAGCAAAAGTTAAGTGTTCAACATTTCATATGTCCATGTTTAATGTGTATAACTGGCATATTTAATAAATAATCAGCCATCAAAAACAGGCTATACCCACCTTCTGACAGAATGTCAGCCCAATTGCTGAATGAAGACTGAAAAGCACGATGGTTTCCTGCAGTTCGTGCAATTTTGCATTGATTGGAGTGGCATTATTATATAAAACTTCTGCCCATCGCTTTGCCAGAAGTGGTTACAATACCGGTTTAAAGTTTTCATTCGGGTTATAGAATGGCTAAATAAATGCAAAATCACATCATTCTCATACAAAAGCTTATGTTGTATATTTTCAAAAATAATTGTATAAGATAAAATAATTGCGAAACTTCACCAAGCGGATATTTAGACCCAAGTCTACTCTCCCACCCGTATATGTTTAGTCCGAGTCTACTCAGCTGCCCGTGGACGACTCTGGGGAAGCAACAGCACTGAACACTAAATGCACAATTTCACTTTGTTGCACGACAGTAAGAAGGTTAATGTCAGAGCAGCATAGCGTTCTTCTTTTCTTCTTCTTCTTCTTCTTTTACTTTCGGTTGCTCCCTTCAGGGGTTGCCACAGCAAATCATCCGCCTCCACCTCACCCTGTCCTCCGCATCTTCTTTTCTGACTCCAACGACCTTCATGTATTCCTTCACCACATCCATAAATCTCTTCTTTGGTCTTCCTCGAGGCCTTCTGCCTAGTAGTTCCAACCTCAGCATCCTACTGCCAATATACTCACTATCCCTTCTCTGTACATGTCCAAACCATCTCCAATCTAGCCTCTCTGACTTTGTCTCCAAAACATCTTACGTGGGCTGTCCCTCTGATATACTCATTTCTGATCCTATCCATCCTCGTTACTCCCAGAGAGAACCTCAACATTTTCATCTCTGCTACCTCCAGCTCTGCCTCCTGCCTTTTCCTCAGCGCCACTGTTTCTAAGCCATACAACATCGCTGGCCTCACCACCGTCTTGTACACTTTCCACTTCATTCTTGCTGACACTCTCCTATCGCACATCACACCGGACACTTTTCTCCAACAATTCCAGCCTGCCTGCACACGCTTCTTCACCTCTTTTCCACACTCTCCATTGCTCTGGATTGTTGAGCCTAAGTACTTAAAATCCTCCACCTTCGTTATCTCTGCTCCCTGTAACATCACCGTTCCTCCTGGGTCCTTCTCATTCACACACATGTATTCTGATTTTCTGAGGCTAACCTTCATTCCTCTCCTTTCCAGGGCATACCTCCACCTCTCTAGATTTTCCTGCACTTGTTCTCTGCAGCATTGAGTTCCAAAAATGTAAGGTTCATTAAAAAAATGAAAGATTTTCAGTTTAAACGTCACCAAGTTCAACATCCTTTTGTCTACTTTGACCACTATTTTACCACGTGTTACTATCACAGTGACCTGAGTTTGACTTCAGTTTTTGCTAAGCTGGAGCTTTGCATATACTTGAAAAAGAAATGTGCTGGTGTGAATCAAATAATTTCTGTGAAACTAATGCCCACAAGCTTCGTGTGTTGAAATGTGTATCAAATATAATGAATGGGTCAGTGCTGTTTCTTTTTTTAAGATTAGACATAATTTTATATTCTTTATTATTTACAAAGAGTTTAAGTAAATATTAATTATCTAGTAATCTTAAGATGTATGTAGGATCAAAATCACACCTTTTATTCTGAGAATATTCATTAGTTTGATTTTAATATTTTAATTCATTTCATTTATGCATCTGACACAATTCTTTATTTCTCTTCCAGTTCAATTGAAAACACAGATTTAAGACCCAGACTTCATCAGCTGGAAAGCCATTTTACCTGGGCTCTAAATAAAAATGACACAGATCTCACCGATCTTCTGAACAGGTTAAAAGAACAGCTTAAGCTGGATCTCGGAAAAAAAACGAGGGTTGCACGCACACAAAGCTATATAGGATTTGTGAAGTTTCTGCTCGGCTCCAAGACTGAGGCTCTCAGCGACCTTGAGAAATCTGTAGAGCAGGCCAAGTCTCATGGAAATGATTGTGACAAGCTGCTTGTTGTTCCGTATGGAAATCTTGCATGGTTACACTATCACATGGATCAATTTGACGAGTGTGAAAATTACCTGGATAAATTGAATGAGATTAAAGAAAACTATCCATCTGTCCCATATGCTGAGGTGCTTGGAGAAAAAGGATGGACATTCCTTAAGTTTTCCCGCAAATATCATGAAAGAGCTAAAGTGTGCTTCAAGAAGGCCCTGGAGCTGGATCCTGAGAACGGTGAATGGAATACGGGCCTTGCCATCGTTCTGGATCGAACTGAAAATATTCAACAAGATCTAAAATCTTCAGATGCAGTTGCTCAGCTTAGAAGGGCCATAGACACTGATCCAGATGATGATGTCATTAAAGTTCTGCTTGCTCTGAAATTGGCTAAACACAAGGAGCACAGTGAGGCAGAGAGACTGGTGAAGCAAGCATTAGAGCGGTCTCCAGAACACCCACATGTGATTCAATATGCATCAAAGTTTTTCCGGAACCATGGCTCTGTGGACTAAAGGGGGTGTCAGAGCACGTTTCCAATGCATGCTTCATACAGCATCAGTTGGGACTCTGCTATAAAACCAAGCTCATCAGAATGAGGAAAGAAGGAGGCCACCAGAGACAGAATGCTGAAATCAAGCAATATCAAAAACTGTGCATCCACCACTTGGAGAAGGCAACTGCAATGAATCCCAGCTTCATCATTGCTATGAGTGAACTGGCCTTCCAGTATGGGATGGACGGTGATATTTCAAAAGCAGAACAAACGTTCAAAAACGCATTTGAGATTGCTGAAAGAACAAATGACAACCACCAGTCTGTTCTTTTATATTATGCACTATTTCAGCAGTACTGCAGGAGATCTGAACCTGATGCCATCAAATACTACCTCAAATGTCTAGAGATAAATCCCAGTAAATATGAGTGGAAGAAAAGTGCTGATAGACTGAAAAAGATAGCAGAAAGTAGAATTAAACACAACCTTAATGATGGAGAGGCTTATGGAATACTCGGAATCATTCATGATAAAAAAGGAGAAAAACAAGAAGCCATAAAGTACTTTGAGCAAGCACTGAGCTGTAGAGACAATGATGACTACCTCCGTTATCTCACTGAACTTAAACTTTCATTACATTAACATCCATAATCCATCCTGAATCGCTTGATCCTACTAGCTTTGTGTGCGGGATATTTCAGCTGACTCTGAGCAAAGGCGGAGTACACCATGGACAGCTTTCCAATCTATCACAGTTCCAACATACAGACAAACATCCACAGTCACATCGAAGAGCAATTTGGAACAGCCTGCTGACTGTGGGAGGAAACATCGAGTACCCAGAGGAAACTCATGCAAGACATTGTGAACATGCCAAATTCACACAGAAACACCCCCATAGAGCTCAGGACTCGAACCTCGGCCCTCCTGGCTGTGAGGAAGACGTGTCTTACCTGATACTAATAATAATACTAAGCCATGTGCCATTGAACTAATCTTATAATCATTATAATCATGTAGTATTTGTCATAAAATGATTCTGTGTGTACTACTTAGAAGAAATGAAGATTTTTCTGATTGTTATTTGATTTACATTAAAGTGATAGTTTCATGTTAAATCTTGAAATAATAAGTTTTATTCACTATCCATGATTGATTATTAAACATTGCCCTGTTTTCGAAGTGTACCTTCTTATTAATCACTGATAAATCAAAATAAAGACTTCATTATAAGTGATAACATAAGTGTTAGTCTAATACTCATTTACATGAAAACCCAACTTTTATGCATCACTGCAATGTTTGTCTTCCTGCCATTACTGTGGGCTATTACTCTGAGTACTAAACACAAAAACTTATGCAATAAAGTACTGGCAGGAAAAAAACAGCAGCTCATTAAAAAATGGCTAAATGCCTGAGAGTTAAACACAAACACACTCAGAGCCTCGAGTATCCTTTAGATCAGGGGTCACCAACCTTTTTGAAACTGAGAGCTCCTTCTTGGGTACCAATTAATGCGAAGGAATACCAGGTCTATACACATGTCTGAAATTACAAATTTGCTCAATTTACCTTCAATTATATGTTATTATAAATAATTAATGATATTAGTCTTTGTGAAGATATTGATTTGATTTAAAAATATATTCAAAAAAATTATATGCAGCTCAATGGAGAGTGGCGCTATGGAGCTGCGGGACTGTCTCAAAAATATCAGTGAACAAGCCCACGGGCACCACGTTGGTGATCCCTGGTTTAGATGGCATGCTGGAGTTTATAATGGCTGTAGTGTTGTAGGTCTAAAGCATAAAAGCCATCTTCTCACAACAATCCCGATGTGTAGTCACACCTTAACCTGAAATTTAAACTATTGAGCAAGAATTAAAGAAAAAGATTCTTTTGGAAAAGAACTAAAATTGAGGGGGGAGACAGGTTTCGGAGTTTTGTCGTCTGTTGGCTGCAGAGGATACACCAGGCTTGATCAGTCACATCATCACCTGATAACATAACTGTGACTCCAGACAATTAAAGCTGCAATGCCAGTGTCTCTAGGTAAGTCCAAAGTTTAAAAAGTTCAATTAAGCTTAATATTTCCATTTATATACATACCATAGCTCATACGTTCTCATGCGCACATGATACTTTCTTGTGCGCACAAAAAAAAAAACAATTTACCCCCTCCCCCAGTGTGTCCTCTCTGGTGACATTGAATAAAAAATAATGCATGGCCATGACTTATTATTATCTCATGATCATTCTTTTTTTTTATTTATCCAATGTCACCAGAAGGGCTCCTTAGTATCATCTGTTTTGCCATTGAATGAAGTTTCTGCTTTGCCTGTGATAAATCTGCTCTCATGTATGAACTCTGATTGTGTTTGTATTCTCTTTTAGATTTTATACTCTATATTGTGTGCATAATCAAACGAACTCTGCCTGCATTCCGTGACGAGCTTGGACTAGTAAATGTATTTTCTGACTGATTTTATACATAAGATGACGTGTATTGATGAAATGTTCAGTAAATTTTGATTATTTCTCTGAAGGAGGATATGATAGAATAAATAAGAAAAATTTACACTGTACATCAGTGGTTCCCAAACTACGGCCAGCGGGCCGAATACGGTCCACCTCCACATTTGGCCCGGGCCCCAGAACAATACCAGAGACGCATTATGATTATTTTTTTTTAGTCAAGACTAATACACACCTAGAACATGACACTATTCCACCCTTCTGCCGTCTGTGCCCCCATCTGAACCCCCCTTCCCCCCACAACTCACCCCCGATACAAAAATCCTAGACTCTTCAAATAGAATGGAATAATGGTGAAAAGGTTATGGAAGAGAAAAATTGATTTAGAATGCAGGGTTTTTAACCTGCAGTGGACAAAACAATTATTTTTTGTTCAATGCAAAGTTGTTTGTGTCATCTGTCAAGAGACAGTGGCGATATTCAAAGAATACAATCTGTGCCGACACTCTGAATCCCAAAGACGAGTATGATCGCTTGCAGGGCCAAATGCGAGTAGACAAGCTCTCAAAGCTAAAAAGTGGACCGTTAGCTCAGGAGAATACATTTGTATGCCAGGATCGGCTGAACTAATCGTCTGTTCGGGCAGCTTTCGGGCTGCTCAACTGATAGCAAGCAGTGCTTCTTTTATTATTTATTTCCTGACTTTTTTCTGTGAAGGTCCCAGAAAGGGCTACTAATATTTGGTTATGCGTGGCTTACTGGAAAACAATAAATGTTTACGTTTAGGCAGTCATGTGATCGTCATTCTTTTTTTGTTACAAACTGACCTCGGCCCCCATCAGAGAAGGGAAAAGTTTGGGGACTCCTGCTGTACATGAACATTATAGACATTTTAAATGTCAGTGTTTTTGTTTTCGTTGTAAGTGCTCTTGGGTAGACACTGAACTTTGGTTTTGCGTCTCAAGCTGAAAAAGGTTTAGGAAACTTGACATTACATAAAACAAAGAGATCTAAACAAAAAAAAACAAAAGTCCAGCAAATCTGTCCAAGTATTCTCTTGGCTCAAGGATGACATTAGAGAAATTATTTGAATAGCAAATGGTTTCAGATTCAATTCCAGAGCCCACAGACAGAGAAGAAAATAGTTTGTAATTTATGTTTCCACAGTCATTGATCTGTTTTAACATTGGAACATATACAGAGCTGGATCATCATGAGGTACGTACTATCATTTCAACTACACTATCAAAAAAAACAACGACTGAAAAGACAAGGAAGGGATTAGTAACTTTGTCTTCGGCAAATGTTGTGTTTAATGTAGAGCGCCACTTAATAATGAAAGATTAAAATGAGCAACTTGGACAGAGGTCAACAAAATAAGAGTTCTTAGTATTAACGGCATGTAAAATAATTGTTTTCTTCAAAAAGAAGAGCATTTCAACAGGGAATTTCAACAGATTAAGGATGTATTTCAGTCAGTTTACATTCCCAACAAATTTTTGTGCAACCTTGCACACGTGTGTGTGTGTGTGTGTGTGTGTGTGTGTGTGTGTGTGTGTGTGTGTGTGTGTGTGTGTGTGTGTGTGTGTGTGTGATTGTGTGATTGTGTGTGTGTGTGAGATTAACTTCAGAAGGTGAGGGTGAACCTCTCTATCCTCTCTGTGTTACCTTCAGAAATTAATCACACACACCCGCATCCATGTAAACATGCACACTTCTATATTCTCAATTCCTTTCTATTTTAAGCTTGTTTAAAAATGATACATTCAACTAATATAATTGCTGCTTGAGTGTAATTTAAAATTGCAATAAATAAATTTTGAAAAAATATACATTTATACACAAACAAACACACACGCACACACACATATATACACACACACAATTATTAGATTCACAAATCAGCAGGAAAAATGTGTGTGGCGGGTGGGGGGGGTTTGCACCTTCCCATCCTCTACCTTCATATTCGAAGTGCCCTTGAGAAAGGCACCTAACCCCAACTATATTCTGGCCACCACCAATGTGTGGCAGTCCACAGCTCAAAGTCTTTACTCTCTCACTGTTTATGTGTGTGTGCTTCACCATAACCCTGATGGATAAATTGTACAATTTTTAATCAGTTAATGATTTATGCATATCTCTTTCTCAAGCAGTTCACCTCAAGAGACCGATTTAAAACTCAGACTACTTCAGTTGGAATGCCATTTCACCTGGGCTCTAAATAAAAATGACACAGATCTCACTGATCTTCTAAACAGGTTCGAAGAACAGATTACCCTGGATCTCGGAAGGAAGGAAAGAGTGGCTCGTACATACAGCTGTATGGAAGTTTCTTCTCAGCTCCAACACTGACGCTCTCAGCAACCTTGAGAAATCTGTAGAGCTCAATAAGTCTCATGGAAATGACTGTGACAAGTTGCTTGTTGTTACATATGGAGATCTTGCATGGTTACACTTTCATATGGGCAATTTTGAAGAGTGTGAAAGGTACTTGAAGAACCTGAGTGAGATTAAAGAGAAATATCCATCTGTCCCATATGCTGAGGTGCTTGGAGAAAAAGGATGGACATTCCTTACCTTTTCTCACAAATATTATGAAAGAGCTGAAGTGTGCTTCAAAAAGGCCCTGGAACTGGATCCCAAGAACGGTGAATGGAATACGGGCCTTGCCATTGTGCTGTCTCGGACTGAGGATATTCTCCAAGATCTAAAATCTTCAGTTGCAGTTGATCAACTTCGACGAGCCATAGCTATTAATCCAGATGATGACGTTCTTCAAGTAATTCTTGGTCTGAAATTGGCTGATTACAATCATTACAGTGAGGCAGAGAGTCTGGTAGAGCAAGCCCTTGAGCGGTCACCAGAACATCCACATGTGATTCGATATGCTGGGAAGTTTTTCCGGAACCATGGCTCTGTGAACAGATCCATTGCCCCACTAAAGAGAACATTAAAGAAAATATCCAATGCAGCCTTCATCCACCATCAGCTGGGACTCTGCTATAGGAAAAAAATCATCAATGTGAAGAAGGCTGGAGGCCACCATACACATAGTGCTGAAATTAAGACAGATCGAGAGCAGTGCATCTACCACATGGAGATAGCGATCAAACTGAAGCCCAGCTTCATTGTTGCTATGAGTGAGCTGGCCAAGGAGTATGGGGAGAACCAGGAAATGCAGAAAGCAGATGAAATGTTTCAGAGAGCATTTCAGCTTGCCAAAGAAAAAAAAGAATACATACAGATGGTGCATTTGCGTTATGCAGATTATCAGCGATACTGTATGGGATGTGAACCTGCTGCCATTAAACACTACCTCGAATGTTTCAAGATAAATCCACACAGAAGTGATGGGAAGAGCAGTGCACGCAGTCTGAAAAAGATTGCAGAAAGGAAAATTGAATACAACCCAAATGATGGAGAGGCGCATGGAATACTTGGACTCATTCATATGGAAGACGGAGAGAAACAAGAGGCTGTAAAGTGCTTTGAGCGAGCGCTGAGCTGTGGAGAGAATGAGGAGTATCTCAGTTATCTTTGTGAACTCAGACTTTCATTACAGTAATATCACCAGTGTTCACTGTAACCCACAATTATTTACACAGTTATGAAATGTAATGCTAAGGGTATATAATATATGTAACGATATAGGATAATTTGGATATGAGTTTAGGATTTATTAATATCTTGTTCATAAATTCACTGGGTCAGTGTATTAGATCATAATTAATTGTTATACTAAAATACATAGTTGCTTCACTAACATTCTTTTCATTCTTAAAGTCTGTCCTACACTTTAATTTTGAAAAAATAAACTGTTTTGACTTTAACTGAAGTACTTTCCAGATTTTTTTTTTAATTCTGTGAAGTGACTATATCTATATTAGACTGAATGAAGTATTAAATACACTTTGCTATGAAATATGGATGTCTGGGTGGCACTGTAGTGTAGTGGTTATCATGTCCATCTCACATAGTAAAGGTCCTGGGTTCGAGTCCTTGGCTCGGGCGCTTCTGCGTGCAGTTTACAGTTCTCCCTGTGCTTGAGTGTAGTTCTCTGGTCTCTGCCCACTGTCCAAAAACATGCACAGTAGGCTAATCATCTGCTTCAAATTGCTCCTAGGTGTGACTGGAAGTCTGAAAGGTTGCGTCTATGTGTTGGCCCTGTGATGATCTGGTGAGCTGTTTAGGGAGCAACTTGTCTTCGCCCGATGTTGAACCACCTGATAAAAATAACAAAGTTGATGTGCCAGCAAGGCAGAAGGCCTCGAGGAAGACCAAAGAAGAGATTTATGGATGTGGTGAAGGAAGACATGAAGGTCGTTGGAGTCAGAAAAGAAGATGCGGAGGACAGGGTGAGGTGGAGGCAGAGGATTTGCTGTGGCTGTAGCAGCCGAAAGGAAAAGAAGAAGAATGTGCCAGCAAGAAAATCCCAGAACATTATGACCGGCTTTTGTTTTCTTTTTATGGGGGAAGCCACAGGCTAATGGGGCCGGTGGTTTTGTGGTCAGGGTGCTGCGCTCATGATCGGGAGGTTGTGTGTTCAAATCCCAGTTAGACCCCCACTGTGTTAAGACCCTGGGCAAGGTTTCAACCACAAATGTGCCTCTGTTCACCCAGCAGTATAAATGGGTACCAGTAAAAATATACTAGGAAGGTACCTGTGATGGACTAGCGTCCCATCCAGAAGGAGTTGTACTCCTAGTCGTTTCACGCTACAGAAACCGAGGATAAGCACCAGCCTGATGAGCGCTATGGCTCGGGTGTAAAAAGCCAAAAAGCCACAGCCTAATGGTTGGATAAGAGAGTTTTTGACCTAAAGGTCCCCTGTGTGATACCCAGTCCAGCAGGAAAAATATGTTTCGGTGGGTGTTGTGAGCTGCACCTCCCCTTCCTCCACCTTCATGGCTAAAGTGCCCTTGAGCAAGGCACTTAATCCCCAACTGCTCTCTGAATGCCAAAATGTGCAGCAGCTCCCTGCTGAGGAGTTAAACATTGGAATGCTTATCTACAATCAAATGGATATTACACAACAGGTATATAACAGATCTATGAGAGAAAATGTAATAAATGTACACTTGTGATGAGGCAGAGGACAGTTGTAGATGTGCGGTACGAAATGCTTGCGTCTTAGAATGGAAAATTCTGTCAAAGTCCCTTGTTGTTGAGTTATGAACATGTATAAAAATGTCTCGTCATTAAGTCTTGATATCAGGTCTGTCTCTTAGGTCTGCTATGCAATTCCCTACAACTTGCTACAGAAAAATTACCTTTTGCTTGGTAATTACAGCACAAGTTTATTGATTTTATGCAAACTTTGCACATCTAGACTGCACAAAATTTGCCCACTTTTATTTTCAGAATTGTTCAATCTCAGTAAAAGTTGATGGTGGCTGTTGATGGACTGTAAACGTCCACCAGTTATACCGTTTGGTATTCAGGCTTAATAGTTTAATTTTGGTCCTGTTGTACCTTAACAAATTTTTCCATTTTAGCCTCAGAGTCTTCAAGGTATGTTTTTGTGCTGCTTATTCAAGACATGATGTGGTCTCTCTTGAGTGGTTTGTTTCTTTCAACAAAAATTTGTAATATTGTTGTCAGATGCACAGAATCATATCTTTTACACAAAATTCCTGCAACTGCTTTAAATTTGATGTGGGTCTATTGGTAGCCTTTATGCCCAGTTTCCTCCCTGATCTCCTATCCAATTTATAGAGACAATCTGAACCAGGGCGGGCTCCAATTATCCTAAACACTTTTGCAACCAGATATCTGAGACTTTATTTGAAAGGGAAATCGCTTACTTTCAGTTTCTTTTCAAAGAAAATATGGGTGGAGATGAGTCTACATATATCCGTGTTGGTGGTCTCACCCAATCTGCGTTCCCACTGTGATATATTTACAGAGATTAACCATGATGAGATCAGTGCTGTAATTCTGTCTGCATTATTGAAAATAAGGTGTGGAACCTTAACCTTTCTTGTTTCTGGAATAATATCATAACGTAAATTAAGGGTATGACTTTTTTTTATTATTACTTCCCCTTTTTTTGAAATCAGTGACAGTAACAGTGAATGAATGTGTGCATATTGGTCCTACAATGATCTGGCAAGCGATTCAGTGTAAATTGCCTTCGCCTAGAGTCGGCTGAGAACGGCGCCAGCCTCCCCACAACTCCTGTAGGATTTAATGACTTAGAAAATGAATAAATGAAACTTTTTGAAAATGTTTATCTTTAAGGAGGGTTACAGGGAGGCTGGCGTCCGTCCAGTCAACTCCCAATGAAGACAGTGCACAGCAGAAACAGCTCACCAGATTATTTCAGGCAAACACAACTATTCGTATTCAAGTTCACACCTGGGTTAATTGAGAATATGTACTTAGACCAGTGTTTTTCAATCTTTCTTGAGTCAAGGCACATTTTTTCATTGAAAAAAAAAAAACAAAATCACAAGGCACACCACCAGAAGGAAATGTTAAAAAAAGAAACTCTGTAGCCTATATTGACTATATAAAGACATTCATCATAGTGTCCAGAATACGAATCAAATAAACACAAAGAAAAAGTATTTTATAATCGATCATATTTCTACTCGCTCAGTGTGAAACCAGCGCCTGTTTGGATGAACATAGTGCTGATATCCTGGCAGGAATCAAAGAACGACACACATGAAGCTGTTCTTTAACAGCTCCCAGTCTCTCTCTCTGTTTTTAGTTTTTATAGCAGTGAGGCTTGAAATTCTCTCCTCACACAGAGATGTCGTGGAAAATGGGAACAAGGTCAAAATAGCTTTGTTTGCTAGAATGGGGAACAACTTGGCAGTAGCCAACCAGAAACTGTCCAAAGGTCGACAAAGCTTATAACTTTAAACTTATAACTATAAGCTTATAACTTTGTCTCAGTTCAGTTAGTTCCTCCTGCTGCTGGAAAGTTATGTCCTTTCCACCAACTGATGCTGAGCTATATGGGTCAGTGACCGAGTCAAGGCAGTCAGTGGAGGCTGAAGAGAAATAAAATTACATCTTCTCCTCAAGAGGCTTTAAATGTTTAATTAACTATTATCTTACACAATGCAGGGCAATCCTGCCATTGCTTGGTGAGTGTGAACAGTTCACGATTGCCACTTTCCACGCTATTGCCAGAGTTGTACCTTTGAACGGAATCTGTTTATTTTATCTGTACTTATAAGCAGGTTTTGATTTTGGCCTTGCATTCGTGTGTTCAGTTCAATCACATAATGAAGTAGAATAAGAATCTTTCCTTTTTGAATACTTTTTCATCACTGTCATAGTATTTTCACAGTGGTGTGAGCCACAATGCCTCATCCATGCATCACTAATTCTCTTGTCCCAAAGTACAAAGCAATTAGCTATCTGCTGCCACCTACTGATATAGAAGAGTATTACATGATTACTCTGCTGACCACCAGACAGCACAGACACTCGACTTCTTCTTCTTCTTCTTCTTTCCCATCAGGGGTCGCCACAGCAAATGATCTGTCTCCATCTCTCCCTATCCTCTGCATCTTCTACTCTTACTCCAACGACCTTCATATCCGCCTTCACCACATCCATAAATATTCTCTTTGGTCTTCCTCTGGGCCTTTTGCCTGGTAGTTCCAACCTCAGCATCCTACGACCAATATACTCACTATCCCTCCTCTGTACATGTCCAAACCATCTCAATCTAGCCTCTCTGACTTTGTCTCCAAAACATCTTACATGTGCTGTCCCTCTGATGTACTCATTTCTGATCCTATCCATCCTCAAGTTACTCCCAAAGAGAACCTCAACATTTTCATCTCTGCTACCTCCAACTCTGACTCCTGTCTTTTCCCCAGGGCCACTGTCTCTAAACCATAAAACATTGCTGGCCTCATCACCGTCTTGTACACTTTTCCCTTCATTCTTGCCGATACTCTCCTATCACACATCACACTGGACACTTTTCTCCATCCATTCCAACCTGCCTGCATGCGCTTCTTCACCTCTTTTCCACACTCTCCATTGCTCTGGATTGTTGAGCCTAAGTACTTAAAATCCTCCACCTTCTTTATCTCTACCCCCTGTAACCTCACAGTTCCTCTTGGGTCCTTGTCATTCACACACATGTATCCTGTCTTACTGAGGCTAACCTTCAATCCCCTCCTTTCCAGGGCATACCTCCACCTCTCTAGATTTTCCTCTCCTTCTCTTCTAGCTTACATCCTGCCTGTGGGGCATAAGCACTAACAACATTGACCATCACGCCTTCAATTTCTAACTTGAGACTCATCACTCTGTCTGACACTCTTTTCACTTCTAGAACATTCCTGACAAACCCCTCCTTCAAGATGACTCCTACTCCATTTCTCTTCCCATCCACACCATTATAAAACAGCTTAAACCCTGCTCCTAAGCTTCTAGCCTTGCTACCTTTCCACCTGGTCTCCTGAACGCACAGTATGTCCACCTTCCTCCTCTGCATCATGTCAGCCAGCTCCCTATCTTTTCCTTGCATAGTTCCAACATTCAAAGTCCCTACTCTCAGTCCTAGGCTCACGCATTTCCTCTTCTCTCTCTGCCTACGGACACACCTCCCGCCTCTCCTTCTTCGACGTCTTTGACCATCAGTAGTCCAATTTCCATCAGCACCCTGTTGGTTGACAGCACTGATGGCGGTCGTTGTTCGGCACATTATTTGGGGATAATAATTAATTTGCTTTCAAAAAATATTTTTTGACCAATTAGGTGACATTTGATACTTTCTTACAGCACACCAGACAATATTTAACTTCATACTAGTGTGCTGCGGCACAGTGGTTGAAAAACACTGACTTAGACTAATGTTCATGTTTTGGACTATTGGAGCATCTGAACAAAATCCATGCAAACAAATGGAGAAAATGCAAAGCCTACACAGGAACAACGGGCACAGAACTCGTCACTAGGAACTTTCTACGCTGCCTTCATTTTTTATTATGCAATATAAATGAATACAGTACCGTATTTTTCAGACCATAAGGCGTCTTAAAAGCCTTTAATCTTAAAAAACCTGACGTTGTGCCTTATAACCCGGTGTGCCTTTTGTGTGGAAGAAGTCACGTGACTCCGTCTCACTGACACCGTCAAAGCCCAAGTGAAACAAACTAATTCAGAGCTTACCATCATTCCATTGGATTAACCAAAGAACTTCAACCGCTAGATATATGGCCGTCAACAGGTCGTAAGCAGGGCTGTAGTCAGGTGTATACGTGGGTATACGCCATATACTCGCTTCTTTTAGCAAGCATGTAAGCGTGCACACACTTGTTTTATGCTGCGAGATCTCGTTTATCAGTGTACAGTATGGCTGGAAGACAGTGTACTTCATAAATATATCGAGATGGGTTTCATTGTAAGCTTCAAATCCTTTTGAGAGGAATCCTACCAGTTCGACTAGTTCCATGGGTGTTTTTTAAGCGGGTAGCTGGTTTGACCGAGCTGCATTCTTTTAGCAAAAGAGACATTCAGCTCTCCTGCTCAACGTGTTGCCTACAACTCAGTAATAAACTATTTATAACCTGTAGTCAGTGGGGGCCTAGTGGTATAGGTGCTGGATCACTAATCCTAAGGTCGGGGGTTCAAGCCCCACTCACCCCCCCCCCCCCCAGTGCAGCTGGGTTATCAAAGGCCTACCATGTCTCTCACTGTCGATATGGTGTGAAGCATATAAAAGAACCATTGCTGACTTTTGACGAGAGTCGCTGCAAAGTGTGTTTCCACCCTGCGATGGCTTGGCGAGCTGTCCAGGGGTACTCTGCCCTCTCCAGAAGTCGGCTGGGATGGGTGCCAGCCTCCCGTGACCATAATTGGGATTAAGAGGTTACAGAAAATGAACTGAACTGAACCTGTGTGGACCTATTTTTTTTTAAGAAGAAAGTCTGTCTTACGTTCACAAAGCTGAAGTTTTCCACAAAATATGCAGACAGCCAGACAGATACACTGGATAGAAATTCACAGTTGAACCCATACAGTGAAAGTACTGCACTGATTCATTTCAAAGGATTTTTTGATATATCGAAAACTCACCTCTATAACCTCCACCTAAACTAACATAAGCTGTTCACGTATGAAAGCTGCAGCTTTTACTCTTTGTTACAACCACTGATAGTGTTGCCAATTTTGTGCTTTCTTTTGTTTTCACAATACTGTAGCATGAGTAGTTTTTGCAGTGTATCAAATAATACAACAATGTTAGTTTGGTATAAACAGGTAAGATATGCACATATGAATACATTAATTTCAAGTATTCATCTGTTAAGAAATAAAAGTGTGAACAATCTGTTGTAACTAATAACAAAATGAACACTGCAGTTTATGTCGATGCTGAAAGTATAATTAAAATTTCACTGCGTATGTTGGACAAAGAACACTTCACTGTGTACATTTACAAGAAAATGACATCTAAACAAGTCATGCGACATTTCAAAAATGCTGTCATTTACTGTTCATGTAGCTGTGGGTGGAGGATGAAGCATCCCATATTCCTGTCGTTATACTCATTCTGTTTAAGTTGCTAATAGCGATTCAACTTGCTCATACATACACATTCAGATTGATCGCCATGAGGTAAGAATTTATTTTATTCCAACAGAATTGCTATGGAATTTGATTCTTTTTAATGTAATCCATTAGGCAGGACCCGAGACAAGAAATGTCAATGGCAATGTCCTGAAAAATAACTGCTGTGTAATCAAAATAAAAATATTAAAGTTCAAGATAAAGCAACATGATGCTGTATTGTTTGTTACATCCATCCAAGACAGGGGTGTAAAACTCATTTTCAATGAGTGCAATATCACTGGATTTAAAGATGATGGAGGGCCGAATAATCACTGAACATCTATTCTAAAAGCGCAACCACAATATATGCATGATGGGACGATTCATTTAGACATTTGTTCTATTTTCCTTTATTCACATGCATTTCCTGAAAACACTGAACAGCGTAAGCTAGCATGTAGTCTTTCTTGAATTATGAAAGTTTTCATTCGGGTTATAGAATGGCTGAATAAATGCAAAATCACATCATTTTCACACAAAAACTGATGTTGTCTATTGACAAAAAATAATCGTATAAGATAAAATAATTGCGAAACTTCACCAAGCGGATGTTGAGACCCAAGTCTACTCTCCCACCCGCATATGTTTAGTCCGAGTCTACTCAGCTGCCCGAGGACGACTCTGGGGAAGCAACAGCACTGAACACTAAATGCACAATTTCACTTTGTTGCACTACAGTAAGAAGGTTAATGTCAGAGCAGCATAGCGTTGAGTTCCAAAAATGTAAGGTTCATTAAAAATATTAATGATTTTCAGTTTAAAGTTCACCAAGTTCAATATCCTTTTTGTCTACTTTTACCACTACCACGTGTTACTATCATAGTGACCTGAGTTTGGCTTCAGTTTTTACTAAGCTGGAGCTTTGGCTATACTTGAAAAAAAAAAATCAATGTGCTGGTGTGAATCAAATAATTTCTGTGAAACTAATGCCCACAAGCTTCGTGTGTTGAACTGTGTATCGAATATAATGAATGGGTCAGTGCTTTTTCTTTTTTTTAAGATTAGACATGATTTTATATTCTTTATTATTTACAAAGAGTTTAAGTAAATATTAATTATCTAGTAATCTTAAGATGTATGTAGGATCAAAATCACACCTGTTTTTCTGATAATATTCATTAGTTTGATTTTAATATTTTAATTCATTTCATTTATGCATCTGACACAATTCTTTATTTCTCTTCCAGTTCAATTGAAAACACAAATTTAAGACTCAGACTTCATCAGCTGGAAAGCCATTTTACCTGGGCTCTAAATAAAAATGACACAGATCTCACCGATCTTCTGAACAGGTTAAAAGAACAGCTTAAGCTGGATCTCGGAAAAAAGACGAGGGTTGCACGCACACATAGCTATATCGGATTTGTGAAGTTTCTGCTCGGCTTCAATACTGAGGCTCTCAGCGACCTTGAGGAATCTGTAAAGCAGGCCAAGTCTCATGGAAATGATTGTGACAAGCTGCTTGTTGTTCCGTATGGAGATCTTGCATGGTTACACTATCACATGGGTACATTTGAAGCGTGTGAAAATTACCTGGATAAATTGAATGAAATTAAAGAAAAATATCCATCTGTCCCATATGCTGAGGTGCTTGGAGATCAAGGATGGACATTACTTAAGTTTTCTCGCAAATATCATCAAAGAGCTGAAGTGTGCTTCAAGAAGGCCCTGGAGCTGGATCCTGAGAACGGTGAATGGAATACGGGCCTTGCCATCGTTCTGTATCGGACCGAAGATATTCACCAAGATCTAAAATCTTCAGATGCAGTTGCTCAGCTTAGAAGGGCCATAGACACTGATCCAGATGATGATGTCATTAAAGTTCTGCTTGCTCTGAAATTGGCTCATCACGCAGAGAGACTGGTGAAGCAAGCATTAGAACGGTCTCCAGACCACCCACATGTGATTCAATATGCATCAAAGTTTTTCCGGAACCATGGCTCTGAGGACAGGTCCATTGAACTGCTAAATGGGGTGTCAGAGGAAGTTTCCAATGCATGCTTCATACAGCATCAGTTGGGACTCTGCTATATAAACAAGCTCATCAGAATGAGGAAAGAAGGAGGCCAACAGAGACAGAATGCTGAAATCAAGCATTATCAAAAACTGTGCATCCACCACTTGGAGAAGGCAACTACACTGAATCCCAGCTTCATCATTGCTATGAGTGAACTGGCCTTCCAGTATGGGATGGACGGTGATATTTCAAAAGCAGAACAAACGTTCAAAAACGCATTTGAGATTGCTGAAAGAACAAATGACAACCACGAGTCTGTTCTTTTATATTATGCACTATTTCAGCAGTACTGCAGGAGATCTGAACCTGATGCCATCAAACACTACCTCAAATGTCTAGAGATAAATCCCAGTAAATATGAGTGGAAGAAAAGTGCTGATAGACTGAAAAAGATAGCAGAAAGGAGAATTACACAAAACCTTAATGATGGAGAGGCTTATGGAATACTCGGAATGATTCATATGAAAAAAGGAGAAAAACAAGAAGCCATAAAGTACTTTGAGCAAGCACTGAGCTGTGGAGACAATGATGAGTACCTCCGTTATCTTACTGAACTTTCATTACATTAACATCCATAATCCATCCTGAATCGCTTGATCCTACTAGGTTTGTGTGCGGGATATTTCAGCTGACTCCGAGCAAAGGCGGGGTACACCATGGACAGCTTTCCAATCTATCACAGTCCCAACATACAGACAAACATCCACAGTCACATCGAAGAGCAATTTGGAACAGCCTGCTGACTGTGGGAGGAAACATCGAGTACCCAGAGGAAACTCATGCAAGACATTGTGAACATGCCAAATTCACACAGAAACACCCCCATAGAGCTCAGGACTCGAACCCAGGACCTCCTGGCTGTGAGGAAGACGTGTCTTACCTGATACTAATAATAATACTAAGCCATGTGGCATTGCACTAATATTATAATCATTATAATCATGTAGTATTTGTCATAAAATGATTCTGTGCGTACTACTTAGAAGAAATGAAGATTTTTCTGATTGTTATTTGATTTACATTAAAGTGATAGTTTCATGTTAAATCTTGAAATAATAAGTTTTATTCACTATCCATGATTGATTATTAAACATTGCCCTGTTTTCGAAGTGTACCTTCTTATTAATCACTGATAAATCAAAATAAAGACTTCATTATAAGTGATAACATAAGTGTTAGTCTAATACTCATTTACATGAAAACCCAACTTTTATGCATCACTGCAATGTTTGTCTTCCTGCCATTACTGTGGGCTATTACTCTGAGTACTAAACACAAAAACTTATGCAATAAAGTACTGGCAGGAAAAAAACAGCAGCTCATTAAAAATGGCTAAATGCCTGAGAGTTAAACACAAACACACTCAGAGCCTCGAGTATCCTTTAGATCAGGGGTCACCAACCTTTTTGAAACTGAGAGCTCCTTCTTGGGTACCAATTAATGCGAAGGAATACCAGGTCTATACACATGTCTGAAATTACAAATTTGCTCAATTTACCTTCAATTATATGTTATTATTAATAATTAATGATATTAGTCTTTGTGAAGATATTGATTTGATTTAAAAATATATTCAAAAAAATTATATGCAGCTCAATGGAGAGTGGCGCTATGGAGCTGCGGGCCTGTCTCAAAAATATCAGTGAACAAGCCCACGGGCACCACGTTGGTGATCCCTGGTTTAGATGGCATGCTGGAGTTTATAATGGCTGTAGTGTTGTAGGTCTAAAGCATAAAATCCATCTTCTCACAACAATCCCGATGTGTAGTCACACCTTAACCTGAAATTTAAACTATTTAGCAAGAATTAAAGAAAAAGATTATTTTGGAAAAGCACTAAAATTGAGGGGGGAGACAGGTTTCGGAGTTTTGTCGTCTGCTGGCTGCAGAGGATACACCAGGCTTGATCAGTCACATCATCACCTGATAACATAACTGTGACTCCAGACAATTAAAGCTGCAATGCCAGTGTCTCTAGGTAAGTCCAAAGTTTAAAAAATTAAAATTAAGCTTAATATTTCCATTTATATACATACCGTAGCTCATACGTTCTCATGCGCACATGATACTTTCTTGTGCGCACAAAAAAAAAACAATTTACCCCCTCCCCCAGTGTGTCCTCTCTGGTGACATTGAATAAAAAATAATGCATGGCCATGACTTCTTATTATCAAATGATCATGCTTTTTTTTTTTTTAATCCAATGTCACCAGAAGGGCTCCTTAGTATCATCTGTTTTGCCATTGAATGAAGTTTCTGCTTTGCCTGTGATAAATCTGCTCTCTTGTATGAACTCTGATTGTGTTTGTATTCTCTTTTAGATTTTATACTCTATATTGTGTGCATGATCAAACGAACTCTGCCTGCATTCCGTGACGAGCTTGGACTAGTAAATGTATTTTCTGACTGATTTTATACATAAGATGACGTGTATTGATGAAATGTTCAGTAAATTTTTATTATTTCTCTGAAGTAGGATATGATAGAATAAATAAGAAAAATTTACACTGTACATCAGTGGTCCCCAAACTACGGCCAGCGGGCCGAATACGGTCCACCTCCACATTTGGCCCGGGCCCCAGAATAATACCAGAGAATCATTATGATTATTTTTTTTTGTCAAGACTAATACACACCTAGAACATGACACTATTCCACCCTTCTGATTTAAAACTCAGACTTCTTCAGTTGGAAAGCCATTTCACCTGGGCTCTAAATAAAAATGACACAGATCTCACTGATCTTCTGAACAGGTTAGAAGAACAGCTTACCCTGGATCTCAGAAGGAAGGAAAGAGTGGCTCGTACACACAGCTATATGGGATTTGTGAAGTTTCTTCTCAGCTCCAAAACTGAAGCTCTCAGCAACCTTGCGAAATCTGTAGGGCTCAATAAGTCTCATGGAAATGACTGTGACAAGTTGCTTGTTGTTAAGTATGGAGATCTTGCATGGTTACACTTTCATATGGGCAATTTTGCAGAGTGTGAAAGGTACTTCATAGGGGGGGGGGGGGGGGGATGTGGGGTTAGGGGGGAGTGGTGGCCTACTGGTATAGGTGCTGGATCACTAATCCTAAGGTCGGGGGTTCAAGCCCCACTCACAAAAGGTTGTCACTGTCCCCCCCAGCGCAGCTGGGTAATCAAAGGCCTACCATGACTAGACAGTGTACTTCATAAATATGTCGAGAGGGGTTTCAGTGTAAGCTTCAAATCCTTTTGAGAGGAATCCTACCAGCTCGACTAGTTCCACGAGTGTTTTTTCAGCTGGTAGCTGGTTTGACTGAGCTGCATTCTTCTCGCAAAAGAGAAATTCAGCTCTCCTGCTCAACGTGTTGCCTACAGCTCAGTAATAAACTACTTATAATATATAATATTTATATATTGTCACTGTCCCCCAGTGCAGCTGGGTTATCAAAGGCCTACCATGTGTTTCACTGTCTATATGGTGTGAAGCATATAAAAGAACCATTGCTGACTTTCGACAAGAGTAGCTGCAAAGCCGTCAGTGTGTTTCCACCCTGCGATGGCTTGGCGAGCTGTCCAGGGGGTACTCTGCCCTCTCCAGAAGTCGGCTGGGATGGGTGCCAGCCTCCCCGTGACCATAATTGGGATTAAGAGGTTACAGAAAATGAACTGAACTGAACCTGTGTGGACCTATTTTTTTTTAAGAAGAAAGTCTGTCTTACGTTCACAAAGCTGAAGTTTTCCACAAAATATGCAGACAGCCAGACAGATACACTGGATAGAAATTCACAGTTGAACCCGTACACTGAAAGTACTGCACTGATTCATTTCAAAGGATTTTTTGATATATCGAAAACTCACCTCTATAACCTCCACCTAAACTAACACAAGCTGTTCACGTATGAAAGCTGCAGCTTTTACTCTTTGTTACAACCACTGATAGTGTTGCCAATTTTGTGCTTTCTTTTGTTTTCACAATACTGTAGCATGAGTAGTTTTTGCAGTGTATCAAATAATACAACAATGTTAGTTTGGTATAAACAGGTAAGATATGCACATATGAATACATTAATTTCAAGTATTCATCAGTTAATAAATAAATGTGTGAACAATCTGTTCTAACTAATAACAAAATAAACACTGTGCAGTTTATGTCGATGCTGAAAGTATAATTAAAATTTTCACTGCGTATGTTGGACAAAGAACACTTCACTGTGTACATTTACAAGAAAATGACATCTAAACAAGTCATGCGACATTTCAAAAATGCTGTCATTTACTGTTCATGTAGCTGTGGGTGGAGGATGAAGCATCCCATATTCCTGTCGTTATACTCATTCTGTTTAAGTTGCTAATAGCGATTCAACTTGCTCATACATACACATTCAGATTGATCGCCATGAGGTAAGAATTTATTTTATTCCAACAGAATTGCTATGGAATTTGATTCTTTTTAATGTAATCCATTAGGCAGGACCCGAGACAAGAAATGTCAATGGCAATGTCCTGAAAAATAACTGCTGTGTAATCAAAATAAAAATATTAAAGTTCAAGATAAAGCAACATGATGCTGTATTGTTTGTTACATCCATCCAAGACAGGGGTGTAAAACTCATTTTCAACGAGTGCAATATCACTGGATTTAAAGATGATGGAGGGCCGAATAATCACTGAACATCTATTCTAAAAGAGCAACCACAATATATGCATGATGGGACTATTCATTTAGACATTTGTTCTGTTTATCTTTTTTCACCTGCATTTTCTGAAAACACTGAACGGTGTAAGCTAGCATGTAGTCTTTCTTGAGTTATGAATGCCTACCTTAATTGAAATAGGCTGCTGCCAACTAAGAGGAAAATAAATTAGGTTTCATGGTAATGGTCGCTGCAAAGAATGCACCTTAATCACATTCTTTAAACGCTCTTGTTGGTGACATAAAACGAGTTGTCAGTCTGGATTTGGCCCGCGGACTTTGGATTTGACACCTGTGATTTAAGTGTTCTATATAGCACAGCGTCATAGCACAGAGCTCAGCCACTGTTGGATGAGTTCCCTGAACTTCGTCCATGGAGACCGTTAGTAGCCTGGCAGGTAAAAGCCAAGGGTCCCTGTAGTATTTCCTTGAGGGTTTAGCAAATACTGATTTCTTCATGATCACACTGTTACCCACATCCGCATACATGGGCGAGGGACTTGAGGTGTTGACAATATATAATTATGGGTAATGGAGCTGTTTTTGTCATTACTTGAATGCGTTCATTAGAGTAAATGACTCTGTCCTTAACTTCATACTCATCTGATGGTATTTATTTACTTTCCATCCTCCTATATCCATGCTGCACCAGCAGGTTTCAAGTTTTCACGGTTTCACTTTATCCATTTTAACTTTATTCATTTTAACTTTATCCAAGATCTCACACAAGTTTCAACAGGGTTTCTTGTGCTTAAACTTGCATTGTAATTATGTCAGTACAATCTGAAGTTCACTAAATTTGGCAGGAGAAGTGGCCACCAGATGTTTGGGAAACAAGTTTTTCTGTATTCATTATCATATGTCCAGAGTAACCAGGTTATTTTACAGTTTTCGTAACTTGTCTATCAGAAGAGTAGCATAGGCTTCTTCGTGAGCTCTAGAGCTTTGAAGGCCTGTACCGAGTCCTTCTAAATGAGATTGTGAATCCGAATTGTTTGCATTTGCGTAGAATTTGTTCTGCCTGAAGCACTAATTTGCAAAACAGGATAATGTTAGCGCCATATAGGATCTATCTTAGTATATCCATTCCAAGCGTCCTTTCACTACATCATTGTTCTCTGTGGGTACAGGGTAGAGACAGGGGATATTAATCATACCATTACATACCAATGTCTCATCCATCAGGGAGTACCTTTTTTGATTTCACAAAATGCAACTTTTAATAGCTAATCAAAATAATAAAGAAAATGATAGAATGTTTCTTGCCCATCTTGTCAGCAACAAAAGCATACATCAGATGTTGTTTTCATCCCTGTAATCAACATGTTGTCTTTCTGTAATTTCTGTAATAAACCGACTAAACTCATACAAATTCATCAAATATTGTTTATAACTTATTATCTTCAGTTTCACTTTCAATTTAAACATAAAATCCCACCTTTTTCTGAGTGTGGCTGGAAAAGAAAAACAAGGTACCAAATTGTCGACGATACCAAATGTAAAAGTCTCGGTGTACTCAGAGAGTGCAAGATACCTCTGACAGGCACCGAGGTATCCCAGGACCTTATGGTGACAAGTGCATTGATTAACCTGAAAGGCTTGCTTGTCTCCCTCCAGTGGGTATCTGCTGAACATTCCTTAACATTGACTAATAGATTTTTGTCTCCCTCCAGTGTGCATCTGCTGAACATTCATTTACATTGACTAATAGATTTTTTTTTATTCCCAACAAGGGTCAGTGGTGGGCTGGTGGTCAGGTGCTGGATCACTAATCCCAGGTTGGGGATTCAACGGGTTGTCACCCCCCCCCCCCAAGTGCACCATCAGCGTGTTTCTGCCCTGCAATGGCCTTGCGAGCTTTCCAGGGTGTACTCTGTCTTCACCCAGATTTGGCTGAGATGGGCACCAGCCTCCCCGCAACCCTAATTAGGATTTAAGTGGTTCAGAAAATGATTGAATGAATTCCCAATATGATCCCATGCATGAAATAACTTTCAATATTTAATGGTTTGTTACTTGTACCACGACATACTCTAAAAATCCACCAAAATCTGTGCATAAGCTTTAATTTTACTTACAAGCAAACAAACAAACATACTGACAAGCTCCTCAGAGCATTCAATGTTCCGCTGCAAGGCAAATATAGATTATGGTAAGAAGTGCATTGATTCACCTCAGAAATCTGCCTCAGACTGCACTTTTTTATATTATAGCTTAGCATAGTTATAATGAAATGTTTCACCAAGTGAGTGTCTGAGAAAGATTCCTTCATACATTATTTTCCCATTTTATTGACATTAATGGATTTTTTCCAACACAATCCCATGAATTGAGGAGGTCCTCCATGTCTAGGTCCACCTCACGACTACTCATTTCCTCATTTCTAGTCGAGATGAGCAGGTCCCCACTTCCACTGTAAACAGTGTTTGTGGCGTGCTGCCTCCCCTCCAGAGGCGTTGGATGGTGGTCCATAACCTTTTCAAGGCCAACCGATGACGATAAAATCTTTTTTTCAGGCCCTTGGTGAACTCCTCCTACACCTGATATTTTGCATCAGGGACAGACTGGGATGGAGCACATTTGGTTGTCAGTACCTGTCCATTGCTTTGAAGGTCCCACAAGCCAAAATGATATGAGACCCTGATAATTAAGTATCTTGGGGTCTCATTCACGACTGATGGAAGTATTGAGTGGGAGATGGAAAGGTGGCACAGTGCAGCCTCTGCTGTAAAATGCAGCTTGTACGGGATGGTCAAGGTGAAGAGGGAACTGAGCTGGAAGTAGTTACCTCCTCCAAAGCTTAAAGGGCAGTGGGCAGGTATTTTGGACGTGTGATGAGGTTAGGCACCCCAGCCTCACGAGTTTCCACCGTCATGTGTGCATGCCACAAGACAGTCGGTAAGCGTAGGACCGGTCTACCTATACATGCAAAGACAGGATCCGACTAATGTGCGGTAGAAACTGCCAAATTAGTCCAACGGACAAGAAAGTGGACCCAGAAAAGTATCGTGGAGTGCAGCCAGGACACAGTGAGATCCACAGGACACTGCTGGCCATCCACCACACCCAGACCTATCTCCAGTCGTCATGACTATGTCATGCCACTGGACTCAGATAGACTGGGACTGTTACGCCTGGAGTGTATGCGTTGGACCCAGAGACGCAGGAGACCAAAGGAAGGTTCATATGATTTATTAAGCACTCGGAACTGTAAATCACTGGAATACTAATTCAAGGGAACTGGTCGAGCACGACGCAAGAACCAGGGGTCAAAGAGAAAGCCGAGGAGCAGGGTCATGGGGAAAACAATCTTCTGACATCGGAGGGAAGCGCGCCGCTCCCATTTATAGCGGGCTGCTTGCTGATTGCAGATTGGGACCAGGTGCGCTCAGCTTGGAACTCACCTACAGGCAACCGCCACGCCCCTCGCCAGCGCCTGCAATGATTAAAGAAGAGTTAGTTCTGCCAGCCAGCACAGGCAATAACAGTACCCCCCCCCTTTAAGGGGCGCCACCTAGAATTCGTCTAACAAGTCCTGGTCCAGGAATAGGGAGCGGGGAATCCAAGAACGCTCTTCGGGACCATACCCCTCCCAGTTCACTAAATACTGAAACCCTCGACCCCGCCTGCATACATCAAGGATACAGTTGACTGTGTATGCGGGATGCCCATCAATCAGTCAGGGAGGAGGGGGTGCGGGGTCGGTGGGAGGTGGAGGGGCCTTTCTACCACAGGCTTAATTAGGGAAACATGAAATACTGGGTGTACCTTGAGTGAGGGTGGGAGTCTCAGTCAGACTGCGTTGGGGTATGGTCGGTGCGGGGGGTCGGTGGCGATCGGCAATCCTCCGGTTTCGAGCCACTGTTCGTTCCAGGGCAGCCCGTGCTTCTTTCCAGACCCAGCGTGCTCTGTGAAACTGTGCCTGGACCGATGGGACGGCCACCTCGACCTCCTGGCTGGGAAACGGGGGGGGGGGGCTGGAACCCATTAATCACCATGAAGGGGGACATCCCGGTGGCAGTGCAGATCAGAGAAGTGTGTGCGTATTCGACCCATGGGAGGTGTGTGGCTCATGAGGCTGGGAGGCGGGCGGCGACACAGCGCAGGGAGGATTCGAGGCTTTGATTCACATGTTCTTCCTGCCCGTTCAACTGAGGGTGGTAGCCAGAGGTCAAGCTGCAGGAGACTCCCAAGGTGTCGCAAAACGCCTTCCAAACTCTGGATGCAAACTGGGGACCCCGGTCTGAAACGACGTCCTGGGGGATGCCATGGAGGCGAAAGACGTGTTGAATTAGGAGACCCGATGTTTCCATTGCCGAGGGGAGTTTGGGTAGGGCAACAGCCTTGGAGAACTGGTCCACTACTGTCAGGATAACAGTGTTGCCCTCAGACGGGGGTAAACCTGTGACGAAATCCACTGTGCGACCAGGGGTGATGGGGAACGGGTAAGGGTTGGAGGAGACCCGTGGGTGCACGATGGGAGGACTTGCTCCGGGCACAGGTGGTGCAAGCTCCCACAAAATCCCTGGAGTCAGCTGCCATCGTTGGCCACCAGAAGCGTTGTCGGAGCAGGAAGAGAGTTCGGTGGGCTCCGGTGTGACAGTCTAACTTTGAGGAGTGAGCCCACTGTAGTGCTGGGGTTCTGGCCAGCGGGGGAACATATATGGGGGCACCCGACGGGCTCCGGTTCCCCCGATGGGCATCCCGAACTAGTCGTTCTATCTCCCATTGGGCTGCTCCTAGTATACAGGAGGAGGGCAGGATGGTCTCCATGGTCGTGTCTTCACCCAAGGAGAACTGCGTGGAGAGAGCATCTGGCTCTGTATTCCGGGAGCCAGGTCGGTATGTCAGTGTTGAACCTCCCCAAGTAGAGTGACCATCGTGCCTGACGGGAGTTCAACCTCTCGCTGTCCGGAGGTAAGATAGGTTTTTATGATCGGTCCAGATGACAAAGGGGTGGGCTGCCCCTTCCAGCCAGTGCCTCCACTCCTGGAGCGCAAAGACCATTGCCAGCAGCTCGCAATTCCCAACATCATAATTCTGTTCCGCCGGGGACAAGCGACGGGAGAAGAAGGCGCATGGGTGGAGCTTCTGGTCTGTGGGAGACCGTTGGGAGAGGACCGCCCCCATCCCTGAGTCTGAGGTGTCAACTTCCACCACAAACTGCAGCGAGGGGTCCGGGTGGATCAGTACGGGCGCGTGGACGAATTTCGCCTTCAGCCTGTTAAACGCCACCTGGGCACTTGGGGACCACTGGAACGGGGTCTTGGGTGATGTCAACAGTGTGAGGGGGGCTGCTAGGCGGCTGTAGTCCCGCACGAACCGGTGATAGAAGTTTGCAAACCCCAGGAACTTCTGCAGCTGTTTCCGCATCCCTGGAGTCGGCCACTCCACCACTGCCTTCATCTTCGCTGGATCGGGTCCTATCTGTTCCGTCTCCACGATGAATCCCAGGAACGAGACTGAGGGGACATGGAACTCGCATTTTTCTGCCTTAACGAACAATCTGTTCTCCAGGAGCCTCTTTAGTACCATTCTCACGTGGCGGAGATGTTTGTCTTGGTCTCTAGAGAAGATAAGAATGTCGTCCAGGTATACGAATACAAAGAGGGTTCAGCATGTCCCTAAGCACATCGTTGACCAGAGCTTGGAAAACCACCACGGCATTGGTTAGTCCGAATGGCATGACCAGGTATTCAAAGTGCCCCAGGGGCATGTTGAAAACCGTCTTCCACTCGTCCCCCTCCCGAATTCGGACTAAGTGGTAGGCATTTCTCAGGTCCAGCTTGGAAAAAATGGGAGCATTGTGGAGAGGGGTATAGGCTGAATCGAGTAGGGGGAGAGGGTACTTGTTTTTAATGGTGATCTGGTTCAGGCCCGTGTAATCGATGCAAGGTCTCTGGGTCTTGTCTTTCTTTTTGATGAAGAAGAATCCCGCACCTACCGGGGAAGATGAGGGCCGATTGAGACCTGCAGCCAGCGACTCGTTGATGTATGCCTCCATGGCGTCTTTCTCCGGCTTAGTGAGGTTGTATAGTCGCTGGGAAGGGAGCATGGAACCTGGGAGTAGGTCAATGGCGCAGTCGTATGGTTGATGAGGAGGTAAGGAGCGAGCCCGGTCCTTGCTGAAAACCTCTTGCAGGTCGTGATATTCTTCGGACACACCGGCTAAGTCCAGATCCTTCAGGTCAACGGGGTTCATGAAGCTTGGGAGGGCACGGCCGCCATTAGGCAGTGTTGCAGACAGTAGTCGCTCCAGCCAGGTATGGTGCGAGTGCGCCAGTCAATGTGGGGATTGTGAGTCTGCAACCATGGCCACCCCAACACTAGGGGAGAGAGAGGCAGGGAGAACAAACAGTTCCAAACATTCTTGGTGGTTACCTGACAAAGTGAGCTTCACTGGCTTGGTCTTGTGTGTGACGCGAGCGATGCGTCGGCCATCTATGGCCACTACCTCCTTGGGGGGGTCTCAAGTTCATACACGGGTTGGTCGTGGAGCTCAACCCTGCCCGGATCAATAAAGTTGGCGTCAGTGCCTGAGTCAATAAATACGTCTACAGGATGAGAGTGTTGCGCGGAGTGTAGCGCGGGCGCTTTCTGGGTGCCGTGGTGTGCGTCACTGTCGTGCTCTGCTGCGGAGCACTGGGTGAGGTAATGGCCCTTCTCGGTGCAGTAAATACAGAGGCCATTGGCCAGCTGCCGGTGCCTCTCTTCAGCCGTCAGTCTGGTGCAGTTCACCTGCATGGGTTCTTGGCCGTCATCCTCCCTCAGAGGAAATGAGGAGTGAGTTCGAGAACGACCTCATCCTCACCAGCACACTGTTCCACCTCCCCACCTGTAACAAGACATCTTGGATGCACCCATGCTCCAAGCATTGGCATGTAATTGACTATGTCATCACCAGGAAGAAGGACATACAGGACGTGAGAGTGGCAAGAGCCATGTGTGGTGCCAACTGCTAGACTGATCATAGATTCATAGTTTCCAAGTGCAAACTTTGCATCCTGCCCATGAGAAGACCCCAAGGCCAGAGGACTGTAAATAAATTGAAAGTTTCCAAGCTGAAGAACATTGCACAAGAATTTGCCAGGGACCCTGACGACAGGCTGCAAGACACACCCCAGAATGATCCGGACAGCACAGAGAAACTGTGGGCAGCATTCAGAGATGTGATGTACTCCACAGCCTTTGAACACCTTGGACCAGCAACTCGCCAACCCCAGGATTGATTCGGTGATAATGACGAGGATATACAGGCACTCCTGTCAGAGAAACAACAGCTGTTCAGAGCACACCATAATGACCCCTCGTCACAAGCGAAGAAAGATGAAAAACAAGGTAAATACAGGGCTATATGAACAGTCATGACACCAAGCGTTTCTATGATGCCTTGAAGACTGTGCACGGACCTCAGTCCACTGGCCCCTCCCCCTCCTCACTGCAGATGGGATGCAGCTGCTGACCGAGAAGCAGCACATTCTGGAAAGGTGGACTGAACACTTCAACCAGGTCCTGAACTGCTCTGCCAGGAACAATGACGAGGCCATTTCCCACATACCTTAAATGGAGACCCAACAGGGACCTCAACAATCTCCCCAACGAAGAAGTCATAAAGGCCGTCAGCAACTTTCCTGTGGCAAAGCACCAGGATCAAATGCAATCCCTGTGGAGGTGTACAAAGCAGGAGGACCAGCCTTGATGCAGAAACTGACAGAGTTCTTCCAGTCCATGTGGAGTGAAGAGAAGGTCCCACAACAGTTGAAAGATGCCACCATGGTCTACATCTACAAAAGGAAAGGTAACCGCCAGTCCTGCGGCAATCACCGAGGCATCTCTCTTCTTTCCAAAGCAGGGAAGATCCTGGCCTGTGTCCTGCTCAACCATCTCCTCCAGCATCTCGAGCAGTGTCTCCTCCCAGAAAGTCAGTGTGGCTTTCGTGCTAAACGTGGAACAGTCGATTTGATATTTGCTGCACTTCAACTCCAGGAAAAATGCCAAGAGCAGCACAGCAACCTTTTTGTGACCGTTGTTGATCTGACAAAGGCTTTCGACACATCGAGCAGGGATGACTTATGGAAGATAATGGAGAAGTTTGGCTGCACACGAAAGTTCATCACGCTCGTCCGGCAGTTTCATGACGGCATGATGGTGAACGTATTGGATGAAAGAGACAAGTCAGAGGCTTGCCCAGTGACAAACAGGGTGAAACAAGGCTGTGTTCTTTCCCCGACGCTCTTCAGCAAGGTCTTTTTAGCCATGTTGACAGACACTTTTCGTGATTGCCAGGATGGGATGCATGTCAGGTACAGGACTGACGGTGGACTGTTCAACCTCATGCGCCTGAAGGATGTTAATAAGGTGAAGGAGACAGTTATCAGAGACTTCTTGTTCGCTGACAACTGTGCCCTCAATGCCGTCAGAGCATAAAATACAGCACGAAATGGACTGCTTCTCAAGAGCCTGTGACAACTTGGCCTCACCATAAGAACCAAAGGAACCATACATCACAATGAAAAGACAGGAACGCCAAGGTTAGTTCTACCTTTGGAGGATTCTATGAGAATGTGTGGGAGCGAAAAGCACTCAGCCTTACCACCAAGCTGAAGGTCTACCCTGCAGTGCTGCTCACCACCCTCCTCTACGCCTGTGAGACCTGGACTGTCTACGGCAGACAAGCCAAAAAGCTTAACCGCTTTCACTTGAGCTGCCTCCACAGACTCCTCCGCATCAAGTGGCAGGACAAAATCTCTGAAATGGAAGTCCTGGAACAAACCGGCATTCCCAGCATCCACATCCTCCTTCAGAAAGAGCAGGTCAGATGAGCAAGCCATGTTGTCAGAATGATGTACAGTCAACTGCCAAAACAACTACTCTATGGGAAGCTTTGTGAAGGCAAGCGTTCAATTAGGGGGACAGAAAAAATTCTTCAAAGATGACCTTAAAGCGTCTTTCAAGGACATGAACATCAACTTAAGCACTTGAGAGCAGCTTGCTGCCAACCGCTCAGCTTGACGAAACAAAGTCTTCACAGGTGCCTGTGCAACAGAGAAGCAATGAACTGCAGAGGTGTAGCAGAAACATGCAGTTCGCAAAGCTGAAGCTGCTGCCACTTCCATCACAGCACCCACCCACACATGTCCTGCATGTGGGGGAGCATTTCGGGCTTGGATAGGCCTCATTAGCCATCTCCGGATCCACAGTCAAGGATCACAGATCTGATATGATGTCATGGTCATCTTCAAACTCAAAGGACGAACAACAACAACAGTTACCACAAGGGCTGTCATGGACAAGTGCTGAGCAGCACAGATAAGAGCTTTTTCATTCATCATCATCATCATCATCATCATCATCATCATTTCTTATCCCCATAGGGTAATGTAGCAATTGATCTCTTCTGGAGAAGATTAACCGGGATGCGGGAACGCTTGCTACTTGTCCCCAGAAACACGCTGACAGCTTTGCAGCCTACTCTTTATGAAAGTCAGCAATGGTTCTTTTACATGCCTCTGACTATAGGCAGTTGAGAGACATGGCCCGCCTTTGATAACCAGTTAGCTGCACTGGGGAGACAGTGACAACCCTGTGGGGACTCAAACCCTTTACCTGAGGATCAGTGATCCTGCGCCCTATCCACTAGAGCACCACTGCACAGCTTTTTCATTAAGTTACTGTAAACAAGGTAATAGTCGTATTACATTTATTTTTTGTTTAAAAGCAAAAGTTAAGTGTTCAACATTTCATATGTCCATGTTTAATGTGTATAACTGGCATATTTAATAAATAATCAGCCATCAAAAACAGGCTGTACCCACCTTCGGACAGAATGTCAGCCCAATTGCTGAATGAAGACTGAAAAGCACGATGGTTTCCTGCAGTTCGTGCAATTTTGCATTGATTGGAGTGGCATTATTATATAAAACTTCTGCCCATCGCTTTGCCAGAAGTGGTTACAATACCGGTTTAAAGTTTTCATTCGGGTTATAGAATGGCTAAATAAATGCAAAATCACATCATTCTCATACAAAAACTTATGTTGTATATTTTCAAAAATAATTGTATAAGATAAAATAATTGCGAAACTTCACCAAGCGGATGTTTCGACCCAAGTCTACTCTCCCACCCGCATATGTTTAGTCCGAGTCTACTCAGCTGCCCGTGGACGACTCTGGGGAAGCAACAGCACTGAACACTAAATGCACAATTTCACTTTGTTGCACGACAGTAAGAAGGTTAATGTCAGAGCAGCATAGCGTTCTTCTTTTCTTCTTCTTCTTCTTCTTTTACTTTCGGTTGCTCCCTTCAGGGGTTGCCACAGCAAATCATCCGCCTCCACCTCACCCTGTCCTCCGCATCTTCTTTTCTGACTCCAACGACCTTCATGTCTTCCTTCACCACATCCATAAATCTCTTCTTTGGTCTTCCTCGAGGCCTTCTGCCTAGTAGTTCCAACCTCAGCATCCTACTGCCAATATACTCACTATCCCTTCTCTGTACATGTCCAAACCATCTCCAATCTAGCCTCTCTGACTTTGTCTCCAAAACATCTTACGTGGGCTGTCCCTCTGATATACTCATTTCTGATCCTATCCATCCTCGTTACTCCCAGAGAGAACCTCAACATTTTCATCTCTGCTACCTCCAGCTCTGCCTCCTGCCTTTTCCTCAGCGCCACTGTTTCTAAGCCATACAACATCGCTGGCCTCACCACCGTCTTGTACACTTTCCCTTCATTCTTGCTGACACTCTCCTATCGCACATCACCGGACACTTTTCTCCAACAATTCCAGCCTGCCTGCACACGCTTCTTCACCTCTTTTCCACACTCTCCATTGCTCTGGATTGTTGAGCCTAAGTACTTAAAATCCTCCACCTTCGTTATCTCTGCTCCCTGTAACATCACCGTTCCTCCTGGGTCCTTCTCATTCACACACATGTATTCTGATTTTCTGAGGCTAACCTTCATTCCTCTCCTTTCCAGGGCATACCTCCACCTCTCTAGATTTTCCTGCACTTGTTCTCTGCAGCATTGAGTTCCAAAAATGTAAGGTTCATTAAAAATGAATGATTTTCAGTTTAAACTTCACCAAGTTCAACATCCTTTTTGTCTACTTTGACCACTATTTTACCACGTGTTACTATCACAGTGACCTGAGTTTGACTTCAGTTTTTGCTAAGCTGGAGCTTTGCATATACTTGAAAAAGAAATGTGCTGGTGTGAATCAAATAATTTCTGTGAAACTAATGCCCACAAGCTTCGTGTGTTGAAATGTGTATCAAATATAATGAATGGGTCAGTGCTGTTTCTTTTTTTAAGATTAGACATAATTTTATATTCTTTATTATTTACAAAGAGTTTAAGTAAATATTAATTATCTAGTAATCTTAAGATGTATGTAGGATCAAAATCACACCTTTTATTCTGAGAATATTCATTACTTTGATTTTAATATTTTAATTCATTTCATTTATGCATCTGACACAATTCTTTATTTCTCTTCCAGTTCAATTGAAAACACAGATTTAAGACCCAGACTTCATCAGCTGGAAAGCCATTTTACCTGGGCTCTAAATAAAAATGACACAGATCTCACCGATCTTCTGAACAGGTTAAAAGAACAGCTTAAGCTGGATCTCGGAAAAAAGACGAGGGTTGCACGCACACAAAGCTATATGGGATTTGTGAAGTTTCTGCTCGGCTCCAAGACTGAGGCTCTCAGCGACCTTGAGGAATCTGTAGAGCAGGCCAAGTCTCATGGAAATGATTGTGACAAGCTGCTTGTTGTTCCGTATGGAAATCTTGCATGGTTACACTATCACATGGGTAAATTTGACGAGTGTGAAAATTACCTGGATAAATTGAATGAGATTAAAGAAAAATATCCATCTGTCCCATATGCTGAGGTGCTTGGAGATCAAGGATGGACATTCCTTAAGTTTTCCATAAATATCATGAAAGAGCTAAAGTGTGCTTCAAGAAGGCCCTGGAGCTGGATCCTGAGAACGGTGAATGGAATACGGGCCTTGCCATCGTTCTGGATCGAACCGAAGATATTCACCAAGATCTAAAATCTTCAGATGCAGTTGCTCAGCTTAGAAGGGCCATAGACACTGATCCAGATGATGATGTCATTAAAGTTCTGCTTGCTCTGAAATTGGCTAAACACAAGGAGCACAGTGAGGCAGAGAGACTGGTGAAGCAAGCATTAGAGTGGTCTCCAGAACACCCACATGTGATTCAATATGCATCAAAGTTTTTCCGGAACCATGGCTCTGTGGACTAAAGGGGGTGTCAGAGCACGTTTCCAATGCATGCTTCATACAGCATCAGTTGGGACTCTGCTATAAAACCAAGCTCATCAGAATGAGGAAAGAAGGAGGCCACCAGAGACAGAATGCTGAAATCAAGCAATATCAAAAACTGTGCATCCACCACTTGGAGAAGGCAACTGCAATGAATCCCAGCTTCATCATTGCTATGAGTGAACTGGCCTTCCAGTATGGGATGGACGGTGATATTTCAAAAGCAGAACAAACGTTCAAAAACGCATTTGAGATTGCTGAAAGAACAAATGACAACCACCAGTCTGTTCTTTTATATTATGCACTATTTCAGCAGTACTGCAGGAGATCTGAACCTGATGCCATCAAATACTACCTCAAATGTCTAGAGATAAATCCCAGTAAATATGAGTGGAAGAAAAGTGCTGATAGACTGAAAAAGATAGCAGAAAGTAGAATTAAACACAACCTTAATGATGGAGAGGCTTATGGAATACTCGGAATCATTCATGATAAAAAAGGAGAAAAACAAGAAGCCATAAAGTACTTTGAGCAAGCACTGAGCTGTAGAGACAATGATGACTACCTCCGTTATCTTACTGAACTTAAACTTTCATTACATTAACATCCATAATCCATCCTGAATCGCTTGATCCTACTAGCATTGTGTGCGGGATATTTCAGCTGACTCTGAGCAAAGGCGGAGTACACCATGGACAGCTTTCCAATCTATCACAGTTCCAACATACAGACAAACATCCACAGTCACATCGAAGAGCAATTTGGAACAGCCTGCTGACTGTGGGAGGAAACATCGAGTACCCAGAGGAAACTCATGCAAGACATTGTGAACATGCCAAATTCACACAGAAACACCCCCATAGAGCTCAGGACTCGAACCTCGGCCCTCCTGGCTGTGAGGAAGACGTGTCTTACCTGATACTAATAATAATACTAAGCCATGTGCCATTGAACTAATCTTATAATCATTATAATCATGTAGTATTTGTCATAAAATGATTCTGTGTGTACTACTTAGAAGAAATGAAGATTTTTCTGATTGTTATTTGATTTACATTAAAGTGATAGTTTCATGTTAAATCTTGAAATAATAAGTTTTATTCACTATCCATGATTGATTATTAAACATTGCCCTGTTTTCGAAGTGTACCTTCTTATTAATCACTGATAAATCAAAATAAAGACTTCATTATAAGTGATAACATAAGTGTTAGTCTAATACTCATTTACATGAAAACCCAACTTTTATGCATCACTGCAATGTTTGTCTTCCTGCCATTACTGTGGGCTATTACTCTGAGTACTAAACACAAAAACTTATGCAATAAAGTACTGGCAGGAAAAAAACAGCAGCTCATTAAAAAATGGCTAAATGCCTGAGAGTTAAACACAAACACACTCAGAGCCTCGAGTATCCTTTAGATCAGGGGTCACCAACCTTTTTGAAACTGAGAGCTCCTTCTTGGGTACCAATTAATGCGAAGGAATACCAGGTCTATACACATGTCTGAAATTACAAATTTGCTCAATTTACCTTCAATTATATGTTATTATTAATAATTAATGATATTAGTCTTTGTGAAGATATTGATTTGATTTAAAAATATATTCAAAAAAATTATATGCAGCTCAATGGAGAGTGGCGCTATGGAGCTGCGGGCCTGTCTCAAAAATATCAGTGAACAAGCCCACGGGCACCACGTTGGTGATCCCTGGTTTAGATGGCATGCTGGAGTTTATAATGGCTGTAGTGTTGTAGGTCTAAAGCATAAAAGCCATCTTCTCACAACAATCCCGATGTGTAGTCACACCTTAACCTGAAATTTAAACTATTGAGCAAGAATTAAAGAAAAAGATTCTTTTGGAAAAGAACTAAAATTGAGGGGGGAGACAGGTTTCGGAGTTTTGTCGTCTGTTGGCTGCAGAGGATACACCAGGCTTGATCAGTCACATCATCACCTGATAACATAACTGTGACTCCAGACAATTAAAGCTGCAATGCCAGTGTCTCTAGGTAAGTCCAAAGTTTAAAAAGTTCAATTAAGCTTAATATTTCCATTTATATACATACCATAGCTCATACGTTCTCATGCGCACATGATACTTTCTTGTGCGCACAAAAAAAAAAAACAATTTACCCCCTCCCCCAGTGTGTCCTCTCTGGTGACATTGAATAAAAAATAATGCATGGCCATGACTTATTATTATCTCATGATCATTCTTTTTTTTTATTTATCCAATGTCACCAGAAGGGCTCCTTAGTATCATCTGTTTTGCCATTGAATGAAGTTTCTGCTTTGCCTGTGATAAATCTGCTCTCATGTATGAACTCTGATTGTGTTTGTATTCTCTTTTAGATTTTATACTCTATATTGTGTGCATGATCAACGAACTCTGCCTGCATTCCGTGACGAGCTTGGACTAGTAAATGTATTTTCTGACTGATTTTATACATAAGATGACGTGTATTGATGAAATGTTCAGTAAATTTTGATTATCTCTCTGAAGGAGGATATGATAGAATAAATAAGAAAAATTTACACTGTACATCAGTGGTTCCCAAACTACGGCCAGCGGGCGGAATACGGTCCACCTCCACATTTGGCCCGGGCCCCAGAACAATACCAGAGACGCATTATGATTATTTTTTTTTAGTCAAGACTAATACACACCTAGAACATGACACTATTCCACCCTTCTGCCGTCTGTGCCCCCATCTGAACACCCCCCCCCCCCCGCAACTCACCCCCGATACAAAAATCCTAGACTCTTCAAATAGAATGGAATAATGGTGAAAAGGTTATGGAAGAGAAAAATTGATTTAGAATGCAGGGTATTTAACCTGCAGTGGACAAAACAATTATTTTTTGTTCAATGCAAAGTTGTTTGTGTCATCCGGCAAGAGACAGTGGCGATATTCAAAGAATACAATCTGTGCCGACACTCTGAATCCCAAAGACGAGTATGATCGCTTGCAGGGCCAAATGCGAGTAGACAAGCTCTCAAAGCTAAAAAGTGGACCGTTAGCTCAGGAGAATACATTTGTACGCCAGGATCGGCTGAACCAATCGTCTGTTCGGGCAGCTTTCGGGCTGCTCAACTGATAGCAAGCAGTGCTTCTTTTATTATTTATTTCCTGACTTTTTTCTGTGATGGTCCCAGAAAGGGCTACTAATATTTGGTTATGCGTGGCTTACTGGAAAACAATAAATGTTTATGTTTAGGCAGTCATGTGATCGTCATACTTTTTCTGTTACAAACTGACCTCGGCCCCCATCAGAGAAGGGAAAAGTTTGGGGACTCCTGCTGTACATGAACATTATCGACACTGAACTTTGGTTTTGCGTCTCAAGCTGAAAAAGGTTTAGGAAACTTGACATTACATAAAACAAATATATCTAAACAAAAAAACAAAAGTCCAGCAAATCTGTCCAAGTATTCTCTTGGCTCAAGGATGACATTAGAGAAATTATTTGAATAGCAAATGGTTTCAGATTCAATTCCAGAGCCCACAGACAGAGAAGAAAATAGTTTGTAATTTATGTTTCCACAGTCATTGATCTGTTTTAACATTGGAACATATACAGAGCTGGATCATCATGAGGTACGTACTATCATTTCAACTACACTATCAAAAAAAAACAACGACTGAAAAGACAAGGAAGGGAATAGTAACTTTGTCTTCGGCAAATGTTGTGTTTAATGTAGAGCGCCACTTAATAATGAAAGATTAAAATGAGCAACTTGGACAGAGGTCAACAAAATAAGAGTTCTTAGTCTTAACGGCATGTAAAATAATTGTTTTCTTCAGAAAGAAGAGCATTTCAACAGGGAATTTCAACAGATTAAGGATGTATTTCAGTCAGTTTACATTCCCAACAAATTTTTGTGCAACCTTGCACACGTGTGTGTGTGTGTGTGTGTGTGTGTGTGTGTGTGTGTGTGCGTGTGTGTGTGTGTGTGTGTGTGTGTGTGTGTGTGTGTGTGTGTGTGAGTGTGTGTGTGAGATTAACTTCAGAAGGTGAGGGTGAACCTCTCTATCCTCTCTGTGTTACCTTCAGAAATTAATCACACACACCCACATCCATGTAAACATGCACACTTCTATATTCTCAATTCCTTTCTATTTTAAGCTTGTTTAAAAATGTTACATTCAACTAATATAATTGCTGCTTGAGTGTAATTTAAAATTGCAGTAAATAAATTTTGAAAAAATATACATTTATACACAAACAAACACACACGCACACACACAATTATTAGATTCACAAATCAGCAGGAAAAATGTGTGTGGGGGTGGGGGGGGGGGGGGGGGGGTTTGCACCTTCCCATCCTCTACCTTCATATTCGAAGTGCCCTTGAGAAAGGCACCTAACCCCAACTATATTCTGGCCACCACCAATGTGTGGCAGTCCACAGCTCAAAGTCTTTACTCTCTCACTGTTTATGTGTGTGTGCTTCACCATAACCCTGATGGATAAATTGTACAATTTTTAATCAGTTAATGATTTATGCATATCTCTTTCTCAAGCAGTTCACCTCAAGAGACCGATTTAAAACTCAGACTACTTCAGTTGGAATGCCATTTCACCTGGGCTCTAAATAAAAATGACACAGATCTCACTGATCTTCTAAACAGGTTCGAAGAACAGATTACCCTGGATCTCGGAAGGAAGGAAAGAGTGGCTCGTACATACAGCTGTATGGGATTTGTGAAGTTTCTTCTCAGCTCCAACACTGACGCTCTCAGCAACCTTGAGAAATCTGTAGAGCTCAATAAGTCTCATGGAAATGACTGTGACAAGTTGCTTGTTGTTACATATGGAGATCTTGCATGGTTACACTTTCATATGGGCAATTTTGAAGAGTGTGAAAGGTACTTGAAGAACCTGAGTGAGATTAAAGAGAAATATCCATCTGTCCCATATGCTGAGGTGCTTGGAGAAAAAGGATGGACATTCCTTACCTTTTCTCACAAATATTATGAAAGAGCTGAAGTGTGCTTCAAAAAGGCCCTGGAACTGGATCCCAAGAACGGTGAATGGAATACGGGCCTTGCCATTGTGCTGTCTCGGACTGAGGATATTCTCCAAGATCTAAAATCTTCAGTTGCAGTTGATCAACTTCGACGAGCCATAGCTATTAATCCAGATGATGACGTTCTTCAAGTAATTCTTGGTCTGAAATTGGCTGATTACAATCATTACAGTGAGGCAGAGAGTCTGGTAGAGCAAGCCCTTGAGCGGTCACCAGAACATCCACATGTGATTCGATATGCTGGGAAGTTTTTCCGGAACCATGGCTCTGTGAACAGATCCATTGCCCTACTAAAGAGAACATTAAAGAAAATATCCAATGCAGCCTTCATCCACCATCAGCTGGGACTCTGCTATAGGAAAAAAATCATCATTGTGAAGAAGGCTGGAGGCCACCATACACATAGTGCTGAAATTAAGACAGATCGAGAGCAGTGCATCTACCACATGGAGATAGCGATCAAACTGAAGCCCAGCTTCATTGTTGCTATGAGTGAGCTGGCCAAGGAGTATGGGGAGAACCAGGAAATGCAGAAAGCAGATGAAATGTTTCAGAGAGCATTTCAGCTTGCCAAAGAAAAAAAAGAATACATACAGATGGTGCATTTGCGTTATGCAGATTATCAGCGATACTGTATGGGATGTGAACCTGCTGCCATTAAACACTATCTCGAATGTTTCAAGATAAATCCACACAGAAGTGATGGGAAGAACAGTGCACGCAGTCTGAAAAAGATTGCAGAAAGGAAAATTGAATACAACCCAAATGATGGAGAGGCGCATGGAATACTTGGACTCATTCATATGGAAAACGGAGAGAAACAAGAAGCTGTAAAGTGCTTTGAGCGAGCGCTGAGCTGTGGAGAGAATGAGGAGTATCTCAGTTATCTTTGTGAACTCAGACTTTCATTACAGTAATATCACCAGTGTTCACTGTCACCCACAATTATTTACACAGTTATGAAATGTAATGCTAAGGGTATATAATATATGTAACGATATAGGATAATTTGGATATGAGTTTAGGATTTATTAATATCTTGTTCATAAATTCACTGGGTCAGTGTATTAGATCATAATTAATTGTTATACTAAAATACATAGTTGCTTCACTAACATTCTTTTCATTCTTAAAGTCTGTCCTACACTTTAATTTTGAAAAAATAAACTGTTTTGACTTTAACTGAAGTACTTTACAGATTTTTTTTTAATTCTGTGAAGTGACTATATCTATATTAGACTGAATGAAGTATTAAATACACTTTGCTATGAAATATGGATGTCTGGGTGGCACTGTAGTGTAGTGGTTATCATGTCCATCTCACATAGTAAAGGTCCTGGGTTCGAGTCCTTGGCTCGGGCGCTTCTGCGTGCAGTTTACAGTTCTCCCTGTGCTTGAGTGTAGTTCTCTGGTCTCTGCCCACTGTCCAAAAACATGCACAGTAGGCTAATCAGCTGCTTCAAATTGCTCCTAGGTGTGACTGGAAGTCTGAAAGGTTGCGTCTATGTGTTGGCTCTGTGATGATCTGGTGAGCTGTTTAGGGAGCAACTTGTCTTCGCCCGATGTTGAACCACCTGATAGAAATAACAAAGTTGATGTGCCAGCAAGGCAGAAGGCCTCGAGGAAGACCAAAGAAGAGATTTATGGATGTGGTGAAGGAAGACATAAAGGTCGTTGGAGTCAGAAAAGAAGATGCGGAGGACAGGGTGAGGTGGAGGCAGAGGATTTGCTGTGGCTGTAGCAGCCGAAAGGAAAAGAAGAAGAATGTGCCAGCAAGAAAATCCCAAAACATTATGACCGGCTTTTGTTTTCTTTTTATGGGGGAAGCCACAGGCTAATGGGGCCGGTGGTTTTGTGGTCAGGGTGCTGCGCTCATGATCGGGAGGTTGTGTGTTCAAATCCCAGTTAGACCCCCACTGTGTTAAGACCCCTGGGCAAGGTTTCAACCACAAATGTGCCTCTGTTCACCCAGCAGTATAAATGGGTACCAGTAAAAATATACTAGGAAGGTAACCTGCGATGGACTAGCGTCCCATCCAGAAGGAATTGTACTCCTAGTCGTTTCACGCTACAGAAACCGAGGATAAGCACCAGCCTGATGAGCGCTATGGCTCGGGTGTAAAAAGCCAAAAAGCCACAGCCTAATGGTTGGATAAGAGAGTTTGTGACCTAAAGGTCCCCTGTGTGATACCCAGTCCAGCAGGAAAAATATGTTTCGGTGGGTGTTGTGAGCTGCACCTCCCCTTCCTCCACCTTCATGGCTAAAGTGCCCTTGAGCAAGGTACTTAATCCCCAACTGCTCTCTGAATGCCAAAATGTGCAGCAGCTCCCTGCTGAGGAGTTAAACATTGGAATGCTTATCTACAATCAAATGGATATTACACAACAGGTATATAACAGATCTATGAGAGAAAATGTAATAAATGTACACTTGTGATGAGGCAGAGGACAGTTGTAGATGTGCGGTACGAAATGCTTGCGTCTTAGAATGGAAAATTCTGTCAAAGTCCCTTGTTGTTGAGTTATGAACATGTATAAAAATGTCTCGTCGTTAAGTCTTGATATCAGGTCTGTCTCTTAGGTCTGCTATGCAATTCCCTACAACTTGCTACAGAAAAATTACCTTTTGCTTGGATTACAGCACGAGTCTATTGATTTTATGCAAACTTTGCACATCTAGACTGCACAAAATTTGCCCACTTTTATTTTCAGAATTGTTCAATCTCAGTAAAAGTTGATGGTGGCTGTTGATGGACTGTAAACGTCCACCAGTTATACCGTTTGGTGTTCAGGCTTAATAGTTTAATTTTGGTCCTGTTGTACCTTAACAAATTTTTCCATTTTAGCCTCAGAGTCTTCAAGGTATGTTTTTGTGCTGCTTATTCAAGACATGATGTGGTCTCTCTTGAGTGGTTTGTTTCTTTCAACAAAAATTTGTAATATTGTTGTCAGATGCACAGAATCATATCTTTTACACAAAATTCCTGCAACTGCTTTAAATTTGATGTGGGTCTATTGGTAGCCTTTATGCCCAGTTTCCTCCCTGATCTCCTATCCAATTTATAGAGACAATCTGAACCAGGGCGGGCTCCAATTATCCTAAACACTTTTGCAACCAGATATCTGAGACTTTATTTGAAAGGGAAATCGCTTACTTTCAGTTTCTTTTCAAAGAAAATATGGGTGGAGATGAGTCTACATATATCCGTGTTGGTGGTCTCACCCAATCTGCGTTCTCACTGTGATATATTTACAGAGATTAACCATGATGAGATCAGTGCTGTAATTCTGTCTGCATTATTGAAAATAAGGTGTGGAACCTTAACCTTTCTTGTTTCTGGAATAATATCATAACGTAAATTAAGGGTATGACTTTTTTTATTATTACTTCCCCTTTTTTTGAAATCAGTGACAGTAACAGTGAATGAATGTGTGCATATTGGTCCTACAATGGTCTGGCAAGCGATTCAGTGTAAATTGCCTTCGCCTAGAGTCGGCTGAGAACGGCGCCAGCCTCCCCACAACTCCTGTAGGATTTAATGACTTAGAAAATGAATAAATGAAACTTTTTGAACCTGTTTATCTTTAAGGAGGGTTACAGGGAGGCTGGCGTCCATCCGTCAACTCCCAATGAAGACAGTGCACAGCAGAAACAGCTCACCAGATTATTTCAGGCAAACACAACTATTCGTATTCAAATTCACACCTGGGTTAATTGAGAATATGTACTTAGACCAGTGTTTTTCAATCTTTCTTGAGCCAAGGCACATTTTTTCATTGAAAAAAAAAAATCACAAGGCACACCACCAGAAGGAAATGTTAAAAAAAGAAACTCTGTAGCCTATATTGACTATATAAAGACATTCACCATAGTGTCCAGAATACGAATCAAATAAACACAAAGAAAAAGTATTTTATAATCGATCATATTTCTACTCGCTCAGTGTGAAACCAGCGCCTGTTTGGATGAACATAGTTCTGATATCCTGGCAGAAATCAAAGAACGACACACATGAAACTGTTCTTTAACAGCTCCCAGTCTCTCTCTGTTTTTAGTTTTTATAGCAGTGAGGCTTGAAATGCTCACCTCACACAGAGATGTCGTGGAAAATGGGAACAAGGTCAAAATAGCTTTGTTTGCGAGAATGGGGAACAACTTGGCAGTAGCCAACCAGAAACTGTCCAAAGGTCGACAAAGCTTATAACTTTAAACTTATAACTATAAGCTTATAACTTTGTCTCAGTTCAGTTAGTTCCTCCTGCTGCTGGAAAGTTATGTCCTTTCCACCAACTGATGCTGAGCTATATGGGTCAGTGACCGAGTCAAGGCAGTCAGTGGAGGCTGAAGAGAAATAAAATTACATCTTCTCCTCAAGAGGCTTTAAATGTTTAACTATTATCTTACACAATGCAGGGCAATCCTGCCATTGCTTGGTGAGTGTGAACAGTTCACAATTGCCACTTTCCACGCGATTGCCAGAGTTGTACCTTTGAACGGAATCTGTTTATTTTATCTGTACTTATAAGCAGGTTTTGATTTTGGCCTTGCATTCGTGTGTTCAGTTCAATCACATAATGAAGTAGAATAAGAATCTTTCCTTTTTGAATACTTCTTCATCACTGTCATAGTATTTTCACAGTGGTGTGAGCCACAATGCCTCATCCATGCATCACTAATTCTCTTGTCCCAAAGTACAAAGCAATTAGCTATCTGCTGCCACCTACTGATATAGAAGAGTATTACATGATTACTCTGCTGACCACCAGACAGCACAGACACTCGACTTCTTCTTCTTCTTCTTCTTTCCCATCAGGGGTCGCCACAGCAAATGATCTGTCTCCATCTCTCCCTATCCTCTGCATCTTCTACTCTTACTCCAACGACCTTCATATCCGCCTTCACCACATCCATAAATATTCTCTTTGGTCTTCCTCTGGGCCTTTTGCCTGGTAGTTCCAACCTCAGCATCCTACTACCAATATACTCACTATCCCTCCTCTGTACATGTCCAAACCATCTCAATCTAGCCTCTCTGACTTTGTCTCCAAAACATCTTACATGTGCTGTCCCTCTGATGTACTCATTTCTGATCCTATCCATCCTCGTTACTCCCAAAGAGAACCTCAACATTTTCATCTCTGCTACCTCCAACTCTGACTCCTGTCTTTTCCCCAGGGCCACTGTCTCTAAACCATAAAACATTGCTGGCCTCATCACCGTCTTGTACACTTTTCCCTTCATTCTTGCCGATACTCTCCTATCACACATCACACTGGACACTTTTCTCCATCCATTCCAACTTGCCTGCATGCGCTTCTTCACCTCTTTTCCACACTCTCCATTGCTCTGGATTGTTGAGCCTAAGTACTTAAAATCCTCCACCTTCTTTATCTCTACCCCCTGTAACCTCAAAGTTCCTCTTGGGTCCTTGTCATTCACACACATGTATCCTGTCTTACTGAGGCTAACCTTCAATCCCCTCCTTTCCAGGGCATACCTCCACCTCTCTAGATTTTCCTCTCCTTCTCTTCTAGCTTACATCCTGCCTGTGGGGCATAAGCACTAACAACATTGACCATCACGCCTTCAATTTCTAACTTGAGATTCATCACTCTGTCTGACACTCTTTTCACTTCTAGAACATTCCTGACAAACCCCTCCTTCAAGATGACGCCTACTCCATTTCTCTTCCCATCCACACCATTATAAAACAGCTTAAACTCTGCTCCTAAGCTTCTAGCCTTGCTACCTTTCCACCTGGTCTCCTGAACGCACAGTATGTCCACCTTCCTCCTCTGCATCATGTCAGCCAGCTCCCTATCTTTTCCTTGCATAGTTCCAACATTCAAAGTCCCTACTCTCAGTCCTAGGCTCACGCATTTCCTCTTCTCTCTCTGCCTACGGACACACCTCCCGCCTCTCCTTCTTCGACGTCTTTGACCATCAGTAGTCCAATTTCCATCAGCACCCTGTTGGTTGACAGCACTGATGGCGGTCGTTGTTCGGCACATTATTTGAGGATAATAATTAATTTGCTTTCAAAAAATATTTTTTGACCAATTAGGTGACATTTGATACTTTCTTACTCGTCACTAGGAACTTTCTACGCTGCCTTCATTTTTTATTATGCAATATAAATGAATACAGTACCGTATTTTTCAGACCATAAGGCGTCTTAAAAGCCTTTAATCTTAAAAAACCTGACGTTGTGCCTTATAACCCGGTGTGCCTTTTGTGTGGAAGAAGTCACGTGACTCCGTCTCACTGACACCGTCAAAGCCCAAGTGAAACAAACTAATTCAGAGCTTACCATCATTCCATTGGATTAACCAAAGAACTTCAACCGCTAGATATATGGCCGTCAACAGGTCGTAAGCAGGGCTGTAGTCAGGTGTATACGTGGGTATACGCCATATACTCGCTTCTTTTAGCAAGCATGTAAGCGTGCACACACTTGTTTTATGCTGCGAGATCTCGTTTATCAGTGTACAGTATGGCTGGAAGACAGTGTACTTCATAAATATATCGAGATGGGTTTCATTGTAAGCTTCAAATCCTTTTGAGAGGAATCCTACCAGTTCGACTAGTTCCATGGGTGTTTTTTAAGCGGGTAGCTGGTTTGACCGAGCTGCATTCTTTTAGCAAAAGAGACATTCAGCTCTCCTGCTCAACGTGTTGCCTACAACTCAGTAATAAACTATTTATAACCTGTAGTCAGTGGGGGCCTAGTGGTATAGGTGCTGGATCACTAATCCTAAGGTCGGGGGTTCAAGCCCCACTCATCCCCCCCCCCCCCCAGTGCAGCTGGGTTATCAAAGGCCTACCATGTCTCTCACTGTCGATATGGTGTGAAGCATATAAAAGAACCATTGCTGACTTTTGACGAGAGTCGCTGCAAAGTGTGTTTCCACCCTGCGATGGCTTGGCGAGCTGTCCAGGGGGTACTCTGCCCTCTCCAGAAGTCGGCTGGGATGGGTGCCAGCCTCCCCGTGACCATAATTGGGATTAAGAGGTTACAGAAAATGAACTGAACTGAACCTGTGTGGACCTATTTTTTTTTAAGAAGAAAGTCTGTCTTACGTTCACAAAGCTGAAGTTTTCCACAAAATATGCAGACAGCCAGACAGATACACTGGATAGAAATTCACAGTTGAACCCATACAGTGAAAGTACTGCACTGATTCATTTCAAAGGATTTTTTGATATATCGAAAACTCACCTCTATAACCTCCACCTAAACTAACATAAGCTGTTCACGTATGAAAGCTGCAGCTTTTACTCTTTGTTACAACCACTGATAGTGTTGCCAATTTTGTGCTTTCTTTTGTTTTCACAATACTGTAGAATGAGTAGTTTTTGCAGTGTATCAAATAATACAACAATGTTAGTTTGGTATAAACAGGTAAGATATGCACATATGAATACATTAATTTCAAGTATTCATCTGTTAATAAATAAAAGTGTGAACAATCTGTTCTAACTAATAACAAAATGAACACTGCAGTTTATGTCGATGCTGAAAGTATAATTAAAATTTCACTGCGTATGTTGGACAAAGAACACTTCACTGTGTACATTTACAAGAAAATGACATCTAAACAAGTCATGCGACATTTCAAAAATGCTGTCATTTACTGTTCATGTAGCTGTGGGTGGAGAATGAAGCATCCCATATTCCTGTCGTTATACTCATTCTGTTTAAGTTGCTAATAGCGATTCAACTTGCTCATACATACACATTCAGATTGATCGCCATGAGGTAAGAATTTATTTTATTCCAACAGAATTGCTATGGAATTTGACTCTTTTTAATGTAATCCATTAGGCAGGACCCGAGACAAGAAATGTCAATGGCAATGTCCTGAAAAATAACTGCTGTGTAATCAAAATAAAAATATTAAAGTTCAAGATAAAGCAACATGATGCTGTATTGTTTGTTACATCCATCCAAGACAGGGGTGTAAAACTCATTTTCAATGAGTGCAATATCACTGGATTTAAAGATGATGGAGGGCCGAATAATCACTGAACATCTATTCTAAAAGCGCAACCACAATATATGCATGATGGGACGATTCATTTAGACATTTGTTCTATTTTCCTTTATTCACATGCATTTCCTGAAAACACTGAACAGCGTAAGCTAGCATGTAGTCTTTCTTGAATTATGAAAGTTTTCATTCGGGTTATAGAATGGCTGAATAAATGCAAAATCACATCATTTTCACACAAAAACTTATGTTGTCTATTGACAAAAAATAATCGTATAAGATAAAATAATTGCGAAACTTCACCAAGCGGATGTTGAGACCCAAGTCTCCTCTCCCACCCGCATATGTTTAGTCCGAGTCTACTCAGCTGCCCGAGGACGACTCTGGGGAAGCAACAGCACTGAACACTAAATGCACAATTTCACTTTGTTGCACGACAGTAAGAAGGTTAATGTCAGAGCAGCATAGCGTTGAGTTCCAAAAATGTAAGGTTCATTAAAAATATTAATGATTTTCAGTTTAAAGTTCACCAAGTTCAATATCCTTTTTGTCTACTTTTACCACTACCACGTGTTACTATCATAGTGACCTGAGTTTGGCTTCAGTTTTTACTAAGCTGGAGCTTTGGCTATACTTGAAAAAAAAAAATCAATGTGCTGGTGTGAATCAAATAATTTCTGTGAAACTAATGCCCACAAGCTTCGTGTGTTGAACTGTGTATCGAATATAATGAATGGGTCAGTGCTTTTTCTTTTTTTTAAGATTAGACATGATTTTATATTCTTTATTATTTACAAAGAGTTTAAGTAAATATTAATTATCTAGTAATCTTAAGATGTATGTAGGATCAAAATCACACCTGTTTTTCTGATAATATTCATTAGTTTGATTTTAATATTTTAATTCATTTCATTTATGCATCTGACACAATTCTTTATTTCTCTTCCAGTTCAATTGAAAACACAGATTTAAGACTCAGACTTCATCAGCTGGAAAGCCATTTTACCTGGGCTCTAAATAAAAATGACACAGATCTCACCGATCTTCTGAACAGGTTAAAAGAACAGCGAAAGCTGGATCTCGGAAAAAAGACGAGGGTTGCACGCACACATAGCTATATCGGATTTGTGAAGTTTCTGCTCGGCTTCAATACTGAGGCTCTCAGCGACCTTGAGGAATCTGTAAAGCAGGCCAAGTCTCATGGAAATGATTGTGACAAGCTGCTTGTTGTTCCGTATGGAGATCTTGCATGGTTACACTATCACATGGGTACATTTGAAGCGTGTGAAAATTACCTGGATAAATTGAATGAAATTAAAGAAAAATATCCATCTGTCCCATATGCTGAGGTGCTTGGAGATCAAGGATGGACATTACTTAAGTTTTCTCGCAAATATCATCAAAGAGCTGAAGTGTGCTTCAAGAAGGCCCTGGAGCTGGATCCTGAGAACGGTGAATGGAATACGGGCCTTGCCATCGTTCTGTATCGGACCGAAGATATTCACCAAGATCTAAAATCTTCAGATGCAGTTGCTCAGCTTAGAAGGGCCATAGACACTGATCCAGATGATGATGTCATTAAAGTTCTGCTTGCTCTGAAATTGGCTCATCACGCAGAGAGACTGGTGAAGCAAGCATTAGAACGGTCTCCAGACCACCCACATGTGATTCAATATGCATCAAAGTTTTTCCGGAACCATGGCTCTGAGGACAGGTCCATTCAACTGCTAAATGGGGTGTCAGAGGAAGTTTCCAATGCATGCTTCATACAGCATCAGTTGGGACTCTGCTATATAAACAAGCTCATCAGAATGAGGAAAGAAGGAGGCCAACAGAGACAGAATGCTGAAATCAAGCATTATCAAAAACTGTGCATTGACCACTTGGAGAAGGCAACTGCACTGAATCCCAGCTTCATCATTGCTATGAGTGAACTGGCCTTCCAGTATGGGATGGACGGTGATATTTCAAAAGCAGAACAAACGTTCAAAAACGCATTTGAGATTGCTGAAAGAACAAATGACAACCACGAGTCTGTTCTTTTATATTATGCACTATTTCAGCAGTACTGCAGGAGATCTGAACCTGATGCCATCAAACACTACCTCAAATGTCTAGAGATAAATCCCAGTAAATATGAGTGGAAGAAAAGTGCTGATAGACTGAAAAAGATAGCAGAAAGGAGAATTACACAAAACCTTAATGATGGAGAGGCTTATGGAATACTCGGAATCATTCATATGAAAAAAGGAGAAAAACAAGAAGCCATAAAGTACTTTGAGCAAGCACTGAGCTGTGGAGACAATGATGAGTACCTCCGTTATCTTACTGAACTTTCATTACATTAACATCCATAATCCATCCTGAATCGCTTGATCCTACTAGGTTTGTGTGCGGGATATTTCAGCTGACTCCGAGCAAAGGCGGGGTACACCATGGACAGCTTTCCAATCTATCACAGTCCCAACATACAGACAAACATCCACAGTCACATCGAAGAGCAATTTGGAACAGCCTGCTGACTGTGGGAGGAAACATCGAGTACCCAGAGGAAACTCATGCAAGACATTGTGAACATGCCAAATTACACACAGAAACACCCCATAGAGCTCAGGACTCGAACCCAGGACCTCCTGGCTGTGAGGAAGACGTGTCTTACCTGATACTAATAATAATACTAAGCCATGTGGCATTGCACTAATATTATAATCATTATAATCATGTAGTATTTGTCATAAAATGATTCTGTGTGTACTACTTAGAAGAAATGAAGATTTTTCTGATTGTTATTTGATTTACATTAATGTGATAGTTTCATGTTAAATCTTGAAATAATAAGTTTTATTCACTATCCATGATTGATTATTAAACATTGTCCTGTTTTTGAAATGTACCTTCTTATTAATCACTGATAAATCAAAATAAAGACTTCATTATAAGTGATAACATAAGTGTTAGTCTAATACTCATTTACATGAAAACCCAACTTTTATGCATCACTGCAATGTTTGTCTTCCTGCCATTACTGTGGGCTATTACTCTGAGTACTAAACACAAAAACTTATGCAATAAAGTACTGGCAGGAAAAAAACAGCAGATCATTAAAAAATGGCTAAATGCCTGAGAGTTAAACACAAACACACTCAGAGCCTCGAGTATCCTTTAGATCAGGGGTCACCAACCTTTTTGAAACTGAGAGCTCCTTCTTGGGTACCAATTAATGCGAAGGAATACCAGGTCTATACACATGTCTGAAATTACAAATTTGCTCAATTTACCTTCAATTATATGTTATTATTAATAATTAATGATATTAGTCTTTGTGAAGATATTGATTTGATTTAAAAATATATTCAAAAAAATTATATGCAGCTCAATGGAGAGTGGCGCTATGGAGCTGCGGGCCTGTCTCAAAAATATCAGTGAACAAGCCCACGGGCACCACGTTGGTGATCCCTGGTTTAGATGGCATGCTGGAGTTTATAATGGCTGTAGTGTTGTAGGTCTAAAGCATAAAATCCATCTTCTCACAACAATCCCGATGTGTAGTCACACCTTAACCTGAAATTTAAACTATTTAGCAAGAATTAAAGAAAAAGATTATTTTGGAAAAGCACTAAAATTGAGGGGGGAGACAGGTTTCGGAGTTTTGTCGTCTGCTGGCTGCAGAGGATACACCAGGCTTGATCAGTCACATCATCACCTGATAACATAACTGTGACTCCAGACAATTAAAGCTGCAATGCCAGTGTCTCTAGGTAAGTCCAAAGTTTAAAAAATTAAAATTAAGCTTAATATTTCCATTTATATACATACCGTAGCTCATACGTTCTCATGCGCACATGATACTTTCTTGTGCGCACAAAAAAAAACAATTTACCCCCTCCCCCAGTGTGTCCTCTCTGGTGACATTGAATAAAAAATAATGCATGGCCATGACTTATTATTATCAAATGATCATGCTTTTTTTTTTTTTAATCCAATGTCACCAGAAGGGCTCCTTAGTATTATCTGTTTTGCCATTGAATGAAGTTTCTGCTTTGCCTGTGATAAATCTGCTCTCATGTATGAACTCTGATTGTGTTTGTATTCTCTTTTAGATTTTATACTCTATATTGTGTGCATGATCAAACGAACTCTGCCTGCATTCCGTGACGAGCTTGGACTAGTAAATGTATTTTCTGACTGATTTTATACATAAGATGACGTGTATTGATGAAATGTTCAGTAAATTTTTATTATTTCTCTGAAGTAGGATATGATAGAATAAATAAGAAAAATTTACACTGTACATCAGTGGTCCCCAAACTACGGCCAGCGGGCCGACAACGCTCCACCTCCACATTTGGCCCGGGCCCCAGAACAATACCAGAGAATCATTATGATTATTTTTTTTTGTCAAGACTAATACACACCTAGAACATGACACTATTCCACCCTTCTGATTTAAAACTCAGACTTCTTCAGTTGGAAAGCCATTTCACCTGGGCTCTAAATAAAAATGACACAGATCTCACTGATCTTCTGAACAGGTTAGAAGAACAGCTTACCCTGGATCTCAGAAGGAAGGAAAGAGTGGCTCGTACACACAGCTATATGGGATTTGTGAAGTTTCTTCTCAGCTCCAAAACTGAAGCTCTCAGCAACCTTGCGAAATCTGTAGGGCTCAATAAGTCTCATGGAAATGACTGTGACAAGTTGCTTGTTGTTAAGTATGGCGATCTTGCATGGTTACACTTTCATATGGGCAATTTTGCAGAGTGTGAAAGGTACTTCATATGGGGGGGGGGGGGGGGGCATGTGGGGTTAGGGGGGAGTGGTGGCCTACTGGTATAGGTGCTGGATCACTAATCCTAAGGTCGGGGGTTCAAGCCCCACTCACAAAAGGTTGTCACTGTCCCCCCCAGCGCAGCTGGGTTATCAAAGGCCTACCATGACTAGACAGTGTACTTCATAAATATGTTGAGAGGGGTTTCAGTGTAAGCTTCAAATCCTTTTGAGAGGAATCCTACCAGCTCGACTAGTTCCACGAGTGTTTTTTCAGCTGGTAGCTGGTTTGACCGAGCTGCATTCTTCTCGCAAAAGAGAAATTCAGCTCTCCTGCTCAACGTGTTGCCTACAGCTCAGTAATAAACTACTTATAATATATAATATTTATATATTGTCACTGTCCCCCAGTGCAGCTGGGTTATCAAAGGCCTACCATGTGTTTCACTGTCTATATGGTGTGAAGCATATAAAAGAACCATTGCTGACTTTCGACAAGAGTAGCTGCAAAGCCGTCAGCTTGTTTCCACCCTGCGATGGCTTGGCGAGCTGTCCAGGGGGTACTCTGCCCTCTCCAGAAGTCGGCTGGGATGGGTGCCAGCCTCCCCGTGACCATAATTGGGATTAAGAGGTTACAGAAAATGAACTGAACTGAACCTGTGTGGACCTATTTTTTTTTAAGAAGAAAGTCTGTCTTACGTTCACAAAGCTGAAGTTTTCCACAAAATATGCAGACAGCCAGACAGATACACTGGATAGAAATTCACAGTTGAACCCGTACACTGAAAGTACTGCACTGATTCATTTCAAAGGATTTTTTGATATATCGAAAACTCACCTCTATAACCTCCACCTAAACTAACACAAGCTGTTCACGTATGAAAGCTGCAGCTTTTACTCTTTGTTACAACCACTGATAGTGTTGCCAATTTTGTGCTTTCTTTTGTTTTCACAATACTGTAGCATGAGTAGTTTTTGCAGTGTATCAAATAATACAACAATGTTAGTTTGGTATAAACAGGTAAGATATGCACATATGAATACATTAATTTCAAGTATTCATCAGTTAATAAATAAATGTGTGAACAATCTGTTCTAACTAATAACAAAATAAACACTGTGCAGTTTATGTCGATGCTGAAAGTATAATTAAAATTTTCACTGCGTATGTTGGACAAAGAACACTTCACTGTGTACATTTACAAGAAAATGACATCTAAACAAGTCATGCGACATTTCAAAAATGCTGTCATTTACTGTTCATGTAGCTGTGGGTGGAGGATGAAGCATCCCATATTCCTGTCGTTATACTCATTCTGTTTAAGTTGCTAATAGCGATTCAACTTGCTCATACATACACATTCAGATTGATCGCCATGAGGTAAGAATTTATTTTATTCCAACAGAATTGCTATGGAATTTGATTCTTTTTAATGTAATCCATTAGGCAGGACCCGAGACAAGAAATGTCAATGGCAATGTCCTGAAAAATAACTGCTGTGTAATCAAAATAAAAATATTAAAGTTCAAGATAAAGCAACATGATGCTGTATTGTTTGTTACATCCATCCAAGACAGGGGTGTAAAACTCATTTTCAACGAGTGCAATATCACTGGATTTAAAGATGATGGAGGGCCGAATAATCACTGAACATCTATTCTAAAAGAGCAACCACAATATATGCATGATGGGACGATTCATTTAGACATTTGTTCTGTTTATCTTTTTTCACCTGCATTTTCTGAAAACACTGAACGGTGTAAGCTAGCATGTAGTCTTTCTTGAGTTATGAATGCCTACCTTAATTGAAATAGGCTGCTGCCAACTAAGAGGAAAATAAATTAGGTTTCATGGTAATGGTCGCTGCAAAGAATGCACCTTAATCACATTCTTTAAACGCTCTTGTTGGTGACATAAAACGAGTTGTCAGTCTGGATTTGGCCCGAGGACTTTGGATTTGACACCTGTGATTTAAGTGTTCTATATAGCACAGCGTCATAGCACAGAGCTCAGCCACTGTTGGATGAGTTCCCTGAACTTCGTCCATGGAGACCGTTAGTAGCCTGGCAGGTAAAAGCCAAGGGTCCCTGTAGTATTTCCTTGAGGGTTTAGCAAATACTGATTTCTTCATGATCACACTGTTACCCACATCCGCATACATGGGCGAGGGACTTGAGGTGTTGACAATATATAATTATGGGTAATGGAGCTGTTTTTGTCATTACTTGAATGCGTTCATTAGAGTAAATGACTCTGTCCTTAACTTCATACTCATCTGATGGTATTTATTTACTTTCCATCCTCCTATATCCATGCTGCACCAGCAGGTTTCAAGTTTTCACGGTTTCACTTTATCCATTTTAACTTTATTCATTTTAACTTTATCCAAGATCTCACACAAGTTTCAACAGGGTTTCTTGTGCTTAAACTTGCATTGTAATTATGTCAGTACAATCTGAAGTTCACTAAATTTGGCAGGAGAAGTGGCCACCAGATGTTTGGGAAACAAGTTTTTCTGTATTCATTATCACATGTCCAGAGTAACCAGGTTATTTTACAGTTTTCGTAACTTGTCTATCAGAAGAGTAGCATAGGCTTCTTCGTGAGCTCTAGAGCTTTGAAGGCCTGTACCGAGTCCTTCTAAATGAGATTGTGAATCCGAATTGTTTGCATTTGCGTAGAATTTGTTCTGCCTGAAGCACTAATTTGCAAAACAGGATAATGTTAGCGCCATATAGGATCTATCTTAGTATATCCATTCCAAGCGTCCTTTCACTACATCATTGTTCTCTGTGGGTACAGGGTAGAGACAGGGGATATTAATCATACCATTACATACCAATGTCTCATCCATCAGGGAGTACCTTTTTTGATTTCACAAAATGCAACTTTTAATAGCTAATCAAAATAATAAAGAAAATGATAGAATGTTTCTTGCCCATCTTGTCAGCAACAAAAGCATACATCAGATGTTGTTTTCATCCCTGTAATCAACATGTTGTCTTTCTGTAATTTCTGTAATAAACCGACTAAACTCATACAAATTCATCAAATATTGTTTATAACTTATTATCTTCAGTTTCACTTTCAATTTAAACATAAAATCCCACCTTTTTCTGAGTGTGGCTGGAAAAGAAAAACAAGGTACCAAATTGTAGACGATACCAAATGTAAAAGTCTCGGTGTACTCAGAGAGTGCAAGATACCTCTGACAGGCACCGAGGTATCCCAGGACCTTATGGTGACAAGTGCATTGATTAACCTGAAAGGCTTGCTTGTCTCCCTCCAGTGGGTATCTGCTGAACATTCCTTAACATTGACTAATAGATTTTTGTCTCCCTCCAGTGTGCATCTGCTGAACATTCATTTACATTGACTAATAGATTTTTTTTTATTCCCAACAAGGGTCAGTGGTGGGCTGGTGGTCAGGTGCTGGATCACTAATCCCAGGTTGGGGATTCAACCGGTTGTCACCCCCCCCCCAAGTGCACCATCAGCGTGTTTCTGCCCTGCAATGGCCTTGCGAGCTTTCCAGGGTGTACTCTGTCTTCACCCAGATTTGGCTGAGATGGGCACCAGCCTCCCCGCAACCCTAATTAGGATTTAAGTGGTTCAGAAAATGATTGAATGAATTCCCAATATGATCCCATGCATGAAATAACTTTCAATATTTAATGGTTTGTTACTTGTACCACGACATACTCTAAAAATCCACCAAAATCTGTGCATAAGCTTTAATTTTACTTACAAGCAAACAAACAAACATACTGACAAGCTCCTCAGAGCATTCAATGTTCCGCTGCAAGGCAAATATAGATTATGGTAAGAAGTGCATTGATTCACCTCAGAAATCTGCCTCAGACTGCACTTGTTTATATTATAGCTTAGCATAGTTATAATGAAATGTTTCACCAAGTGAGTGTCTGAGAAAGATTCCTTCATACATTATTTTCCCATTTTATTGACATTAATGGATTTTTTCCAACACAATCCCATGAATTGAGGAGGTCCTCCATGTCTAGGTCCACCTCACGACTACTCATTTCCTCATTTCTAGTCGAGATGAGCAGGTCCCCACTTCCACTGTAAACAGTGTTTGTGGCGTGCTGCCTCCCCTCCAGAGGCGTTGGATGGTGGTCCATAACCTTTTCAAGGCCAACCGATGACGATAAAATCTTTTTTTCAGGCCCTTGGTGAAATCCTCCTACACCTGATATTTTGCATCAGGGACAGACTGGGATGGAGCACATTTGGTTGTCAGTACCTGTCCATTGCTTTGAAGGTCCCACAAGCCAAAATGATATGAGACCCTGATAATTAAGTATCTTGGGGTCTCATTCACGACTGATGGAAGTATTGAGTGGGAGATGGAAAGGTGGCACAGTGCAGCCTCTGCTGTAAAATGCAGCTTGTAATGGATGGTCAAGGTGAAGAGGGAACTGAGCTGGAAGTAGTTACCTCCTCCAAAGCTTAAAGGGCAGTGGGCAGGTATTTTGGACGTGTGATGAGGTTAGGCACCCCAGCCTCACGAGTTTCCACCGTCATGTGTGCATGCCACAAGACAGTCGGTAAGCGTAGGACCGGTCTACCTATACATGCAAAGACAGGATCCGACTAATGTGCGGTAGAAACTGCCAAATTAGTCCAACGGACAAGAAAGTGGACCCAGAAAAGTATCGTGGAGTGCAGCCAGGACACAGTGAGATCCACAGGACACTGCTGGCCATCCACCACACCCAGACCTATCTCCAGTCGTCATGACTATGTCATGCCACTGGACTCAGATAGACTGGGACTGTTACGCCTGGAGTGTATGCGTTGGACCCAGAGACGCAGGAGACCAAAGGAAGGTTCATATGATTTATTAAGCACTCGGAACTGTAAATCACTGGAATACTAATTCAAGGGAACTGGTCGAGCACGACGCAAGAACCAGGGGTCAAAGAGAAAGCCGAGGAGCAGGGTCATGGGGAAAACAATCTTCTGACATCGGAGGGAAGCGCGCCGCTCCCATTTATAGCGGGCTGCTTGCTGATTGCAGATTGGGACCAGGTGCGCTCAGCTTGGAACTCACCTACAGGCAACCGCCACGCCCCTCGCCAGCGCCTGCAATGATTAAAGAAGAGTTAGTTCTGCCAGCCAGCACAGGCAATAACAGTACCCCCCCCCTTTAAGGGGCGCCACCTAGAATTCGTCTAACAAGTCCTGGTCCAGGAATAGGGAGCGGGGAATCCAAGAACGCTCTTCGGGACCATACCCCTCCCAGTTCACTAAATACTGAAACCCTCGACCCCGCCTGCATACATCAAGGATACAGTTGACTGTGTATGCGGGATGCCCATCAATCAGTCAGGGAGGAGGGGGTGCGGGGTCGGTGGGAGGTGGAGGGGCCTTTCTACCACAGGCTTAATTAGGGAAACATGAAATACTGGGTGTACCTTGAGTGAGGGTGGGAGTCTCAGTCAGACTGCGTTGGGGTATGGTCGGTGCGGGGGATCGGTGGCGATCGGCAATCCTCCGGTTTCGAGCCACTGTTCGTTCCAGGGCAGCCCGTGCTTCTTTCCAGACCCAGCGTGCTCTGTGAAACTGTGCCTGGACCGATGGGACGGCCACCTCGACCTCCTGGCTGGGAAACGGGGGGGGGGGGCTGGAACCCATTAATCACCATGAAGGGGGACATCCCGGTGGCAGTGCAGATCAGAGAAGTGTGTGCGTATTCGACCCATGGGAGGTGTGTGGCTCATGAGGCTGGGAGGCGGGCGGCGACACAGCGCAGGGAGGATTCGAGGCTTTGATTCACATGTTCTTCCTGCCCGTTCAACTGAGGGTGGTAGCCAGAGGTCAAGCTGCAGGAGACTCCCAAGGTGTCGCAAAACGCCTTCCAAACTCTGGATGCAAACTGGGGACCCCGGTCTGAAACGACGTCCTGGGGGATGCCATGGAGGCGAAAGACGTGTTGAATTAGGAGACCCGATGTTTCCATTGCCGAGGGGAGTTTGGGTAGGGCAACAGCCTTGGAGAACTGGTCCACTACTGTCAGGATAACAGTGTTGCCCTCAGACGGGGGTAAACCTGTGACGAAATCCACTGTGCGACCAGGGGTGATGGGGAACGGGTAAGGGTTGGAGGAGACCCGTGGGTGCACGATGGGAGGACTTGCTCCGGGCACAGGTGGTGCAAGCTCCCACAAAATCCCTGGAGTCAGCTGCCATCGTTGGCCACCAGAAGCGTTGTCGGAGCAGGAAGAGAGTTCGTGGGCTCCGGTGTGACAGTCTAACTTTGAGGAGTGAGCCCACTGTAGTGCTGGGGTTCTGGCCAGCGGGGGAACATATATGGGGGCACCCGACGGGCTCCGGTTCCCCCGATGGGCATCCCGAACTAGTCGTTCTATCTCCCATTGGGCTGCTCCTAGTATACAGGAGGAGGGCAGGATGGTCTCCATGGTCGTGTCTTCACCCAAGGAGAACTGCGTGGAGAGAGCATCTGGCTCTGTATTCCGGGAGCCAGGTCGGTATGTCAGTGTTGAACCTCCCCAAGTAGAGTGACCATCGTGCCTGACGGGAGTTCAATCTCTTCGCTGTCCGGAGGTAAGATAGGTTTTTATGATCGGTCCAGATGACAAAGGGGTGGGCTGCCCCTTCCAGCCAGTGCCTCCACTCCTGGAGCGCAAAGACCATTGCCAGCAGCTCGCAATTCCCAACATCATAATTCTGTTCCGCCGGGGACAAGCGACGGGAGAAGAAGGCGCATGGGTGGAGCTTCTGGTCTGTGGGAGACCGTTGGGAGAGGACCGCCCCCATCCCTGAGTCTGAGGTGTCAACTTCCACCACAAACTGCAGCGAGGGGTCCGGGTGGATCAGTACGGGCGCGTGGACGAATTTCGCCTTCAGCCTGTTAAACGCCACCTGGGCACTTGGGGACCACTGGAACGGGGTCTTGGGTGATGTCAACAGTGTGAGGGGGGCTGCTAGGCGGCTGTAGTCCCGCACGAACCGGTGATAGAAGTTTGCAAACCCCAGGAACTTCTGCAGCTGTTTCCGCATCCCTGGAGTCGGCCACTCCACCACTACCTTCATCTTCGCTGGATCGGGTCCTATCTGTTCCGTCTCCACGATGAATCCCAGGAACGAGACTGAGGGGACATGGAACTCGCATTTTTCTGCCTTAACGAACAATCTGTTCTCCAGGAGCCTCTTTAGTACCATTCTCACGTGGCGGAGATGTTTGTCTTGGTCTCTAGAGAAGATAAGAATGTCGTCCAGGTATACGAATACAAAGAGGGTTCAGCATGTCCCTAAGCACATCGTTGACCAGAGCTTGGAAAACCACCACGGCATTGGTTAGTCCGAATGGCATGACCAGGTATTCAAAGTGCCCCAGGGGCATGTTGAAAACCGTCTTCCACTCATCCCCCTCCCGAATTCGGACTAAGTGGTAGGCATTTCTCAGGTCCAGCTTGGAAAAAATGGGAGCATTGTGGAGAGGGGTATAGGCTGAATCGAGTAGGGGGAGAGGGTACTTGTTTTTAATGGTGATCTGGTTCAGGCCCGTGTAATCGATGCAAGGTCTCTGGGTCTTGTCTTTCTTTTTGATGAAGAAGAATCCCGCACCTACCGGGGAAGATGAGGGCCGATTGAGACCTGCAGCCAGCGACTCGTTGATGTATGCCTCCATGGCGTCTTTCTCCGGCTTAGTGAGGTTGTATAGTCGCTGGGAAGGGAGCATGGAACCTGGGAGTAGGTCAATGGCGCAGTCGTATGGTTGATGAGGAGGTAAGGAGCGAGCCCGGTCCTTGCTGAAAACCTCTTGCAGGTCGTGATATTCTTCGGACACACCGGCTAAGTCCAGATCCTTCAGGTCAACGGGGTTCATGAAGCTTGGGAGGGCACGGCCGCCATTAGGCAGTGTTGCAGACAGTAGTCGCTCCAGCCAGGTATGGTGCGAGTGCGCCAGTCAATGTGGGGATTGTGAGTCTGCAACCATGGCCACCCCAACACTAGGGGAGAGAGAGAGGCAGGGAGAACAAACAGTTCCAAACATTCTTGGTGGTTACCTGACAAAGTGAGCTTCACTGGCTTGGTCTTGTGTGTGACGCGAGCGATGCGTCGGCCATCTATGGCCACTACCTCCTTGGGGGGGTCTCAAGTTCATACACGGGTTGGTCGTGGAGCTCAACCCTGCCCGGATCAATAAAGTTGGCGTCAGTGCCTGAGTCAATAAATACGTCTACAGGATGAGAGTGTTGCGCGGAGTGTAGCGCGGGCGCTTTCTGGGTGCCGTGGTGTGCGTCACTGTCGTGCTCTGCTGCGGAGCACTGGGTGAGGTAATGGCCCTTCTCGGTGCAGTAAATACAGAGGCCATTGGCCAGCTGCCGGTGCCTCTCTTCAGCCGTCAGTCTGGTGCAGTTCACCTGCATGGGTTCTTGGCCGTCATCCTCCCTCAGAGGGGGAAATGAGGAGTGAGTTCGAGAACGACCTCATCCTCACCAGCACACTGTTCCACCTCCCCACCTGTAACAAGACATCTTGGATGCACCCATGCTCCAAGCATTGGCATGTAATTGACTATGTCATCACCAGGAAGAAGGACATACAGGACGTGAGAGTGGCAAGAGCCATGTGTGGTGCCAACTGCTAGACTGATCATAGATTCATAGTTTCCAAGTGCAAACTTTGCATCCTGCCCATGAGAAGACCCCAAGGCCAGAGGACTGTAAATAAATTGAAAGTTTCCAAGCTGAAGAACATTGCACAAGAATTTGCCAGGGACCCTGACGACAGGCTGCAAGACACACCCCAGAATGATCCGGACAGCACAGAGAAACTGTGGGCAGCATTCAGAGATGTGATGTACTCCACAGCCTTTGAACACCTTGGACCAGCAACTCGCCAACCCCAGGATTGATTCGGTGATAATGACGAGGATATACAGGCACTCCTGTCAGAGAAACAACAGCTGTTCAGAGCACACCATAATGACCCCTCGTCACAAGCGAAGAAAGATGAAAAAACAAGGTAAATACAGGGCTATATGAACAGTCATGACACCAAGCGTTTCTATGATGCCTTGAAGACTGTGCACGGACCTCAGTCCACTGGCCCCTCCCCCTCCTCACTGCAGATGGGATGCAGCTGCTGACCGAGAAGCAGCACATTCTGGAAAGGTGGACTGAACACTTCAACCAGGTCCTGAACTGCTCTGCCAGGAACAATGACGAGGCCATTTCCCACATACCTTAAATGGAGACCCAACAGGGACCTCAACAATCTCCCCAACGAAGAAGTCATAAAGGCCGTCAGCAACTTTCCTGTGGCAAAGCACCAGGATCAAATGCAATCCCTGTGGAGGTGTACAAAGCAGGAGGACCAGCCTTGATGCAGAAACTGACAGAGTTCTTCCAGTCCATGTGGAGTGAAGAGAAGGTCCCACAACAGTTGAAAGATGCCACCATGGTCTACATCTACAAAAGGAAAGGTAACCGCCAGTCCTGCGGCAATCACCGAGGCATCTCTCTTCTTTCCAAAGCAGGGAAGATCCTGGCCTGTGTCCTGCTCAACCATCTCCTCCAGCATCTCGAGCAGTGTCTCCTCCCAGAAAGTCAGTGTGGCTTTCGTGCTAAACGTGGAACAGTCGATTTGATATTTGCTGCACTTCAACTCCAGGAAAAATGCCAAGAGCAGCACAGCAACCTTTTTGTGACCGTTGTTGATCTGACAAAGGCTTTCGACACATCGAGCAGGGATGACTTATGGAAGATAATGGAGAAGTTTGGCTGCACACGAAAGTTCATCACGCTCGTCCGGCAGTTTCATGACGGCATGATGGTGAACGTATTGGATGAAAGAGACAAGTCAGAGGCTTGCCCAGTGACAAACAGGGTGAAACAAGGCTGTGTTCTTTCCCCGACGCTCTTCAGCAAGGTCTTTTTAGCCATGTTGACAGACACTTTTCGTGATTGCCAGGATGGGATGCATGTCAGGTACAGGACTGACGGTGGACTGTTCAACCTCATGCGCCTGAAGGATGTTAATAAGGTGAAGGAGACAGTTATCAGAGACTTCTTGTTCGCTGACAACTGTGCCCTCAATGCCGTCAGAGCATAAAATACAGCACGAAATGGACTGCTTCTCAAGAGCCTGTGACAACTTGGCCTCACCATAAGAACCAAAGGAACCATACATCACAATGAAAAGACAGGAACGCCAAGGTTAGTTCTACCTTTGGAGGATTCTATGAGAATGTGTGGGAGCGAAAAGCACTCAGCCTTACCACCAAGCTGAAGGTCTACCCTGCAGTGCTGCTCACCACCCTCCTCTACGCCTGTGAGACCTGGACTGTCTACGGCAGACAAGCCAAAAAGCTTAACCGCTTTCACTTGAGCTGCCTCCACAGACTCCTCCGCATCAAGTGGCAGGACAAAATCTCTGAAATGGAAGTCCTGGAACAAACCGGCATTCCCAGCATCCACATCCTCCTTCAGAAAGAGCAGGTCAGATGAGCAAGCCATGTTGTCAGAATGATGTACAGTCAACTGCCAAAACAACTACTCTATGGGAAGCTTTGTGAAGGCAAGCGTTCAATTAGGGGGACAGAAAAAATTCTTCAAAGATGACCTTAAAGCGTCTTTCAAGGACATGAACATCAACTTAAGCACTTGAGAGCAGCTTGCTGCCAACCGCTCAGCTTGACGAAACAAAGTCTTCACAGGTGCCTGTGCAACAGAGAAGCAATGAACTGCAGAGGTGTAGCAGAAACATGCAGTTCGCAAAGCTGAAGCTGCTGCCACTTCCATCACAGCACCCACCCACACATGTCCTGCATGTGGGGGAGCATTTCGGGCTTGGATAGGCCTCATTAGCCATCTCCGGATCCACAGTCAAGGATCACAGATCTGATATGATGTCATGGTCATCTTCAAACTCAAAGGACGAACAACAACAACAGTTACCACAAGGGCTGTCATGGACAAGTGCTGAGCAGCACAGATAAGAGCTTTTTCATTCATCATCATCATCATCATCATCATCATCATCATTTCTTATCCCCATAGGGTAATGTAGCAATTGATCTCTTCTGGAGAAGATTAACCGGGATGCGGAACGCTTGCTACTTGTCCCCAGAAACACGCTGACAGCTTTGCAGCCTACTCTTTATGAAAGTCAGCAATGGTTCTTTTACATGCCTCTGACTATAGGCAGTTGAGAGACATGGCCCGCCTTTGATAACCAGTTAGCTGCACTGGGGAGACAGTGACAACCCTGTGGGGACTCAAACCCTTTACCTGAGGATCAGTGATCCTGCGCCCTATCCACTAGAGCACCACTGCACAGCTTTTTCATTAAGTTACTGTAAACAAGGTAATAGTCGTATTACATTTATTTTTTGTTTAAAAGCAAAAGTTAAGTGTTCAACATTTCATATGTCCATGTTTAATGTGTATAACTGGCATATTTAATAAATAATCAGCCATCAAAAACAGGCTGTACCCACCTTCGGACAGAATGTCAGCCCAATTGCTGAATGAAGACTGAAAAGCACGATGGTTTCCTGCAGTTCGTGCAATTTTGCATTGATTGGAGTGGCATTATTATATAAAACTTCTGCCCATCGCTTTGCCAGAAGTGGTTACAATACCGGTTTAAAGTTTTCATTCGGGTTATAGAATGGCTAAATAAATGCAAAATCACATCATTCTCATACAAAAACTTATGTTGTATATTTTCAAAAATAATTGTATAAGATAAAATAATTGCGAAACTTCACCAAGCGGATGTTTCGACCCAAGTCTACTCTCCCACCCGCATATGTTTAGTCCGAGTCTACTCAGCTGCCCGTGGACGACTCTGGGGAAGCAACAGCACTGAACACTAAATGCACAATTTCACTTTGTTGCACGACAGTAAGAAGGTTAATGTCAGAGCAGCATAGCGTTCTTCTTTTCTTCTTCTTCTTCTTCTTTTACTTTCGGTTGCTCCCTTCAGGGGTTGCCACAGCAAATCATCCGCCTCCACCTCACCCTGTCCTCCGCATCTTCTTTTCTGACTCCAACGACCTTCATGTCTTCCTTCACCACATCCATAAATCTCTTCTTTGGTCTTCCTCGAGGCCTTCTGCCTAGTAGTTCCAACCTCAGCATCCTACTGCCAATATACTCACTATCCCTTCTCTGTACATGTCCAAACCATCTCCAATCTAGCCTCTCTGACTTTGTCTCCAAAACATCTTACGTGGGCTGTCCCTCTGATATACTCATTTCTGATCCTATCCATCCTCGTTACTCCCAGAGAGAACCTCAACATTTTCATCTCTGCTACCTCCAGCTCTGCCTCCTGCCTTTTCCTCAGCGCCACTGTTTCTAAGCCATACAACATCGCTGGCCTCACCACCGTCTTGTACACTTTCCCCTTCATTCTTGCTGACACTCTCCTATCGCACATCACACCGGACACTTTTCTCCAACAATTCCAGCCTGCCTGCACACGCTTCTTCACCTCTTTTCCACACTCTCCATTGCTCTGGATTGTTGAGCCTAAGTACTTAAAATCCTCCACCTTCGTTATCTCTGCTCCCTGTAACATCACCGTTCCTCCTGGGTCCTTCTCATTCACACACATGTATTCTGATTTTCTGAGGCTAACCTTCATTCCTCTCCTTTCCAGGGCATACCTCCACCTCTCTAGATTTTCCTGCACTTGTTCTCTGCAGCATTGAGTTCCAAAAATGTAAGGTTCATTAAAAAAATGAATGATTTTCAGTTTAAACTTCACCAAGTTCAACATCCTTTTTGTCTACTTTGACCACTATTTTACCACGTGTTACTATCACAGTGACCTGAGTTTGACTTCAGTTTTTGCTAAGCTGGAGCTTTGCATATACTTGAAAAAGAAATGTGCTGGTGTGAATCAAATAATTTCTGTGAAACTAATGCCCACAAGCTTCGTGTGTTGAAATGTGTATCAAATATAATGAATGGGTCAGTGCTGTTTCTTTTTTTAAGATTAGACATAATTTTATATTCTTTATTATTTACAAAGAGTTTAAGTAAATATTAATTATCTAGTAATCTTAAGATGTATGTAGGATCAAAATCACACCTTTTATTCTGAGAATATTCATTACTTTGATTTTAATATTTTAATTCATTTCATTTATGCATCTGACACAATTCTTTATTTCTCTTCCAGTTCAATTGAAAACACAGATTTAAGACCCAGACTTCATCAGCTGGAAAGCCATTTTACCTGGGCTCTAAATAAAAATGACACAGATCTCACCGATCTTCTGAACAGGTTAAAAGAACAGCTTAAGCTGGATCTCGGAAAAAAGACGAGGGTTGCACGCACACAAAGCTATATGGGATTTGTGAAGTTTCTGCTCGGCTCCAAGACTGAGGCTCTCAGCGACCTTGAGGAATCTGTAGAGCAGGCCAAGTCTCATGGAAATGATTGTGACAAGCTGCTTGTTGTTCCGTATGGAAATCTTGCATGGTTACACTATCACATGGGTAAATTTGACGAGTGTGAAAATTACCTGGATAAATTGAATGAGATTAAAGAAAAATATCCATCTGTCCCATATGCTGAGGTGCTTGGAGATCAAGGATGGACATTCCTTAAGTTTTCCCGCAAATATCATGAAAGAGCTAAAGTGTGCTTCAAGAAGGCCCTGGAGCTGGATCCTGAGAACGGTGAATGGAATACGGGCCTTGCCATCGTTCTGGATCGAACCGAAGATATTCACCAAGATCTAAAATCTTCAGATGCAGTTGCTCAGCTTAGAAGGGCCATAGACACTGATCCAGATGATGATGTCATTAAAGTTCTGCTTGCTCTGAAATTGGCTAAACACAAGGAGCACAGTGAGGCAGAGAGACTGGTGAAGCAAGCATTAGAGTGGTCTCCAGAACACCCACATGTGATTCAATATGCATCAAAGTTTTTCCGGAACCATGGCTCTGTGGACTAAAGGGGGTGTCAGAGCACGTTTCCAATGCATGCTTCATACAGCATCAGTTGGGACTCTGCTATAAAACCAAGCTCATCAGAATGAGGAAAGAAGGAGGCCACCAGAGACAGAATGCTGAAATCAAGCAATATCAAAAACTGTGCATCCACCACTTGGAGAAGGCAACTGCAATGAATCCCAGCTTCATCATTGCTATGAGTGAACTGGCCTTCCAGTATGGGATGGACGGTGATATTTCAAAAGCAGAACAAACGTTCAAAAACGCATTTGAGATTGCTGAAAGAACAAATGACAACCACCAGTCTGTTCTTTTATATTATGCACTATTTCAGCAGTACTGCAGGAGATCTGAACCTGATGCCATCAAATACTACCTCAAATGTCTAGAGATAAATCCCAGTAAATATGAGTGGAAGAAAAGTGCTGATAGACTGAAAAAGATAGCAGAAAGTAGAATTAAACACAACCTTAATGATGGAGAGGCTTATGGAATACTCGGAATCATTCATGATAAAAAAGGAGAAAAACAAGAAGCCATAAAGTACTTTGAGCAAGCACTGAGCTGTAGAGACAATGATGACTACCTCCGTTATCTTACTGAACTTAAACTTTCATTACATTAACATCCATAATCCATCCTGAATCGCTTGATCCTACTAGCATTGTGTGCGGGATATTTCAGCTGACTCTGAGCAAAGGCGGAGTACACCATGGACAGCTTTCCAATCTATCACAGTTCCAACATACAGACAAACATCCACAGTCACATCGAAGAGCAATTTGGAACAGCCTGCTGACTGTGGGAGGAAACATCGAGTACCCAGAGGAAACTCATGCAAGACATTGTGAACATGCCAAATTCACACAGAAACACCCCCATAGAGCTCAGGACTCGAACCTCGGCCCTCCTGGCTGTGAGGAAGACGTGTCTTACCTGATACTAATAATAATACTAAGCCATGTGCCATTGAACTAATCTTATAATCATTATAATCATGTAGTATTTGTCATAAAATGATTCTGTGTGTACTACTTAGAAGAAATGAAGATTTTTCTGATTGTTATTTGATTTACATTAAAGTGATAGTTTCATGTTAAATCTTGAAATAATAAGTTTTATTCACTATCCATGATTGATTATTAAACATTGCCCTGTTTTCGAAGTGTACCTTCTTATTAATCACTGATAAATCAAAATAAAGACTTCATTATAAGTGATAACATAAGTGTTAGTCTAATACTCATTTACATGAAAACCCAACTTTTATGCATCACTGCAATGTTTGTCTTCCTGCCATTACTGTGGGCTATTACTCTGAGTACTAAACACAAAAACTTATGCAATAAAGTACTGGCAGGAAAAAAACAGCAGCTCATTAAAAAATGGCTAAATGCCTGAGAGTTAAACACAAACACACTCAGAGCCTCGAGTATCCTTTAGATCAGGGGTCACCAACCTTTTTGAAACTGAGAGCTCCTTCTTGGGTACCAATTAATGCGAAGGAATACCAGGTCTATACACATGTCTGAAATTACAAATTTGCTCAATTTACCTTCAATTATATGTTATTATTAATAATTAATGATATTAGTCTTTGTGAAGATATTGATTTGATTTAAAAATATATTCAAAAAAATTATATGCAGCTCAATGGAGAGTGGCGCTATGGAGCTGCGGGCCTGTCTCAAAAATATCAGTGAACAAGCCCACGGGCACCACGTTGGTGATCCCTGGTTTAGATGGCATGCTGGAGTTTATAATGGCTGTAGTGTTGTAGGTCTAAAGCATAAAAGCCATCTTCTCACAACAATCCCGATGTGTAGTCACACCTTAACCTGAAATTTAAACTATTGAGCAAGAATTAAAGAAAAAGATTCTTTTGGAAAAGAACTAAAATTGAGGGGGGAGACAGGTTTCGGAGTTTTGTCGTCTGTTGGCTGCAGAGGATACACCAGGCTTGATCAGTCACATCATCACCTGATAACATAACTGTGACTCCAGACAATTAAAGCTGCAATGCCAGTGTCTCTAGGTAAGTCCAAAGTTTAAAAAGTTCAATTAAGCTTAATATTTCCATTTATATACATACCATAGCTCATACGTTCTCATGCGCACATGATACTTTCTTGTGCGCACAAAAAAAAAAACAATTTACCCCCTCCCCCAGTGTGTCCTCTCTGGTGACATTGAATAAAAAATAATGCATGGCCATGACTTATTATTATCTCATGATCATTCTTTTTTTTTATTTATCCAATGTCACCAGAAGGGCTCCTTAGTATCATCTGTTTTGCCATTGAATGAAGTTTCTGCTTTGCCTGTGATAAATCTGCTCTCATGTATGAACTCTGATTGTGTTTGTATTCTCTTTTAGATTTTATACTCTATATTGTGTGCATGATCAACGAACTCTGCCTGCATTCCGTGACGAGCTTGGACTAGTAAATGTATTTTCTGACTGATTTTATACATAAGATGACGTGTATTGATGAAATGTTCAGTAAATTTTGATTATCTCTCTGAAGGAGGATATGATAGAATAAATAAGAAAAATTTACACTGTACATCAGTGGTTCCCAAACTACGGCCAGCGGGCCGAATACGGTCCATCTCCACATTTGGCCCGGGACCCAGAACAATACCAGAGACGCATTATGATTATTTTTTTTTTTAGTCAAGACTAATACACACCTAGAACATGACACTATTCCACCCTTCTGCCGTCTGTGCCCCCATCTGAACCCCCCCGCAACTCACCCCCGATACAAAAATCCTAGACTCTTCAAATAGAATGGAATAATGGTGAAAAGGTTATGGAAGAGAAAAATTGATTTAGAATGCAGGGTATTTAACCTGCAGTGGACAAAACAATTATTTTTTGTTCAATGCAAAGTTGTTTGTGTCATCCGGCAAGAGACAGTGGCGATATTCAAAGAATACAATCTGTGCCGACACTCTGAATCCCAAAGACGAGTATGATCGCTTGCAGGGCCAAATGCGAGTAGACAAGCTCTCAAAGCTAAAAAGTGGACCGTTAGCTCAGGAGAATACATTTGTACGCCAGGATCGGCTGAACCAATCGTCTGTTCGGGCAGCTGGCTGCTCAACTGATAGCAAGCAGTGCTTCTTTTATTATTTATTTCCTGACTTTTTTCTGTGATGGTCCCAGAAAGGGCTACTAATATTTGGTTATGCGTGGCTTACTGGAAAACAATAAATGTTTATGTTTAGGCAGTCATGTGATCGTCATACTTTTCTGTTACAAACTGACCTCGGCCCCCATCAGAGAAGGGAAAAGTTTGGGGACTCCTGCTGTACATGAACATTATCGACACTGAACTTTGGTTTTGCGTCTCAAGCTGAAAAAGGTTTAGGAAACTTGACATTACATAAAACAAATATATCTAAACAAAAAAACAAAAGTCCAGCAAATCTGTCCAAGTATTCTCTTGGCTCAAGGATGACATTAGAGAAATTATTTGAATAGCAAATGGTTTCAGATTCAATTCCAGAGCCCACAGACAGAGAAGAAAATAGTTTGTAATTTATGTTTCCACAGTCATTGATCTGTTTTAACATTGGAACATATACAGAGCTGGATCATCATGAGGTACGTACTATCATTTCAACTACACTATCAAAAAAAACAACGACTGAAAAGACAAGGAAGGGATTAGTAACTTTGTCTTCGGCAAATGTTGTGTTTAATGTAGAGCGCCACTTAATAATGAAAGATTAAAATGAGCAACTTGGACAGAGGTCAACAAAATAAGAGTTCTTAGTCTTAACGGCATGTAAAATAATTGTTTTCTTCAGAAAGAAGAGCATTTCAACAGGGAATTTCAACAGATTAAGGATGTATTTCAGTCAGTTTACATTCCCAACAAATTTTTGTGCAACCTTGCACACGTGTGTGTGTGTGTGTGTGTGTGTGTGTGTGTGTGTGTGTGTGTGTGTGTGTGTGTGTGTGTGTGTGTGTGTGTGTGTGTGTGTGAGTGTGTGTGTGTGTGTGAGATTAACTTCAGAAGGTGAGGGTGAACCTCTCTATCCTCTCTGTGTTACCTTCAGAAATTAATCACACACACCCGCATCCATGTAAACATGCACACTTCTATATTCTCAATTCCTTTCTATTTTAAGCTTGTTTAAAAATGTTACATTCAACTAATATAATTGCTGCTTGAGTGTAATTTAAAATTTCAGTAAATAAATTTTGAAAAAATATACATTTATACACAAACAAACACACACGCACACACACAATTATTAGATTCACAAATCAGCAGGAAAAATGTGTGTGGGGGTGGGGGGGGGGTTTGCACCTTCCCATCCTCTACCTTCATATTCAAAGTGCCCTTGAGAAAGGCACCTAACCCCAACTATATTCTGGCCACCACCAATGTGTGGCAGTCCACAGCTCAAAGTCTTTACTCTCTCACTGTTTATGTGTGTGTGCTTCACCATAACCCTGATGGATAAATTGTACAATTTTTAATCAGTTAATGATTTATGCATATCTCTTTCTCAAGCAGTTCACCTCAAGAGACCGATTTAAAACTCAGACTACTTCAGTTGGAATGCCATTTCACCTGGGCTCTAAATAAAAATGACACAGATCTCACTGATCTTCTAAACAGGTTCGAAGAACAGATTACCCTGGATCTCGGAAGGAAGGAAAGAGTGGCTCGTACATACAGCTGTATGGGATTTGTGAAGTTTCTTCTCAGCTCCAACACTGACGCTCTCAGCAACCTTGAGAAATCTGTAGAGCTCAATAAGTCTCATGGAAATGACTGTGACAAGTTGCTTGTTGTTACATATGGAGATCTTGCATGGTTACACTTTCATATGGGCAATTTTGAAGAGTGTGAAAGGTACTTGAAGAACCTGAGTGAGATTAAAGAGAAATATCCATCTGTCCCATATGCTGAGGTGCTTGGAGAAAAAGGATGGACATTCCTTACCTTTTCTCACAAATATTATGAAAGAGCTGAAGTGTGCTTCAAAAAGGCCCTGGAACTGGATCCCAAGAACGGTGAATGGAATACGGGCCTTGCCATTGTGCTGTCTCGGACTGAGGATATTCTCCAAGATCTAAAATCTTCAGTTGCAGTTGATCAACTTCGACGAGCCATAGCTATTAATCCAGATGATGACGTTCTTCAAGTAATTCTTGGTCTGAAATTGGCTGATTACAATCATTACAGTGAGGCAGAGAGTCTGGTAGAGCAAGCCCTTGAGCGGTCACCAGAACATCCACATGTGATTCGATATGCTGGGAAGTTTTTCCGAACCATGGCTCTGTGAACAGATCCATTGCCCTACTAAAGAGAACATTAAAGAAAATATCCAATGCAGCCTTCATCCACCATCAGCTGGGACTCTGCTATAGGAAAAAAATCATCATTGTGAAGAAGGCTGGAGGCCACCATACACATAGTGCTGAAATTAAGACAGATCGAGAGCAGTGCATCTACCACATGGAGATAGCGATCAAACTGAAGCCCAGCTTCATTGTTGCTATGAGTGAGCTGGCCAAGGAGTATGGGGAGAACCAGGAAATGCAGAAAGCAGATGAAATGTTTCAGAGAGCATTTCAGCTTGCCAAAGAAAAAAAAGAATACATACAGATGGTGCATTTGCGTTATGCAGATTATCAGCGATACTGTATGGGATGTGAACCTGCTGCCATTAAACACTATCTCGAATGTTTCAAGATAAATCCACACAGAAGTGATGGGAAGAACAGTGCACGCAGTCTGAAAAAGATTGCAGAAAGGAAAATTGAATACAACCCAAATGATGGAGAGGCGCATGGAATACTTGGACTCATTCATATGGAAAACGGAGAGAAACAAGAAGCTGTAAAGTGCTTTGAGCGAGCGCTGAGCTGTGGAGAGAATGAGGAGTATCTCAGTTATCTTTGTGAACTCAGACTTTCATTACAGTAATATCACCAGTGTTCACTGTCACCCACAATTATTTACACAGTTATGAAATGTAATGCTAAGGGTATATAATATATGTAACGATATAGGATAATTTGGATATGAGTTTAGGATTTATTAATATCTTGTTCATAAATTCACTGGGTCAGTGTATTAGATCATAATTAATTGTTATACTAAAATACATAGTTGCTTCACTAACATTCTTTTCATTCTTAAAGTCTGTCCTACACTTTAATTTTGAAAAAATAAACTGTTTTGACTTTAACTGAAGTACTTTACAGATTTTTTTTTTAATTCTGTGAAGTGACTATATCTATATTAGACTGAATGAAGTATTAAATACACTTTGCTATGAAATATGGATGTCTGGGTGGCACTGTAGTGTAGTGGTTATCATGTCCATCTCACATAGTAAAGGTCCTGGGTTCGAGTCCTTGGCTCGGGCGCTTCTGCGTGCAGTTTACAGTTCTCCCTGTGCTTGAGTGTAGTTCTCTGGTCTCTGCCCACTGTCCAAAAACATGCACAGTAGGCTAATCAGCTGCTTCAAATTGCTCCTAGGTGTGACTGGAAGTCTGAAAGGTTGCGTCTATGTGTTGGCTCTGTGATGATCTGGTGAGCTGTTTAGGGAGCAACTTGTCTTCGCCCGATGTTGAACCACCTGATAGAAATAACAAAGTTGATGTGCCAGCAAGGCAGAAGGCCTCGAGGAAGACCAAAGAAGAGATTTATGGATGTGGTGAAGGAAGACATGAAGGTCGTTGGAGTCAGAAAAGAAGATGCGGAGGACAGGGTGAGGTGGAGGCAGAGGATTTGCTGTGGCTGTAGCAGCCGAAAGGAAAAGAAGAAGAATGTGCCAGCAAGAAAATCCCAGAACATTATGACCGGCTTTTGTTTTCTTTTTATGGGGGAAGCCACAGGCTAATGGGGCCGGTGGTTTTGTGGTCAGGGTGCTGCGCTCATGATCGGGAGGTTGTGTGTTCAAATCCCAGTTAGACCCCCACTGTGTTAAGACCCCTGGGCAAGGTTTCAACCACAAATGTGCCTCTGTTCACCCAGCAGTATAAATGGGTACCAGTAAAAATATACTAGGAAGGTACCTGTGATGGACTAGCGTCCCATCCAGAAGGAGTTGTACTCCTAGTCGTTTCACGCTACAGAAACCGAGGATAAGCACCAGCCTGATGAGCGCTATGGCTCGGGTGTAAAAAGCCAAAAAGCCACAGCCTAATGGTTGGATAAGAGAGTTTTTGACCTAAAGGTCCCCTGTGTGATGCCCAGTCCAGCAGGAAAAATATGTTTCGGTGGGTGTTGTGAGCTGCACCTCCCCTTCCTCCACCTTCATGGCTAAAGTGCCCTTGAGCAAGGCACTTAATCCCCAACTGCTCTCTGAATGCCAAAATGTGCAGCAGCTCCCTGCTGAGGAGTTAAACATTGGAATGCTTATCTACAATCAAATGGATATTACACAACAGGTATATAACAGATCTATGAGAGAAAATGTAATAAATGTACACTTGTGATGAGGCAGAGGACAGTTGTAGATGTGCGGTACGAAATGCTTACGCCTTAGAATGGAAAATTCTGTCAAAGTCCCTTGTTGTTGAGTTATGAACATGTATAAAAATGTCTCGTCGTTAAGTCTTGATATCAGGTCTGTCTCTTAGGTCTGCTATGCAATTCCCTACAACTTGCTACAGAAAAATTACCTTTTGCTTGGATTACAGCACGAGTCTATTGATTTTATGCAAACTTTGCACATCTAGACTGCACAAAATTTGCCCACTTTTATTTTCAGAATTGTTCAATCTCAGTAAAAGTTGATGGTGGCTGTTGATGGACTGTAAACGTCCACCAGTTATACCGTTTGGTGTTCAGGCTTAATAGTTTAATTTTGGTCCTGTTGTACCTTAACAAATTTTTCCATTTTAGCCTCAGAGTCTTCAAGGTATGTTTTTGTGCTGCTTATTCAAGACATGATGTGGTCTCTCTTGAGTGGTTTGTTTCTTTCAACAAAAATTTGTAATATTGTTGTCAGATGCACAGAATCATATCTTTTACACAAAATTCCTGCAACTGCTTTAAATTTGATGTGGGTCTATTGGTAGCCTTTATGCCCAGTTTCCTCCCTGATCTCCTATCCAATTTATAGAGACAATCTGAACCAGGGCGGGCTCCAATTATCCTAAACACTTTTGCAACCAGATATCTGAGACTTTATTTGAAAGGGAAATCGCTTACTTTCAGTTTCCTTTCAAAGAAAATATGGGTGGAGATGAGTCTACATATATCCGTGTTGGTGGTCTCACCCAATCTGCGTTCTCACTGTGATATATTTACAGAGATTAACCATGATGAGATCAGTGCTGTAATTCTGTCTGCATTATTGAAAATAAGGTGTGGAACCTTAACCTTTCTTGTTTCTGGAATAATATCATAACGTAAATTAAGGGTATGACTTTTTTTATTATTACTTCCCCTTTTTTTGAAATCAGTGACAGTAACAGTAAATGAATGTGTGCATATTGGTCCTACAATGGTCTGGCAAGCGATTCAGTGTAAATTGCCTTCGCCTAGAGTCGGCTGAGAACGGCGCCAGCCTCCCCACAACTCCTGTAGGATTTAATGACTTAGAAAATGAATAAATGAAACTTTTTGAACCTGTTTATCTTTAAGGAGGGTTACAGGGAGGCTGGCGTCCATCCGTCAACTCCCAATGAAGACAGTGCACAGCAGAAACAGCTCACCAGATTATTTCAGGCAAACACAACTATTCGTATTCAAATTCACACCTGGGTTAATTGAGAATATGTACTTAGACCAGTGTTTTTCAATCTTTCTTGAGTCAAGGCACATTTTTTCATTGAAAAAAAAAAAAAAAATCACAAGGCACACCACCAGAAGGAAATGTTAAAAAAAGAAACTCTGTAGCCTATATTGACTATATAAAGACATTCACCATAGTGTCCAGAATACGAATCAAATAAACACAAAGAAAAAGTATTTTATAATCGATCATATTTCTACTCGCTCAGTGTGAAACCAGCGCCTGTTTGGATGAACATAGTGCTGATATCCTGGCAGGAATCAAAGAACGACACACATGAAGCTGTTCTTTAACAGCTCCCAGTCTCTCTCTGTTTTTAGTTTTTATAGCAGTGAGGCTTGAAATTCTCTCCTCACACAGAGATGTCGTGGAAAATGGGAACAAGGTCAAAATAGCTTTGTTTGCTAGAATGGGGAACAACTTGGCAGTAGCCAACCAGAAACTGTCCAAAGGTCGACAAAGCTTATAACTTTAAACTTATAACTATAAGCTTATAACTTTGTCTCAGTTCAGTTAGTTCTTCCTGCTGCTGGAAAGTTATGTCCTTTCCACCAACTGATGCTGAGCTATATGGGTCAGTGACCGAGTCAAGGCAGTCAGTGGAGGCTGAAGAGAAATAAAATTACATCTTCTCCTCAAGAGGCTTTAAATGTTTAACTATTATCTTACACAATGCAGGGCAATCCTGCCATTGCTTGGTGAGTGTGAACAGTTCACGATTGCCACTTTCCACGTTATTGCCAGAGTTGTACCTTTGAACGGAATCTGTTTATTTTATCTGTACTTATAAGCAGGTTTTGATTTTGGCCTTGCATTCGTGTGTTCAGTTCAATCACATAATGAAGTAGAATAAGAATCTTTCCTTTTCGAATACTTCTTCATCACTGTCATAGTATTTTCACAGTGGTGTGAGCCACAATGCCTCATCCATGCATCACTAATTCTCTTGTCCCAAAGTACAAAGCAATTAGCTATCTGCTGCCACCTACTGATATAGAAGAGCATTACATGATTACTCTGCTGACCACCAGACAGCATAGACACTCGACTTCTTCTTCTTCTTCTTTCCTTTCGGCTGTTCCCATCAGGGGTCGCCACAGCAAATGATCTGTCTCCATCTCTCCCTATCCTCTGCATCTTCTACTCTTACTCCAACGACCTTCATGTCCGCCTTCACCACATCCATAAATATTCTCTTTGGTCTTCCTCTGGGCCTTTTGCCTGGTAGTTCCAACCTCAGCATCCTACTACCAATATACTCACTATCCCTCCTCTGTACATGTCCAAACCATCTCAATCTAGCCTCTCTGACTTTGTCTCCAAAATATCTAACATGTGCTGTCCCTCTGATGTACTCATTTCTGATCCTATCCATCCTCGTTACTCCCAAAGAGAACCTCAACATTTTCATCTCTGCTACCTCCAACTCTGACTCCTGTCTTTTCCCCAGGGCCACTGTCTCTAAACCATACAACATTGCTGGCCTCATCACCGTCTTGTACACTTTTCCCTTCATTCTTGCCGATACTCTCCTATCACACATCACACCGGACACTTTTCTCCAACCATTCCAACCTGCCTGCACGCGCTTCTTCACCTCTTTTCCACACTCTCCATTGCTCTGGATTGTTGAGCCTAAGTACTTAAAATCCTCCACCTTCTTTATCTCTGCCCCCTGTAACCTCAAAGTTCCTCTTGGGTCCTTGTCATTCACACACATGTATCCTGTCTTACTGAGGCTAACCTTCAATCCCCTCCTTTCCAGGGCATACCTCCACCTCTCTAGATTTTCCTCTCCTTCTCTTCTAGCTTACATCCTGCCTGTGGGGCATAAGCACTAACAACATTGACCATCACGCCTTCATTTTCTAACTTGAGACTCATCACTCTGTCTGACACTCTTTTCACTTCTAGAACATTCCTGACAAACCCCTCCTTCAAGATGACTCCTACTCCATTTCTCTTCCCATCCACACCATTATAAAACAGCTTAAACCCTGCTCCTAAGCTTCTAGCCTTGCTACCTTTCCACCTGGTCTCCTGAACGCACAGTATGTCCACCTTCCTCCTCTGCATCATGTCAGCCAGCTCCCTATCTTTTCCTTGCATAGTTCCAACATTCAAAGTCCCTACTCTCAGTCCTAGGCTCACGCATTTCCTCTTCTCTCTCTGCCTACGGACACGCCTCCCGCCTCTCCTTCTTCGATGTCTTTGACCATCAGTAGTCCAATTTCCATCAGCACCCTGTTGGTTGACAGCACTGATGGCGGTCGTTGTTCGGCACATTATTTGAGGATAATAATTAATTTGCTTTCAAAAAATATTTTTTGACCAATTAGGTGACATTTGATACTTTCTTACAGCACACCAGACAACATTTAACTTCATACTAGTGTGCTGCGGCACAGTGGTTGAAAAACACTGACTTAGACTAATGTTCATGTTTTGGACTATTGGAGCATCTGAACAAAATCCATGCAAACAAATGGAGAAAATGCAAAGCCTACACAGGAACAACGGGCACAGAACTCGTCACTAGGAACTTTCCACGCTGCCTTCATTTTTTATTATGCAATATAAATGAATACAGTACCGTATTTTTCGGACCATAAGGCGTCTTAAAAGCCTTTAATCTTAAAAAACCTGACGTTGTGCCTTATAACCCGGTGTGCCTTATGTGTGGAAGAAGTCACGTGACTCCGTCTCACTGACACCGTCAAAGCCCAAGTGAAACAAACTAATTCAGAGCTTACCATCATTCCATTGGATTAACCAAAGAACTTCAACCGCTAGATATATGGCCGTCAACAGGTCGTAAGCAGGGCTGTAGTCAGGTGTATACGTGGGTATACGCCATATACTCGCTTCTTTTAGCAAGCATGTAAGCGTGCACACACTTGTTTTATGCTGCGAGATCTCGTTTATCAAAGTATATTTTTTTACAAGTGAAAAGTATATATATATATATTTTTTTTATATTTTGCTTTGTCACTCGTCCCGGCTTGTAATCATGTCACAATCGTGTTACCGTACTCTATCTCTGATCGTTCAGTATCGAGAGCCCGGTATAATAAGGTCCATGCTGCAATTGGGCAGTGCGGATTGTCACAAAGGCCTTCAGCCAATAGCCAATAGAATTTGTTTTTATACAGGCTACGGAAATTCCCAGTAAAAACAAAACCACGATTCATGTTGCTATTTGCTAAGAAATGTACTGACCTTCTACATCTAGATTTTTACTTATAAACATCAATTTTAAAATGAGTAAAAGAGGGAAGCGCTCCCATGAACCTGATCGCCAACAAGGCACATTAACCATGCAGGGTTTTTTTGCTAAACACGACAATAATATCTCTGTCGACTCTGAAAAAAAATGAAGTTACACAACTTTGCAGACGCAGCCTCAGGCTCAACATGCTCCAAATCGGTCCCAGATTCCGGTAAATTACATTCCACATCTCTCCAGCATAATGATAATATTAATGTGATTTAATTGTTAAACGGTATTGCATGTTTTTATTGTAAAGTTCTAAAGTTTGACCGACTTTCCTCAGCTGCCAGTGTCACTGTAAGTGTTATATGTGCGGCATATGCCCAGCAGACCTATGGGCATCGCTATGATGGCATTAATATATATTCATGTAAATTTTAATGTTGTTATATATAAATAGATCAATCTACTGCTCTTGGGGACTAGTTGTGCATGATACAGTTCTGCGCATGTGCGGATGATGCTCCACTTTTAATCTCGGCTTAAAAATTTAATATGCATGCATTCATGATTAAGGCTTCACAATATTCGAATAAAAGCACTGGAAGCACTGACTATTCTAATGTTTGTTATGTGTATTTTATACTAGTATGTTTAAATAGCTTATTTTGCTCAATATGCAGTTCTATTTCAGTGTTAATGTTTGTGACAAAGTTTCACACATTACATTTTCATAACTAGATTTTTTCTGATTCTTAGAATTTACATTTTAATAACTTAGTAGTTTTGTATTTTCTGAATGTCAATAGCTTATTAAATACAAATTTACATAATTTTAGTTATAGAAACATTAAGCAATGCTATTCTTGATTCAGTATAATAGTACAACACGTACATTTTTCAGTTGTACTACTTTATTTAGTGTTATTTTTACGAATATCAAATTGTATATATTTCAAGTTTATGAGTACATCAGCAGTTATTTATACAGCCAGTTCAGTGCAGACTTGAAAAGTTCGATTTTGGCGTGGACCATGTGTGCATAATGTATAGACATGTATTCTGTCTTACCCGGGGCTAACCTTCATTCCTCTCCTTAACAAGGCATACCTCCACCTCTCTAGATTTTCCTCCACTTGTTCTCTGCTCTCACTACAGATCACAATGTCATCTGCAAACATCATAGTACATGGAGATTCTTGTCTAACCTCATCTGTCAGCCTGTCCATCACCATAGCAAACAAGAAGGGGCTCAGAGCTGACCCTTGATACAGTCACACATCCACCTTGAACTCTTCTGTCACTACGACAGCACAACTCACCACTGTCTTACATCTTTCACACATGTCCTGCACCACTCTAACATACTTCTCTGCCACTCCAGACTTCCCATGCAATACCACAGTTCCTCTCTCGGCACCCTGTCATATGCTTTCTCCAGATCCACAAAGGCACAATGCAGCTCCCTCTGACCTTCTCTGTACTTCTCTAGTCACATCATCAAAGCAAACACTGCATCTTTTTCTTGGCATGAAACCAAAGAGTTGTTCACTGATGCTGACCTCTGCCTTTAGTCTAGTTTCCACTATTCTTTCCCATAACTTCATTGTATGGCTCATCAACTTTATCCCTCTGTAATTGCCACAACTCTGTATGTCTCCCTTGTTCTTAAAAACGGGCACCAGCACACTTCACCTTAATTCCCCCGGCAACCTCTTACTCTCTAAGACCTTGTTGAATGTTTTTGTCAGAAAATCTACTGCTACCTCTCCTAGAAACTTTCATACCTCCACCGGAATGTCATCAGGACCAACTGCCTTTCCACTCTTCATCCTCTTCAATGCCCTCCTCACTTCACCCTTCCTAATATTTGCTACTTCCTGGTCCTCGACTGGTTCTGGTCACCTCTTCTACTGTTTGTTCTCTCTCATTTTCCTCATTAATTAGCCCTTCAAAGTACTCTTTCTATCTTCCCAGCACACTTCTGTCATCAGTCAATATATTTCCCTCTCTGGTCTTAATCACCCTAACTTGCTGCACATCCTTCCCATCTATATTTCTCTGCTGTACCAACCTGTATAAATAATTTTCTCCCTCCTTATTGTCCAATCTAGCATACAATTCATCATACGCTCTCTGTGTGGCCTTTGACACCGCTACCTTCACCTTACACTGTGTATTCCTGTGCTCCTTTTTAACTCTCTTCAGTCCTCTTAATGTCCCACTTCCTATTAGCTAACCTCTTCCTTTATATACACTCCTGCACTTCCTCATTCCACTACCAAGTGTCCTTATCTACTTTCCTTCAAGAGGACACATAAAGTACTCTCACACCTGTCTCCCTGATCACATTAGCTGTAGATGTAAAGTCATCTGGAAGCACTTCCTGACCACACAAAGCCTGTTTCAACTCCTCCTTGAAGACAACATGACACTCTTCCTTTTTCATCTTTCACCACTTTGTCTTCTGCTCTGTCTTTGCCTTCTTCACCTTCCTCACCATCAGCGTCATCCTGGATACCACCATCCTATGCTGTCTGGCAACACTGTCACCCACTACTACTTTGAAGTCACTGACTTCTTTCAAATTACATTGTCCACACAAGACGTAGTCTACCTGTGTGCTCCTACCTCTGCTTTTATAAGTCACCCTATGCTCCTGCCTCTTCTGGAAGAAAGTATTCACCACAGCCATTTCCATCCTTTTCGCAAAATCAATCAACATCTGTTCTTCTGTGATTCTCTCCTGGATCCCAAACCTGTCCATCACTTCCTCGTCCCCTCTTTTGCCTGACCAACATGTCCATTGAAGTCTGAACCAATGGCTACTCTTTTACCTCTGGGGGTATTCTACATCACTTCATCTAACTCACTCCAGAATCTCTCCTTCTCTTCTAGCTCACATCCTGCCTGTGGGGCATAAGCACTCACAACATTGAACAACACACCTTCAATTTCTAACTTGAGACTCATCACTCTGTTTGACACTCTTTTCACTTCTAAAACATTCCTGATCATCCCCTCCTTCAAGATGACTCCTACTCCATTTCTCTTCTCATCCACATCATGAAAAACCAGCTTAAAACCAGCTCCTAAGCTTCTAGCCTTGCTACCTTTCCACCTGGTCTCCTGAGCACACAATATGTCCACCTTCCTCTTCAACATCATGTCAGCCGGCTCTCTAGTTTTTACTGTCATAGTTCCGACATTCAAAGTCCCCACTCTCAGTTCAAGACTCATGCCTTTCCTCTTCTCTCTCCTCCTACTGATATGCCTCTCGTTTTTCGACCTTCGACTTTATGTACAGTTTCTATACTATGTATGTCATATTACATGCTGCAAATGGTCACCAAATGGCATCTACAGCATTTTTAAAAATTCCCTATGGGAGAGGAGACCCCCTCCCACACCCTCATCCTGCACTCTGCCCATCTTGGGTCTACACTCCGCCTCGACGGCTTTGCCATCTTATTCAGCTTCCAAAGCAGCCTCATCTTCTTCTTCTTCTTCTTCTTTTCCTTTTTGCTGTTCCCTTCAGGGGTCCCCACAGCAAATGATCTGCCTCCATTTCACCGTATCTTCTGCATTTTCTACTCTTACCCCAACAACCTTCATGTCCACCTTCACCACATCCATAAATCTTCTCTTTGGTCTTCCTCTGGTCCTTCTGCCTGGTAGTTCCAACTTCAGCATCCTACTACCAATATACTCACTATCCCTCCTCTGTACATGTCCAAACCATCTCAATCTAGCCTCTCTGACTTTGTCTCGAAAACATCTTACATGTGCTGTCCCTCTGATGTACTCATTCCTGATCCTATCCATCCTCGTTACTCCCAAAGAGAACCTCAACATTTTCATCTCTGCTACCTCCAGCTCTGCCTCCTGTCTTTTCCCCAGGGCCACTGTTTCTAAACCATACAACATCGCTGGCCTCATCACCGTCTTGTACACTTTTCCCTTCATTCTTGTCGATTCTCTGCCATCACACATCACACCCGACACTTTTCTCCATCCATTCCAACCTGCCTGCACGCGCTTCTTCACCTCTTTTCCACACTCTCCATTGCTCTGGATTGTTGAACCTAAGTACTTAAAATCCTCCACCTTCTTTATCTCTGTCCCCTGTAACCTTATCGTTTCTCTTGGGTCCTTGTCGTTCACACACATGTATTCTGTCTTACTGAGGCTAAGCTTCATTCCCCTCCTTTCCAGGGCATACCTCCACCTCTCTAGATTTTCCTCCATTTGTTCTCTGCTCTCACTACAGATCACGATGTCATCTGCAAACATTATAGTCCATGGAGATTCTTGCCTAACCTCATCTCTCAGCCTGTCCATCACCATAGCAAACAAGAAGGGGCTCAGAGCTGACCCTTGATGCAGTCCCACCTCCACCTTGAACTCTTCTGTCACACCGACAGCACACCTCACCACTGTCTTACATCTCTCATACATGTCCTGCACCCCTCTAACATACTTCTCTGCCATTCCAGACTTCCTCATACAATACCACAGTTCCTCTCTCGGCACCCTGTCATATGCTTTCTCCAGATCCACAAAGGCACAATGCAGCTCCGTCTGACCTTCTCTGTACTTCTCTATTAACATCCTCAAAGCAAACACTGCATCTATGGTGCTCTTTCTCGGCAAGAAACCAAACTGTTGTTCACAAATGCTGACCTCTGCCCTTAGTCTAGCTTCCACTATTCTTTCCCATATCTTCATTGTATGGCTCATCAACTTTATGCCTCTGTAGTTGCCACAACTCTGTACATCTCCCTTGTTCTTAAAAATGGGAACAAGCACACTTCTCCATTCCTCCGGCATCTGCTCACTTTCTAAGACCTTGTTGAATATTCTTGTCAGAAAATCTACTGCTACCTCCCCTAGACACTTCCATATCTCAACTGGTATGTCATCAGGACCAACTGCCTGTCCACTCTTCATCCTCTTCAATGCCCTCCTTCACCCTTCTAATATCTTATCATTCTAATAATCTACTTCCTACTTCCTACGAATGCTACTTCCTGGTTCTCAACAGTCACCCCTTCTACTCTTTTTTCTCTCTCATTTTCCTCATTCATCAGCTCTTCAAAGTACTCTTTCCATCTTCCCAGCACACTTCTGTCATCAGTCAATACATTTCCCTCTCTGTCCTTTATCACTCTAACTTGCTGCACATCTTTCCTATCTCTATTTCTCTGCTGTGCTAACCTGTATAAATCATTTTCTCCCTCCTTACTGTTCAACCTATCATACAAGTCATCATACACCCTCTGTTTGGCCATTGACACCGCTACCTTCGCCTTACGCTGTGTCTCCCTGTACTCCTGTTTACTCTCTTCGGTCCTCTCAATGTCTCACTTCTTCTTGGCTAACCTCTTCCCTTGTACACACTCCTGCAGTTCCTCATTCCTCCACCAAGTCTCCTTATCTTCTCTCCTTCCAGAGGACACGCCAAGTGCTCTCCTACCTGTCTCCCTGATCACATTAGCTGTAGTTGTCCAGTCATCTGGAAGCACTTCCTGACCACGAAAAACCTGTTTCTTTCAGCCAGCTCTCTAGCTTTATCGTTCATAGTTCCAACATTCAAAGTCCCTACTCTCAGTCCGAGACTCACGCATTTCCTCTTCTGTCTCTGCCTACGGACACGCCTCCCGCTTCTCCTTCTTCGACAGCTTTGACCAACAGGAGTCCAACTTCCACCAGCGCCCTGTTGATTAACAGCACTGATGGCGGTCGTTGTTAACCTGGACCTCGACTTATCCGGTATGAATCTTGTTTTGATCATTGCATGAGAAATGTGGCAGAAGTTTTATGCCGGATGCCCTTCCTGTCGCAACCCTCTGCATTTATCCGGGCTTGGGACCGGCGTGCAGCCTCATAGTATACCTAATTATTATTAATATTATTATTTTTTTTTTAATCACTACAGCATTGGTTGTAAGTTAGAGCAGTGTTTCCCAACCTTTTTGGGCCAAGGCACACCTTTTACATTAGAAAAATCACGAGGCACACCACGGAACAAAAATGATACTGCCTTCTAGCAGAACAGCACTGTTACTACACGTTAAGTGAAATTGGTTAATCTTCCGCGGCACACCTGATGATTTCTCACTGCACACTAATGTGCCGCGGAATAGGGGTTGGGAAACACTGAGTCAGAGGGATCTGGGCTTTATATCCAACTACAGGGATAAAGCAATGCTCAGGTGTCCTCTTGAGACCTCGGATTAACCTTCTTGAATTTAAAGTTACACTAACACAGCTTCTTAAGTGCAATGACCTCTGTCTGTAAAGATCACAATGCGCTGTCTCTTTAAGGGGGTGTGGCTGAGAGAAGTTTAACTGACGACCCAGGAAGACTTACTTCTCCATCTGACTCCATGCGCGAGGAAATAATAGATAATTAAATAGTATAATACAATAAAAAACAATAGAGAGATCTGGGCATTATGTCTAACTCGCGCAACTGTTAATTCAGACAATGAAGATGGAGAATTTGATGAATTTGTGGAAGAGGAATGAACTGAAGACGTGAGTTTATTGTTTTATTTTGTTACATCTGAACAGTGTTGAGAGTTATTATGAAGTGTATTATTTTAGATTTTATGTGTTACAACTGAACAATGCTGCCATGAGGAGGGGCATGTTCTCGCTCATGCTGGTCCCAAGCTCAGATAAATGCAGAGGGTTGTGTCAGGATGGGCGTCTAACAGAAAATCTGTGCCACATCTACTATGTGGATCATCAATTTGAATTCCAAACTGGATCGGTCGAGGCCCGGGTTAACAACGACCACCATCAGTACTGTTAACCAACGGGGTGCTGGTGGAAACTGGACTATGTTGGTCAAAGAAGGAGAGCGGGAGGCGTGTCCATCAGCAGAGAGAGAAGAGGAAAGGTATGAGTCTAGGACTGAGAGTTCGGGACTTTGAATGTTGGAACTATGACAGGAAAAGGTGGAGAGTTGGCTGACATGATGCAGAGGAGGAAGGTGGACATATTGTGTGTTCAGGAGGAAAGGTGGCAAGGCTAGAAGCTTAGGAGCAGGATTTACACGGTTTTTTCATGGTGCGGATGGGAAGGGAAATGGAGTAGGAGTCATCTTGAAGGAGGAGTTTGTCAGGAATGTTCTAGAAATGAAAAGAGTGTGAGACAGAGTGATGATTCTCAAGTTAGAAATTGAAGGCATGCTGTTTAATGTTGTTAGTGCTTATGCCCCACATGCAGGATGTGAACTAGAAGAGAAGGAGAGATTCTGGAGTGAGTTAGATGAAGTGATGCAGAGTACCCCCAAAGGTGAAAGAGTGGTCACTGGTGCAGACTTCAATGGACATGTTGGTGCAGGCAACAGAGGGGACGAGGAGGTGATGGGCAGGTTTGGTATCCAGGACAGGATCACAGAAAGACAGATGTTGATAGATTTTGCAAAAAGGATGGACATGGCTGTGGTGAACACTTTATTCCAGAAGAGACAGGGGCATAGGGTGAATTATAAAATCAGAGGTAGGAGCACACATGGTAGACTACGTCTTGTGTAGATTGTTACTGGCAGGTAAATATTTGTATGAATGTAAATATAAAAATAATGGAAGAGAGCTGCATGGTGTGACTCAGCGGTTTGAGTCTGTAATTTTCCATAGAGGACTGGAGTTGCCAACCCAACAGAGGGGAGGAGCAACACAGACATATCTGGGCTTGTCTGGGTTTGTTCAGGCTGGTACCAGAGAGAAAACAACTTGTTGGGGAGACCAGGATCACTTGGATGTCGGATATGGCTATCAAAGACTGAGGAGAATGAGCAGCATTACCAATCTGTAAGGGTTCTTGGTGAATTCCAGGGCTGAACTGTCCTCCACTCGGGCGAGAACTTTCTGCTTGTCTATCCTGGATATTTGTTAGGACGACTCAAGAGTGGATCCACGAAGGATCTGGGGAGGATTGTCCGTTTTGTTTGGCTGCATCTTCTCAGGAGTTGGATCAACTCATCTCAGGTGAACCATGGAACACACTTCACCTAAGTTTCGTTATTCGGGACTTCATCGACACAGTCCAGCATCCACGGCCACGCACAGCCCACGCGAGGATGGTCATCAGTTGTTTCAGCCGATACGTGGGATGGCAAGCCTTTCCCAGCCAGCACATGCGCCATCACTAAATTTACCCTGCTGCAGGCGCTTGGTGACTATGGGACCCTTGGGTAACTTGTATATGGTTGAGGTCTAAGTTGTAAATAATATGAACTTTGTCTTATTTTGTTCATATTATTAATTTGTACATAGTTTATATCGTGATTTGTCATGCTTTGTTGTTTTTACAGGGCAATTTCAGTCCTCTGAATTTTCCTATCCGTAAAATAGATGATGAAATTTGAAGGAAGTCAGTGACTGCAAAGTAGTAGTGGGTGACAGTGTTGCCAAACAGCATAGGATGGTGGTGTTCAGGATGACGCTGATGGTGAGGAACGTGAAGAAGGCAAAAGCAGAGCAGAAGACAAAGTGGTGAAAGCTGAAAAAGGAAGACTGTCATGTTGTTTTCAAGGAGGAGTTGAAACAGGCTTTGGGTTGTCGGGAAGTGCTTCCAGATGACTAAACCACTTCAGCTAATATGATCAGAAAGACAGGTAGGAGAGTACTTTCTGTGTGCTCTGTAAGGAAAGTAGACAAGAACACTTGGTGGTGGAATGAGGAAGTGCAGGAGTGTGTACAAAGGAAGAGGTTAGCTAAGAAGAAGTGGGACATTGAGAGGACCGAAGAAAGTAAATAGGAGCACAAGGAGACACAGCGTATGTGACGGTCGCGGTGTCAAAGGCCAAACAGAGGGCATATGATGACTTGTATGCTCGGTTAGAAAGTAAAGAGGGAGAAATGATTAATACAGGTTGGCACAGCAATGAAATGGAGATGGGAAGGACATGCAGCAAATTAGGGTGATTAAGGACAGAGAGGGAAATGTATTGACTGATGACAGAAGTGTGCTGGGAAGATGGAAAGAGTACTTTGAAGAGCTGATAAATGAGGAAAATGAGAGCGAACAAACAGTAGAAGAGGTGACCAGAATCAGTTGAGGACCAGGAAGTAGCAAATATTAGGAAGGGTGAAGTGAGGAGGGCATTGAAGAGGATGAAGAGTGGAAAGGCAGTTGGTCCTGATGACATACCTGTGAAGGGAGTGTCTCGGAGAGGTAGCAGTAGATTTTCTGAAAGGAACACTCAACAAAGTTTTAGAGAATGAGAGGTTGCCGGAGGAATGGAGGGGAAGTGTGCTGCTGCCCATTTTTAAGAACAAGGGAGACATGCAGAGTTGTGGATACCACAGAGGGATAAAGTTGATGAGCCATACAATGCAGTTATGGGAAAGAATAGAGGAAGCTAGACTCGGGCCAGAGGTCAGCATTTCTGAACAACAGTTTGGTTTCATGCCAAGAAAGAGCACCACAGATGCAGTGTATGTTTTGAGGATGTTAATAGAGAAGTACAGAGAAGGTCAAAGGGAGCTGCATTGTGCCTTTGTGGATCTGGCGAAAGCATATGACAGGTTGCTGAGAGAGAGGAACTGTGGTATTGCATGAGGAACTCTGGAGTGGCAGAGAAGTATGTTAGAGTGGTGCAGGACATGAATGAGAGATGTAAGACAGTGGTGAGGTGTTGTGTCGGCATGACAGTAGAGTTCAATTTGGAGGTGGGACGACATCAAGGATCAGCTCTGAGCCTCTTCTTGTAGCTATGGTGATGGACAGGCTGACAGACGAGGTTAGACAAGAATCTCCATGGACTATGATGTTTGCAGATGACATTGTGATCTGTAGTGAGAGCAGGGAACAGGTGGAGGAAAATCTAGAGAGCTGGAAGTATGCCCTGGAAAGGAGAGGAATGAAGGTTAGCCTAAGTAAGTCAGACTACATGTGTGTGAACGTGAAGGACCCGGTATGGTTAAAGCAGAGATAAAGGAGATGGTGGATGATAGGTATTTAGTCTCAATAGTCCAGAGCAATGGAGAGTGTAGAAAAGAGGTGAAGAAGCGTGTGCAGGCAGGCTGGAATGGATGGAGAAAAGTGTCCGGTGTGATGTGTGATAGGAAGGTATTGGCAAGAATGAAAGGAAAAGTGTACAATACGGTGTTGAAGCCAGCGATGTTGCATGGTTTAGAAACCGTGGCACTGAGGAAAAGACAGGAGGCAGAGCTGGAGGTAGTAGGCCTCTGTCAGTCGTTGCCGACTATGGATTTTGTGCGTTAGAGAGTCAAATTTTATTGGCATTTCCGACTGTGGCTGGCAAGACCAATGCGGGATTGGCAATCCCGAGTGCATCTGGAGCAGATGTAGTTTGATTGTATGGCTAGAGTGCAAGCCTTCTGCTTGGCTCTCTTTTCCCTGGTAATGGCGTGGATCTTTTCTTCTCCAATCTTGAGTTGTTTCTGGAGAGTAGTGCGCCATTTGCTGCGGTCAGCTGCTACCTCTTCCCAGTTCTCGGTGTTGATGTTCAGGGCTTTCATGTCACGCTTGCAGATGTCTTTGTATCACAAGTGAGGCCGGTCAACACTTCTCTTGCCTGAGGCTAGTTCACCGTAGAGGAGGTCCTTTGGTATACGTCCTTCTTCCATCCTACGCACATGACCAAGCCATCGGAGTCTGCGTTGTCTGAGTAGTGTGAACATGGTGGGAAGTCCTGCACGCTCAAGAACTTGGGTGTTGGAAACTTTGTCATGCCAATGAATGCCAAGAATTCGACAAAGTGAGTGCATGTGAAAGTTGTTGAGTTTGCGCTCCTGTCGGGAGTATGTTGTCCATGTTTCGCTGCCATAGAGGAGAGTGCTGACGATGCAGGCATTGTACACTGCCATTTTTGTTAGAGTTGTCAGCTTTGAGTTCTCCCAGACATGGGTGGTGAGGCGTCCCAGTGTTGTAGCAGCCTTGCCGATGTGCTTGTTGATTTCGGCATCAAGCGACAGGTTGTCACTGATGGTGGGTGCACGACTTCGAGTTGATAATCGTCGATGTGAATGAGAGATGCAATTTCCGCATCCTCACTCAGCACGTTGGTCTTTTTCAGGCTGATCGTCAGTTCGAAGTCTTTGCAGGCCTGGGAGAACCTGTCCATGAGGCAAGTTCATGCTCAGTGTGTGGTCACAGCAATATCATCAGCAAAAAGCATATCTCTAACAATTTTCTCCCTCACTTTTGTTTTCGCTTTCAGTCGAGCGAGGTTGAAAAGTCGACCATCAGATCTTGTTCAGAGAAGGCTGTGAAGTTTAGGAGGGCAACCAATCTTTGGAAGGATGCTGAAAAGTCCTTCCCTGCTGACGAGGTCAAAGGCCTTGGTCAGCTATACTAGTCCTTCTCAAAAAAATAGCATATTGTGATAAAGTTTATTATTTTCTGTAATGTACTGATAAAAATTAAACTTTCATATATTTTAGATTCATTGCACACCAACTGAAATATTTCATGTCTTTTATTGTTTTAATACTGATGATTTTGGCATACAGCTCATGAAAACCCAAAATCCATATCTCAAAAAATTAGCATATTTCATCCAACCAATTAAAAAAGTGTTTTTAATACAAAAAAGTCAACCGTCAAATAATTATGTTCAGTTATGCACTCAATACTTGGTCGGGAATCCTTTTGCAGACATGACTGCTTCAATGCGGCGTGGCATGGATGCAATCAGCCTGTGGCACTGCTGAGGTGTTATGGAGGCCCAGGATGCTTTGATAGCGGCCTTAAGCTCTTCCACAGTGTTGGGTCTGGTGTCAGGAGAGTTGGCAGGCCAATTGAGCACAGTAATATCATGGTCAGTAAACCATTTACCAGTGGTTTTGGCACTGTGAGCAGGTGCCAGGTCGTGCTGAAAAATGAAATCTTAAGCTCTATAAAGCTTTTCAGCAGATGGAAGCATGAAGTGCTCCATAATCTCCTGATAGCTAGCTGCATTGACTCTGTCCTTAATAAAACACAGTGGACCAACACCAGCAGCTGACATGGCAGCCCAGACCATCACTGACTGTGGGTACTTGACACTGGACTTCAGGCATTTTGGCATTTCCTTCTCCCCAGTCTTCCTCCAGACTGGCACCTTGATTTCCGAATGACATGCAAAATTTGCTTTCATCCAAAAAAGGTACTTTGGACCACTGAGCAACAGTCCAGTTCTGCTTCTCTGTAGCCCAGGTCAGGCGCTTCTGCCGCTGTTTCTCGTTCAAAAGTGGCTTGACCTGGGGAATGTGGCACCTGTAGCCCAGTCCACTGCTTCCACAGGTTCCCCAAGGTCTGGAATCGGCCCTTCTCCACAATCTTCCTCAGGGTCCGGTCACCTCTTCTGGTTGTGCAGTGTTTTCTGCCACACTTTTTCCTTCCCACAGATGTCCCACTGAGGTGCCTTGATACAGCACTCTGGGAACAGCCTATTCGCTCAGAGATTTCTTTCTGTGTCTTACCCTCTTGCTTGAGGGTGTCAATGATGGCCTTCTGGACAGCAGTCAGGTCGGCAGTCTTACCCATGATTGCGGTTTTGAGTAATGAACCAGGCTGGGAGTTTTTAAAAGCCTCAGGAATGTTTTGCAGGTGTTTAGAGTTGATTGGTTGATTCAGATGATTAGGTTAATAGCTCGTTTAGACTACCTTCTCATGATATGCTAATTTTTTGAGATAGGAATTTTGGGTTTTCATGAGCTGTATGCCAAAATCATCAGTATTAAAACAACAAAAGACCTGAAATATTTCAGTTGCTGTGCAATGAATCTAAAATATATGAAAGTTTAATTTTTATCAGTACATTACAGAAAATAATGGACTTAATCACAATATGCTAATTTTTTGAGAAGGACTAGTATATAGTGGCTTGTGTTGTTCTCTGCATTTCTCCTGAAGTTGGCGCAAGGAGAATATCATGTCCACTGTTGAGCGCTTAAATCGGAAACTGCACTGGGACTCGAGGTAGATGTGCTCTGCAAGTTTTTGAAGGCGCACAAGCAAGACATGGGCATAGAGTTTTCCCGCAATACTTAGGAGAGACTTAGGAGAGAGGGGCAGTGGTGGTCTAATGGTATAGGGTGCTGGATCGCTGATCCAAAGGTTGGGGGTTCGAGTCCCACTCTCCACAAGGTTGTCACTGACCCCCCCCCCTCTCCCCCCATTGCAGCTAACTGGGTTATCAAAGGCGGGCCATGTCTCTCACTGTCTATGGTGGGAGGCATGTAAAAGAACCATTGCTGACTTTTGTAAAGAGTACACTGCAAAGTCGTCAGCGTGTGTCTGTCCCTTGCTAAAAAGGGTTGTGACAGGAAGGGCATTCGACGTAAAAACCTCTGCCAAATCATACGTGCAAATCAGATGATTCGCTGTGGCGACTCCCGAGTAAAAGGGAAAAAGCCTAAAGGAAGACAGACAGACTTAGGAGAGAGCCTCTGTAGTTGTTGCAATCACTCCTTTCGCCCTTGTTCTTGTAGAGGGTGACAATCTTGGCATCTCTCATGTTTTGTGGCACAGCTCCCTCTCTCCAACATTGGCATAGGATGTCATGAAGAGGCTGTAGTATGGTGCCTTTACAGCACTTTATTAAGTCGGGTGATACCAGGTGCTTTTCTGCTGGCTAGGCTGTCAGTTGCTTTGCAGAGCTCGGCAAGAGTTGGTTTAGCATCTCGCTCCTCCATGATGGTTATAGGTTCGATGGCATCGAGGGCTGCAGCGGTAACTGTGTTCTCTCTTGAATACAGCTCTGAGTAATGCTCAACCCACCTGTCCATCTGCTTGCCCTTGTTTGTGATCATCTCCCCACTAGTGGACTTAAGTGGGGCTGTCTTGCTGTCTGTGGGCTCGAGAGCTACCTTGATGCCCTCGTACATTCCTCTAATGTTGCCTGTGGCAGCTGCAGTCTGGATGGAGGCACTGAGCTGTTGCCAGTATTCATTGGCACAACGTCTTGCAGTCTGTTGTACTTTGCTTCTGGCAGCTCTGAGCGCTTGCAGGGATTTCTCACTTGTGGAGCACTTGTATTCAGTGAGAGCAGCACGTTTTGCTTCAATCACGGGGGACATTTCAGTGGACTTGGCACCAAACCAGTCATTGTTCTTCGAGGTCTTCTTCCCAAAGGTCGCAAAGGCTGTTTTCTGAATGGCATTTCGGATGTGATCCCATTTCTCAGAGGCAGAGCTGTGTTGGTGTTCAGCAGACAGAGCTTCTTGGAGAAACTTGGCAAATTCCACAACTTTCTCTGGTAGTTGCATGCTGGTTGTATCCATGCGGGGTTTGTCTTTCTGTTTAGAGCTGTGGAACTTCTTGGGGATAAGCCTGATCTTACAGCAGACGAGAGAGGGGTCAGTATCACAGTCTGCGCTGTGGTATGTGCGGGTGATGTGCACAAACTTGATGTTGGTACGATGGGTCAGAATCATGTCTAACTGATGCCAATGCTTTGAGCGAGGGAGACGCCATGACACCTTGTGGAAGAGCTGTTGCCCATGTAGCAGATCCCCCCTCTCCACACTGTTGATGGGTCCAAAGGAACAGCAGAAGCTGGTACAATTTGGCACCAACAGTGTCTCAGGAGATGCCGGAACCTTTTTTGATGTCAGGAGCGGACCGCCTTAGGGACTCCATCTCCGGATTTTTCCTCAGGGTTTACTCCCGAAGCCTTCCTCTCAAGTGAGGGATTCACAAGTTTTCTATCTCCTAGATGAGTTGCCTTACAGGGCTAATGGGTCTCATCTACCCGTCCCATGCGGCAGGTAGTATTGGGTTACATGTTACCAGTAGCAAGGATAGTCCCTGACCTGACATAAAAGCTGGAGGTAGCAGAGATGAAAATGTTGAGGTTCTCTTTGGGAATAACAAGGATGGATAGGATCAGGAATAAGTACATCAGAGGGACAGCACATGTAAGATTTTTTGGAGCTAAAGTCAGAGAGGCTAGATTGAAATGGTTTGGACATGGACAGAGGAGGGTTCGTCAATCTATTGGTAGGAGGATGCTGAGGTTGGCAGTACCAGGCAGAAGGCCTAGAGGAAGACCAAAGACAAGATTTGTGGATGTGGTGAAGGAGGACATGAAGGTAGTTGGCGTAAGAGAAGAAGATGCAGAGGATAGGGTGAGATGGAGGCAGATGATTCACTTTGGGACCCCAGAAGGGAACAGCCGAACGGAAAAGATGATGATGTACTACAATTGAACAATTGTGGAGAGTTATTATGAGAGCTGAATCAAATTTGACTAATCTGACTTTTGTTTTGCTTAATGCGCCTTATAATCCGGTGTGCCTTGTGTGTGTGTGTGTGTGTGTGTGTGTGAGAGTGTGAGAGAGTGTGAGAGTGTGTGTGTGTGTGTGTGTGCCCGGAGCCCGTTCATTGGTGTTGCGCCTTGTGGCCTGCAGACTTTACATGAAGATTATGGATGTAAATGATAAAGAATAACAAATTAAATGATTGTAAATTATTAAGGACAATTTTTGCTCATAATATAAAACAAATGTAGCAATTTCATGCATTTGATTCAGTTCTTCCTTTTTATTCCAGTTCACTTCAAAACACTGATGTAAAACCCAGACTTCTTCACCTGGAATGTCATTTCACCTGGGCTCTAAATAAAAATGACACAGATCTTACTGACCTTCTGAACAGATTAGAAGTACAGCTTACCTTGGATCTCGGAGGGAAGGAAGGAGTGGCTCGTACACATAGCTGTATGGGATTTGTAAAGTTTCTTCTCAGCTCCAATACTCCCCAGTGCGGCTAACTGGGTTATCAAAGGCGGGCCATGTCTCTCACTGTCTATGGTGAGAGGCATGTAAAAGAACCATTGCTGACTTTCGTAAAGAGTAGGCTGAAAAGTCGTCAGCGTGTTTCTGTCCCTTGCTAAAAGGGTTGTGACAGGAAGGGCATCCGACGTAAAAACCTCTGCCAAATCAAACGTGCGAATCAGATGATTCGCTGTGGCGACTCCCGAGTAAAAGGGGAAAAAAGCCGAAAGGAAGACAGACTTCTCAGCTCCAATACTGAGGCTCTCAGCAACTTTGAGAAATCTGTAGAGCTCACTAAGTCTCATGGAAATGACTGTGACAAGCTGCTTGTTGTTCCGTATGGAGATCTTGCATGGTTACACTACCATATGGGCAAATTTGCAGAGTGTGAAAGTTACCTGGATAAACTTGGTGAGATTAAAGAGAAATATCCATGTGCACCATATGCTGAGGTTCTCGGAGAAAAAGGATGGACCTATCTTAAGTTTTCTCGCAAATATTATGAAAGAGCTGAAGTATGCTTCAAGGAGGCCCTGGAGCTGGATCCCCAGAACAGTGAATGGAATATGGGCCTTGCCATTGTTCTGTATCGGACTGAGGATATTCTCCAAGATCTAACATCTTCAGCTGCAGTTGACCAACTTAGACGAGCCATAGCTATTAACCCCGATGATGATGTTCTTAAAGTTCTGCTCGCTCTGAAATTCTTTGATTATAAAAAGTATGATGAGGCAGAGTGTCTGGTGGAGCAAGCCCTAGAGCGGTCTCCAGAACACCCACATGTGATTCGATATGTTGGGAAGTTTTTGCGGAATCATGGCTCTTTGTCCAGATCCATTGCCCTACTAAAGAGAGCATTAGACAAAGGGTTCAATGCAGCCTTCATACACCATCAACTGGGACTCTGCTATAAGAAAAAGGTAATAAATCTCAGTTATGCAGGAAGTCGCCGAACTAAAGGTCCTGAAATTAAGCAAGCTCGAGAGCAGTGCATCTACCACTTGGAAAAAGCAACTGAATTGAAGCCAAATTTCATCTATGCTATGAGTGAACTGGCCTTACAGTATGGGGCAAACCGTGATATGTCAAGAGCAGAAGAAATGTTCACAAATACATTTCAGATTGCTAAAGAAAACAATGACAACTACCAGACTGTTCATCTGTATTATGCAGAATTTCAGCAGTACTATATGAGATGTGAACCTGCTGCCATCAAACACTACATTGAATGTCTGAAGATAAATCCACGTGGAAGTGATGGGAAGAGAAGTTCTTACAATCTGAAAAAGATTGCGAAGAGGAAAATTGAGAAAAACCCAAATGATGGAGAGGCCCATGGAATACTCGGAATCATTCATAAGGAAAATGGAGAGAAACAAGAAGCTGTAGAGTGCTTTGAGCGAGCGCTGAGATGTGGAGACAGTGAGGAGTATCTCAGTTATCTTTGTGAACTCAGACTTTCATTGCAGTAATATGATAATATGCAGAGCACTTCTCGAAGTCATTCACGATAAGGCATCTGCTAAATGCTGTAAATGAGAGAGATTTCCTTTCGGCTTTTTCCCTTTTTCAGGGGTCGCCACAGCGAATGATTCGTACGTTTGATTTGGCAGAGGTTTTTACGTCAGAGGCTCTTCCTGACAACCCTTTAGAAAGGGACAGAAACACGCCGACGGCTTTGCAGCCTACTCTTTACAAATGTCAGCAATGGTTCTTTTACATGCCTCACACCATAGACAGTGAGAGACATGGCCAGCCTTTGATAACCCAGTTAGCTGCACTGGGTGACAACCTTGTGGAGAGTGGGACTCGAACCCCCAACCTTAGGATCAGCGATCCAGTGCCCTATACCAGTAGGCCACCACTGCCCCTGCTAAATGCTGTAAATATACAATGTAAATCCAGAGATTTGGTAGTAGTCTTGTAGAACTACTACTTCTTTTCCTTTCACTGTTCTCTTCAGGGGTCGCCACAGCAAATGCTCTGCCTTTTCTAAATTATGAGGCTTAGTGGTTAAGGCAATGGATTACTGATCCGAAAGTTACGGGTTCAATCCCTAGTACAACCGCTGTTGGGTCGCTGAGCAAGGCTCCAAACCCTCAATTGTTCAGTTGTATAAAAATGATCAGATAACAGGGTCTGCAAAATACCATAAATATAAGAAATGTGAAATTTCAGACAGAATGGAATCCGTATAGTATTTTACCCTCTTCCAGTCCATCCCTGGTTCCTGTGCAATGTCAACAACCAGTTTGACACTAACAGCTGCGTGCGATTGGGTCTAGTAAGGGCTGGGATATCATATCAATTTTTAGTTTACTTATTAATGTCATTGTCAATATCTTTGGTTTACCATAAAAAAAAATCCAAACAGCACTTTCATGATTATACAATGTTTTTCTAATGATATAAAATCATAAATGTACAAAATAACTTTGTAACAAATCATCTTTTTCTTTTCCTTTCGGCTTTTCCCCCTCAGGGGGTCCCCACAGCGAACCATCCGCTTCCATCTCACCCTATCCTCTGCTTCTTCTGCTCTTACTCCAACTGCCTTCATGTCTTCCTTCACCACATCCATAAATCTTCTCTTTGGTCTTCCTCTAGGCCTTCTGCCTAGTACTTCCAAGCTCAGCATCCTCCTACCAATATACTCACTATCTCTTCTCTGTACATGTCCAAACCATCTCAATCTAGCCTCTCTGACTTCATTTCCAAAACCTCTTACATGTGCTGTCCCTCTGATGTACTCATTCCCGATCCTATCCATACTTGTTATTCCCAAAGTGAACCTCAACATTTTCATCTCCGCTACCTCCAGCTCTTCCTCCTGTCTTTTCCACAGTGCCACTGTTTCTAAACCATGCATCATCGCTGGCCTCATCACCGTCTTGTACACTTTCACACCTACCTATCGAACATCACAGCGGCAGTTTTCTCCAACCATTCCAACCTGCCTGCACACGCTTTTTCACCTCTTTTCCACACTCTCCATTGCTCTGAATTGTTGAGCCTAAGTACTTAAAATCCTCCATCGTCTTTATCTCTGCCCCTTGTAATCTCAGCGTCTCTCTTGGGTCCTTGTCGTTCACACACATGTATTCTGTCAGTAGTCCAATTTCCACCAGCACCCTGCTGGTTACCAGCACTGATGGCGGTCGTTGTTAACTCGGGCCTCGACCGATCCGGTATGAAATTTGTTTTGATCATTTGCATAACAATTTTGACAAAAGTTTTGCACCGGATGCCCTGTCTGTCACAACCTTTTGCATTTATAAGTTAAATAAAAGATATTGCTCACTACAGTAGTTATGATTTATTATTAAAGATTTTCTTTCACTTTATTTTCATTTTGCTGTTACTTCTAAAGGACATTAAAGCACATTGAAAAGAGAAATGAAAGGCTCTGTTCACATTTGTTTATTTATTCATTTACTGACCTGCTTGTTCCTTCTACTAGTAAGTTTTCCAGGGAGGCTGGCGCCTATCTCAACTAAGTCTGGGTGAAGGCGGTGTACACCTTGAACCGCTCACCAACCCACTGCAGGGACAACACACACACGAGCTGAGGCTTTCAGCAACCTTGAGAAATCTGTAGAGCTCGCAACAAAATCAAGAGCAAAAAAACATATATTACACAACAGGTATATAACAGATCTGTGAGAGAAAATATAATAAATGTACACTTGTGAGGCAGAGGACAGTTGTAGATGTGCGGTACGAAATGCTTGTGTCTTAGAATGGAAAATTCTGTCAAAGTCCCTTATTGTTGAGTTATGAACATGTATAAAAAATGTCTCGTAGTTAAGTCTTGATATCAGGTCTGTCTCTTAGGTCCGCTATGCAATGCCCTACAACACGCTACAGCAAAATTATCTTTTGCTTGGATTACAGCACGAGTCTATTGATTTTATACAAACTTTGCACATCTAGACTGCACAAAATTTGCCCACTTTTATTTTCAGAACTGTTCAATCTTAATCAAAGTTGACGGTGGCTGTTGGTGGACTGGAAACTTCAAGTCCTCCACAGATTTTTATTTGGGTTTAATTTTGAGCCCTGAACTAGAAAGGATTTTTAGCTTTTCTTTTTCATGCGCTGTGTGGTCAATTTCACATCTCTGTCATTAAGCAAGGTTCCCATTAACAATTTTCTGCCAGAGGGCAGGAGGTTCTCCTCAAGAATTGAATGATATTTTTCCCCATTCAATTCTCCTTCTATCTTGACAATTGCCGCAGTCCCTGATGCAGAGAAACATTCTCACTACAGGATGCTACCACCTTCAGTTTGACTGTAGGTAAGATGTTCTTTGAATACTAAGCTATATTGGGGTTCCACCGGTTATACCATTTGGTGTTGAGGATAAATACTTTAATTTTGGTGCTCTTACCTAAACACTTTTTCCATTTTAGCCTCAGAGTCTTCAAGGTATGTTTTTGTGCTGCTTATACAAGACATGATCTGGTCTCACTTGAGTGGTTTGTTTCTTTCAACAAACATTTGTGACATTGTTGTCAGGTACTCAGAATCATAACTTTTTACACAATATTCCTGCTACTGTTTTAAATGTGATGTGGGCCTATTGGTAGCCTTTATGCCCAGTTTCCTCTCTGATCTCCTATCCAGTTTTGAGCGACAGTCTGATCCAGGAAGGGCTCTAATTATCCTAAACACTTTTGCAACCAGATACCTGAGACTGTATTTGAAAGGGAAATTGCTTAGTTTCGGTTTCGTCTACATATATCCGTGTTGGTGGACTCACCCAATCCGCGTTCTCATTGTGATATATTTACAGAGATTAACCACAATGAGGTAAGTGCTGCTATTCTTTCTGCATTTTTTAAATTATTACTCCACTTTTTTTTTTTTTTTTAATCAGTGACAGTAACAGTAAATGATTGTGTACGTTTTGGTCCTAGAATGGTCTGGCAAGTGGGTGAGAGTGTAAAATTGCCTTCGCCTAGAGTAGGTAGTAGGCTGAGAAAGGTGCCAGCCTCCCCACAACTGTATGATGCAACGGCTTCAAAAGGGGACAAATAAATGAAAAATTTTTAACCTGTTTATCTTTAATGAGGGTTACGAAGAGGCTGGAGTTCACCCAGTCAACTCCTGGTGAAGGCAGTGCACAGCATAAACAGCTCACTGGATTATTTCAGGGCAAACACAACTATTCATATTCAAATTCAGACCTGGGGCAATTGAGAATATGTACTTGGATAATATTCATTTTTTTTTTTTTTTGACTATTGTAAATTGGAGCTTCTGAAGAAAGTCAATGGAAACAAATACAGAAAATGCAAAACCCACACAGGAACGATGGACACAAAGTCGTCTTGAGTATCTTGTTCCTGTGAGGTGGAAGTACTAAGCACTGCGTCTGCCCTCATTTTTTTTTTTTTTTTTTTTTATACATTTTAAATGAATATATAAATTTGGTATGTAAATGATAAAGGAAAACAAATGAAATGGATTATAAAAGTTTAAGGACAGTTTTTCCTCAGAATATATATTTTACCATAAATGCAGCAATTTCATGCATCTGAGTCAGTGCTTCCTTTTTCTTTCAGTTCAACTCAAGAGACCGATTTAAGACTCAGACTTCTCCAGCTGGAATGCCATTTCACCTGGGCTCTAAACAAAAATGAGACAGATCTCACTGATCTTCTGAACAGATTAGAAGAACAGCTTACCCTGGATCTCGGAGGGAAGGAAGGAGTGGTTCGTACACACAGCTGTATGGGATTTGTAAAGTTTCTTCTCAGCTCCAACACTGAGGCTCTCAGCAACCTTGAGAAATCTGTAGAGCTCAACAAGTCTCTTGGAAATGATTGTGACAAGTTGCTTGTTGTTCCGTATGGAGATCTTGCTTGGTTACACTACCATATGGGCAAATTTGCAGAGTGTGAAAGTTACCTGGATAAACTGAGTGATATTGAAGAGAAATATCCATCTGCCCCGTATGCTGAGGTTCTTGGAGAAAAAGGATGGACCTATCTTAAGTTTTCTCGCAAATATTATGAAAGAGCTGAAGTGTGCTTCAAGAAGGCCCTGCAGCTGGATCCCGAGAATGGTGAATGGAATACGGGACTTGCCATCGTTCTGTATCGGACTGAGGATATTCTCCAAGATCGAACATCTTCAGCTGCAGTTGATCAACTTAGACGAGCCATAGCTATTAATCCTGATGATGATGTTCTTAAAGTTCTGCTCGCTCTGAAATTCTGTCAGTACACAAAGTATGATGAGGCAGAGAGTCTGGTGGAGCAAGCCCTGGAGCGGTCTCCAGAACACCCACATGTGATGCGATATGTTGGGAAATTTTTCCGGAATCATGGCTCTGTGGACAGATCCATTGCTCTACTAAAGAGAGCATTAGACAAAGGGTTCAATGCAGCCTTCATACACCATCAACTGGGACTCTGCTATAAGAAAAAGGTAATAAATCTCATTGCTGCAGGAAGTCATCACACTAACAATTCTGAAATTAGGCAAGCTCAAGAGCAGTGCATCTACCACTTGGAAAACGGCAACTGAATTGAAGCCAAACTTCATCTATGCTTTGAGTGAACTGGCTTTACAGTATGGGGCAAACCATGATATGTCTAGAGCAGAAGAAATGTTCACAAATACATTTCAGATTGCTAAAGAAAACAATGACAACTACCAGACTGTTCATGTATATTATGCAGAATTTCAGCAGTACTATATGAGATGTGAACCTGCTGCCATCAAACACTACATTGAATGTCTGAAAATAAATCCACATGGAAGTGATGGGAAGAGAAGTGCTTACAATCTGAAAAAGATTGCGAAGAGGAAAATTGAGAAAAACCCAAATGATGGCGAGGCCTATGGAATACTCGGAATCATTCATAAGGAAAATGGAGAGAAACAAGAAGCTGTAGAGTGCTTTGAGCGAGCGCTGAGATGTGGAGACAGTGAGGAGTATCTCAGTTATCTTTGTGAACTCAGACTTTCATTGCAGTAATATGATAATTAATATCCAAAGCCCTTCTTGAAGTCATTCGCGATAAGTCTTCTGCTAAATGCTGTAAATATAAAATGTGAATCCAGAGAATTGGCGGTTGCCATGTAGAGCGTGTAATAATATTATTCTTGATGTACCAAGTAAAAGATACTAAGATTAATTTTGTAATAATTTAATTTACTTCAATCTAATAATTCCATTAAGTCAATTTAGTCATGATTTATTATTAAAGACTTTCCTTCACTTTATTTTCATTTTGCTGTTTCTTATAAAGGACATTAAGACACATTGAAATGAGAAATGAAAGGCTCTGTTCACATTTGTTTATTTTTCATTTACTGACCTGCTTAATCCTTTGACTATAGCTTGTAGGGAGACTGGAGCCTATATCGGCTAAGCCTGGGTGAAGCAAGTGTACACCTTCAACAGCTCACCAGCCCACTGCAGGGACAACACACACACACACAAAACCATTCACACCAAGGGACAATTTGGAACAGCCAATTTTCCGAGTACTGCAGTGGTGTAAGTGGTAAAGTGCTGAATCACTGCCTCTCCTCCTCCCCCCGGGTTCAGCTAACTGGGATACCAAAGCACGGCCATGTCTCTCACTGTCTATGGTGAGGGGCATCTAAAAGAACCATTGCTGACTTTCGACAAGAGTCATGTGCACAGGTGTGTTTCTGCCCTGCGATGGCCTGGCGAGCTGTCCACGGTGTATTCTGCCCTCACCCAGAGTTGGCTGAAATGGGGACCAGCCTCCCCGTGACCCTAATTAGGACTAAGTGGTTGAGAAAATGAATGAATGAATTTCTTGTAATCTCTGGACTGTGAAAGGAACACCCGGAAGAAAAACATGCAACATGCAATTCCTCTGAATTTCTCTGTGTTGTAATATTTTATTACATAGGATGGGTTTCCCTTTCAGTCTGGTTCCTCTCCAAGTTTCTTCCTTGTGTTATCTAATGGAGCTTTTCCTTGTGAATGTCACCTTTGGCATTCTCATTAGGCATGTATAGAGTTTACAAATAAATATTTAAAATCACAAGTTTAGATTCTTTACTAAATTTGTTTTTACTTTTAAAAGCTGCTTTGTGACAGTGTCAGTTGAAATAGAAATAAAAGTAAATTGAATATAATTGAACTGAATTGCTCTCTGTCACCTTCTGACGTTAATCACACACACATGCATGCATGCATACTCACACACACACACACACACACACACACACAGTAAACCATTGACACAAAGGGACAATTTGGAACAGCAAATGTTCCTAATCTCTGGATTTTCATTGTGTTCCTACATTATTTAGAAAAACAAACAAACAAACAACAAAACCCACTGAATTTATTTGAAGCCAAAAAACAAAAACAACAAAAAAAAAACCACGCACCTTAACCAGGGGTGCCAATAATTATGGAGGGCACTGCAGGGGACACTTGGGCTTATTCTCACTTTTCTATTTTATACTATTTGTTGTGTTCTTGATCAAACGAACTCTGCTCTATAAAAAAAGGAGGAAATGACAATACAAGGAAGAGATTATTAACTTTGTCTTCATCAAATTCTGAGTTCCGTGTTAAACTATTTGAAACTGCTGTGAGAGCTGACGCAGATATAAAATAAGAGTTCTCTCTTTCATGGCAAGTCAATCCCCTCCCTCCCCCAAGAGACAGTGTTTGAAAGTGGAAAAGTCAGTCAGTCATAGTTTCTGTACATTAGAATTTGATGTGTTTCTATCATTTGTCTGTTCGTTGGTGATTAGTGTGAGTAAGCTGACATTCTTCTTCTTTCGGCTTTTTCCCTTTCTCGGGAGTCGCCACAGCAAATCATCTGATTCACACATTTGATTTGGCAGAGGTTTTTACGTCGGATGCCCTTCCTGACACAACCCTTTAGCAAGGGACAGAAACACGCTGACGGCTTTGCAGCTACTCTTTACCAAAGATAGCAATGGTTCTTTTACATGAACCTCTCACCATAGACAGTGAGAGACATGGCCCACCTTTGATAACCCAGTTAGTTGTACTGGGGGGGACAGTGACAACCCTGTGTGGACTCGAACCCCCAACCTTAGCATCAGCGATCCTGCGCCCTATCCACTAGAGCACCACTGCCACATGGACCAGTAAGCTGACATTAATTGTTCATATCTATTTCTCCATTGATCATTGCTGTTTATCAATATTTATCGATATCTTGCTGGCTGTGATGGACATTCAGACATTCTCTTCCTGATCAGCTGGATTGTCGTAATGTGAAGCAGGAAGCAAAGTGGAACACCGTATTGAGGCAGAAGAGTCAATAATGTATCTTATGATTTTATTAGTTGAGTGTGTATGTAAAATTTCCATTCCCTATGACTGGCCGTGTCCAACGGCAGAGAGAGACCAGGGAAATGCAGACAACAGATCATTTTAAAATGAGTTATTTATTTGAAAATTAGGAACACACACACACACACACACACACACACACACATATCATTAGGGGGCGGTATATCAGCTCCCTATATGGGTCAGCCACCATTACACTGGAAAAGACAGCCAAGCCATGATCCATGACTCTGGTGCTCCAGGCAGAGACACTGCAAAAATTAATGTTATTAACTTCACACAATTAAACACGATGATTTTAATCATTAAATGATTTCCTGCATATTTGTTTTACTTTTTTTTTCATTTATTCAACACACATTTGATTTTTTTAAATGCACTTTAATTTACTGCAATTGTTTTAGTCATGAGTCATTACTCATGACTCAATCATCTTTTAAAATCTATTTCAATGAAGTTAAATTGAGTTTCATCAAAAAAATAGGCGGATTTATTAAAAACATTTGTAATAACGTTATTTTGTAAATTTATGATTTTATATCATTAGAAAAACATTTTATAATCATGAAAAAGCTGTTTGGAATTTGTTTATGGTAAACCAAAGATATTGACAATGGCATTAAAAAGTAAAATAAAAATTGATATGATATCCCAGTCCTTACTCGACCCAATCACACGCAGCTATCAGTGTTAAACTGGTTGTTGACATTGCACAGGAACCAGGGATGGACTGGAAGAGGGTAAAATACTACACGGATTCCATTCTGTCTGAAATTTCACATTTCTTATATTTATGGTATTTTGCAGACCCTGTTATCTGATCATTTTTATACAACTGAATAATTGAGGGTTTGGAGCCTTGCTCAGCGACCCAACAGCGGTTGTACGAGGGATTGAACCCGTAACTTTCGGATCAGTAATCCATTGCCTTAACCACGAAGCCTCAGAATTTAAAAACTCAAGCAATTGTTGTTTTGTTTCTTTGAAGGCACACCCACAGCCTTTCTAAGTTTTGATTTACACTGTGAGGAGCAACGTTACCCAATTAGGGCTTTATCTCTGAACATGCTTTGAACTTAGTCATTGTTTGTTGTTCCACCACTTTTTCTTTATATAATTGTTAATGGAATGAGCAGAATGCAGTGGAAATTTTAAAATGTCACCTGATCAGACTTGCTGTTAGTCAGTCTGGTTTATATTTAAATATATTTTACCATTATCAGATCTGCAACTGGAGGGTTTGAAAAACTCCAGGCGGAATCTCATTGCAGTGTCAAAATGATTATAAGAATTAAATAAAGATCCAAACAAAAGAGGCCGTGGCAGTGGTGGCCTGGTTGTAAAGGTGCTGGATCACTGTTCTTAAGGATGGGGGTTCAAGCCCCACTCTCCACGGGTTGTCACTGTCCCTGCCGGTGCAGCTAACTGGGTTATCAAAGGCTGGCCATGTCTATGTGAGGTTCATGTAAAAGTAACATTGCTGACTTTCAACAAGAGCAGCTGCAAAGCCATCAGTGTTTTTCTGCCCTGCGCTGGCCTGGTGAACTGTCCAGGGTGTACTCTGCCTTCACCTGGAGTCGTCTGGGATGGGTGCCAGCCTCCCCACGACCTTAATTAGGATTAAGCGCTTACAGAAAATGAATGAATGTGACACAAAGATTTATCTTTAAATTGTTTGATTATAGATTAATTTGTCATTTGATATTAAATCATAATTAATAGCAGTAATAGAATAATTCATTACTTAAATAATTACTATTAATATCGTTTAACTCTATAGTTTTTAATAATTGATTACGTTTCGAACTTCAACTCAAGAACTTTGAACTCTTTTGATATTATTAGTACTGAGAGGTCAGTGTTGCTGTATAAAACTAGATAAAGTGTTCAGTGCACATTGCTCGGAAGGCAGCATTTTACCCTTCAGTTTAATCTGAAAGACTTTAAAGGCGAACACGACATGACAGCCTTGCACTGAGACATGACGTGACTAGAAGGAAAGTGAACACAGTGGCTGCTGTGGGAGGAGAAAACAAAACTAAAGTTAAAAGGAGGAAGATTTTGTATTTGCTGCTGTGGAAAGTTATTAATACACCGTCCAGTGTTTTCTTAACTCCACTTTAGATTTTATTATGATGTCATTTCCATTCCTGAAAATATGGGTGGAGAATTAAACAGCTTATATCTGTGCTACTGTCCCAAGCAGTATTCACATTGTGACCGAGAGACTCAACATGATGAGGTAAGTCATGTGATGCTATCTACTTCTTCTTCTTTCCCTTTCGGCTGTTCCCTTCAGGGGTTGCCACAGCGAATCATCTGTCTCCACTCACCCTATCCTCTGCATCTTCTTCTCTTACACCTACTGCCTTCATGTCCTCCTTCACCACGTCCATGAATCGTCTCTTTGGTCTTCCTCTAGGCCTTCTGCCTGGTAATTCCAACCTTCAATCCTACTACCAATATACTCACTATCCCTCCTCTGTACATGTCCAAACCATCTCAATTTAGCCTCTCTGACTTTGTCTCCAAAACGTCTTACATGTGCTGTCCCTCTGATGTACTCATTCCTGAGCCTATCCATCCTCGTTACTCCCAAAGAGAATCTCAACATTTTCATCTCTGCTACCTTCAGCTCTGCCTCCTGTCTTTTTCCCCCAGGGCCACTGTTTCTAAACCATACAACATAACCACGTACAGCTTTAGAAAGCAGCATGTTAAAAAAAGTTTAGGTTATACAATGACATCAATATTGATAATACAAGAGAACTAAGTTAGAGGTGAGGCTGTATAGTAAATGGCTTTTTTTTTTTTATTAATGACCATTTGAGGGCCAATTTAAGAACGAATATATGTAATGTACATATTTAACCACATTGCTGATCATTTTAAATACATTTAGAAATTGGAGAGGAGTGTATGCTTCAAAGTTATTGAAATGATCATGCACCAATCACAAAGGGTGATCATGTTGCTGTTGAAATTCCTGAGGCTTCTCTCTTCGAGATTATTGCTTTTATTGCTTTTATGTACAAAGATATTTAAAGAGCCTGCAGCACAGATTACACACACAAGACAGGCCATTGAAACACAACAGAACTCCCTTCCACCGGAATAGTGAATTTTAGTCTTTAAAGGCATGTTATGAGGTCTTTTCAGGTCTCGTGTGTATATTCGTGTGTGTGTGTGTGTATACTTGTTCATTAGTTCATTTTCTGTAACCGCTTAATCCTAAATTGGGTCGCGGGGAGGCTGGTGCCCATCCCAGCAAACTTCGGGCGAGGACAGAGTACACCCTGGACAGCTCGCCAGACCATCGCCGGGTGGAAACACGCCGACAGCGTTGCAGCTACTCTTTACGAAAGTCAGCAATGGTTCTTTTACATGCCTCACACCATAGACAGTGAGAGACATGGCCGGCCTTTGATAAACCCAGTTAGCTGCACTGGGGGGGACAGTGACAACCTTGTGGAGAGTGGGACTCGAACCCCCAACCTTTTGGATCAGCGATCCAGTGCCCTATATTACTAGACCACCACTGCCCCCTGTGTATATTTGTGTATATATATATATATATATATATATATATATATAAAAGCAGTAAAATGTTTCAGGATTTTATTCAGAAAACTGGAAAGAGACTCTGGGGTCGACCCAGAGCACGCAGGTCGGACTATGTGTCTTGGCTGGCTTGGGAACACTTTGGTGTCCTCCCCGAAAATCTGAAGGAAGCGGCGGGGGAAAGGAATGTCCGGACATCAAATCTTCAGCTTCTGCACCAGTAACGTTTTAAATAACAAGCATAGTTTAAAAAAAACTTCAAAAAGTTACATGAAATACCCTGACAGACTTCTCCAGTCATTAACTTTTAAAAGAAATGTGTAAATGTACCGAACAGGATCAATATTTTTTGGCAAACATACTACTTTAAATCTGTTTTATTCATTGATGTGACTCAGTTATTTCTTTCCCTTTCTTCCAGATAAGCTATACAATTTGCATATTTTGATATGTATCGTTTTTTTTTATTCTTTTTCTTCCAGTTCAATTCAAAACACAGAGTTAAGAGCCAGACTTATTCAGCTGGAGTCCCATTTCACCTGGGCTCTGAATAAAAGTGATGCAGATCTCACTGATCTTCTGAACAGATTAGAAGAACAGCTTACCCTGGATCTCGGAAGTAAGGAAGGAGCGGCTCGTACACACAGCTATATGGGATTTGTGAAGTTTCTGCTCGGCTCCAACACTGAGGCTCTCAGCAACCTTGAGAAATCTGTAGAGCTCACGAAGTTTCATGGAAATGACTGCGACAAGCTGCTTGTTGTTCCGTATGGAGATCTTGCTTGGTTACACTTTCATATGGGCAAATTTGCAGAATGTGAAAGTTACCTGGATAAACTGAGTGATATTGAAGAGAAATATCCATCTGCCCCGTATGCTGAGGTTCTTGGAGAAAAAGGATGGACCTATCTTAAGTTTTGTCGCAAATATTATGAAAGAGCTGAAGTGTGCTTCAAGAAGGCCCTGGAGCTGGATCCCGAGAATGGTGAATGGAATACGGGACTTGCCATCGTTCTGTATCGGGCTGAGTCTTTTCTCCAAGATCAAACATCTTCAGCTGCAGTTGATCAACTTAGACGAGCCATAGCGATTAATCCTGATGATAATGTTCTTAAAGTATTACTTGGTCTGAAATTAGCTAATCACAAAAACAACAGTGAGGCAGACAGTCTGGTGGAGCAAGCCCTGGAGCGGTCACCAGAACATCCACATGTGATGCGATATGTTGGGAAGTTTTTGCGGAATCATGGCTCTGTGGACAGATCCATTGCCCTACTTAAAAGAACATTAGACAAAGGGTCCAATACAGCTTTCATACGCCATCAACTGGGACTCTGCTATAAGAAAAAGATAAAAGATCTCACTGCTGCAAGAAGTCATCACACTAAAGGTTCTGAAATTAAACAAGCTCGAGAGCAGTGCATCTACCACTTGGAAATGGCAACTGAATTGAACCCAAACATCAGCCAGGCTATGAGTGAACTGGCCTTACAGTATGCGGCAAACCGTGATTTGTTGAGAGCAGAAGAAATGTTCACAAATGCATTTCAGATTGCTCAAAAAAAAAAAGACAACTACCAGACTGTTCTTCTGTATTATGCAGACTTTCAGCAGTACAATATGAGATGTGAACCTGATGCCATCAAACACTACATCAGATGTTTGATGATAAATCCCAGAGCATACGAAGGGAAGAAAAGTGCTGACAATCTGAAAAAGATTGCAAGAAGAAGAATTAAGAACGATCTAAAGGATGGAGAGGCCCATGGAATACTCGGAATCATTCATAAGGCAAATGGAGAGAAACAAGAAGCTGTAGCGTGCTTTGAGCGAGCGCTGGAATGTGGAGACAGTGAGGAGTATCTCAGTTATCTTTGTGAACTCAGACTTTCATTGCAGTAATATGATCATTAATATCCAGAGCACTTCTCGAAGTCATTCGCGATAAGGGGTTTGATCAATGTTGGAAATATAAAATGTAAATCCAAAGATATGGTGGTAGTCTTGTAGAACATGTAATTTTAATTATTAAACATTAAATTAAATGAAATTAAATGAAAGGTATTGCTCGCTAGTCATGATTTATTATCAAAGATTTTCCTTCACTTTATTTTCATTTTGCGGTTTCTTATAAAGGACATTAAGACACATTGAAATGAGAAATGAAAGGCTCTGTTCACATTTGTTTATTTTTCATTTACTGACCTGCTTAATCCTTCGACTATAGCTTGCAGGGAGACTGGAGCCTATATCGGCTAAGTCTGGGTGAAGCAAGTGTACACCTTCAACAGCTCACCAGCCCACTGCAGGGACAACACACACACACACACACACACACACACACACACACACACACACACACACACACACACACACACACACACACACACACACACACACACACACACAACCATTTACACCAAGGGACAATTTGGAACAGCCAATTTTCCGAGTACTGCAGTGGTGTAAGTGGTAAAGTGCTGAATCACTGCCTCTCCTCCTCCCCCCGGGTTCAGCTAACTGGGATCCCAAAGCCCGGCCATGTCTCTCACTGTCTACTGTGAGAGGCATCTAAAAGAACCATTGCTGACTTTCGACAAGAGTCATGTGCACAGGCGTGTTTCTGCCCTGCGATGGCCTGGCGAGCTGTCCACGGTGTATTCTGCCCTCACCCAGAGTTGGCTGAAATGGGGACCAGCCTCCCCGTGACCCTAATTAGGACTAAGTGGTTGAGAAAATGAATGAATGAATTTCTTGTAATCTCTGGACTGTGAAAGGAACACCCGGAAGAAAAACATGCAACATGCAATTCCTCTGAATTTCTCTGTGTTGTAATATTTTAACACCAACAGCATGTCAGTGGTCGCCTGTTGGGGAATCAGAATTCAGAAAAATACTTCATTATTTCTCAATGATTATGAAGGACTATTTGTTTGCTAAATCCAACACCGAATGTGTTGTTTATTAATCATAACTACAGTTACTAGAACGGTTTTTAAGATAACCTCAATTCATGGTAAGCGATAGTAAAGTTTTTGTATTCGGGTTTTATTTGGCTTCACCCAGATGAGGATGTGTTTCCCTTTCAGTCTGGTTCCTCTCCAAGTTTCTTCCTTGTGTTATCTAATGGAGCTTTTCCTTGTGAATGTCACCTTTGGTTTTCTCATTAGGCATGTATAGAGTTTACAAATAAATATTTAAAATCACAAGTTTAGATTCTTTACTAAATTTGTTTTTACTTTTAAAAGCTGCTTTGTGACAGTGTCAGTTGAAATAGAAATAAAAGTAAATTGAATATAATTGAACTGAATTGCTCTCTGTCACCTTCTGACGTTAATCACACACACCCATGCATGCATACTCACACACACACACACACACACACGCACGCACACACACGCAGTAAACCATTGACACAACGGGACAATTTGGAACAGCAAATGTTCCTAATCTCTGGATTTTCATTGTGTTCCTACATTATTTAGAAAAACAAACAAACAAACAACAAAACCCACTGAATTTATTTGAAGCTAAAAACAAACAAAAAACCCCAAAACAAAACAACAACAACAACAACAAAAGCCACACACACACACACACACACACCTACCTTAACCAGGGGTGCCAATAATTATAGAGGACACTGCAGGGGACACTTGGGCTTATTCTCACCTTTCTATTTTATACTATTTGTTGTGTTCTTGATCAAATGAACTCTGCTCTATAAAAAAAGGAGGAAATGACAATACAAGGAAGAGATTATTAACTTTGTCTTCATCAAATTCTGAGTTCCGTGTTAAACTATTTGAAACTGCTGTGAGAGCTCACGCAGATATAAAATAAGAGTTCTCTCTTTCATGGCAAGTCAATCCTCCCTCCCCCAAGAGACAGTGTTTGAAAGTGGAAAAGTCAGTCAGTCATAGTTTCTGTACATTAGAATTTGATGTGTTTCTATCATTTGTCTGTTCGTTGGTGATTAGTGTGAGTAAGCTGACATTCTTCTTCTTTCGGCTTTTTCCCTTTCTCGGGAGTCGCCACAGCAAATCATCTGATTCGCACATTTGATTTGGCAGAGGTTTTACGTCGGATGCCCTTCCTGACAAAACCCTTTAGCAAGGGACAGAAACACGCTGACGGCTTTGCAGCTACTCTTTACCAAAGTCAGCAATGGTTCTTTACATGAACCTCTCACCATAGACAGTGAGAGACATGGCCCGCCTTTGATAACCCAGTTAGTTGCACTGGGGGACAGTGACAACCCTGTGTGGACTCGAACTCCCAACCTTAGCATCAGCGATCCTGCACCCTATCCACAAGACCACCACTGACACATGGACCAGTAAGCTGACATTAATTGTTCATATCTATTTCTCCATTGATCATTGCTGTTTATCAATATTTATCGATATCTTGCTGGCTGTGATGGACATTCAGGCATCCGCTTCCTGATCAGCTGGATTGTCGTATTGTGAAGCAGGAAGCAAAGTGGAACACCGTATTGAGGCAGAAGAGTCAATAATGTATCTTATGATTTTATTAGTTGAGTGTGTATGTAAAATTTCCATTCCCTATGACTGGCCGTGTCCAACGGTAGAGAGAGACCAGGAAAATGCAGACAACAGATAATTTTAAAATGAGTTATTTATTTGAAAATTAGGAACACACACACACACACACACACACACACACACACACGCCTTTAGGGGGCGGTATATCAGCTTCCCATATGGGTCAGCCACCATTACACTGGACAAGACAACCAAGCCATGATCCATGACTCTGGTGCTACAGGCAGAGACACTGCAAAAATTAATGTTATTAACAATTAAACACGATGATTTTAATCATTAAATGATTTCCTGCATATTTGTTTTACTTTTTTTTTCATTTATTCAACACAAATTGGATTTTTTTTAATTCACTTTAATTTACTGCAATTATTTTAGTCATGACTCATTCATCTTTTAAAATCTATTTCAATGAAGTTAAATTGAGTTTCATCAAAAAATAGGCGGATTTATTAAGAACATTTGTAATAACGTTATTTTGTAAATTCATGATTTTATATCATTAGAAAAACATTTTATAATCATGAAAGTGCTGTTTGGAATTTGTTTATGGTAAACCAAAGATATTGACAATGACATTAATAAGTAAAATAAAAATTGATATGCTATCCCAGTCCTTACTCGACCCAATCACACGCAGCTATCAGTGTTAAACTGGTTGTTGACATTGCACAGGAACCAGGGATGGACTGGAAGAGGGTAAAATACTACACGGATTCCATTCTGTCTGAAATTTCACATTTCTTATATTTATGGTATTTTGCAGACCCTGTTCTCTGATCATTTTTATACAACTGAACAATTGCGGGTTTGGAGCCTTGCTCAGCGACCCAACAGCGGTTGTACTAGGGATTGAACCCGTAACTTTCGGATCAGTAATCCATTGCCTTAACCACGAAGCCTCAGAATTTAGAAACTCAAGCAATTGTTGTTTTGTTTCTTTAAAGGCACACCCACAGCCTTTCTAAGTTTTGATTGACACTGTGAAGAGCAATGTTACCCAATTAGGGCTTTATCTCTGAACATGCTTTGAACTTAGTCATTGTTTGTTGTTCCACCACTTTTTCTTTATATAATTGTTAATGGGATAATCAGAATGAGGTGAGAATTTTAAAATGTCACCTGATGAGACTTGGTGTTCGTCAGTCTGGTTTCTATTTAAATATATTTTACCATTATCAGATCTGCAACTGGAGGGTTTGAAGAACTCCAGGCGGAATCTCATTGCAAGTGTCAAAATTATTATAAGAATTAAATAAAGATCCAAACAAAAGTGGCCGTGGTAGTAGTGGCCTGGTTGTAAAGGTGCTGGATCACTGATCTTAAGGATGGGGGTTCAAGCCCCACTCTCCACGGGTTGTCACTGTCCCTGCCGGTACAGCTAACTGGGTTATCAAAGGCTGGCCATGTCTATGTGAGGTTCATGTAAAAGTACAATTGCTGACTTTCAACAAAAGTAGTTGCAAAGCCGTCAGCATGCCGTCAGCATGCCGTCAGCAAAACCCTACGATGGCCTGGTGAACTGTCCAGGGTGTACTCTTCCCTCACCTGGCCTCAGCTGGGATGCTCGGAGCTGGCCAGCCTCCCTGCGACCTTAGTTAGGATCAAGCGCTTCCAGAAAATGAATGTAATGTGACACGAAGATTTATTTTTAAAATGTTTGATTATAGATTCATTTGTAATTTGATATTAAATCATAATTAATAGCAGTAATAGAATAATTCATGACTTAAATAATTACTATTAATATCTTTTAGCTCTATAGTTTTTAAAAATTGATAATTTTTTTAATTTTTCGAACTTCAACTTAAGAACTTTTAACTCTTTTGATATTATTAGTACTGAGAGGTCAGTGTTGCTGTATAAAACTAGATAAAGTGTTCAGTGCACATTGCTCGGAAGGCAGCATTTTACCCTTCAGTTTAATCTGAAAGACTTTAAAGGCGAACACGACATGACAGCCTTGCACTGAGACATGACGTGACAAGAAGGAAAGCGAACACAGTGGCTGCTGTGGGAGGAGAAAACAAAACTAAAGTTAAAAGAAGGAAGATTTTGTATTTGCTGCTGTGGACAGTTATTAATACACCGTCCACTGTTTTCTTAAATACACTTTAAAAATTAGTATAACTCAATATTTATGACTCTATTGCTGCTGTTTCATTCCAGGAGACTCCAGGAGATTTGATTATGATGTCAAACAGATAACTGGGACTTTCTTTAGAAAGGGAAATACTTTCAGTTTCCATTCCTGAAAATATGGGTGGAGAAATAAACAACTTATTTCTGTGCTACTGTCCCAACCAGTATTCATGTTGTGACCGAGACACTCAACATCTCAACATGATGAGGTAAGTCATGTGATTCTATCTGCATTCTTCAAAAATCAGGTTTCACACCCGCATTAGAGTGTTACCGATTAAAGTTCTCTCTCCAATTTCATGTAGACCTGGGAGCCAGTTGCAATGAAATCGGTTGATTTGTGAAGTGGCTGGCTAGTTGCTCAGCCGGTCATAGTACAGAGCTCGGATATACGTACTGTAAATAATAGACACTGGTTGAAGAAGAGGCCTGTATCTTGATGCTCAGTGATAATAGTCCATTTGCTGAGCAAAGCACGTAACAGTTTTTGAGTTTTATCGGCTATTTGTTGGTGGTTGATGCCACCCCCTGACTGACCCCCAATTCGACCTCTTGAAAAAAACCCAGCGATTTAATTACTTAAATTTAATGACCACGAGTCAGACTGGTGTGTAAAGGTGCACAAAGCTGTGCTAAAATTCCATGTAAGCATGCCATCCACACTTCAGAGCTTCAGATCTCCTGATATCTCTGCTACCTGTCAGCTCTGCCTATTTTTGTTGTTCCCCAGGGCCACTGTTTCTAATACTATAAATAATATAACCACGTACAGCTTTAGAAAGCAGCATGTTAAAAAAAGTTTAGGTTATACAATAACATCAATATTGATAATACAAGAGAACTAAGTTAGAGGTGAGGCTGTATAGTAAATGGCTTTTTAAATTAATGGCCATTTGAGGGCCAATTTAAGAACGACTATATGTAATGTACATATTTAACCACATTGCTGATCATTTTAAATACATTTAGAAATTGGAGAGGAGTGTATGCTTCAAAGTTATTGAAACGATCATGCACCAATCACAAAGGGTGATCATGTTGCTGTTGAAATTCCTGAGGCTTCTCTCTTCGAGATTATTGCTTTTATTGCTTTTATGTACAAAGATATTTAAAGGGCCTGCAGCACAGATTACACACACAAGACAAGCCATTGAAACATAACATAACTCCCTTCCACCGGAATAGTGAATTTTAGTCTTTAAAGGCATGTTATGAGGTCTTTTCCGGTCTCGTGTGTATATTCATGTGTGTGTGTGTGTATACTTGTTCATCAGTTCATTTTCTGTAACCGCTTAATCCTAAATTGGGTCGCGGGGAGGCTGGTGCCCATCCCAGCAAACTTCGGGCGAGGGCAGAGTACACCCTGGACAGCTCGCCAGGCCATCGCCGGGCGGAAACACGCCGACAGCTTTGCAGCTACTCTTTACGAAAGTCAGCAATGGTTCTTTTACATGCCTCACACCATAGACAGTGAGAGACATGGCCGGCCTTTGATAAACCCAGTTAGCTGCACTGGGGGGGACAGTGACAACCTTGTGGAGAGTGGGACTTGAACCCCCAACCTTTTGGATCAGCGATCCAGTGCCCTATACCACTAGACCACCACTGCCCCCTGTGTATATTTGTATATATATATATATATATATATATATATATATATATATATATATATATATATATATATATATAAAAGCAGTAAAATGTTTCAGGATTTTATTCAGAAAACTGGAAAGAGACTCTGGGGTCGACCCAGAGCACGCAGGTAGGACGATGTGTCTTGGCTGGCTTGGGAACACTTTAGTGTCCTCCCGGAAAACCTGGAGGAAGCGGCGGGGGAAAGGAATGTCTGGACATCAAATCTTAAGCTTCTGCACAAGTAACGTTTTAAATAACAAGCATAGTTTAAAAAAACTTCAAAAAGTTACATAAAATACCCTGACAGACTTCTCCAGTCATTAACTTTTAAAAGAAATGTGTAAATGTACCGAACAGCATCAATATTCTTTGGCAAACATACTACTTTAATTCTGTTTTATTTATTGATGTGACTCAGTTATTTCTTTCCCTTTCTTCCAGATAAGCTATACAATTTGCATATTTTGATATGGATCGTTTTTTTTTATTCTTTTTCTTCCAGTTCAATTCAAAACACAGAGTTAAGAGCCAGACTTATTCAGCTGGAGTCCCATTTCACCTGGGCTCTGAATAAAAGTGATGCAGATCTCACTGATCTTCTGAACAGATTAGAAGAACAGCTTAGCCTGGATCTCGGAAGGAAGGAAGGAGCGGCTCGTACACACAGCTATATGGGATTTGTGAAGTTTCTGCTCGGCTCCAACACTGAGGCTCTCAGCAACCTTGAGAAATCTGTAGAGCTCACGAAGTTTCATGGAAATGATTGTGACAAGTTGCTTGTTGTTCCGTATGGAGATCTTGCTTGGTTACACTTTCATATGGGCAAATTTGCAGAATGTGAAAGTTACCTGGATAAACTGAGTGATATTGAAGAGAAATATCCATCTGCCCCGTATGCTGAGGTTCTTGGAGAAAAAGGATGGACCTATCTTAAGTTTTGTCGCAAATTTTATGAAAGTGCTAAAGAGTGCTTCAAGAAGGCCCTGGAGCTGGATCCCGAGAACGGTGAATGGAATACGGGCCTTGCCATCGTTCTGTATCGGACTGAGGATTTTCTCCAAGATCGAACATCTTCAGCTGCAGTTGATCAACTTAGACGAGCCATAGCTATTAACCCCGATGATGATGTTCTTAAAGTATTACTTGGTCTGAAATTAGCTGATCACAAAAAAAACAGTGAGGCAGAGAGTCTGGTGGAGCAAGCCCTGGAGCGGTCTCCAGAACATCCACATGTGATGCGATATGTTGGGAAGTTTTTGCGGAATCATGGCTCTGTGGAAGGATCCATTGCCCTACTTAAAAGAGCATTAGACAAAGGGTTCAATACAGCTTTCATACGCCATCAACTGGGACTCTGCTATAAGAAAAAGATAAAAGATCTCACTGCTGCAGGAAGTCATCACACTAAAGGTTCTGAAATTAAACAAGCTCGAGAGCAGTGCATCTACCACTTGGAAAAAGCAACTGAATTGAAACCAGACTTCATCCTTGCTATGAGTGAACTGGCCTTCCAGTATGCGGCAAACCGTGATATGTCGAGAGCAAAAGAAATGTTCACAAATGCATTTCAGATTGCTCAAAAACACAATTACAACTACCAGACTGTTCATCTGTATTATGCAGAATTTCAGCAGTACAATATGAGATGTGAACCTGCTGCCATCAGACACTACATCGAATGTTTGATGATAAATCCCAGAACATACGAAGGGAAGAAAAGTGCTGACAATCTGAAAAAGATTGCAAGAAGAAGAATTAAGAACGATCTAAAGGATGGCGAGGCCCATGGAATACTCGGAATCATTCATAAGGAAAATGGAAAGAAACAAGAAGCTGTAGCGTGCTTTGAGCGAGCGCTGGAATGTGGAGACAGTGAGGAGTATCTCAGTTATCTTTGTGAACTCAGACTTTCATTGCAGTAATATGATAATTAATATCCAGAGCACTTCTCGAAGTCATTCTTGATAAGAGGTTTGATCAATGTTGGAAATATAAAACGTAAATCCAAAGATATGGTGGTAGTCTTGTAGAACATGTAATTTTAATTATTAAACATTAAATTAAATTAAATTAAATGAAAGGTATTGCTCACTAGTCATGATTTATTATCAAAGATTTTCCTTCACTTTATTTTCATTTTGCTGTTTCTTGTAAAGGACATTAAGACACATTGAAATGAGAAATGAAAGGCTCTGTTCACATTTGTTTATTTTTCATTTACTGACCTGCTTAATCCTTCGACTATAGCTTGCAGGGAGACTGGAGCCTATATCGGCTAAGTCTGGGTGAAGCAAGTGTACACCTTCAACAGCTCACCAGCCCACTGCAGGGACAACACAAACACACACACACACACACACACACACACACACACACACACACACACACACACACACACACACACACACACACACACACACAAAACCATTCACACCAAGGGACAATTTGGAACAGCCAATTTTCCGAGTACTGCAGTGGTGTAAGTGGTAAAGTGCTGAATCACTGCCTCTCCTCCTCCCCCCGGGTTCAGCTAACTGGGATCCCAAAGCCCGGCCATGTCTCTCACTGTCTACTGTGAGAGGCATCTAAAAGAACCATTGCTGACTTCCGACAAGAGTCATGTGCACAGGTGTGTTTCTGCCCTGCGATGGCCTGGCGAGCTGTCCACGGTGTATTCTGCCCTCACCCAGAGTTGGCTGAAATGGGGACCAGCCTCCCCGTGACCCTAATTAGGACTAAGTGGTTCAAAAAATGAATGAATGAATTTCTTGTAATCTCTGGACTGTGAAAGGAACACCCAGAGGAAAAACATGCAGTTCCTCTGAATTTCTCTGTGTTGTAATATTTTAACACCAACAGCATGTCAGTGGTCACCTGTTGGGGAATCAGAATTCAGAAAAATACTTCATTATTTCTCAATGATTATGAAGGACTATTTGTTTGCTAAATCCAACACCGAATGTGTTGTTTATTAATCATAACTACAGTTACTAGAACAGTTTTTAAGATAACCTCAATTCATGGTAGCGTTTATAGTAAAGTTTTGTATTCGGGTTTTATTTGGCTTCACCCAGATGAGGATGTGTTTCCTTTCAGTCTGGTTCCTCTGCAAGCTTCTTCCTTGTGTTATCTAATGGAGCTTTTCCTTGTGAATGTCACCTTTGGCATTCTCATTAGGCATGTATAGAGTTTACAAATAAATATTTAAAATCACAAGTTTAGATTCTTTACTAAATTTGTTTTTACTTTTAAAAGCTGCTTTGTGACAGTGTCAGTTGAAATAGAAATAAAAGTAAATTGAATATAATTGAACTGAATTGCTCTCTGTCACCTTCTGACGTTAATCACACACACCCATGCATGCATACTCACACACACACACACACACACACGCACGCACACGCAGTAAACCATTGACACAAGGGACAATTTGGAACAGCAAATGTTCCTAATCTCTGGATTTTCATTGTGTTCCTACATTATTTAGAAAAACAAACAAACAAACAACAAAAACCCACTGAATTTATTTGAAGCTAAAAACAAAAACAAAAACAAAAACAAAAACAAAACAAAAAAAAACACACACACACCTACCTTAACCAGGGGTGCCAATAATTATGGAGGGCACTGCAGGGGACACTTGGGCTTATTCTCACTTTTCTATTTTATACTATTTGTTGTGTTCTTGATCAAACGAACTCTGCTCTATAAAAAAAGGAGGAAATGACAATACAAGGAAGAGATTATTAACTTTGTCTTCATCAAATTCTGAGTTCCGTGTTAAACTATTTGAAACTGCTGTGAGAGCTGAAGCAGATATAAAATAAGAGTTCTCTCTTTCATAGCAAGTCAATCCCCTCCCTCCCCCAAGAGACAGTGTTTGAAAGTGGAAAAGTCAGTCAGTCATAGTTTCTGTACATTAGAATTTGATGTGTTTCTATCATTTGTCTGTTCGTTGGTGATTAGTGTGAGTAAGCTGACATTCTTCTTCTTTCGGCTTTTTCCCTTTCTCGGGAGTCGCCACAGCAAATCATCGGATTCGCACATTTGATTTGGCAGAGGTTTTTACGTCGGATGCCCTTCCTGTCACAACCCTTTAGCAAGGGACAGAAACACGCTGATGGCTTTGCAGCTACTCTTTACGAAAGTCAGCAATGGTTCTTTTACATGAACCTCTCACCATAGACAGTGAGAGACATGGCCCGCCTTTGATAACCCAGTTAGTTGTACTGGGGGGGACAGTGACAACCCTGTGTGGACTCGAACCCCCAACCTTAGCATCAGCGATCCTGCACCCTATCCACAAGACCACCACTGCCACATGGACCAGTAAGCTGACATTAATTGTTCATATCTATTTCTCCATTGATCATTGCTGTTTATCAATATTTATCGATATCTTGCTGGCTGTGATGGACATTCAGGCATCCGCTTCCTGATCAGCTGGATTGTCGTAATGTGAAGCAGGAAGCAAAGTGGAACACCGTATTGAGGCAGAAGAGTCAATAATGTATCTTATGATTTTCTTCGTTGAGTGTGTATGTAAAATTTCCATTCCCTATGACTGGCCGTGTCCACCAGTAAAGAGAGAGAACAGGGAAATGCAGATAACAGATCATTTTAAAATTAGTTATTTATTTGAAAATTAGGAACACACACACACACACACACACACACACACACACACACACATATCATGAGGGGGCGGTATATCAGCTCCCCATATGGGTCAGCCACCATTACACTGGACAAGACAACCAAGCCATGATCCATGACTCTGGTGCTCCAGGCAGAGGCACTGCAAAAATTAATGTTATTAACTTCACACAATTAAACACGATGATTTTAATCATTAAATGATTTCCTGCATATTTGTTTTACTTTTTTTTTCATTTATTCAACACACATTTGATTTTTTTAAATGCACTTTCATTTACTGCAATTATTTTAGTCATGAGTCATTACTCATGACTCATTCATCTTTTAAAATCTATTTCAATGAAGTTAAATTGAGTTTCAACAAAAAATAGGTGGATTTATTAAGAACATTTGTAATAAAGTTATTTTGTAAATTTATGATTTTATATCATTAGAAAAACATTTTATAATCATGAAAAAGCTGTTTGGAATTTGTTTATGGTAAACCAAAGATATTGACAATGGCATTAAAAAGTAAAATAAAAATTGATATGATATCCCAGTCCTTACTAGACCCAATCACACGCAGCTATCAGTGTTAAACTGGTTGTTGACGTTGCACAGGAACCAGGGATGGACTGGAAGAGGGTAAAATAAAATACTACACGGATTCCATTCTGTCTGAAATTTCACATTTCTTATATTTATGGTATTTTGCAGACCCTGTTCTCTGATAATTTTTATAGAACTGAATAATTGCGGGTTTGGAGCCTTGCTCAGCGACCCAACAGCGGTTGTACTAGGGATTGAACCCGTAACTTTCGGATCAGTAATCCATTGCCTTAACCACTAAGCCTCATAATTTAAAAACTCAAGCAATTGTTGTTTTGTTTCTTTGAAGGCACACCCACAGCCTTTCTAAGTTTTGATTTACACTGTGAAGAGCAACGTTACCCAATTAGGGCTTTATCTCTGAACATGCTTTGAACTTAGTCATTGTTTGTTGTTCCACCACTTTTTCTTTATATAATTGTTAATGGAATGAGCAGAATGAGGTGGAAATTTTAAAATGTCACCTGATCAGACTTGCTGTTAGTCAGTCTGGTTTATATTTAAATATATTTTACCATTATCAGATCTGCAACTGGAGGGTTTGAAAAACTCCAGGCGGAATCTCATTGCAAGTGTCAAAATGATTATAAGAATTAAATAAAGATCCAAACAAAAGAGGCTGTGGCAGTGGTGGCCTGGTGGTAAAGGTGCTGGATCACTGTTCTTAAGGATGGGGGTTCAAGCCCCACTCTCCACGGGTTGTCACTGTCCCTGCCGGTACAGCTAACTGGGTTATCAAAGGCTGGCCATGTCTATGTGAGGTTCATGTAAAAGTAACATTGCTGACTTTCAACAAGAGCAGCTGCAAAGCCATCAGTGTTTTTCTGCCCTGCGATGGCCTGGTGAACTGTCCAGGGTGTACTCTGCCTTCACCTGGAGTCGTCTGGGATGGGTGCCAGCCTCCCCACGACCTTAATTAGGATTAAGTGCTTACAGAAAATGAATGAATGTGACACAAAGATTTATCTTTAAATTGTTTGATTATAGATTAATTTATAGATATTAAATCATAATTAATAGCAGTAATAGAATAATTCATTACTTAAATAATTACTATTAATATCGTTTAACTCTATAGTTTTTAAAAATTGATTACGTTTCGAACTTCAACTCAAGAACTTTTAACTCTTTTGATATTATTAGTACTGAGAGGTCAGTGTTGATGTATAAAACTAGATAAAGTGTTCAGTGCACATTGCTCGGAAGGCAGCATTTTACCCTTCAGTTTAATCTGAAAGACTTTAAAGGCGAACACGACATGACAGCCTTGCACTGACACATGACGTGATTAGAAGGAAAGTGAACACAGTGGCTGCTGTGGGAGGAGAAAACGAAACTAAAGTTAAAAGAAGGAAGATTTTGTATTTGCTGCTGTGGAAAGTTATTAATACACCGTCCAGTGTTTTCTTAACTCCACTTTAGATTTGATTATGATGTCATTTCCATTCCTGAAAATGTGGGTGGAGAATTAAACAGCTTATATCTGTGCTACTGTCCCAAGCAGTATTCACATTGTGACCGAGAGACTCAACATGATGAGGTAAGTCATGTGATGCTATCTTCTTCTTCTTCTTTCCCTTTCGGCTGTTCCCTTCAGGGGTTGCCACAGCGAATCATCTGCCTCCATCTCACCCTATCCTCTGCATCTTCTTCTCTTACACCAACTGCCTTCATGTCCTCCTTCACCACGTCCATGAATCGTCTCTTTGGTCTTCCTCTAGGCCTTCTGCCTGGTAATTCCAACCTTCAATCCTACTACCAATATACTCACTATCCCTCCTCTGTACATGTCCAAACCATCTCAATTTAGCCTCTCTGACTTTGTCTCCAAAACGTCTTACATGTGCTGTCCCTCTGATGTACTCATTCCTGAGCCTATCCATCCTCGTTACTGCCAAAGAGAATCTCAACATTTTCATCTCTGCTACCTTCAGCTCTGCCTCCTGTCTTTTTCCCCCAGGGCCACTGTTTCTAAACCATACAACATAACCACGTACAGCTTTAGAAAGCAGCATGTTAAAAAAAGTTTAGGTTATACAATAACATCAATATTGATAATACAAGAGAACTAAGTTAGAGGTGAGGCTGTATAGTAAATGGCTTTTTTTTTATTAATGACCATTTGAGGGCCAATTTAAGAACGAATATATGTAATGTACATATTTAACCACATTGCTGATCATTTTAAATACATTTAGAAATTGGAGAGGAGTGTATGCTTCAAAGTTATTGAAATGATCATGCACCAATCACAAAGGGTGATCATGTTGCTGTTGAAATTCCTGAGGCTTCTCTCTTCGAGATTATTGCTTTTATTGCTTTTATGTACAAAGATATTTAAAGGGCCTGCAGCACAGATTACACACACAAGACAGGCCATTGAAACACAACAGAACTCCCTTCCACCGGAATAGTGAATTTTAGTCTTTAAAGGCATGTTATGAGGTCTTTTCCGTATCTTCATGTGTGTGTGTGTGTATATACTTGTTCATTAGTTCATTTTCTGTAACCGCTTAATCCTAAATTGGGTCGCGGGGAGGCTGGTGCCCATCCCAGCAAACTTCGGGCGAGGACATAGTACACCCTGGACAGCTCGCCAGGCCATCGCCGGGCGGAAACACGCCGACTGCATTGCAGCTACTCTTTACGAAAGTCAGCAATGGTTCTTTTACATGCCTCACACCATAGACAGTGAGAGACATGGCCGGCCTTTGATAACCCAGTTGGCTGCACTGGGGGGGGAAAGTGACAACCTTGTGGAGAGTGGGACTCGAACCCCCAACCTTTTGGATCAGCGATCCAGTGCCCTATATTACTAGACCACCACTGCCCCCTGTGTATATTTGTATATATATATATATATATATATAAAAGCAGTAAAATGTTTCAGGATTTTATTCAGAAAACTGGAAAGAGACTCTGGGGTCGACCCAGAGCACGCAGGTAGGACTATGTGTCTTGGCTGGCTTGGGAACACTTTGGTGTCCTCCCCGAAAATCTGAAGGAAGCGGCGGGGGAAAGGAATGTCTGGACATCAAATCTTCAGCTTCTGCACCAGTAACGTTTTAAATAACAAGCATAGTTTAAAAAAAACTTCAAAAAGTTACATGAAATACCCTGACAGACTTCTCCAGTCATTAACTTTTAAAAGAAATGTGTAAATGTACCGAACAGCATCAATATTCTTTGGCAAACATACTACTTTAATTCTGTTTTATTTATTGATGTGACTCAGTTATTTCTTTCCCTTTCTTCCAGATAAGCTATACAATTTGCATATTTTGATATGGATCGTTTTTTTTTATTCTTTTTCTTCCAGTTCAATTCAAAACACAGAGTTAAGAGCCAGACTTATTCAGCTGGAGTCCCATTTCACCTGGGCTCTGAATAAAAGTGATGCAGATCTCACTGATCTTCTGAACAGATTAGAAGAACAGCTTAGCCTGGATCTCGGAAGGAAGGAAGGAGCGGCTCGTACACACAGCTATATGGGATTTGTGAAGTTTCTGCTCGGCTCCAACACTGAGGCTCTCAGCAACCTTGAGAAATCTGTAGAGCTCACGAAGTTTCATGGAAATGACTGCGACAAGCTGCTTGTTGTTCCGTATGGAGATCTTGCTTGGTTACACTACCATATGGGCAAATTTGCAGAATGTGAAAGTTACCTGGATAAACTGAGTGATATTGAAGAGAAATATCCATCTGCCCCGTATGCTGAGGTTCTTGGAGAAAAAGGATGGACCTATCTTAAGTTTTGTCGCAAATATTATGAAAGAGCTGAAGTGTGCTTCAAGAAGGCCCTGCAGCTGGATCCCGAGAACGGTGAATGGAATACGGGACTTGCCATCGTTCTGTATCGGACTGAGGATTTTCTCCAAGATCGAACATCTTCAGCTGCAGTTGATCAACTTAGACGAGCCATAGCGATTAATCCTGATGATGATGTTCTTAAAGTATTACTTGGTCTGAAATTAGCTAATTCCAAAAACAACAGTGAGGCAGACAGTCTGGTGGAGCAAGCCCTGGAGCGGTCTCCAGAACATCCACATGTGATGCGATATGTTGGGAAGTTTTTGCGGAATCATGGCTCTGTGGACAGATCCATTGCCCTACTTAAAAGAGCATTAGACAAAGGGTCCAATACAGGTTTCATACACCATCAACTGGGACTCTGCTATAAGAAAAAGATAAAAGATCTCACTGCTGCAGGAAGTCATCACACTAAAGGTTCTGAAATTAAACAAGCTCGAGAGCAGTGCATCTACCACTTGGAAATGGCAACTGAATTGAACCCAAACAACAGCCAGGCTATGAGTGAACTGGCCTTACAGTATGCGGCAAACCGTGATATGTTGAGAGCAGAAGAAATGTTCACAAATGCATTTCAGATTGCTCAAAAAAAAAAAGACAACTACCAGACTGTTCTTCTGTATTATGCAGAATTTCAGCAGTACAATATGAGATGTGAACCTGCTGCCATCAAACACTACATCAGATGTTTGATGATAAATCCCAGAGCATACGAAGGGAAGAAAAGTGCTGACAATCTGAAAAAGATTGCAAGAAGAAGAATTAAGAAAGATCTAAAGGATGGAGAGGCCCATGGAATACTCGGAATCATTCATAAGGAAAATGGAGAGAAACAAGAGGCTGTAGCGTGCTTTGAGCGAGCGCTGGAATGTGGACACAGTGAGGAGTATCTCAGTTATCTTTGTGAACTCAGACTTTCATTGCAGTAATATGATCATTAATATCCAGAGCACTTCTCGAAGTCATTCTTGATAAGAGGTTTGATCAATGTTGGAAATATAAAATGTAAATCCAAAGATATGGTGGTAGTCCTGTAGAACATGTAATTTTAATTATTAAACATTAAATTAAATTAAATTAAATGAAAGGTATTGCTCACTAGTCATGATTTATTATCAAAGATTTTCCTTCACTTTATTTTCATTTTGCTGTTTCTTGTAAAGGACATTAAGACACATTGAAATGAGAAATGAAAGGCTCTGTTCACATTTGTTTATTTTTCATTTACTGACCTGCTTAATCCTTCGACTATAGTTTGCAGGGAGACTGGAGCCTATATCGGCTAAGTCTGGGGGAAGCAAGTGTACACCTTCAACAGCTCACCAGCCCACTGCAGGGACAACACACACACGCACGCACGCACACACACACACACACACACACACACACACACACACACACACACACACACACACACACACACACAACCATTTACACCAAGGGACAATTTGGAACAGCCAATTTTCCGAGTACTGCAGTGGTGTAAGTGGTAAAGTGCTGAATCACTGCCTCTCCTCCTCCCCCCGGGTTCAGCTAACTGGGATCCCAAAGCACGGCCATGTCTCTCACTGTCTACTGTGAGAGGCATCTAAAAGAACCATTGCTGACTTTCGACAAGAGTCATGTGCACAGGCGTGTTTCTGCCCTGCGATGGCCTGGCGAGCTGTCCACGGTGTATTCTGCCCTCACCCAGAGTTGGCTGAAATGGGGACCAGCCTCCCCGTGACCCTAATTAGGACTAAGTGGTTGAGAAAATGAATGAATGAATTTCTTGTAATCTCTGGACTGTGAAAGGAACACCCGGAAGAAAAACATGCAACATGCAATTCCTCTGAATTTCTCTGTGTTGTAATATTTTAACACCAACAGCATGTCAGTGGTCACCTGTTGGGGAATCAGAATTCAGAAAAATACTTCATTATTTCTCAATGATTATGAAGGACTATTTGTTTGCTAAATCCAACACCGAATGTGTTGTTTATTAATCATAACTACAGTTACTAGAACAGTTTTTAAGATAACCTCAATTCATGGTAAGCGATAGTAAAGTTTTTGTATTCGGGTTTTATTTGGCTTCACCCAGATGAGGATGTGTTTCCCTTTCAGTCTGGTTCCTCTCCAAGTTTCTTCCTTGTGTTATCTAATGGAGCTTTTCCTTGTGAATGTCACCTTTGGTTTTCTCATTAGGCATGTATAGAGTTTACAAATAAATATTTAAAATCACAAGTTTAGATTCTTTACTAAATTTGTTTTTACTTTTAAAAGCTGCTTTGTGACAGTGTCAGTTGAAATAGAAATAAAAGTAAATTGAATATAATTGAACTGAATTGCTCTCTGTCACCTTCTGACGTTAATCACACACACCCATGCATGCATACTCACACACACACACACACACACACACACACACAGTAAACCATTGACACAAAGGGACAATTTGGAACAGCAAATGTTCCTAATCTCTGGATTTTCATTGTGTTCCTACATTATTTAGAAAAACAAACAAACAAAAAACAACAACAAAACCCACTGAATTTATTTGAAGCTAAAAAAACAAACAAAAAAACCCCAAAACAAAACAACAACAACAACAACAAAAGCCACACACACACACACACACACCTACCTTAACCAGGGGTGCCAATAATTATAGAGGACACTGCAGGGGACACTTGGGCTTATTCTCACTTTTCTATTTTATACTATTTGTTGTGTTCTTGATCAAACGAACTCTGCTCTATAAAAAAAGGAGGAAATGACAATACAAGGAAGAGATTATTAACTTTGTCTTCATCAAATTCTGAGTTCCGTGTTAAACTATTTGAAACTGCTGTGAGAGCTGACGCAGATATAAAATAAGAGTTCTCTCTTTCATGGCAAGTCAATCCCCTCCCTCCCCCAAGAGACAGTGTTTGAAAGTGGAAAAGTCAGTCAGTCATAGTTTCTGTACATTAGAATTTGATGTGTTTCTATCATTTGTCTGTTCGTTGGTGATTAGTGTGAGTAAGCTGACATTCTTCTTCTTTCGGCTTTTTCCCTTTCTCGGGAGTCGCCACAGCAAATCATCGGATTCGCACATTTGATTTGGCAGAGGTTTTTACGTCGGATGCCCTTCCTGTCACAACCCTTTAGCAAGGGACAGAAACACGCTGACGGCTTTGCAGCTACTCTTTACCAAAGTCAGCAATGGTTCTTATACATGCCTCTCACCATAGACAGTGAAAGACATGGCCCGCCTTTGATAACCCAGTTAGTTGTACTGGGGGGGACAGTGACAACCCTGTGTGGACTCGAACTCCCAACCTTAGCATCAGCGATCCTGCACCCTATCCACAAGACCACCACTGCCACATGGACCAGTAAGCTGACATTAATTGTTCATATCTATTTCTCCATTGATCATTGCTGTTTATCAATATTTATCGATATCTTGCTGGCTGTGATGGACATTCAGGCATTCGCTTCCTGATCAGCTGGATTGTCGTAATGTGAAGCAGGAAGCAAAGTGGAACACCGTATTGAGGCAGAAGAGTCAATAATGTATCTTATGATTTTATTAGTTGAGTGTGTATGTAAAATTTCCATTCCCTATGACTGGCCGTGTCCAACGGCAGAGAGAGACCAGGGAAATGCAGATAACAGATCATTTTAAAATGAGTTATTTATTTGAAAATTAGGAACACACACACACACACACACACACACACACACACACATATCATTAGGGGGCGGTATATCAGCTCCCTATATGGGTCAGCCACCATTACACTGGACAAGACAGCCAAGCCATGATCCATGACTCTGGTGCTCCAGGCAGAGACACTGCAAAAATTAATGTTATTAACTTCACACAGTTAAACACGATGATTTTAATCATTAAATGATTTCCTGCATATTTGTTTTACTTTTTTTTTCATTTATTCAACACACATTTGATTTTTTTAAATGCACTTTCATTTACTGCAATTGTTTTAGTCATGAGTCATTACTCATGACTCATTCATCTTTTAAAATCTATTTCAATGAAGTTAAATTGAGTTTCATCAAAAAAATAGGTGGATTTATTAAGAACATTTGTAATAACGTTATTTTGTAAATTTATGATTTTATATCATTAGAAAAACATTTTATAATCATGAAAAAGCTGTTTGGAATTTGTTTATGGTAAACCAAAGATATTGACAATGGCATTAAAAAGTAAAATAAAAATTGATATGCTATCCCAGTCCTTACTAGACCCAATCACACGCAGCTATCAGTGTTAAACTGGTTGTTGACGTTGCACAGGAACCAGGGATGGACTGGAAGAGGGTAAAATAAAATACTACACGGATTCCATTCTGTCTGAAATTTCACATTTCTTATATTTATGGTATTTTGCAGACCCTGTTCTCTGATCATTTTTATACAACTGAACAATTGCGGGTTTGGAGCTCAGCGACCCAACAGCGGTTGTACTAGGGATTGAACCCGTAACTTTCGGATCAGTAATCCATTGCCTTAACCACGAAGCCTCAGAATTTAAAAACTCAAGCAATTGTTGTTTTGTTTCTTTGAAGGCACACCCACAGCCTTTCTAAGTTTTGATTTACACTGTGAAGAGCAACGTTACCCAATGAGGGCTTTATCTCTGAACATGCTTTGAACTTAGTCATTGTTTGTTGTTCCACCACTTTTTCTTTATATAATTGTGAATGGAATGAGCAGAATGCGGTGGAAATTTTAAAATGTCACCTGATCAGACTTGGTGTTAGTCAGTCTGGTTTCTATTTAAATATATTTTACCATTATCAGATCTGCAAGTGGAGGGTTTGAAAAACTCCAGGCGGAATCTCATTGCAAGTGTCAAAATGATTATAAGAATTAAATAAAGATCCAAACAAAAGAGGCTGTGGCAGTGGTGGCCTGGTGGTAAAGGTGCTGGATCACTGTTCTTAAGGATGGGGGTTCAAGCCCCACTCTCCACGGGTTGTCACTGTCCCTGCCGGTGCAGCTAACTGGGTTATCAAAGGCTGGCCATGTCTATGTGAGGTTCATGTAAAAGTAACATTGCTGACTTTCAACAAGAGCAGCTGCAAAGCCATCAGTGTTTTTCTGCCCTGCGATGGCCTGGTGAACTGTCCAGGGTGTACTCTGCCTTCACCTGGAGTCGTCTGGGATGGGTGCCAGCCTCCCCACGACCTTAATTAGGATTAAGTGCTTACAGAAAATGAATGAATGTGACACAAAGATTTATCTTTAAATTGTTTGATTATAGATTAATTTATAGATATTAAATCATAATTAATAGCAGTAATAGAATAATTCATTACTTAAATAATTACTATTAATATCGTTTAACTCTATAGTTTTTAAAAATTGATTACGTTTCGAACTTCAACTCAAGAACTTTGAACTCTTTTTGATATTATTAGTACTGAGAGGTCAGTGTTGATGTATAAAACTAGATAAAGTGTTCAGTGCACATTGCTCGGAAGGCAGCATTTTACCCTTCAGTTTAATCTGAAAGACTTTAAAGGCGAACACGACATGACAGCCTTGCACTGAGACATGACGTGATTAGAAGGAAAGTGAACACAGTGGCTGCTGTGGGAGGAGAAAACGAAACTAAAGTTAAAAGAAGGAAGATTTTGTATTTGCTGCTGTGGAAAGTTATTAATACACCGTCCAGTGTTTTCTTAACTCCACTTTAGATTTGATTATGATGTCATTTCCATTCCTGAAAATGTGGGTGGAGAATTAAACAGCTTATATCTGTGCTACTGTCCCAAGCAGTATTCACATTGTGACCGAGAGACTCAACATGATGAGGTAAGTCATGTGATGCTATCTTCTTCTTCTTCTTTCCCTTTCGGCTGTTCCCTTCAGGGGTTGCCACAGCGAATCATCTGCCTCCATCTCACCCTATCCTCTGCATCTTCTTCTCTTACACCAACTGCCTTCATGTCCTCCTTCACCACGTCCATGAATCGTCTCTTTGGTCTTCCTCTAGGCCTTCTGCCTGGTAATTCCAACCTTCAATCCTACTACCAATATACTCACTATCCCTCCTCTGTACATGTCCAAACCATCTCAATTTAGCCTCTCTGACTTTGTCTCCAAAACGTCTTACATGTGCTGTCCCTCTGATGTACTCATTCCTGAGCCTATCCATCCTCGTTACTGCCAAAGAGAATCTCAACATTTTCATCTCTGCTACCTTCAGCTCTGCCTCCTGTCTTTTTCCCCCAGGGCCACTGTTTCTAAACCATACAACATAACCACGTACAGCTTTAGAAAGCAGCATGTTAAAAAAAGTTTAGGTTATACAATAACATCAATATTGATAATACAAGAGAACTAAGTTAGAGGTGAGGCTGTATAGTAAATGGCTTTTTTTTATTAATGACCATTTGAGGGCCAATTTAAGAACGAATATATGTAATATACATATTTAACCACATTGCTGATCATTTTAAATACATTTAGAAATTGGAGAGGAGTGTATGCTTCAAAGTTATTGAAACGATCATGCACCAATCACAAAGGGTGATCATGTTGCTGTTGAAATTCCTGAGGCTTCTCTCTTCGAGATTATTGCTTTTATTGCTTTTATGTACAAAGATATTTAAAGGGCCTGCAGCACAGATTACACACACAAGACAGGCCATTGAAACACAACAGAACTCCCTTCCACCGGAATAGTGAATTTTAGTCTTTAAAGGCATGTTATGAGGTCTTTTCCGGTCTCGTGTGTATATTCGTGTGTGTGTGTGTGTATACTTGTTCATTAGTTCATTTTCTGTAACCGCTTAATCCTAATTAGGGTCACGGGAGGCTGGTGCCCATCCCAGCAAACTTCGGGCGAGGACAGAGTACACCCTGGACAGCTCGCCAGACCATCGCCGGGTGGAAACACGCCGACAGCGTTGCAGCTACTCTTTACGAAAGTCAGCAATGGTTCTTTTACATGCCTCACACCATAGACAGTGAGAGACATGGCGGCCTTTGATAAACCCAGTTAGCTGCACTGGGGGGGACAGTGACAACCTTGTGGAGAGTGGGACTCGAACCCCCAACCTTTTGGATCAGCGATCCAGTGCCCTATATTACTAGACCACCACTGCCCCCTGTGTATATTTGTGTATATATATATATATATATATATATATATATATATATATATATATATATATATATATATATATATATATATATATATATATATATATATATATATATAAAAGCAGTAAAATGTTTCAGGATTTTATTCAGAAAACTGGAAAGAGACTCTGGGGTCGACCCAGAGCACGCAGGTCGGACTATGTGTCTTGGCTGGCTTGGGAACACTTTGGTGTCCTCCCCGAAAATCTGAAGGAAGCGGCGGGGGAAAGGAATGTCCGGACATCAAATCTTCAGCTTCTGCACCAGTAACGTTTTAAATAACAAGCATAGTTTAAAAAAAACTTCAAAAAGTTACATGAAATACCCTGACAGACTTCTCCAGTCATTAACTTTTAAAAGAAATGTGTAAATGTACCGAACAGGATCAATATTTTTTGGCAAACATACTACTTTAAATCTGTTTTATTCATTGATGTGACTCAGTTATTTCTTTCCCTTTCTTCCAGATAAGCTATACAATTTGCATATTTTGATATGTATCGTTTTTTTTATTCTTTTTCTTCCAGTTCAATTCAAAACACAGAGTTAAGAGCCAGACTTATTCAGCTGGAGTCCCATTTCACCTGGGCTCTGAATAAAAGTGATGCAGATCTCACTGATCTTCTGAACAGATTAGAAGAACAGCTTACCCTGGATCTCGGAAGTAAGGAAGGAGCGGCTCGTACACACAGCTATATGGGATTTGTGAAGTTTCTGCTCGGCTCCAACACTGAGGCTCTCAGCAACCTTGAGAAATCTGTAGAGCTCACGAAGTTTCATGGAAATGACTGCGACAAGCTGCTTGTTGTTCCGTATGGAGATCTTGCTTGGTTACACTTTCATATGGGCAAATTTGCAGAATGTGAAAGTTACCTGGATAAACTGAGTGATATTGAAGAGAAATATCCATCTGCCCCGTATGCTGAGGTTCTTGGAGAAAAAGGATGGACCTATCTTAAGTTTTGTCGCAAATATTATGAAAGAGCTGAAGTGTGCTTCAAGAAGGCCCTGGAGCTGGATCCCGAGAACGGTGAATGGAATACGGGACTTGCCATCGTTCTGTATCGGGCTGAGTCTTTTCTCCAAGATCAAACATCTTCAGCTGCAGTTGATCAACTTAGACGAGCCATAGCTATTAATCCTGATGATGATGTTCTTAAAGTATTACTTGGTCTGAAATTAGCTGATCACAAAAACAACAGTGAGGCAGAGAGTCTGGTGGAGCAAGCCCTGGAGCGGTCTCCAGAACATCCACATGTGATGCGATATGTTGGGAAGTTTTTGCGGAATCATGGCTCTGTGGACAGATCCATTGCCCTACTTAAAAGAACATTAGACAAAGGGTCCAATACAGCTTTCATACGCCATCAACTGGGACTCTGCTATAAGAAAAAGATAAAAGATCTCACTGCTGCAGGAAGTCATCACACTAAAGGTTCTGAAATTAAACAAGCTCGAGAGCAGTGCATCTACCACTTGGAAATGGCAACTGAATTGAACCCAAACATCAGCCAGGCTATGAGTGAACTGGCCTTACAGTATGCGGCAAACCGTGATTTGTTGAGAGCAGAAGAAATGTTCACAAATGCATTTCAGATTGCTCAAAAAAAAAAAGACAACTACCAGACTGTTCATCTGTATTATGCAGACTTTCAGCAGTACAATATGAGATGTGAACCTGCTGCCATCAAACACTACATCAGATGTTTGATGATAAATCCCAGAACATACGAAGGGAAGAAAAGTGCTGACAATCTGAAAAAGATTGCAAGAAGAAGAATTAAGAACGATCTAAAGGATGGAGAGGCCCATGGAATACTCGGAATCATTCATAAGGAAAATGGAGAGAAACAAGAAGCTGTAGCGTGCTTTGAGCGAGCGCTGGAATGTGGACACAGTGAGGAGTATCTCAGTTATCTTTGTGAACTCAGACTTTCATTGCAGTAATATGATAATTAATATCCAGAGCACTTCTCGAAGTCATTCGCGATAAGGGGTTTGATCAATGTTGGAAATATAAAATGTAAATCTAAAGATATGGTGGTAGTCTTGTAGAACATGTAATTTTAATTATTAAACATTAAATTAAATTAAATTAAATTAAATGAAAGGTATTGATCACTAGTCATGATTTATTATCAAAGATTTTCCTTCACTTTATTTTCATTTTGCTGTTTCTTGTAAAGGACATTAAGACACATTGAAATGAGAAATGAAAGGCTCTGTTCACATTTGTTTATTTTTCATTTACTGACCTGCTTAATCCTTCGACTATAGCTTGCAGGGAGACTGGAGCCTATATCGGCTAAGTCTGGGTGAAGCAAGTGGACACCTTCAACAGCTCACCAGCCCACTGCAGGGACAACACAAACACACACACACACACACACACCCACACACACACACACACACACACACACACACACACACACACACACACACACACAACCATTTACACCAAGGGACAATTTGGAACAGCCAATTTTCCGAGTACTGCAGTGGTGTAAGTGGTAAAGTGCTGAATCACTGCCTCTCCTCCTCCCCCCGGGTTCAGCTAACTGGGATCCCAAAGCCCGGCCATGTCTCTCACTGTCTACTGTGAGAGGCATCTAAAAGAACCATTGCTGACTTTCGACAAGAGTCATGTGCACAGGCGTGTTTCTGCCCTGCGATGGCCTGGCGAGCTGTCCACGGTGTATTCTGCCCTCACCCAGAGTTGGCTGAAATGGGGACCAGCCTCCCCGTGACCCTAATTAGGACTAAGTGGTTGAGAAAATGAATGAATGAATTTCTTGTAATCTCTGGACTGTGAAAGGAACACCCGGAAGAAAAACATGCAACATGCAATTCCTCTGAATTTCTCTGTGTTGTAATATTTTAACACCAACAGCATGTCAGTGGTCGCCTGTTGGGGAATCAGAATTCAGAAAAATACTTCATTATTTCTCAATGATTATGAAGGACTATTTGTTTGCTAAATCCAACACCGAATGTGTTGTTTATTAATCATAACTACAGTTACTAGAACAGTTTTTAAGATAACCTCAATTCATGGTAAGCGATAGTAAAGTTTTTGTATTCGGGTTTTATTTGGCTTCACCCAGATGAGGATGTGTTTCCCTTTCAGTCTGGTTCCTCTCCAAGTTTCTTCCTTGTGTTATCTAATGGAGCTTTTCCTTGTGAATGTCACCTTTGGTTTTCTCATTAGGCATGTATAGAGTTTACAAATAAATATTTAAAATCACAAGTTTAGATTCTTTACTAAATTTGTTTTTACTTTTAAAAGCTGCTTTGTGACAGTGTCAGTTGAAATAGAAATAAAAGTAAATTGAATATAATTGAACTGAATTGCTCTCTGTCACCTTCTGACGTTAATCACACACACCCATGCATGCATACTCACACACACACACACACACACACACACACGCACGCACACACACGCAGTAAACCATTGACACAACGGGACAATTTGGAACAGCAAATGTTCCTAATCTCTGGATTTTCATTGTGTTCCTACATTATTTAGAAAAACAAACAAACAAAAAACAACAACAAAACCCACTGAATTTATTTGAAGCTAAAAAAACAAACAAAAAAACCCCAAAACAAAACAACAACAACAACAACAAAAGCCACACACACACACACACACACCTACCTTAACCAGGGGTGCCAATAATTATAGAGGACACTGCAGGGGACACTTGGGCTTATTCTCACTTTTCTATTTTATACTATTTGTTGTGTTCTTGATCAAATGAACTCTGCTCTATAAAAAAAGGAGGAAATGACAATACAAGGAAGAGATTATTAACTTTGTCTTCATCAAATTCTGAGTTCCGTGTTAAACTATTTGAAACTGCTGTGAGAGCTGACGCAGATATAAAATAAGAGTTCTCTCTTTCATGGCAAGTCAATCCCCTCCCTCCCCCAAGAGACAGTGTTTGAAAGTGGAAAAGTCAGTCAGTCATAGTTTCTGTACATTAGAATTTGATGTGTTTCTATCATTTGTCTGTTCGTTGGTGATTAGTGTGAGTAAGCTGACATTCTTCTTCTTTCGGCTTTTTCCCTTTCTCGGGAGTCGCCACAGCAAATCATCTGATTCGCACATTTGATTTGGCAGAGGTTTTTACGTCGGATGCCCTTCCTGACAAAACCCTTTAGCAAGGGACAGAAACACGCTGACGGCTTTGCAGCTACTCTTTACCAAAGTCAGCAATGGTTCTTTTACATGAACCTCTCACCATAGACAGTGAGAGACATGGCCCGCCTTTGATAACCCAGTTAGTTGCACTGGGGGGGACAGTGACAACCCTGTGTGGACTCGAACCCCCAACCTTAGCATCAGCGATCCTGCACCCTATCCACAAGACCACCACTGACACATGGACCAGTAAGCTGACATTAATTGTTCATATCTATTTCTCCATTGATCATTGCTGTTTATCAATATTTATCGATATCTTGCTGGCTGTGATGGACATTCAGGCATTCGCTTCCTGATCAGCTGGATTGTCGTATTGTGAAGCAGGAAGCAAAGTGGAACACCGTATTGAGGCAGAAGAGTCAATAATGTATCTTATGATTTTATTAGTTGAGTGTGTATGTAAAATTTCCATTCCCTATGACTGGCCGTGTCCAACGGTAGAGAGAGACCAGGAAAATGCAGACAACAGATAATTTTAAAATGAGTTATTTATTTGAAAATTAGGAACACACACACACACACACACACACACACACACACACGCCTTTAGGGGGCGGTATATCAGCTTCCCATATGGGTCAGCCACCATTACACTGGACAAGACAACCAAGCCATGATCCATGACTCTGGTGCTACAGGCAGAGACACTGCAAAAATTAATGTTATTAACAATTAAACACGATGATTTTAATCATTAAATGATTTCCTGCATATTTGTTTTACTTTTTTTTTTCATTTATTCAACACAAATTGGATTTTTTTAAATTCACTTTAATTTACTGCAATTATTTTAGTCATGAGTCATTACTCATGACTCATTCATCTTTTAAAATCTATTTCAATGAAGTTAAATTGAGTTTCATCAAAAAATAGGCGGATTTATTAAGAACATTTGTAATAGTTATTTTGTAAATTCATGATTTTATATCATTAGAAAAACATTTTATAATCATGAAAGTGCTGTTTGGAATTTGTTTATGGTAAACCAAAGATATTGACAATGACATTAATAAGTAAAATAAAAATTGATATGCTATCCCAGTCCTTACTCGACCCAATCACACGCAGCTATCAGTGTTAAACTGGTTGTTGACATTGCACAGGAACCAGGGATGGACTGGAAGAGGGTAAAATACTACACGGATTCCATTCTGTCTGAAATTTCACATTTCTTATATTTATGGTATTTTGCAGACCCTGTTATCTGATCATTTTTATACAACTGAATAATTGCGGGTTTGGAGCTCAGCGACCCAACAGCGGTTGTACTAGGGATTGAACCCGTAACTTTCGGATCAGTAATCCATTGCCTTAACCACGAAGCCTCAGAATTTAAAAACTCAAGCAATTGTTGTTTTGTTTCTTTGAAGGCACACCCACAGCCTTTCTAAGTTTTGATTGACACTGTGAAGAGCAACGTTACCCAATTAGGGCTTTATCTCTGAACATGCTTTGAACTTAGTCATTGTTTGTTGTTCCACCACTTTTTCTTTATATAATTGTTAATGGGATAATCAGAATGAGGTGAGAATTTTAAAATGTCACCTGATGAGACTTGGTGTTCGTCAGTCTGGTTTCTATTTAAATATATTTTACCATTATCAGATCTGCAACTGGAGGGTTTGAAGAACTCCAGGCGGAATCTCATTGCAAGTGTCAAAATTATTATAAGAATTAAATAAAGATCCAAACAAAAGTGGCCGTGGTAGTAGTGGCCTGGTTGTAAAGGTGCTGGATCACTGATCTTAAGGATGGGGGTTCAAGCCCCACTCTCCACGGGTTGTCACTGTCCCTGCCGGTACAGCTAACTGGGTTATCAAAGGCTGGCCATGTCTATGTGAGGTTCATGTAAAAGTACAATTGCTGACTTTCAACAAAAGTAGTTGCAAAGCCGTCAGCATGCCGTCAGCATGCCGTCAGCAAAACCCTACAATGGCCTGGTGAACTGTCCAGGGTGTACTCTGCCCTTGCCCGGAGTCAGCTGGGATGCTCGGAGCCGGCCAGCCTCCTTGCGACCTTAGTTCGGATTCAGCGCTTCCAGAAGATGAATGAATGTAATGTGATACTAAGATTTATTTTTAAAATGTTTGATTCTAGTTTCATTTGTAATTTGATATTAAATCATAATTAATAGCAGTAATAGAATAATTCATTACTTAAATAATTACTATTAATATCGGTTAACTCTGTAGTTTTTAAAAATTGATTATTTTTTTTACTTTTCGAACTTCAACTCAAGAACTTTGAACTCTTTTGATATTATTAGTACTGAGAGGTCAGTGTTGCTGTATAAAACTAGATAAAGTGTTCAGTGCACATTGCTAGGAAGGCAGCATTTTACCCTTCAGTTTAATCTGAAAGACTTTAAAGGCGAACACGACATGACAGCCTTGCACTGAGACATGACGTGACTAGAAGGAAAGCGAACACAGTGGCTGCTGTGGGAGGAGAAAACAAAACTAAAGTTAAAAGAAGGAAGATTTTGTATTTGCTGCTGTGGACAGTTATTAATACACCGTCCACTGTTTTCTTAAATACACTTTAAAAATTAGTATAACTCAATATTTATGACTCTATTGCTGCTGTTTCATTCCAGGAGACTCCAGGAGATTTGATTATGATGTCAAACAGATAACTGGGACTTTCTTTAGAAAGGGAAATACTTTCAGTTTCCATTCCTGAAAATATGGGTGGAGAAATAAACAACTTATTTCTGTGCTACTGTCCCAACCAGTATTCATGTTGTGACCGAGACACTCAACATCTCAACATGATGAGGTAAGTCATGTGATTCTATCTGCATTCTTCAAAAATCAGGTTTCACACCCGCATTAGAGTGTTACCGATTAAAGTTCTCTCTCCAATTTCATGTAGACCTGGGAGCCAGTTGCAATGAAATCGGTTGATTTGTGAAGTGGCTGGCTAGTTGCTCAGCCGGTCATAGTACAGAGCTCGGATATACGTACTGTAAATAATAGACACTGGTTGAAGAAGAGGCCTGTATCTTGATGCTCAGTGATAATAGTCCATTTGCTGAGCAAAGCACGTAACAGTTTTTGAGTTTTATCGGCTATTTGTTGGTGGTTGATGCCACCCCCTGACTGACCCCCAATTCGACCTCTTGAAAAAAACCCAGCGATTTAATTACTTAAATTTAATGACCACGAGTCAGACTGGTGTGTAAAGGTGCACAAAGCTGTGCTAAAATTATGTAAGCATGCCCCACACTTCAGGAGCTTCAGATCTCCTGATATAAACGTCTGATCTGTACATATATTTTTGTTGTTCGTGTCGTAGGTTAAATACTATAAATAATATAACCACGTACAGCTTTAGAAAGCAGCATGTTAAAAAAAGTTTAGGTTATACAATAACATCAATATTGATAATACACGAGAACTAAGTTAGAGGTGAGGCTGTATAGTAAATGGCTTTTTAAATTAATGGCCATTTGAGGGCCAATTTAAGAACGACTATATGTAATGTACATATTTAACCACATTGCTAATCATTTTAAATACATTTAGAAATTGGAGAGGAGTGTATGCTTCAAAGTTATTGAAATGATCATGCACCAATCACAAAGGGTGATCATGTTGCTGTTGAAATTCCTGAGGCTTCTCTCTTAGAGATTATTGCTTTTATTGCTTTTATGTACAAAGATATTTAAAGGGCCTGCAGCACAGATTACACACACAAGACAAGCCATTGAAACATAACAGAACTCCCTTCCACCGGAATAGTGAATTTTAGTCTTTAAAGGCATGTTATGAGGTCTTTTCCGGTCTCGTGTGTATATTCATGTGTGTGTGTGTGTATACTTGTTCATCAGTTCATTTTCTGTAACCGCTTAATCCTAAATTGGGTCGCGGGGAGGCTGGTGCCCATCCCAGCAAACTTTGGGCGAGGGCAGAGTACACCCTGGACAGCTCGCCAGGCCATCGCTGGGCGGAAACACGCCGACTGCTTTGCAGCTACTCTTTACGAAAGTCAGCAATGGTTCTTTTACATGCCTCACACCATAGACAGTGAGAGACATGGCCGGCCTTTGATAAACCCAGTTAGCTGCACTGGGGGGGACAGTGACAACCTTGTGGAGAGTGGGACTCGAACCCCCAACCTTTTGGATCAGCGATCCAGCGCCCTATATTACTAGACCACCACTGCCCCCTGTGTATATTTGTGTATATATATATATATATATATATATATTAAAGCAGTAAAATGTTTCAGGATTTTATTCAGAAAACTGGAGAGAGACTCTGGGGTCGACCCAGAGCACGCAGGTCGGACTATGTGTCTTGGCTGGCTTGGGAACACTTCGGTGTCCTCCCGGAAGACCTGGAGGAAGCGGCGGGGGAAAGGGATATCTGGACATCAAATCTTAAGCTTCTGCACCAGTCACGTTTTAAATAACAAGCATAGTTTAAAAAAACTTCAAAAAGTTACATGAAATACCCTGACAGACTTCTCCAGTCATTAACTTTTAAAAGAAATGTGTAAATGTACCGAACAGCATCAATATTTTTTGGCGAACAGACTATTTTAAATCTGTTTTATTTATTGATGTGACTCAGGTATTTCTTTCCCTTTCTTCCAGATAAGCTATACAATTTGCATATTTTGATATGTATCGGTTTTTTCATTCTTTTTCTTCCAGTTCAATTCAAAACACAGAGTTAAGAGCCAGACTTATTCAGCTGGAGTCCCATTTCACCTGGGCTCTGAATAAAAGTGATGCAGATCTCACTGATCTTCTGAACAGATTAGAAGAACAGCTTACCCTGGATCTCGGAAGGAAGGAAGGAGCGGCTCGTACACACAGCTATATGGGATTTGTGAAATTTCTGCTCGGCTCCAACACTGAGGCTCTCAGCAACCTTGAGAAATCTGTAGAGCTCAACAAGTCTCTTGGAAATGATTGTGACAAGTTGCTTGTTGTTCCGTATGGAGATCTTGCTTGGTTACACTTTCATATGGGCAAATTTGCAGAATGTGAAAGTTACCTGGATAAACTGAGTGATATTGAAGAGAAATATCCATCTGCCCCGTATGCTGAGGTTCTTGGAGAAAAAGGATGGACCTATCTTAAGTTTTGTCGCAAATATTATGAAAGAGCTGAAGTGTGCTTCAAGAAGGCCCTGCAGCTGGATCCCGAGAATGGTGAATGGAATACGGGCCTTGCCATCCTTCTGTCTCGGACTGAGGATGTTCTCCAAGATCTAACATCTTCAGCTGCAGTTGATCAACTTAGACGAGCCATAGCTATTAAGCCTGATGATGATGTTCTTAAAGTATTACTTGGTCTGAAATTAGCTGATCACAAAAAATACAGTGAGGCAGAGAGTCTGGTGGAGCAAGCCCTGGAGCGGTCTCCAGAACATCCACATGTGATGCGATATGTTGGGAAGTTTTTGCGGAATCATGGCTCTGTGGACAAATCCACTGCCCTACTTAAAAGAGCATTAAACAAAGGGTCCAATACATATTTCATACGCCATCAACTGGGACTCTGCTATAAGAAAAAAATCAAACATCTCATTGCTGCAGGAAGTCATCACACTAAAAGTTCTGAAATTAAACAAGCTCGAGAGCAGTGCATCTACCACTTGGAAATGGCAACTGAATTGAAACCAAACTTCAGCCATGCTATGAGTGAACTGGCCTTACAGTATGCGGCAAACCATGATTTGTTGAGAGCAGAAGAAATGTTCACAAATTCATTTCAAGCAGCTAAAGAAAAAACTTACGATCACCAGATGGTTCATCTGTATTATGCAGACTTTCAGCGGTACAATATGAGATGTGAACCTGCTGCCATCAAACACTACATCGAATGTTTGATGATAAATCCCAGTACATACCAAGGGAAGAAAAGTGCTTTCTGTCTGGAAACGATTGCAAGAAAAAGAATTAAGAAAAATCTAAAGGATGGAGAGGCCCATGGAATACTCGGAATCATTCATAAGGAAAATGGAGAGAAACAAGAAGCTGTCGCGTGCTTTGAGCGAGCGCTGCAATGTGGAGATAGTGAGGAGTATCTCCGTTATCTTTGTGAACTCAAACTTTCATTGCAGTAATATCACCAGTGTTCACTTTGATGCACAGATAATTATTTACACAGTAATGAGATGTAAAGGTAACACTGTAGTAATAATATCTCAACGTATACAAAATTTTGTTATAATTTGAATTTTAAGAGGATAATTTCTGTATAATATAAGAAACAATGAGACAAATTTTATTCATTGCACATTGGCAAAATTTACATGTCACAGCAGCACAAGTGTCAGGAAAAGTGTCCAAGTGTCAATCAAACATAAATAGAAACATGGAAGGCGTTAAAAAATAAGAGAAAATATGAGATATATTGGGAATGAGATGGATGCCCCACTGAAAGAAATATGTAATTGGTTGTATTTTACATCCATTCACATTTTTAATAGTGGAGCACTAATACAACAAAGAAGTAAACTATATGACATCCATGCAAAGTATCCGAACATCATGCTTTGAACTTTTTTGAACTCATGACAAGTTTAATACAGAAAGAAATTGGATCATTGTGCATTTCCTACAAATATATTTTAGGAAGATATAGTTTTTAAGTGAAGGTAATGAGTAATTACTGAAGTGTAGAAGTGTTGGACTTTTTTTGTTTAGTATATTTTTGCATATTTTAAAATCTATAGTATTAGATATTTATTTCCTGCCTGTGTTACAGTATAATTTATATTATAATTTTATAATAGTTTATTTTTGGAACATGTTATAATATATTTTAATTTGACCATAAGCCCATTTCTATTCTGCTTCCGCTAAATAAATAAAGTATTGTATTCACATACCAATGCGTTTATTTTTAATAAATCAAGTTAAAAAACACCTTAGATATAAAAGCATGTTACAGAAAACACTAAACGTGCATTTTAAAAAGTCACTAGATTGTGATTTTGAAGATGACAAACACAGGACAACAAACAAATTGCGTCTCAGTGGCATGCTTTCACCTTCACTCACATTGTATTGACATATGTATTACAATCGTAATGATCCATTTATTCATTTGCAGAGCCACTTCGTTCTTTTAGACTCACGGGGAGGCTGGAGCCTATCTCAGCTGGCATAGCCTGAACAGCGCTCCAACCATTGCAGGCTCAACATACAAACACAGTCATTCATACTTATACCTGGGGGCAAATTGGAACAGACAATTAGCCTAATGTGCACATCTTTGGACTGTGGGAGGAAACCACACACAAGAACAAGGAGAACATACAAACTCTGTACAGGGACACCCGAGCCCAGGACTCAAACTAAGGACCTTGTTGCTGTGAGGTGGACATGCTAACCTCTCTGCCACCCCAGTCAAAGTCAGTGTTCATGAATATGTTAGAATGTTTTCAATTCCTACTGAGAATGACAGGTGTTTTTGTGTTCAATTTGCATACACTCCCTGTGCTTGCATGGGTTCCTCAGGGTACTCCAAGTTCCTCCCAAGTCCAAACATGCATACAGTACTAAGCTAATTGGCTGTTCACATTGCTCCTGTGTGATTCTGGCGAGCTTCTCAGGGCGTACCCCACTTTTCTCTACCATGGGCTGAGATAGGCACTGCCTCCCGCAACCCGAGTAGGAATAAACAGTTCAGCAGAAAGGTGAGTGAAATAATTTGACCATCTTTTTGTGTACACAGGTGAAGTAACTACAGTACCTTCATTTTAATTGTCAAGCACTGCCCCCTGCAGGAGTAACACGAGAAATGTATAACAATACATTCATGAGGAAGTGGAAAAACACACTACAGTACATACTGTATATGGTTACTATGGAAAATAAGAGTGAGCAAAGCGCTTTATCTCGGATTATATTATTTGCATGTTAAAGTCAATAAAATTCAAAGAACAGTTATAAAAAATTTCTCATCTTGAAGAAATCTGTAGATCTTACTCAAGAGTACCGGGGTAGAGACTGTGACAAGTGGCTTATAGTATCATATGGAAATCTGGCCTGGCTCCAGTACCACCAGAAAAGCTTTAGTGAGTGTGAGAGTTACCTGGAAAAGATTCAAAGCATTATGAAAAAAATTCCTGATTCTGATTCGAGTCTTCTTCATGAAGTACTTGGAGAAAAGGCTTGGGCCTTCTTCAAATTCTCTCGTAAGTACTACAACCAGGCGAAAGAGTGCTTTGAGAAGGCTTTGGAGCAAGAGCCTACAAATGCTCAGTGGAATTGTGGTTATGCCTTTCTTCTCCATAGAACAGAAACCTATGGCTCCAATGGAAAGAATTCACCAACAATAAAACAACTGCGTCGGGCGATAGACACAAATTCAGATAATGATGAGCTGAAAGCTCTTCTAGCAATAAAGCTTGCTCACTCCAAGGAGGATGTTGAAGCGGAAAGATTAGTAGAAGAAGCAATGGAGGGTTCTCCTGATAATCCTAATGTCATTCGATATGTGGGTAAATATTTGAGGCACTATGGTTCTGTGGATAGGTCTATTGCCCTGCTAAAAAGAGGCTTAGAAAAGTCACCCACATCAGGTTTCATACACCATCAGCTAGCTCTCTGCTACAAAAGAAAAATAATCAATTTACAATGTAAAACAAATCAAAATCCCCCTACTGCTTATACAGAGATCCAGAGCCTGTGCAATCGTTGCAATTACCATTTAGATAAGACTACTGAACGGAAGCCTGGCTTTATTGCAGCCATGATTGAGCTGGCTTTTCAGTATAGTCAGGATAGGAAACTTGACCGTGCAGAAGAGCTGTTTCAACAAAGTCTACAGGAAGCTAAACAGAAACCGGAGTTCCTTCAACAAGTGTATCTCTCTTATGGGGAGTTTCAGCAGTACAAGAGGAGATCCCTCTCTGAGGCCATCATTTATTATATGAAATGTCTGGATATAGATGAAGACACAAAAGAGGGGAAGAAAAGTGCTAAACATCTGAGCAAGATTAATGATGGACCTTCATCTAAAAGCCCTGGAGAGGTAGACCCCCGAGGACCTCTATAAGTGCATATACACAGACGAGATTTATGGAAGGTCTATAATTGGCACCTGTTTTTCAAGGAATGAGTGACGTCACTAATTGAACTCCACACTGCTAATATTTTGAACACGAGCCTTTCATTCCACAGAATCAGCAGCATACATTTCATGACTGTTGGGGCTGTGGGATTCTATTACTCTACTACACATGATAGTAAATTGTTTGCCATGTATAAATATAATTTCTACCGAAAACACTAATTGATCAGGTTAGTGATGTCTGACTGCTATTGTTTTTAACACAACTGTACATGTGTACCTCATGTTGTAGGTCTCGACTCACTCACCCATTACTTTCATAAACATCCAAATGGGTTTATGCTACCTAATTGAATTTTTTTTCTCACACTATCCGAAATTATACTTACTACGAACTTTTTCAAATATTTGGATTCTTACTATTTTCAGTCTCAGGGCACAGCTATGGGCAGTAGTTTTACTCCATCCTATGCCCTGAGACTGAAAATAGTAAGAAGCTTTCTGGAAAAGATATATTGATGACACTTTGGTGATTATGGAGAGATGAAAATGGAGAGCTATCAGATTTTTTAAGCATATAAATGCTTCTACCAGTCTTTTACAATCCATATTTAGTACACTCTGATACTAAGAAACCTCCCTTTTCAGTCTCCTGGTTGTCTAATCGACCTGTAGGTTTCTTTCACTATGGTCACTGCTCTCAATGCTCAAACTCATCAGATACCAAGTACTTAACACATCCACATACTGGTAAACGTATTTTATTAGTTCGTTTATAAGTTGCAGCAGTTCACATTTTATTTAGATTCTTAAATGCCATTGTGACCTTGTTTATGATGGCAAACAAAAAGAGCTTTATAGATTCGTACATCTGAACATAAGATGGCTGTACATACTCAAAATATGGATTATACCATTGCCTGACATTATGCACAGGCCAAACATGGTAGTGTCACTTAAGTTCTCTGGAATAGAAAACATTGTACCATCTCCTAGAGGTGGTGACATTATCAACACACTGCTTCATAGAGAAGCATTTTGATTTACACGTTAAACACAGTGGAGCCCCCTGATATTAATGAAAAATTAAATTTGTCATGTTTCCTTTTAAGTGGTCAAATTTGAGGTATGTTTTTACTTAATTTTGGGTAGTTCAAGATAATGTTATGTTGTACTTTTGAGTCTAATTTACTATACCATTCTGTCTAGACTTTGTGTTTGCCCTTTATCATGCACGACTGTGATGTTCTATGTATATACACTTTTTGTACTTGTTCTTACTGACTTTGGGAGTGATCTATGTTTACCTTTGCTAAGAGGAATTTGGGGACATGGCTCTTAGACATCGACTTGGGCAGGCAACTTCCTTTCTGGATCTTTACCAAAACAATTGAAATCCTGCTGGATCAATGAGAATTGTATGGGTTTTTTCTTTCAGATTTTCTGTATGTTGTTTGCCTATCTCTTTCTTCTGTTTGACTCTGATGAAATTTTAGTCTTTTTGTGTTTGCACCATAAACACTTTTAATTTATCAATGTGATCCAGCTTGTTTTGTCCATTTCAAGTATTTAATATCAGTTGTAGATGCACTAGGAAAATGACTGGAATCAGCCCATTTTCGGTGTATGCTGCCATGACCAGCTGGGCATATCTTATATTTCCAGTTCTGGACCAGTTCGCCGCATGTAATGACATCACAGACACTTTCAAACTTATAGACACATGTCAGCATATTGTCAGTGCGGAAATTCTTCACAGTAGTTTGGAATTTATAATACTAGTCTTTCTCAAAAAACTAGCATATTGTGATAAAGTTCATTATTTTCTGTAATGTATTGATTAAAATTAAAATTTATATATTTTAGATTCATTGCACACCAACTGAAATATCTCAGATCTTTTATTGTTTTAATATTGATAATTTTGGCATACAGCTCATGAAAACCCAAAATTCCTATCTCAAAAAATTAGCATATCATGAGAAGGTAGTCTAAACGAGCTATTAACCTAATCATCTGAATCAACCAATTAACTCTAAACACCTGCACAAGATTTCTGAGGCTTTTAAAAACTCCCAGCCTGGTTCATTACTAAAATCCGCAATCATGAGTAAGACTGCCAACCTGACTGCTGTCCAGAAGGCCATCATTGACACCCTCAAGCAAGAAGGTAAGATACAGAAATAAATCTCTGAGCGAATAGGCTGTTCCCAGAGTGCTGTATCAAGGCACCTCAGTGGGACGTCTGTGGGAAGGAAAAAGTGTGGCAGAAAACGCTGCACAACCAGAAGAGGTGACCGGACCCTGAGGAAGATTGTGGAGAAGGGCCGATTCCAGACCTTGGGGGACCTGTGGAAGCAGTGGACTGGGCTACAGGTGTCGCATTCCCCAGGTCAAGCAACTTTTGAACCAAAAACAGCGGCAGAAGCGCCTGACCTGGGCTACAGAGAAGCAGCACTGGACTGTTGCTCAGTGGTCCAAAGTACTTTTTTTGGATGAAAGCAAATTTTGCATGTCATTCGGTAATCAAGGTGCCAGAGTCTGGAGGAAGACTGGGGAGAAGGAAATGCCAAAATGCCTGAAGTCCAGTGTCAAGTACCCACAGTCAGTGATGGTCTGGGGTGCCATGTCAGCTGTTGGTGTTGGTCCACTGGGTTTTATCGAGGGCAGGGTCAATGCAGCTAGCTATCAGGAGATTTTGGAGCACTTCATGCTTCCATCTGCTGAAAAGCTTTATGGAGATGAAGATTTACATTTTTCAGCACGACCTGGCACCTGCTCACAGTGCCACAACCACTGCTAAATGGTTTACTGACCATGGTATTACTGTGATCAATTGGCCTACCAATGCTACTGATGGAATAAATTGATAGGATAAATGAGATGCAACTATGTGTGTTATGTAACTTCTGTGTATCTAGAGCTTCCTGTTCTTCTTGTTATTGTGACATATGCGCTAGGCACATGAAACTGTTGGGTGGGTGTTCCTGTTTCGAGTTTCAGTTAGGGTGTGGGATTCAGACGAGGTTAGACAAGAATCTCCATGGACTATGATGTTTGCAGATGACATCGTGATCTGTAGTGAGAGCAGAGACCAAGTGGAGGAAAATCTAGAGAGGTGGAGGTATGCCCTGGAAAGGAGGGGATTGAAGGTTAGTCTTAGTAAGACAGAATACATGTGTGTGAACGACAAGGACCCAAGAGGAACTTTGAGGTTACAGGGGGCAGAGATAAAGAAGGTGGAGGACTTTAAGTACTTAGGCTCAACAATCCAGAGCAATGGAGAGTGTGGAAAAGAGGTGAAGAAGCGCGTGCAGGCAGGTTGGAATGGATGGAGAAAAGTGTCCGGTGTGATGTGTGATAGGAGAGTATCGGCAAGAATGAAGGGAAAAGTGTACAAGACGGTGATGAGGCCAGCAATGGTGTATGGTTTAGAGACAGTGGCCCTGGGGAAAAGACAGGAGTCAGAGTTGGAGGTAGCAGAGATGAAAATGTTGAGGTTCTCTTTGGGAGTAACGAGGATGGATAGGATCAGAAATGAGTACATCAGAGGCACAGCACATATTAGATGCTTTGGAGACAAAGTCAGAGAGGCTAGATTGAGATGGTTTGGACATGTACAGAGGAGGGATAGTGAGTATATTGGTCGTAGGATGCTGAGGTTGGAACTACCAGGCAAAAGGCCCAGAGGAAGACCAAAGAGAAGATTTATGGATGCGGTGAAGGCGGACATGAAGGTCGTTGGAGTAAGAGTAGAAGATGCAGAGGATAGGGAGAGATGGAGGCAGATCATTTGCTGTGGCGACCCCTGAAGGGAACAGCCAAAAGGAAAAGAAGAAGAAGAATTGTTAATGGGATAATCAGAATGCGGTGGAAATTTTAAAATGTCACCTTGTCAAACTTGCTGTTAGTCAGTCTGGTTTATATTTAAATATATTTTACCATTATCAGATCTGCAACTGGAGGGTTTGAAAAACTCCAGGCGGAATCTCATTGCAAGTGTCAAAATGATTATAAGAATTAAATAAAGATCCAAACAAAAGAGGCCGTGGCAGTGGTGGCCTGGTGGTCTGGTGGTAAAGGTGCTGGATCACTGATCTTAAGGATGGGGGTTCAAGCCCCACTCTCCACGGGTTGTCACTGTCCCTGCCGGTACAGCTAACTGGGTTATCAAAGGCTGGCCATGTCTATGTGAGGTTCATGTAAAAGTACAATTGCTGACTTTCAACAAAAGTAGTTGCAAAGCCGTCAGCATGTTTCTGCCCTATGATGGCCTGGTGAACTGTCCAGGGTGTACTCTGCCCTCACCTGGCGTCAGCTGGGATGCTCGGAGCTGGCCAGCCTCCCTGCAACCTTAGTTAGGATCAAGCACTTCCAGAAAATGAATGAATGTAATGTGACACTAAGATTTATTTTTAAAATGTTTGATTATAGATTCACTTGTAATTTGATATTAAATCATAATTAATAGCAGTAATAGAATAATTCATGACTTAAATAATTACTATTAATATCTTTCAACTCTATAGTTTTTAAAAATTGATAATTTTTTTAATTTTTCGAACTTCAACTCAAGAACTTTTAACTCTTTTGATATTATTAGTACTGAGAGGTCAGTGTTGTTGTATGAAACTAGATAAAGTGTTCAGTGCACATTGCTAGGAAGGCAGCATTTTACCCTTCAGTTTAATCTGAAAGACTTTAAAGGCGAACACGACATGACAGCCTTGCACTGAGACATGACGTGACTAGAAGGAAAGTGAACACAGTGGCTGCTGTGGGAGGAGAAAACGAAGCTAAAGTTAAAAGAAGGAAGATTTTGTATTTGCTGCTGTGGACAGTTATTAATACACCGTCCACTGTTTTCTTAAATACACTTTAAAAATTTGTATAACTCAATATTTATGACTCTATTGCTGCTGTTTCATTCCAGGAGACTCCAGGAGATTTGATTATGACGTCAAACAGATAACTGGGACTTTCTTTAGAAAGGGAAATACTTTCAGTTTCCATTCCTGAAAATATGGGTGGAGAATTAAACAACTTATTTCTGTGCTACTGTCCCAACCAGTATTCACCTTGTGACCGAGACACACAAGATCTCAACATGATGAGGTAAGTCATGTGATTCTATCTGCATTCTTCAAAAATCAGGTTTCACACCTGCATTAGAGTGTTACCGATTAAAGTTCTCTCCCCGATTTCATGTAGACCTGGGAGCCAGTTGCAATGAAATCAGCCGGTTGATTTGTGAAGTGGCTGGCTAGTTGCTCAGCCGGTCATAGTACAGAGCTCGGATATACGTACTGTAAATAATAGACATTGGTTGAAGAAGAGGCCTGTATCTTGATGCTCAGTGATAATAGTCCATTTGCTGAGCAAAGCACGTAACAGTTTTTGAGTTTTATCGGCTATTTGTTGGTGGTTGATGCCACCCCCTGACTGACTCCCAATTCGACCTCTCGAAAAAAACCCAGCAATTTAATTACTTAAATTTAATGACCACGAGTCAGACTGGTGTGTAACGATGCACAAAGCTGTGCTAAAATTATGTAAGCATGCCCCACACTTCAGGAGCTTCAGATCTCCTGATATAAACGTCTGATCTGTACATATATTTTTGTTGTTCGTGTCGTAGGTTAAATACTATAAATAATATCACCACGTACAGCTTTAGAAAGCAGCATGTTAAAAAAAGTTTAGGTTCTACAATAACATCAATATTGATAATACAAGAGAACTAAGTTAGAGGTGAGGCTGTATAGTAAATGGCTTTTTAAATTAATGGCCATTTGAGGGCCAATTTAAGAACGACTATATGTAATGTACATATTTAACCACATTGCTGATCATTTTAAATACATTTAGAACTTGGAGAGGAGTGTATGCTTCAAAGTTATTGAAATGATCATGCACCAATCAAATGATTTGCTGTGGCGACTCCTGAGAAAGGGAAAAAGCTGAAAGAAGAAGAAAGGCATGTTAGGAGGTCTTTTCTGGTCTTGTGTGTATATTCATGTGTGTATGTGTGTGTGTGTGTGTGTGTGTGTGTGTGTGTGTATATATATATACACAAAGCAGTAAAATGTTTAAGGATTTTATTCAGAAAACTGGAGAGAGACTCTGGGGTCGACCCAGAGCACGCAGGTCGGACTATGTGTCTTGGCTGGCTTGGGAACACTTCGGTGTCCTCCCGGAAGACCTGGAGGAAGCAGCGGGGGAAAGGAATGTCCGGACATCAAATCTTTAGCTTCTGCACCAGTAACGTTTTAAATAACAAGCATAGTTTAAAAAAAAACTTCAAAATGTTACATGAAATACCCTGACAGACTTCTCCAGTCATTAACTTTTAAAAGAAATGTGTAAATGTACCGAACAGGATCAATATTTTTTGGCGAACATACTACTTTAATTCTGTTTTATTCATTGATGTGACTCAGGTATTTCTTTCCCTTTCTTCCAGATAAGCTATACAATTTGTATATTTTGATATGTATCGTTTTTTTTTTTTATTCTTTTTCTTCCAGTTCAATTCAAAACACAGAGTTAAGACCCAGACTTATTCAGCTGGAGTCCCATTTCACCTGGGCTCTGAATAAAAGTGATGCAGATCTCACTGATCTTCTGAACAGATTAGAAGAACAGCTTACCCTGGATCTCGGAAGTAAGGAAGGAGCGGCTCGTACACACAGCTATATGGGATTTGTGAAGTCTCTGCTCGGCTCCAACACTGAGGCTCTCAGCAACCTTGAGAAATCTGTAGAGCTCACGAAGTTTCATGGAAATGACTGCGACAAGTTGCTTGTTGTTCCGTATGGAGATCTTGCTTGGTTACACTACCATATGGGCAAATTTGCAGAATGTGAAAGTTACCTGGATAAACTGAGTGATATTGAAGAGAAATATCCATCTGCCCCGTATGCTGAGGTTCTTGGAGAAAAAGGATGGACCTATCTTAAGTTTTCTCGCAAATATTATGAAAGAGCTGAAGTGTGCTTCAAGAAGGCCCTGCAGCTGGATCCCGAGAATGGTGAATGGAATACGGGCCTTGCCATCGTTCTGTATCGGACTGAGTATTTTCTCCAAGATCTAACATCTTCAGCTGCAGTTGATCAACTTAGACGAGCCATAGCTATTAATCCTGATGATGATGTTCTTAAAGTATTACTTGGTCTGAAATTAGCTGATCACAAAAAATACAGTGAGGCAGAGAGTCTGGTGGAGCAAGCCCTGGAGCGGTCACCAGAACATCCACATGTGATGCGATATGTTGGGAAGTTTTTGCGGAATCATGGCTCTGTGGACAAATCCATTGCCCTACTTAAAAGAGCATTAGACAAAGGGTCCAATACAGCTTTCATACGCCATCAACTGGGACTCTGCTATAAGAAAAAGATAAAACATCTCATTGCTGCAGGAAGTCATCACACTAAAGGTTCTGAAATTAAACAAGCTCGAGAGCAGTGCATCTACCACTTGGAAATGGCAACTGAATTGAAACCAAACTTCAGCCATGCTATGAGTGAACTGGCCTTACAGTATGCGGCAAACCGTGATTTGTTGAGAGCAGAAGAAATGTTCACAAATACATTTCAAGCAGCTAAAGAAAAAACTTACGATCACCAGATGGTTCATCTGTATTATGCAGACTTTCAGCAGTACAATATGAGATGTGAACCTGCTGCCATCAAACACTACATCGAATGTTTGATGATAAATCCCAGTACATACCAAGGGAAGAAAAGTGCTTACTGTCTGGAAAACATTGCAAGAAGAAGAATTGAGAAAAATCGAAAGGATGGAGAGGCCCATGGAATACTCGGAATCATTCATAAGGAAAATGGAGAGAAACAAGAAGCTGTCGCGTGCTTTGAGCGAGCGCTGCAATGTGGAGATAGTGAGGAGTATCTCCGTTATCTTTGTGAACTCAGACTTTCATTGCAGTAATATCACCAGTGTTCACTTTGATGCACAGATAATTATTTACACAGTAATGAGATGTAAAGGTAACACTGTAGTAATAATATCTCTACGTATACAAAATTTTGTTATAATTTGAATTTTAAGAGGATAATTTCTGTATAATATAAGAAACAATGAGACAAATTTTATTCATTGCACATTGGCAAAATTTACATGTCACAGCAGCACAAGTGTCAGGAAAAGTGTCCAAGTGTCAATCAAACATAAATAGAAACATGGAAGGTCTAAAAAATAAGAGAAAATATGAGATATATTGGGAATGAGATGGATGCCCCACTCAAAGAAATATGTAATTGGTTGTATTTTACATCCATTCACATTTTTAATAGTGAAGCACTAATACAACAAAGAAGTAAACTATATGGCATCCATGCAAAGTATCCGAACATCATGCTTTGAACTTTTTTCATCATGACAAGTTTAATACAGAAAGAAATTGGATCATTGTGCATTTCCTACAAATATATTTTAGGAAGATATACTTTTGAAGTGAAGGTAATGCGTAATTACTGAAGTGTAGAAGTTTTGGACTTTTTTGTTTAGTATATTTTTGCATATTTTAAAATCTATAGTATTAGATATTTATTTCCTGCCTGTGTTACAGTATAATACTTGTACATTTATTTTTGGAACATGTTATAATATATTTTAATTTGACCATAAGCCCATTTCTATTCTGCTTCCGCTAAATAAATAAAGTATTGTATTCACATACCAATGCGTTTATTTTTAATAAATCAAGTTCAAAAACACCTTAGATATAAAAGCATGTTACAGAAAACACTAAACGTGCATTTTAAAAAGTCACTAGATTGTGATTTTGAAGATGACAAACACGACAACAAACAAATTGCGTCTCAGTGGCATGCTTTCACCTTTCACCTTCACTCACATTGTATTGATCCATTTATTCATTTGCAGAGCCACTTCGTGCTTTTAGACTCACGGGGAGGCTGGAGCCTATCTCAGCTGGCATAGCCTGAACAGCGCTCCAACCATTGCAGGCTCAACATACAAACACAGTCATTCATACTTATACCTGGGGGCAAATTGGAACAGACAATTAGCCTAATGTGCACATCTAATGGACTGTGGGAGGAAACCAGAGTACATGGATAAACCCACACAAGAACAAGGAGAACATACAAACTCTATACAGGGACACCCGAGCCCAGGACTCAAACTAAGGACCTTGTTGCTGTGAGGCGGACATGCTAACCTCTCTGCCACCTCAGTCAAAGTCAGTGTTCATGAATATGTTAGAATGTTTTCAATTCCTACTGAGAATGACAGGTGTTTTTGTGTTCAATTTGCATACACTCCCTGTGCTTGCATGGGTTCCTCAGGGTACTCCAAGTTCCTCCCAAGTCCAAACATGCACACAGTACTAAGCTAATTGGCTGTTCACATTGCTCCTGTGTGATTCTGGCGAGCTTCTCAGGGCGTACCCCACTTTTCTCTAGCATGGGCTGAGATAGGCACTGCCTCCCGCAACCCGAGTAGGAATAAACAGTTCAGCAAAAAGGTGAGTGAAATAATTTGACCATCTTTTTGTGTACACAGGTGAAGTAACTACAGTACCTTCATTTTAATGGTCAAGCACTGCCCCCTGCAGGAGTAACACGAGAAATGTATAACAATACATTCATAAGGAAGTGGAAAAACACACTACAGTATGTACAGTACAGTACAGTATATGGTTACTATGGAAAATAAGAGTGAGCAAAGCGCTTTATCTCGGATTATATTATGCATGTTAAAGTCAATAAAATTCAAAGATTTTATAAAACAGTATAAATTAATTCCACCAATTGCTCAGGTCGTGAGTGGCATGTGCCAGAATTAGCGCTATATAAATATTTGTATGTATACAAATACATATACATACAAATACAAATACATATACATGTACATGTATACATGCTAAAACATTTAAGAATCAAAATTAGAGAATTATATTATATATACAGGTATATCTCGGCTTAAGTCGTTCTCAATTATACGTCGATTTTCAAAAAAGTATAGAAAATTTTCAGAAATAAAAATAAAGTTTAATACAGTAAATAAAGTTTCATAAATAAAGTTTAATAAAATAGATCTTATTTGTTATGGTCTGTGCTGGCTGGAGGCATTAACTCTTTCCATTCATTGCAAGCGCTGGCGAGGGGCGTGGCTGCTACCTGCAGGCGAGGTCCAGATTCATTCAGCAATCAGCAATCAGCGAGCTATAAATAGGAGCGGCGCGCTTCCCTCTGACGTCAGATTGCCCTTCCCAGTGATTCCATTTCCCTGCTATCTCTCTGACGCCTGGGATCCTGCTTCGTGCTTGACTGATTCCATCGATTAATTATTTCCAGTGATTTATATTTTCCAAAGTGCAAAATAAAATCGTTGAATCTTCTTACATGGTCTCCTGCATCTTTGGGTCTGACGCATATGCTCCAGGTGCAACATTATTAACCATATTGAAAATTGCATTCATGAATAAAGTACAGAACTAGGAATGGTTATTTTCTGTTTAGTCTAGACAAGTAAATTTGGCGTAGCCTAGCCTAGGCTAGCATTGAGACAAGCTAATTCGGATTTAAGTCGTTTTTCAACTTACTCCTGGAACCAATTAACGATGTTGGGTGAGGGGTGTATATATATATATATATATATATATACGTACACATACATACATAGAGGTACAGTATACCTCATCTTACATTGTTTATTGGTTCCAGGAGAGACAACGTTAGTCAAAAACGACCTAACTTGAATTAGCTTGTCTCTAGGCTATGCCAAATTTACTTGTATTTTATATATATATATATATATATATATATATATATATATATATATATATACACACACATAAAATTATATATATATATATATATATATATATATATATATGTATACATATAATTTTATGTGTGTATCTATGTGTGTGTGTATATATATATATATACAGTGAACCCTCGTTTTTCGCGGGGGTTACGTTCCAAAAAGAACCCGTGATAGGCGAAATCCGTGAAGTAGAAACCTTTATTTATTTTTTTATTTTTTTACAATCATTATACAATTAAATGCTCTATTATACATTGAAACCAAAGAACAAACCTTTTTTATAGGCCCAAGCATTTGTTTAACAAATAAGAGTACTGTATAAACGTTTGTTTGCTTTTTACAAATAACTACTGTACTGTCAAATAATAATTTTAATCATCAATGTGAACTAATTGCGGAGATCAGCACCGCCCCATTGCGACCCGAGTAATTGGATTGAATGGGAGGAAATGAAAAATAAAAGTACAGTCGGACAAATTGTGACTCACATGTACTGTTTTTTACTACTCTTCTGACTGAGCCGCTGCATCCTGACTCCGCTCTGCAGCGTTTTCTTCTTCTGAAGCCCGAGGTGCAGGTGTGTTTTTGCGTGAGAAGAACATAGTGATAGGCAGTTGTTGACGCTCTTTTTTCTTCTGGGCAAAAAGAGACTTATACACAGACATGCCACCATCGATTATGTTGGAGAACTGTAATGAACGGCTCATCAAAGGGTCCCAATCGTGAGCTGCTCGCTGAAGTTCAGTGGCCATTCTCAGAATGGTTGCTAAGCGACCAAGTGTTAGTCCATCCTCCTCATCTTTATCCACACTTGTGTCCTCTTCTTGCTTTTCTCTTTCATCATCACTTGGTGGCTTTGTCATTTGGGCCAGGTCTGCATCGGTTAGCGGGCGTGCTTCAGCATCAATCAGTGCATTAATGTCATGCGAAGTCATGTCATTAAAGCCGTCTCCTCCAAGCTGTTTTGCGAGAGTCACCACAGTATCTATGACAGAGTGATGGATCTCGTCGAGCGAGCCCCCGGTTGGGTTTTGCACTGCCTCTGGCCACAGTTTTTTCCAGCAGGCATTCAAAGTTTCAGTTTTCATCTCTTGAATGGCCCTCTGAATATTTTGGAGACATGATGCGATGGTGTATCCACGCCAGTAGTCCTTTAGTGAGAAGTCTTGATCAGAGTCCATAGCGTCAACAAGATGTTGCAGGGTGTTGCGTGTATAGAGAGCCTTGAAAGCACGGATGATGCCTTGGTCCATGGGCTGAATCAGGGATGTAGTGTTTGGCGGCAGAAATTCGATTTGCATACCATCATATACCAAATCATCGGCGTGACCTCCAGCGTTGTCAACGAGCAGAAGCACTTTAAAGTCTAGTCCCTTTCCTCTCAAATAACACTTGACCTCCGGGATGAAACAGTTTTTGAACCAATCCATATTGAGCGCTTTTGTCATCCAAGCCTTTGCGTTGTGCATCCAGTAAACGGGCAAATCATCCTTTTTTTTGTTTTTCAGTGCTCTGGGATTTTTAGACCTATAAATGAGCCCAGGCTTAATCATAAAACCTGCAGCATTTCCGCATTACAACCAGAGTCACACGATCTTTTTGGGCTTTAAATCCTGGGGCTTTGGCTTCTTCCTGCATGATGAAGGTGCGGGAGGGCATCCGTTTCCAAAATAAGCCAGTCTCATCCATATTAAAAACTTGTTCAGGCATATATCCCCCTTCCTGAATGATCGCTTTAAATGTATTGTTCACGAACGCTTCTGCTTCAGCGGTATTTGCAGAGGCGATCTCTCCGTGCAGAGAAACATTTTTAAGTCCAAAGCGTTTCTTAAATTTTTCAAACCAGCCCTTGCTAGCATTAAATGTGCTTGGTACTGCGTGAACAGCACTTGATGATGGCCCGGTATCTGCATCCTCCTCCTCTTCCCTGTCACTGTCGCCGTCAGCAAAGGCTTGATACAGTGTTCGAGCTTTTGTGCAGATAACATTTGTATCCAGCGTAATGTTTTTTTTTCTGCAGTCATTAATCCACAAAGCTAATGCAGACTCCATCCTTACCATGGTCTTGTTGCGAACAGTTGCAACCCTTTTTGCATCTTTATTAAAACTTATTGCTGCTGTAGTCCTTATGTTATTTTCCTCCTTCTTTATAGAACGAACGGAAGATTCATTAATTCCGTAATGCCGACCTGTAGCCGCATAGCTTTTACCTTCCTTTAGCATGTCCAGAAGTTGAACTTTTTCTGCAATAGTTAGCATCTTCCTCTGCCTTTTAGGCCCGACCGCAGGTGCTTTTGTCGGTGCAGAACGTTTTGTCGACATAATGGGTTTTAGGGAGACTTGAAATTGCAAGAGAATTTGCACGTAGGGAACATAAATGGCAAGCTGTTTTACGTACGTGTACGTATTAAACCGCAAGCTTATTGACTAACACGGAGAGAAGAAGCAGAGAGACTGTTTAGCCAATCAGAATGCAGAACACAATGCACTATGCAAATCCGTGAAGTAGCGAGACCGTGAAAAGTGAACCGTGTTATAGCGAGGGTTCACTGTATATACATATATATATATACACACCGTATTCAGGTTGGAAATTTCCCTCGGGCTTTCATCCCCAGCCGTCTTCCCATTTTTCATCCGGACTTGGGAGCGGCATAGTCGAGGTATACCTGTACACTTATCATTTGATTCTGCTTTAATTCGCTCCTCACATAAGACTTATACTTAAGATACTTTTACCCCAAAAGAGCGCAACACATGCCCGAAAAAAAAAACATGCTGGCAGCGGTGGGATTCGAACCCACGCCCCCGAAGAGACTGGAGCCTTAATCCAGCGCCTTAGACCGCTCGGCCACGCTACCATGGATACTGACTGTGTCAAATAACACTTTTTATTCCTTATGTTAAACTACAGTACGTAGTTATTTTTATTACTATTATTATTATAATTATTTTATTTTTTTTAAATAATGCAAGTTTAGTAAGTATGACTATTTAAGTGCACCTTTCACGGAAGATTCGGTGAAACCCAGTCAGGCTCCAGTTGTCTCTTCCGCATGAAAATAAGAAATTGTTGTGTTGTCTCTTTAAATTCACATCCATTAAAAGACTTAAGTTTCGATTTCGACCGCGTACGCAATCAGGAATTAAAGCCCGAACCTGCCTTGAACTCATCTCGTCAGCGTCACTGAATAATATTATTTCTCCATTGTCTGATCTCCTCAGCCGACAGAACTTTGTGATAATCGCGTGAGACGAAAACAATGAGGTAAGAATTGAACGTATGAGCTCGCGAGACTGTTAATCAGATGTTTACCTCACTAAGACGGTTTTCCATCTTCGAATATAAGAGATACGAACGTTGTCTAATCTGAAAATGAAAAGCTGACGTTGGCACTTTACTAACACAAATAAAGATAATCGCTCTGCCAAAAAGCCCTGTTCAGGGTGTACTCTGCATTCACCCAGAGTCGGCTGAGATGGGCACCAGCCTCCCCGTGACCCCAATTAGGATTATTAAAGGTAACGTTTGTTGGGCTTTTTACACCCGAGCCATAGTGGCTCATCGGACCGGTGCTTAGCCCCGGTTTCCATAGTATAAAGCGACTAGGAGTACAACTCCTCCTGGATGGGACGCTTGTCCATCGCTGGTTACCTTCCCAGTATATTTTTACTGGTACCCATTTATACTGCTGGGTGAACAGAGGCACACTTGTGGTTGAAACCTTGCCCAGGGGTCTTAGCACAGTGGGGGTGCACCGGCGGTAAAAGGCTTGAAAAGGCCCGCGTATTGAAAGAAACAAATGATTAAAATCTTTTCATGGGCTGTGGATGAACGTGAATGATGGACTTTGGTGATGAAGGCTTGAACGACGAAACCTGTGTGAAGCGGGTTCCATGATTCTCCTTGGATGAGATTCCTTAGATGATCTGTGTGCCAAAGAGACCCGAAGACTCCTTAGGTCAGGGGTGTCAAACTCGTGCCACAAAGGGCCATGTGGCTGCAGGTTTTTGTTTCAACCAAGCATCAGCACACCTGACTTGGCTCATTAAAACAACTGTTAAGAGTCTTCAGGTGTTTGATTGGTCAATCTCTGGACAGAGCACACAAATTGACCAATCAACTGCCTGAAGACTCTTATGGTTGTTTTAATGAGCCAAGTCAGGTGTGCTGATGCTTGGTTGAAACAAAAACCTGCAGCCACATGGCCCTTTGTGGCACGAGTTTGAGACCCCTGCCTTAGGTGATCTGTGTCCAGAAAAGACCCAAAGAGACTGGAGCCAGTAGGCAACAGGTCCTTAATATCTTGTTCTATCCTTTCAGCCTTTTCCCTTTCTCAGGGGTCGCCACAGAAAATCATCTGATTCACACAGGTTTTTACATTGGATGCCCTTCCTGACACAACCATTTTACCAAGGGACAGAAACACGCTGATGGCTTTGCAGCTACTCTTTTACAAAAGTCAGCAATGGTTCTTTTACATGCCTCTCACCATAGACAGTGAGAGACATGGCCTGCCTTTGATAACCTAGTTAGCTGCACTGGGGGGGATAGTGGCAACCTTGTGGAGACTTGAACCCCCAACCTTCAGATCAACGATCCTGCACCCTAACCACTAGACCACCACTGCCCTTCAACAGGGCCTTAATAGAGATTCCCTAAAGTTTGGGAACGTTCCATTCTGGAAAATTTCAAATAACCTGACCCGCCACCAGGACCATGCACAACTAGGTCCCCTAATGGAAAATTCCAGACCCAAACAGCCGAGCATACCATGGGTCACACATTTATTTCCATGACCATAACAGTACTGTTAATGAGTACCTTTATTTTATGTTTAGCTTATTTTTCATGAAATTACAGTTTATTTAGGCCTTTTTTTTTTTTAGAATGTCCTCTGTTTACATTTGTTTTGAGTCTGCACGGTGGCATGTGAGTCAGAATTAATCTTAAATTTCTAAAGCACACATTCTTTTGTGTTACAGCTCATCAGATACCACACGCCTCGAAGGTGAATTGGGCAAACTTGAATGCCACTTCACCTGGGATCTGAGAAGAGAAGATCTAGATCTTACAGATCTTTTAAATAGGTTGGAGCATCATGTTGACCTTAAATCTGGAGGAGAAGTGGGACTTGCACAGACATACAGCTCTTTAGGATTTGTGAAGTACCTTCTAGGGTCTCCTCAAGATGCATTCGAATTCTTGAAGAAATCTGTAGATCTTACTCAAGAGTACCGGGGTAGAGACTGTGACAAGTGGCTTATAGTATCATATGGAAATCTGGCCTGGCTCCAGTACCACCAGAAAAGCTTTAGTGAGTGTGAGAGTTACCTGGAAAAGATTCAAAGCATTATGGAAAAAATTCCTGATTCTGATTCGAGTCTTCTTCATGAAGTACTTGGAGAAAAGGCTTGGGCCTTCTTCAAATTCTCTCGTAAGTACTACAACCAGGCTAAAGAGTGCTTTGAGAAGGCTTTGGAGCTAGAGCCTACAAATGCTCAGTGGAATTGTGGTTATGCCTTTCTTCTCCATAGAACAGAAACCTATGGCTCCAATGAAAAGAACTCACCAACAATAAAACAACTGCGTCGGGCGATAGACACAAATTCAGATAACGATGAGCTGAAAGCTCTTCTAGCAATAAAGCTTGCTCACTCCAAGGAGGATGTTGAAGCGGAAAGATTAGTAGAAGAAGCAATGGAGGGTTCTCCTGATAATCCTAATGTCATTCGATATGTGGGTATATATTTGAGGCACTATGGTTCTGTGGATAGGTCTATTGCCCTGCTAAAAAGAGGCTTAGAAAAGTCACCCACATCAGGTTTCATACACCATCAGCTAGCTCTCTGCTACAAAAGAAAAATAACCAATTTACAATGTAAAACAAATCAAAATTCCCCTACTGCTTATACAGAGATCCAGAGCCTGCGCAATCGTTGCATTTATCATTTAGATAAGACTACTGAACTGAAGCCTGGCTTTATTGCAGCCATGATTGAGCTGGCTATTCAGTATAGTCAGGATAGGAAACTTGACCGTGCAGAAGAGCTGTTTCAACAAAGTCTACAGGAAGCTAAACAGAAACCGGAGTTCCTTCAACAAGTGTATCTCTCTTATGGGGAGTTTCAGCAGTACAAGAGGAGATCCCTCTCTGAGGCCATCATTTATTATATGAAATGTCTGGATATAGATGAAGACACAAAAGAGGGGAAGAAAAGTGCTAAACATCTGAGCAAGATTAATGATGGACCTTCATCTAAAAGCCCTGGAGAGGTAGACCCCCGAGGACCTCTATAAGTGCATATACACAGACGAGATTTATGGAAGGTCTATAATTGGCACCTGTTTTTCAAGGAATGAGTGACGTCACTAATTGAACTCCACACTGCTAATATTTTGAACACGAGCCTTTCATTCCACAGAATCAGCAGCATACATTTCATGACTGTTGGGGCTGTGGGATTCTATTACTCTACTACACATGATAGTAAATTGTTTGCCATGTATAAATATAATTTCTACCGAAAACACTAATTGATCAGGTTAGTGATGTCTGACTGCTATTGTTTTTAACACAACTGTACATGTGTACCTCATGTTGTAGGTCTCGACTCACTCACCCATTACTTTCATAAACATCCAAATGGGTTTATGCTACCTAATTGAATTTTTTTTCTCACACTATCCGAAATTATACTTACTACGAACTTTTTCAAATATTTGGATTCTTACTATTTTCAGTCTCAGGGCACAGCTATGGGCAGTAGTTTTACTCCATCCTATGCCCTGAGACTGAAAATAGTAAGAAGCTTTCTGGAAAAGATATATTGATGACACTTTGGTGATTATGGAGAGATGAAAATGGAGAGCTATCAGATTTTTTAAGCATATAAATGCTTCTACCAGTCTTTTACAATCCATATTTAGTACACTCTGATACTAAGAAACCTCCCTTTTCAGTCTCCTGGTTGTCTAATCGACCTGTAGGTTTCTTTCACTATGGTCACTGCTCTCAATGCTCAAACTCATCAGATACCAAGTACTTAACACATCCACATACTGGCAAACATATTTTATTAGTTCGTTTATAAGTTGCAGCAGTTCACATGTTATTTAGATTCTTAAATGCCATTGTGACCTTGTTTATGATGGCAAACAAAAAGAGCTTTATAGATTCGTACATCTGAACATAAGATGGCTGTACATACTCAAAATATGGATTATACCATTGCCTGACATTATGCACAGGCCAAACATGGTAGTGTCACTTAAGTTCTCTGGAATAGAAAACATTGTACCATCTCCTAGAGGTGGTGACATTATCAACACACTGCTTCATAGAGAAGCATTTTAATTTACACGTTAAACACAGTGGAGCCCCCTGATATTAATGAAAAATTAAATTTGTCATGTTTCCTTTTAAGTGGTCAAATTTGAGGGATGTTTTTACTTAATTTTGGGTAGTTCAAGATAATGTTATGTTGTACTTTTGAGTCTAATTTACTATACCATTCTGTCTAGACTTTGTGTTTGCCCTTTATCATGCACGACTGTGATGTTCTATGTATATACACTTTTTGTACTTGTTCTTACTGACTTTGGGAGTGATCTATGTTTACCCTTGCTAAGAGGAATTTGGGGACATGGCTCTTAGACATCGACTTGGGCAGGCAACTTCCTTTCTGGATCTTTACCAAAACAATTGAAATCCTGCTGGATCAATGAGAATTGTATGGGTTTTTTCTTTCAGATTTTCTGTATGTTGTTTGCCTATCTCTTTCTGTTTGACTCTGATGAAATTTTAGTCTTTTTGTGTTTGCACCATAAACACTTTTAATTTATCAATGTGATCCAGCTTGTTTTGTCCATTTCAAGTATTTAATATCAGTTTGAGATGCACTAGGAAAATGACTGGAATGAGCCCATTTTCGGTGTATGCTGCCATGACCAGCTGGGCATATCTTATATTTCCAGTTCTGGACCAGTTCGCCGCATGTAATGACATCACAGACACTTTCAAACTTATAGACACATGTCAGCATATTGTCAGTGCGGAAATTCTTCACAGTAGTTTGGAATTTATAATACTAGTCTTTCTCAAAAAACTAGCATATTGTGATAAAGTTCATTATTTTCTGTAATGTATTGATTAAAATTAAAATTTATATATTTTAGATTCATTGCACACCAACTGAAATATCTCAGATCTTTTATTGTTTTAATATTGATAATTTTGGCATACAGCTCATGAAAACCCAAAATTCCTATCTCAAAAAATTAGCATATCATGAGAAGGTAGTCTAAACGAGCTATTAACCTAATCATCTGAATCAACCAATTAACTCTAAACACCTGCACAAGATTTCTGAGGCTTTTAAAAACTCCCAGCCTGGTTCATTACTAAAATCCGCAATCATGAGTAAGACTGCCAACCTGACTGCTGTCCAGAAGGCCATCATTGACACCCTCAAGCAAGAAGGTAAGATACAGAAATAAATCTCTGAGCGAATAGGCTGTTCCCAGAGTGCTGTATCAAGGCACCTCAGTGGGACGTCTGTGGGAAGGAAAAAGTGTGGCAGAAAACGCTGCACAACCAGAAGAGGTGACCGGACCCTGAGGAAGATTGTGGAGAAGGGCCGATTCCAGACCTTGGGGGACCTGTGGAAGCAGTGGACTGGGCTACAGGTGTCGCATTCCCCAGGTCAAGCAACTTTTGAACCAAAAACAGCGGCAGAAGCGCCTGACCTGGGCTACAGAGAAGCAGCACTGGACTGTTGCTCAGTGGTCCAAAGTACTTTTTTTGGATGAAAGCAAATTTTGCATGTCATTCGGTAATCAAGGTGCCAGAGTCTGGAGGAAGACTGGGGAGAAGGAAATGCCAAAATGCCTGAAGTCCAGTGTCAAGTACCCACAGTCAGTGATGGTCTGGGGTGCCATGTCAGCTGTTGGTGTTGGTCCACTGGGTTTTATCGAGGGCAGGGTCAATGCAGCTAGCTATCAGGAGATTTTGGAGCACTTCATGCTTCCATCTGCTGAAAAGCTTTATGGAGATGAAGATTTACATTTTTCAGCACGACCTGGCACCTGCTCACAGTGCCACAACCACTGCTAAATGGTTTACTGACCATGGTATTACTGTGATCAATTGGCCTACCAATGCTACTGATGGAATAAATTGATAGGATAAATGAGATGCAACTATGTGTGTTATGTAACTTCTGTGTATCTAGAGCTTCCTGTTCTTCTTGTTATTGTGACATATGCGCTAGGCACATGAAACTGTTGGGTGGGTGTTCCTGTTTCGAGTTTCAGTTAGGGTATGGGATTCAGACGAGGTTAGACAAGAATCTCCATGGACTATGATGTTTGCAGATGACATCGTGATCTGTAGTGAGAGCAGAGACCAAGTGGAGGAAAATCTAGAGAGGTGGAGGTATGCCCTGGAAAGGAGGGGATTGAAGGTTAGTCTTAGTAAGACAGAATACATGTGTGTGAACGACAAGGACCCAAGAGGAACTTTGAGGTTACAGGGGGCAGAGATAAAGAAGGTGGAGGACTTTAAGTACTTAGGCTCAACAATCCAGAGCAATGGAGAGTGTGGAAAAGAGGTGAAGAAGCGCGTGCAGGCAGGTTGGAATGGATGGAGAAAAGTGTCCGGTGTGATGTGTGATAGGAGAGTATCGGCAAGAATGAAGGGAAAAGTGTACAAGACGGTGATGAGGCCAGCAATGGTGTATGGTTTAGAGACAGTGGCCCTGGGGAAAAGACAGGAGTCAGAGTTGGAGGTAGCAGAGATGAAAATGTTGAGGTTCTCTTTGGGAGTAACGAGGATGGATAGGATCAGAAATGAGTACATCAGAGGCACAGCACATATTAGATGCTTTGGAGACAAAGTCAGAGAGGCTAGATTGAGATGGTTTGGACATGTACAGAGGAGGGATAGTGAGTATATTGGTCGTAGGATGCTGAGGTTGGAACTACCAGGCAAAAGGCCCAGAGGAAGACCAAAGAGAAGATTTATGGATGCGGTGAAGGCGGACATGAAGGTCGTTGGAGTAAGAGTAGAAGATGCAGAGGATAGGGAGAGATGGAGGCAGATCATTTGCTGTGGCGACCCCTGAAGGAACAGCCAAAAGGAAAAGAAGAAGAAGAATTGTTAATGGGATAATCAGAATGCGGTGGAAATTTTAAAATGTCACCTTGTCAAACTTGCTGCTAGTCAGTCTGGTTTATATTTAAATATATTTTACCATTATCAGATCTGCACCTGGAGGGTTTGACACACTCCAGGCGGAATCTCACTGCAAGTGTCAAAATGATTATAAGAATTAAATAAAGATCCAAACAAAAGAGGCCGTGGTGGCCTGGTGGTAAAGGTGCTGGATCACTGATCTTAAGGATGGGGGTTCAAGCCCCACTCTCCACGGGTTGTCACTGTCCCTGCCGGTACAGCTAACTGAGTTATCAATTGTCTATGTGAGGTTCATGTAAAAGTAACATTGCTGACTTTCAACAAAAGTAGTTGCAAAGCTGTCAGCATGTTTCCGCCCTACAATGGCCTGGTGAACTGTCCAGGGTGTACTCTGCCCTTGCCCGGAGTCAGCTGGGATGCTCGGAGCCGGCCAGCCTCCCTGCGACCTTAGTTCGGATCAAGCACTTCCAGAAAATGAATGAATGTAATGTGACACTAAGATTTATTTTTTAAAATGTTTGATTCTAGATTCATTTGTAATTTGATATTAAATCATAATTAATAGCAGTAATAGAATAATTCATGACTTAAATAATTACTATTAATATCTTTTAACTCTATAGTTTTTAAAAATTTGATTATTTTTTAATTTTTTCGAACTTCAACTCAAGAATTTTAACTCTTTTGATATTATTAGTACTGAGAGGTCAGTGTTGTTGTATAAAACTAGATAAAGTGTTCAGTGCACATTGCTAGGAAGGCAGCATTTTACCCTTCAGTTTAATCTGAAAGACTTTAAAGGCGAACACGACATGACAGCCTTGCACTGAGACATGACGTGACTAGAAGGAAAGTGAACACAGTGGCTGCTGTGGGAGGAGAAAACGAAGCTAAAGTTAAAAGAAGGAAGATTTTGTATTTGCTGCTGTGGACAGTTATTAATACACCGTCCACTGTTTTCTTAAATACACTTTAAAAATTTGTATAACTCAATATTTATGACTCTATTGCTGCTGTTTCATTCCAGGAGACTCCAGGAGATTTGATTATGACGTCAAACAGATAACTGGGACTTTCTTTAGAAAGGGAAATACTTTCAGTTTCCATTCCTGAAAATATGGGTGGAGAATTAAACAACTTATTTCTGTGCTACTGTCCCAACCAGTATTCACCTTGTGACCGAGACACACAAGATCTCAACATGATGAGGTAAGTCATGTGATTCTATCTGCATTCTTCAAAAATCAGGTTTCACACCTGCATTAGAGTGTTACCGATTAAAGTTCTCTCCCCGATTTCATGTAGACCTGGGAGCCAGTTGCAATGAAATCAGCCGGTTGATTTGTGAAGTGGCTGGCTAGTTGCTCAGCCTGTCATAGTACAGAGCTCGGATATACGTCCTGTAAATAATAGACATTGGTTGAAGAAGAGGCCTGTATCTTGATGCTCAGTGATAATAGTCCATTTGCTGAGCAAAGCACGTAACAGTTTTTGAGTTTTATCGGCTATTTGTTGGTGGTTGATGCCACCCCCTGACTGACTCCCAATTCGACCTCTCGAAAAAAACCCAGCAATTTAATTACTTAAATTTAATGACCACGAGTCAGACTGGTGTGTAACGATGCACAAAGCTGTGCTAAAATTATGTAAGCATGCCCCAGACTTCAGGAGCTTCAGATCTCCTGATATAAACGTCTGATCTGTACATATATTTTTGTTGTTCGTGTCGTAGGTTAAATACTATAAATAGTATAACCACGTACAGCTTTAGAAAGCAGCATGTTAAAAAAAGTTTAGGTTCTACAATAACATCAATATTGATAATACAAGAGAACTAAGTTAGAGGTGAGGCTGTATAGTAAATGGCTTTTTAAATTAATGGCCATTTGAGGGCCAATTTAAGAACGACTATATGTAATGTACATATTTAACCACATTGCTGATCATTTTAAATACATTTAGAACTTGGAGAGGAGTGTATGCTTCAAAGTTATTGAAATGATCATGCACCAATCAAATGATTTGCTGTGGCGACTCCTGAGAAAGGGAAAAAGCTGAAAGAAGAAGAAAGGCATGTTAGGAGGTCTTTTCTGGTCTTGTGTGTATATTCATGTGTGTATGTGTGTGTGTGTGTGTGTGTGTGTGTGTGTATATATATATATATACACAAAGCAGTAAAATGTTTAAGGATTTTATTCAGAAAACTGGAGAGAGACTCTGGGGTCGACCCAGAGCACGCAGGTCGGACTATGTGTCTTGGCTGGCTTGGAAACACTTCGGTGTCCTCCCGGAAGACCTGGAGGAAGCAGCGGGGGAAAGGAATGTCCGGACATCAAATCTTTAGCTTCTGCACCAGTAACGTTTTAAATAACAAGCATAGTTTAAAAAAAAACTTCAAAATGTTACATGAAATACCCTGACAGACTTCTCCAGTCATTAACTTTTAAAAGAAATGTGTAAATGTACCGAACAGGATCAATATTTTTTGGCGAACATACTACTTTAATTCTGTTTTATTCATTGATGTGACTCAGGTATTTCTTTCCCTTTCTTCCAGATAAGCTATACAATTTGTATATTTTGATATGTATCGTTTTTTTTTTTTATTCTTTTTCTTCCAGTTCAATTCAAAACACAGAGTTAAGACCCAGACTTATTCAGCTGGAGTCCCATTTCACCTGGGCTCTGAATAAAAGTGATGCAGATCTCACTGATCTTCTGAACAGATTAGAAGAACAGCTTACCCTGGATCTCGGAAGTAAGGAAGGAGCGGCTCGTACACACAGCTATATGGGATTTGTGAAGTCTCTGCTCGGCTCCAACACTGAGGCTCTCAGCAACCTTGAGAAATCTGTAGAGCTCACGAAGTTTCATGGAAATGACTGCGACAAGTTGCTTGTTGTTCCGTATGGAGATCTTGCTTGGTTACACTACCATATGGGCAAATTTGCAGAATGTGAAAGTTACCTGGATAAACTGAGTGATATTGAAGAGAAATATCCATCTGCCCCGTATGCTGAGGTTCTTGGAGAAAAAGGATGGACCTATCTTAAGTTTTCTCGCAAATATTATGAAAGAGCTGAAGTGTGCTTCAAGAAGGCCCTGCAGCTGGATCCCGAGAATGGTGAATGGAATACGGGCCTTGCCATCGTTCTGTATCGGACTGAGTATTTTCTCCAAGATCTAACATCTTCAGCTGCAGTTGATCAACTTAGACGAGCCATAGCTATTAATCCTGATGATGATGTTCTTAAAGTATTACTTGGTCTGAAATTAGCTGATCACAAAAAATACAGTGAGGCAGAGAGTCTGGTGGAGCAAGCCCTGGAGCGGTCACCAGAACATCCACATGTGATGCGATATGTTGGGAAGTTTTTGCGGAATCATGGCTCTGTGGACAAATCCATTGCCCTACTTAAAAGAGCATTAGACAAAGGGTCCAATACAGCTTTCATACGCCATCAACTGGGACTCTGCTATAAGAAAAAGATAAAAGATCTCATTGCTGCAGGAAGTCATCACACTAAAGGTTCTGAAATTAAACAAGCTCGAGAGCAGTGCATCTACCACTTGGAAATGGCAACTGAATTGAAACCAAACTTCAGCCATGCTATGAGTGAACTGGCCTTACAGTATGCGGCAAACCGTGATTTGTTGAGAGCAGAAGAAATGTTCACAAATACATTTCAAGCAGCTAAAGAAAAAACTTACGATCACCAGATGGTTCATCTGTATTATGCAGACTTTCAGCAGTACAATATGAGATGTGAACCTGCTGCCATCAAACACTACATCGAATGTTTGATGATAAATCCCAGTACATACCAAGGGAAGAAAAGTGCTTACTGTCTGGAAAACATTGCAAGAAGAAGAATTGAGAAAAATCGAAAGGATGGAGAGGCCCATGGAATACTCGGAATCATTCATAAGGAAAATGGAGAGAAACAAGAAGCTGTCGCGTGCTTTGAGCGAGCGCTGCAATGTGGAGATAGTGAGGAGTATTTCCGTTATCTCTGTGAACTCAAACTTTCATTGCAGTAATATCACCAGTGTTCACTTTGATGCACAGATAATTATTTACACAGTAATGAGATGTAAAGGTAACACTGTAGTAATAATATCTCAACGTATACAAAATTTTGTTATAATTTGAATTTTAAGAGGATAATTTCTGTATAATATAAGAAACAATGAGACAAATTTTATTCATTGCACATTGGCAAAATTTACATGTCACAGCAGCACAAGTGTCAGGAAAAGTGTCCAAGTGTCAATCAAACATAAATAGAAACATGGAAGGCGTTAAAAAATAAGAGAAAATATGAGATATATTGGGAATGAGATGGATGCCCCACTGAAAGAAATATGTAATTGGTTGTATTTTACATCCATTCACATTTTTAATAGTGGAGCACTAATACAACAAAGAAGTAAACTATATGACATCCATGCAAAGTATCCGAACATCATGCTTTGAACTTTTTTAAACTCATGACAAGTTTAATAGAGAAAGAAATTGGATCATTGTGCATTTCCTACAAATATATTTTAGGAAGATATAGTTTTTAAGTGAAGGTAATGAGTAATTACTGAAGTGTAGAAGTGTTGGACTTTTTTGTTTAGTATATTTTTGCATATTTTAAAATCTATAGTATTAGATATTTATTTCCTGCCTGTGTTACAGTATAATACTTGTACATTTATTTTTGGAACATGTTATAATATATTTTAATTTGACCATAAGCCCATTTCTATTCTGCTTCCGCTAAATAAATAAAGTATTGTATTCACATACCAATGCGTTTATTTTTAATAAATCAAGTTAAAAAACACCTTAGATATAAAAGCATGTTACAGAAAACACTAAACGTGCATTTTAAAAAGTCACTAGATTGTGATTTTGAAGATGACAAACACAGGACAACAAACAAATTGCGTCTCAGTGGCATGCTTTCACCTTCACTCACATTGTATTGACATATGTATTACAATCGTAATGATCCATTTATTCATTTGCAGAGCCACTTCGTTCTTTTAGACTCACGGGGAGGCTGGAGCCTATCTCAGCTGGCATAGCCTGAACAGCGCTCCAACCATTGCAGGCTCAACATACAAACACAGTCATTCATACTTATACCTGGGGGCAAATTGGAACAGACAATTAGCCTAATGTGCACATCTTTGGACTGTGGGAGGAAACCACACACAAGAACAAGGAGAACATACAAACTCTATACAGGGACACCCGAGCCCAGGACTCAAACTAAGGACCTTGTTGCTGTGAGGTGGACATGCTAACCTCTCTGCCACCCCAGTCAAAGTCAGTGTTCATGAATATGTTAGAATGTTTTCAATTCCTACTGAGAATGACAGGTGTTTTTGTGTTCAATTTGCATACACTCCCTGTGCTTGCATGGGTTCCTCAGGGTACTCCAAGTTCCTCCCAAGTCCAAACATGCATACAGTACTAAGCTAATTGGCTGTTCACATTGCTCCTGTGTGATTCTGGCGAGCTTCTCAGGGCGTACCCCACTTTTCTCTACCATGGCCTGAGATAGGCACTGCCTCCCGCAACCCGAGTAGGAATAAACAGTTCAGCAGAAAGGTGAGTGAAATAATTTGACCATCTTTTTGTGTACACAGGTGAAGTAACTACAGTACCTTCATTTTAATTGTCAAGCACTGCCCCCTGCAGGAGTAACACGAGAAATGTATAACAATACATTCATGAGGAAGTGGAAAAACACACTACAGTACATACTGTATATGGTTACTATGGAAAATAAGAGTGAGCAAAGCGCTTTATCTCGGATTATATTATTTGCATGTTAAAGTCAATAAAATTCAAAGATTTTATAAAACAGTATAAATTAATTCCACCAATTGCTCAGGTCGTGAGTGGCATGTGCCAGAATTAGCGCTATATAAATATTTGTTTATATGTATGTACATGTCTACATACTAAAAGTATACATGCTAAAACATTTAAGAATCAAAATTAGAGAATTATATTATATATATATATATATATATATATATATATATATATATATATATATATATATATATACAGTCATATCTCGGCTTAAGTCGTTTCGAGTTAAGTCGTTCTCAATTATACGTCGGTTTTCAAAAAAGTATAGAAAATTTTAAGAAATAAAAATAAAGTTTAATACAGTAAATAAAGTTTAATAAATAAAGTTTAATAAAATAGATCTTATTTGTTATGGTCTGTGCTGGCTGGAGGCATTAACTCTCTCCATTCATTGCAAGCGCTGGCGAGGGGTGTGGCTGCTACCTGCAGGCGGGGTCCAGATGTTTCCATTCAGCAATCAGCAATCAGCAAGCTATAAATAGGAGCGGCATCAGATTGCCCTTCCCAGTGATTCCATTTCCCTGCTATCTCTCTGACGCCTGGTATCCTGCTTCGTGCTTGACCGATTCCATCGACTAATTATTTCCAGTGATTTAGATTTTCCAAAGTGCAAAATAAAACTGTTGAATCTTCTTACATGGTCTCCTGCATCTTTGGGTCTGACGCATATGCTCCAGGTGCAACATTATTAACCATATTGAAAATTTAACCATATTGAAAATTGCATTCATGAATAAAGTACTGAACTAGGAATGGTTATTTTCTGTTTAGTCTAGACAAGTAAATTTGGCGTAGCCTAGCCTAGGCTAGCATAGAGACAAGCTAATTCGGATTTAAGTCGTTTTTCGACTTAAGTTGTCTCTCCTGGAACCAATTAACGATGTTGGGTGAGGTATATATATATACACACACACACACATACACATACATACATAGAGGTACAGTATACCTCAGCTTACATTGTTAATTGGTTCCAGGAGAGACAACGTTCATCAAAAACAACCTAACTTGAATGAGCTTGTCTCTAGGCTATGCCAAATTTACTTGTATTTTATATATATATATATATATATATATGTATATGTGTGTGTGTGTATATATATATATGTGTGTGTGTGTGTATATATATATATGTGTGTATATATATATATATATATATATATATATATGAGAAAGAGATATATATATATATATATATATATATATGTGTGTGTGTGTGTGTATATATATATATATATGAGAAAGAGGTAGAAATATATATATATATATATATATATATATATATATATATATATATGTATATATATATACAGTACATGGTGCTCACGTTCTAGCAGCCTACACGGGTGAATTTCCTCGTTGTCAGTAGTTGCCCCACCCATTGCCGTCCTCCGGTTGGAAACTTCCCTCGGGGGATGACCCAGCCGTCTTCCCATTTTTCATCCGGATTGGGACCGGCATAGTCGAGGTATACCTGTACACTTATCATTTGATTCTGCTTTAATTCTCTCCTCACATAAGACTCCTCATTTTTATTTATTTATTTATTTATTTACTTTTACCCTAAAAGAGAGCAACACATGCCCGAAAAAAAATGCTGGCAGCAGTGGGATTCGAACCCACGCCCCCGAAGAGACTGGAGCCTTAATCCAGCGCCTTAGGCCGCTCGGCCACGCTACCATGGATACTGAATGTGTCAAATAACACTTTTTATTCCTTATGTTAAACTACAGTACGTAGTTTTATTATTATGCAAGTTTAATAAGTATGACTATTTAAGTGCACCTTTAACGGAAGATTCGGTGAAACCCAGTCAGGCTCCAGTTGTCTCTTCCGCTCTGCATGAAAATAAGAAATTGTTGTGTTGTCTCTTTAAATTCACATCCATTAAAAGCCTTAAGTTTCGATTTCGACCGCGTACGCAATCAGGAATTAAAGCCCGAACCTGCCTTGAACTCATCTCGTCAGCGTCACTGAATAATATTATTTCTCCATTGTCTGATCTCCTCAGCCGACAGAACTTTGTGATAATCGCGTGAGACGAAAACAATGAGGTAAGAATTGAACGTATGAGCTCGCGAGACTGTTAATCAGATGTTTACCTCACTAAGACGGTTTTCCATCGTTTCGTTTTCGTCTTTTCCGTTTTTTCCGATTATAAGAAATACGAACGTTGTCTAATCTGAAAATGAAAAGCTGACGTTGGCACTTTACTAACACAAATAAAGATAATCGCCCTGCCAAAAAGCCCTGTTCAGGGTGTACTCTGCATTCACCCAGAGTCGGCTGAGATGGGCGCCAGCCTCCCCGTGACCCCAATTAGGATTATGAAAGGTAACGTTTGTTTGTTGGGCTTTTTACACCCGAGCCATAGTGGCTCATCGGACCGGTGCTTATCCCCGGTTTCCATAGTATCAAGCGACTAGGAGTACAACTCCTCCTGGATGGGACGCTAGTCCATTGCTGGTTACCTTCCCAGTATATTTTTACTGGTACCCATTTATACTGCTGGGTGAACAGAGGCACACTTGTGGTTGAAACCTTGCCCAAGGGTCTTAGCACAGTGGGGGCGCACCGGCGGTAAAAGGCTTGGAAAGGCCCGCGTATTGAAAGAAACAAATGATTAAAATCTTTTCATGGGCTGTGGATGAACGTGAATGATGGACTTTGGTGATGAAGGCTTGAACGACGAAACTTGGGTGAAGCAGGTTCCATGATTCGCCTTGGATGAGATTCCTTAGATGATCTGTGTACCAAAGAGACCCGAAGACTCCTTAGGTGATCTGTGTCCAGAAAAGACCCAAAGAGACTGGAGCCAGTAGGCCCTTAATATCTTGTTCTATCCTTTCCCCTTTTTCAGGGGGTCACCACAGCAAATCATCTGATTCACACAGGTTTTTACATTGGATGCCCTTCCTGACACAACCATTTTAACAAGGGACAGAAACACATTGACAGCTTTGCAGCTACTCCTTTACAAAAGTCAGCAATGGTTCTTTTACATGCCTCTCGCCTGCCTTTGATAACCCAGTTAGCTGCACTGGGGGGGGTAGTGGCAACCTTGTGGAGACTTGAACCCCCAACCTTCAGATCATCGATCCTGCATCCTGCACCCTAACCACTAGACCACCACTGCCCTTCAACAGGTCCTTAATATAGATTCCCTAAAGTTTGGGAACGTTCCATTCTGGAAAATTTCAAATAACCTGACTCGCCACCAGGACCATGCACAACTAGGTCCCCTAATGGAAAATTCCAGACCCAAACAGCTGAGCATACCATGGGTCACACATTTATTTCCATGCCCATAACAGTACTGTTAACGAGTACCTTTATTTTATGTTAGGTTATTTTTCATGAAATTACAGAGTTTATTTAGGCCTTTTTTTTTTTTTTTAGAATGTCCTCTGTTTACATTTGTTTTGAGTCTGCACGGTGGCATGTGAGTCAGAATTAATCTTAAATTTCTAAAGCACACATTCTTTTGTGTTACAGCTCATCAGACACCACACGCCTCGAAGGTGAATTGGGCAAACTTGAATGCCACTTCACCTGGGATCTGAGAAGAGAAGATCTAGATCTTACAGATGTTTTAAATAGGTTGGAGCATCATGTTGACCTTAAATCTGGAGGAGAAGTGGGACTTGCACAGACATACAGCTCTTTAGGATTTGTGAAGTACCTTCTAGGGTCTCCTCAAGATGCATTCGACTTCTTGAAGAAATCTGTAGATCTTACTCAAGAGTACCGGGGTAGAGACTGTGACAAGTGGCTTATAGTATCATATGGAAATCTGGCCTGGCTCCAGTACCACCAGAAAAGCTTTAGTGAGTGTGAGAGTTACCTGGAAAAGATTCAAAGCATTATGAAAAAAATTCCTGATTCTGATTTGAGTCTTCTTCATGAAGTACTTGGAGAAAAGGCTTGGGCCTTCTTCAGATTCTCTCGTACGTACTACAACCAGGCGAAAGAGTGCTTTGAGAAGGCTTTGGAGCTAGAGCCTACAAATGCTCAGTGGAATTGTGGTTATGCCTTTCTTCTCCATAGAACAGAAACCTATGGCTCCAATGAAAAGAACTCACCAACAATAAAACAACTGCGTCGGGCGATAGACACAAATTCAGATAATGATGAGCTGAAAGCTCTTCTAGCAATAAAGCTTGCTCACTCCAAGGAGGATGTTGAAGCGGAAAGATTAGTAGAAGAAGCAATGGAGGGTTCTCCTGATAATCCTAATGTCATTCGATATGTGGGTAAATATTTGAGGCACTATGGTTCTGTGGATAGGTCTATTGCCCTGCTAAAAAGAGGCTTAGAAAAGTCACCCACATCAGGTTTCATACACCATCAGCTAGCTCTCTGCTACAAAAGAAAAATAATCAATTTACAATGTAAAACAAATCAAAATTCCCCTACTGCTTATACAGAGATCCAGAGCCTGCGCAATCGTTGCATTTATCATTTAGATAAGACTACTGAACGGAAGCCTGGCTTTATTGCAGCCATGATTGAGCTGGCTATTCAGTATAGTCAGGATAGGAAACTTGACCGTGCAGAAGAGCTGTTTCAACAAAGTCTACAGGAAGCTAAACAGAAACCGGAGTTCCTTCAACAAGTATATCTCTCTTATGGGGAGTTTCAGCAGTACAAGAGGAGATTCCTCTCTGAGGCCATCATTTATTATATGAAATGTCTGGATATAGACGAAGACACAAAAGAGGGGAAGAAAAGTGCTAAACATCTGAGCAAGATTAATGATGGACCTTCATCTAAAAGCCCTGGAGAGGTAGACCCCCGAGGACCTCTATAAGTGCATATACACAGACGAGATTTATGGAAGGTCTATAATTGGCACCTGTTTTTCAAGGAATGAGTGACGTCACTAATTGAACTCCACACTGCTAATATTTTGAACACGAGCCTTTCATTCCACAGAATCAGCAGCATAAATTTCATGACTGTTGGGGCTGTGGGATTCTATTACTCTACTACACCTGATAGTAAATTGTTTGCCATGTATAAATATAATTTCTACTGAAAACACTAATTGATCAGGTTAGTGATGTCTGACTGCTATTGTTTTTAACACAACTGTACATGTGTACCTCATGTTGTAGGTCTCGACTCACTCACCCATTACTTTCATAAACATCCAAATGGGTTTATGCCACCTAATTGAAATTTTTTTTCTCACACTATCCGAAATTATACTTACTACGAACTTTTTCAAATATTTGGATTCTTACTATTTTCAGTCTCAGGGCACAGCTATGGGCAGTAGTTTTACTCCATCCTATGCCCTGAGACTGAAAATAGTAAGAAGCTTTCTGGAAAAGATATATTGATGACACTTTGGTGATATGGAGAGATGAAAATGGAGAGCTATCAGATTTTTTTAAGCATATAAATGCTTCTACCAGTCTTTTACAATCCATATTTAGTACACTCTGATACTAAGAAACCTCCCTTTTCAGTCTCCTGGTTGTCTAATCGACCTGTAGGTTTCTTTCACTATGGTCACTGCTCTCAATGCACAAACTCATCAGATACCAAGTACTTAACACATCCACATACTGGTAAACGTATTTTATTAGTTCATTTATAAGTTTCAGCAGTTCACATTTTATTTAGATTCTTAAATGCCATTGTGACCTTGTTTATGATGGCAAACAAAAAGAGCTTTATAGATTCATACATCTGAACATAAGATGGCTTGTACATACTCAAAATATGGATTATACCATTGCCTGAAATTATGCACAGGCCAAACATGGTAGTGTCACTTAAGTTCTCTGGAATAGAAAACATTGTACCATCTCCTAGAGGTGGTGACATTATCAACACACTGCTTCATAGAGAAGCATTTTGATTTACACGTTAAACACAGTGGAGCCCCCTGATATTAATGAAAAATTAAATTTGTCATGTTTCCTTTTAAGTGGTCAAATTTGAGGTATGTTTTTACTTAATTTTGGGTAGTTCAAGATAATGTTATGTTGTACTTTTGAGTCTAATTTTCTATACCATTCTGTCTAGACTTTGTGTTTGCCCTTTATCATGCACGACTGTGATGTTCTATGTATATACACTTTTTGTACTTGTTCTTACTGACTTTGGGAGTGATCTATGTTTACCCTTGCTAAGAGGAATTTGGGGACATGGCTCTTAGACAACGACTTGGGCAGGCAACTTCCTTTCTGGATTTTTACCAAAACAATTGAAATCCTGCTGGATCAATGAGAATTGTATGGGTTTTTTCTTTCAGATTTTCTGTATGTTGTTTGCCTATCTCTTTCTTCTGTTTGACTCTGATAAAATTTTAGTCTTTTTGTGTTTGCACCATAAACACTTTTAATTTATCAATGTGATCCAGCTTGTTTTGTCCATTTCAAGTATTTAATATCAGTTGTAGATGCACTAGGAAAATGACTGGAATCAGCCCATTTTCGGTGTATGCTGCCATGACCAGCTGGGCATATCTTATATTTCCAGTTCTGGACCAGTTCGCCGCATGTAATGACATCACAGACACTTTCAAACTTATAGACACATGTCAGCATATTGTCAGTTCGGAAATTCTTCACAGTAGTTTGGAATTTATAATACTAGTCTTTCTCAAAAAATTAGCATATTGTGATAAAGTTCATTATCTTCTGTAATGTATTGATTAAAATTAAAATGTCATATATTTTAGATTCATTGCACACCAACTGAAATATCTCAGATCTTTTATTGTTTTAATATTGATGATTTTGGCATACAACTCATGAAAACCCAAAATTCCTATCTCAAAAAATTAGCATATCATGTTCAGGTAGTCTAAACGAGCTATTAACCTAATCATCTGAATCAACCAATTAACTCTAAACACCTGCAAAAGATTCCTGAGGCTTTTAAAAACTCCCAGCCTGGTTCATTACTCAAAACCGCAATCATGAGTAAGACTGCCGACCTGACTGCTGTCCAGAAGGCCATCATTGACACCCTCAAGCAAGAGGGTAAGACACAGAAAGAAATCTCTGAGTGAATAGGCTCTTCCCAGAGTGCTGTATCAAGCCACCTCAGTGGGACGTCTGTGGGAAGAAAAAAGTGTGGCAGAAAACGCTGCACAACCAGAAGAGGTGACCGGACCCTGAGGAAGATTGTGGAAAAGGGCCGATTCCAGACCTTGGGGGACCTGTGGAAGCAGTGGACTGGGCTACAGGTGTCACATTCCCCAGGTCAAGCCACTTTTGAACCAAAAACAGCGGCAGAAGTGCCTGACCTTGGGCCACAGAGAAGCAGCACTGGACTGTTGCTCAGTGGTCCAAAGTACTTTTTTCGGATGAAAGCAAATTTTGCATGCCATTCGGTAATCAAGGTGCCAGAGTCTGGAGGAAGACTGGGGAGAAGGAAATGCCAAAATGCCTGAAGTCCAGTGTCAAGTACCCACAGTCAGTGATGGTCTGGGGTGCCATGTCAGCTGTTGGTGTTGGTCCACTGTGTTTTATCAAGGGCAGGGTCAATGCAGCTAGCTATCAGGAGATTTTGGAGCACTTCATGCTTCCATCTGCTGAAAAGCTTTATGGAGATGAAGATTTACATTTTTCAGCACGACCTGGCACCTGCTCACAGTGCCAAAACCACTGGTAAATGGTTTACTGACCATGGTATTACTGTGATCAATTGGCCTACCAACGCTACTGATGGAATAAATTGATAGGATAAATGAGATGCAACTATGTGTGTTATGTAACTTCTGTGTATCTAGAGCTTCCTGTTCTTCTTGTTATTGTGACATGTGCGCTAGGCACATGAAACTGTTGGGTGGGTGTTCCTGTTTCGAGTTTCGGTTAGGGTGTGGGATTCGGAAAAGTGAAAGTAACAATGAGGAATTGTTTTGAAATGGAATTAACCAAGGGTTAAGTGCCGCAGGGCACAAACATACCATATGGAAATGCTTTGTGAACAGGAATTATTGCTTTGCACGCACATTCCTCTGTATAAATAAGCTGACACTGCATGTGTTCGAGGAGCTTCCGATGAATAAACCAGACTGATTTCACTCATGTGGTTTGTTGCTCCCGGAGTACTCCTAGATGTTGAGATGCAGGAATCCAGGTCGTGCAGGTTTCCCTAAGAGCTTCCTCCACGGAGAGTTCTTACAGCTACTGACCTGAACCCCAGAGAGAATCTGTGGGATATTGTGAAGAGAAAGTTGAGAGACACCAGACCCAACACTGTGGATGAGCTTAAGGCCGCTATCGACGCATTCTGGGCCATCGACGCATTTCTGCAAAAGGCTTCCCGACCAAGTATTGAGTGCATAACTGAACATAATTCAGGTTGACTTTTTTTTGGATTGAAAACACTTTTTTTATTGGTCGGATGAAATGTGCTAATTTTTTGAGATAGGAATTTTTTGGTTTTCATGAGCTGTATGCCAAAATCATCAGTATTAAAACAATAAAAGACCTGAAATATTTCAGTTGGTGTGCAATGAATCTAAAATATATGAAAGTTTAATTTTTATCAGTACATTACAGAAAATAATGAACTTTATCACAATATGCTAATTTTTTGAGAAGGACCAGTATTTAAACTCACAATCTTAACACATGTATATAAGGCCAAAGTAAAGTATGAGGGAGCCACCATAAAAATATTTGGAAAGACAAATCTAATTAGACGAGCACTTAAAACACCAGCATCCAGCTTGAAGAAGCTAACAAAGGAAATGTGGCTAAAGCCAGCAAATCGAGCATCATTCTAGCAATAGGTAGCAGAGATGAAAATGTTGAGATTCTCTTTGGGAGTAATGAGGATGGATAGGATCAGGAATGAGTACATCAGAGGGACAGCACATGTTAGAGGTTTTGGAGACAAAGTCAGAGAGGCTAGATTGAGATGGTTTGGACATGTACAGAGGAGGGATAGTGAGTATATTGGTAGTAGGATGCTGAGGTTGGAACTACCAGGCAGAAGGCCTAGAGGAAGATCAATGAGAAGATTTATGGATGTGGTGAAGGAGGACATGAAGGTAGTTGGAGTAAGAGTAGAAGATGCAGATGATAGGGTGAGATGAAGGCAGATGATTTTCTGTGGTGACACCTGAAGGGAACAGCCGAAAGAAAAAGAAGAAGAAGACATGCAGCATTAATTACAACATCATGGCTGTGTAGGAAAAAGATCTGGGTCTTGAAATGGCCAGCCTGCAGTGCAGATCTTTCACCAATAGAGAACATTTGGCACATCATAAAGAGGAAGGTGCAACAAAGAAGGCCCATGACAGTTGAACATTTCGAGGCTTGTATTAGACAACATTCAGTATTCCTATTTCTAAACTTGAGAAACTTGTCTGCTCGGTCCCCAGACGTTTGCAGACTTGTAAGAAGAAGAGGGGATGCCTCACAGTGGTGAAAATGGTCTTTTCCCAAATTTTTTTGAGATTTGTTGACACCATGATATTTAAAATCAACATATTTTCCGCTTAAAATGATATATTTTCTAAGTTTAAACTTCTGACTCGTCATCTATGTTCTATTCAGAAAAAATATTGGAAAAATAGAATTGAAAAATAAAAATGTGAAATTTCGCACTTCCACATTATTGTATTCACTTTTTATTCATAATTTGTATAGTGTCCCAACTATTCTGGAATCAGTTTTGTACTTTAAATTATGAAGATTAATTCAGGGGCAGAGCTTTCTCTTAAAAGGCTCCACAGATATGAAACATGCTTCCAGTTTATGTAGAGGATAGACACAGTCTCATTGTTTCAAACTTACTTGTTTTTAGTTAATAGTCTTTTATTAGGTAAAGCAGCAGATCCGTGGGTTCTCAGACAAAGGAAGTTCTGGTAAACTGTGATATCTGGATGGGTTTTTTGTTTGTTTGTGTTGTTGCTTGATTTTGTTTTTCTGGTACACATGCTACTTCTGAGATATCAGTGATCCTGATCCTTCTGGTTCCAACATCCTGTGATCCATCCTGATGTGGTAATACTCTTTGGAGTTCTCATCTTAGAAGCCCCTTGTTCCTGCTCATGAAGTTCCACATGGACCTAAATATATACTAGTATATATACTGTAAATACTGTATATTGTTTTGACCACTTGCATTTTTTGCATTTTTATGCGTTTTTTGCATTTTTGCATTTTATATTTTGATTTAACATTATATAATGTTGGAACTATGCAAGGAAAAGGCAGAGAGCTGGCTGACATGATGCAGAGGAGGAAGGTGGACATACTGTGTGTTCAGGAGACAAGGTGGAAAGGTAGCAAAGCTAAAAGCTTAGGAGCAGGGTTGAAGCTGTTTTATCATGGTGTGGATGGGAAGAAAAATGGAGTAGGAGTCATCTTGAAGGAGGGGTTTGTCAGGAATGTTCTCGAAGTGAAAAGAGTGTCAGACAGAGTGATGAGTCTCAAGTTAGAAATTGAAGGTGTGATGGTCAATGTTGTTAGTGCTTATGCCCCACAGGCAGGATGTGAGCTAGAAGAGAAGGAGATTCTGGAGTGAGTTAGATGAAGTGATGCAGAGTACCCCCAGAGGTGAAAGAGTGGTCATTGGGGCAGACTTCAATGGACATGTTGGTGCAGGCAACAGAGGGGACGAGGAAGTGATGGGCAGGTTTGGTATCCAGGACAGGAACACAGAAGGACAGATGTTGATCGATTTTGCAAAAAGGATGGAAATGGCTGTGGTGAATACTTGCTTCAAGAAGAAACAAGAGCATAGGGTGACTTATGAAAGCGGAGGAAAGAGCACACAGGTAGATGACATCTTGTGTAGGCGATGGAATTTGAAGGAAGTCAGTGATTGCAAAGTAGTAGTGGGTGAGAGTGTTGCCAATCAGCATAGGATGGTGGTGTGCAGCATGACGCTGATGGTGAGAAAGGTGAAAAAGGCAAAGACAGAGCAGAAGACAAAGTGGTGGAAGCTGAAAAAGGAAGAGTGTCGTGTTGTCTTCAAGGAGGAGTTGAAACAGGTTTTGGGTAGTCAGGAAGTCCAGATGACTGAACAACCACAGCCAATGTGATCAGGGAGACCGGTAGGAGAGTACTTGGTGTGTCATCTGGAAGGAAAGTAGATAAGGAGACTTGGTGGTGGAATGAGGAAGTGCAGGAGTGTGTACAAAAGAAGAGGTTAGCTAAGAAGAAGTGGGACATTGAGAGGACCGAAGAGAGTAAACAGGAGTACAGGGAGACACAGCGTAAGACAAAGGTAGCGGTGTCAAAGGCCAAACAGAGGGCGATGATGACTTGTATGATAGGTTGGACAGTAAGGAGGGAGAAAATGATTTATACAGGTTAGCACAGTAGAGAAATAGAGATGGGAAAGACGTGCAGCAAGTTAGATTGATAAAGGACAGAGAGGGAAATGTATTGACTGATGACAGAAGTGTGCTGGGAAGATGGAAATAGTACTTTGAAGAGCTGATGAATGAGGAAAATGAGAGAGAAAAAAGAGTAGAAGGGGTGACCGTTGAGGACCAGGAAGTAGCAAAGATTAGTAAGGGAGAAGTGAGGAGGGCATTGAAGAGGATGAAGAGTGGAAAGGCAGTTGGCCCTGATGACATACCAGTTGAGGTATGGAAGTTTCTAGGGGAGGTAGCAGTAGATTTTCTGACAAGAATATTCAACAAGGTCTTAGAAAGTGAGCAGATGTCGGAGGAATGGAGGAGAAGTGTGCTTGTGCCCATGTTTAAGAACAAGGGAGATGTACAGAGTTGTGGCAACTACAGAGGGATAAAGTTGATGAGCCATACAATGAAGTTATGGGAAAGAATAGTGGAAGCTAGACTAAGGGCAGAGGTCAGCATTTGTGAACAACAGTTTGGTTTCATGCCAAGAAAGAGCACCACAGATGCAGTGTTTGCTTTGAGGATGTTAATAGAGAAGTACAGAGAAGGTCAGAATGAGCTGCATTGAGCCTTTGTGGATCTGGAGAAAGCATATGACAGGGTGCCGAGAGAAGAACTGTGGTATTGTATGAGGAAGTCTGGAGTGGCAGAGAAGTATGTTAGAGTGGTTCAGGACATGTATGAGAGATGTAAGACAGTGGTGAGGTGTGCTGTCGGTGTGACAGAAGAGTTCAAGGTGGACGTGGGACTGCATCAAGGGTCAGCTCTCAGCCCCTTCTTGTTTGCTATGGTGATGGACAGGCTGACAGATGAGGTTTGCAGATGACATTGTGATCTGTAGTGAGAGCAGAGAACATGTGCAGGAAAGTCTAGAGAGGTGGAGGTATGCCCTGGAAAGGAGGGGAATGAAGGTTAGTCTCAGTAAGACAGAATACATGTGTGTGAACGACAAGGACCCAAGAGGAACCGTGAGGTTACAGGGGGCAGAGATAAAGAAGGTGGAGGATTTTAAGTACTTAGGCTCAACAATCCAGAGCAATGGAGAGTGTGGAAAAGAGGTGAAGAAGCGCATGCAGGCAGGTTGGAATGGATGGAGAAAAATGTCCAGTGTGATGTGTGATAGGAGAGTATCGGCAAGAATGAAGGGAAAAGTGTACAAGACGGTGATGAGGCCAGCGATGTTGTATGGTTTAGAGACAGTGACCCTGGGGAAAAGACAGGAGTCAGAGTTTTAGGTAGCAGAGACGAAAATGTTGAGGTTCTCTTTGAGAGTAACGAGGATGGATTGGATCAGAAACGAGTACATCAGAGGGACAGCACATGTTAGATGTTTTGGAGACAAAGTCAGAGAGGCTAGATTGAGATGGTTTGGACATGTACAGAGGAGGGATAGTGAGTATATTGGTAGTAGGATGCTGAGGTTGGAACTACCAGGCAGAAGGCCCAGAGGAAGACCAAAGAGAAGATTTATGGATGTGGTGAAGGCAGACATGAAGGTCGTTGAAGTAAGAGTAGAAGATGCAGAGGATAGGGAGAGATGGAGGCAAATCATTTGCTGTGGTGACCCCTGAAGGGAACAGCCAAAAGAAAAAGAAGAAGAAGATATATACTGTATATATTCAGAAACCGGGAGGACAACTTTCTGGTGATATCAACTACAGTACTTTATTAAAATCAGTTAATACTAAAAATAGAATTACAGTTTAAGGTTTCTCTTGGATCCTCTTGCACTGCTAGACTGATCCCTCCTTCTACCAAGGGACAAGTGAAAAATGCATCTAAACTCTTCTCTGTTCTGGCTCCAAGGTGGTGCAATGAAGTTCTGGACATCCGGAGAGCTGAGTCACTGGGTATCGTCAAACTATGGCTGAAAACCTACCTTTTCAGCAGTACAGTTATACCTCACTTTACGAAAGTCTCACCAAACAAAAAATGCAGGCTACGAAACGCATTTTCCTAAAATTTTTATCTGTGTATATGAAACAAGTTCACGTTACGAAAACGCCAGCTTAAAAATTGAAACGTGCCATTCAAGCATTAAAACGCGTAATTCGAACATTCAAACAATGCACGAGCTGCTCTCCCATCAATGACGTTAAAATATCCCGCCCTGCTGGCCTCCCATTGGCTAACAACTGAGCTGTTATTCATGGTGCCTTCACTTGAGTGCCATCTTGGACAGGTCCATCTGACGCCATCTTGGACAGGGATCCCATTGGCTAGAAGGGATGACGCAGTTACCTCCAATTGCCTATTATGGAACTGAATCTACCATGATGCTTTTCGTATAAAGGACAGAGTTACTGTTGTGTTATGCTTTATTTCTTGACTTAGGCTTTTAACCTTCCATAAACATTTGTAAGATTATAACTCTGCTAAGAAGACATGGTCCACATGCGCACGCACACACACACACACACACACATACACACACACACACACACACACACACACACACACACACACACACACACACACACACACACACACACATCTGATTTCCAGTGCGAGTGAGAAGAATAAACGGGCTCAAGTGATATCACAAAGGAATATGGCCAAACCCATCTACCATCGGTATGATATTGAAGCAGAAGGTCTTAAAAGGTATGCTTTTATAATTTTTAAAGGGTTTAGGGGGCAGGATTGGGAGCCTTGGAACGAATCACGTGTTTTACATGTAAAATGCGGTTTAATTTACGAAAAATGCAGGTTACAAAAAGGCTCTGGAACGAATTAATTTCGTAAATTGAGGTACCACTGTACTTAGTTTAAGTACTATGCTGTATACAAACACACACACACACGTACAAAAAAAAACATATAACACTTACCATCTGAGTTTGACTGACGGTATACAGTACTTAATCTGTGCTCTAACAAACCAGTATAAGAATCTATTCACTGATAGAGACGTTAAAGCACTTCTGAAGTCCCTCTGGAAAAGGGCGTCTGCTAAATGCTGTAAATGTAAATGTAAGATAACTAACTAGACTTTATATTAAAATATAGTGAAGTTTCTCCAATAAGTTTATATTTTTTATCTGGTTTCACCCAAATGAGGATGGATTTCATTATTGAGTTTGGTTCCTCAAAAGATTTCTGTCTCATGTCACCTGAGGCAACTTTTACTTCCCACTGTCGCCACAGGCTTGCTCATAAGGGATGTATCGAGTTTATAATCAGAAATCATGTTTAAAATCATAAGTTTAATTATGTTTTAATCAAATTTGTTTAACCATTGTTGCTTTGCGACAATATAATTTGTTTAAGTTAAATACAACTGAAGGGACTTGAACTCAAGAGCCAATTCACCCTATGTGCATGTATTTATTATTATGATTATGATACTGCGAATTATAATATTGGCTATATCTGAATTATTACAACAACAACTAATAATAATAATAATAATAACAATAATAAAAACTAATAAAATGATAATGATAATAATTACTACTGATTAAGTTAATTATTTTCTAGTTTTAAAAATAACATTTTGAGAACATTTTTATAGAAGCTCTCTCTCTCTCTCTCTCTCTCTCTCTATATATATATATATATATATATATATATATATATATATATATATATATATATATATATTTATATAGCACACACACACACTGCATAACAAAATTATTGGACCCTCCTGGTTAAGATGAGTTCTTTAGATTCTAAAAAATTTAGTTTTTTGTTTTTTTTCTAAATAATGAAGAACCAGAATGACAAAAAGAGGAAGATTTAATTCCAGTACATTTATTCAGTGGTAAAAAAAAAATCCACATAAATAAATAATTATTTTACATCAAATAATGTGTGCCAAAATTATTATCACCCTGATGTTAATACTTTGTACAACCTGCTTTTATCAACAAAACAGCACATAATCTTCTCCTATAATGTTTCACTCGATTGGAGAATACAAAAAGAGGGATCTTGGACCATTCCTCTTTGCACAATCTCTCTAAATTATCTAGCGATCTGTTCCTCTCCTCTGCACTCTCCTTTTCAGCTCGTCCACAGATTTTCAATAGGGTACAGGTCTGGGGACTGAGATGGCCATGGTATGTGCTTGATCCTGTGTCTGGAGAACCATTTCTGTGTAGATTTGGCTAGATGTTTAGGGTCATTTTCTTGCTGAAAGACCTGGTGATGGTCCATCTTCTTCTTTCGGGCAGAGTTCACCAGATTTTGATTTAAAATGTACTGGTACTGGTAACAAGGTTTCCAGGGCCTCTGGAAGAGAAACTGATCCTCCCTATACTTCACAGTGGGCATGAGGTGCTTTTCTGCATCTTTTCTTATCTTTTGTGTTCCACCAGACCCACTTAGAGTGTTTGTTGCTGAAAAGCTCTATCTTGGTCTCATCTGACCAAAGCAGATGATCCCAGTTGAAGTTCCAGTACCGTTTAACAAACTCCAGACGTTTGCGTTCATGACTGTCAATGAGAAAAGATTTTTTTTGTGTGTGTGTATGCCGCCGAACAGCTTGTTGGCATGTAGATGTACCTGATGGTTGTTTTGGAGACTTTGTGACCCAATATACTCCCATTTGTTGCAATTCTTCTCAAATAACTTCTGAATGATTTCCTCTGACAGTAGATATGGCCAGGTGCAGGGGAGGCGCTATTTTCATGTAGTCATTACCTGACTTGTAAAGGTCGACCTACACCTTCCTGACTTGAATGGTGTGTTCATTTGTCTTTCTCGTGGTAAAGAGTAAATAAAAGAAATGCCCTTTGTGTCATGGCATGTTTAAACCCCAGGAAAATAGGAAGTGATGAATTACTAATTAAAAGTTCCTAGATAGTCTAATCAACTTTGTAAACTTTGTCATTTTTTTGAAAAATAATTATTCCTTCATCAGGAATCCACTCCTTAAATTCACTTGAGCTGAATGTTATATTTTTCTACAATATTAAGTGTGAAAGTATGATTCTGAAATAAAAATGTAAGTTATTTTAAGGCTTTTAACACATCTTAACCAGGGGTGCTGATAATTATGGAGGGCAGTATATAAATATAGATCTGTTCATGAAACTGGTTAATTTTCCAAATACCCACCTTCACACTTGAATAAATGTCCAAGTTTATTTGTGAGTTAATGCATCAAAAATTTTGATATCAAAATATATACATGTGGTGGACACAGCATTTGAAATTTTTCAAATGCTTCCTAGTTTACATCCTTTTCATGGTCAATTCTGTGACAAGAGAAAGACCTCATTATTTCACATCCTGCTGAGCCACTGCGAAGGTCTCCACAGGTCCAATAACCACATGAATCACAGCACAATTAACCATGGAATTTGCATGCATGTAGCAAAATTAGCAAATAAGCACCATACAGTAAAACCTCCGCTGACGAACGCTTAAGCTCACGAACTTTTCGCCTCAAGAACATTAAATTTGCGAGCATATAGTCTCTGCTGACGAACTAGTTTTCGGCGGACGAATCAAACCACGCGGTCGAACAGCGCCACGGTGGCGGCCACGAGAAGCTGACGCACGCTCACGGCGTCACAGTTCGTCACCCCTTTCTTTGAGTGCGGAAGTGGTTTGTGTTTGCTAGACATTTTGGACCATATTGAGTGTACTTTTGCTATTATGGGACCGAAAAAGACCCCACCACAGGCGGAGATCATTGAAAAACACGAACGAGGTGTGCGTTTGTGTGACTTAGCGTCCCAGTACCAGTACGCTAAGTCTACCATTGCTCCCATCCTTAAGAACAAGGAAGCTATTAAGGGTGCGTGTGTGGCTAAGGGTGTTTCCAAACAGTAGGCGTTTCCAAACACTCCTTCCAAACAGTAAGTCCCTCCCTCCCTCCTCCTCCCACTCCATTCCATCAAGCCATCAACTACCATCACAAAGGTAAATAAAACGACTTTATTATACAGTACAGTTTATTTCTTTAATTACAGTACAATAGCACATTTATTATACATAAAATAAGGTATATTTTTGTGTAGTTTTAAGGCTTATTTAGTAGAAAATTATGTTTTATGGGGACCTGGGAACGGATTATTCTCATTTTAATGGTTTCTTATGGGAAATAAATGTTCGGAAGACAAACTTTTCGCCTTACACACACTTTCTGGGAACCAATTATGTTCGTGAGCAGAGGTATCACTGTACTTGAAACTGGATTGATGATATATGTACCGTATTTTCCGGACTATAAGTACCACTTTTTTTCTTAGTTTGGCTGAGGGTGTGACTTATATGTCAAAAATTATTACAGTACATATAATTCTTCTTCTTCTTTTCCTTTCGACTTTTTCCCTTTTCCAGGGGTCAACGCAGCAAATAATCAGATTTGCATGTTTGATTTGGTGTAAGTTTTTTACGTTGGATGCCCTTTCTGGCAGAACCCTTTAGCAAGGGACAGAAACATGCTGACGGCCATGCAGCTACTCTTTATGAAAGTCAGCAATGGTTCTTTTACATGCCTCTCACCAAAGTCAGTGAGAGACATACAGGGGGTGGACAAAATAATGGAAACACCTAACATTTTGGCATTGTAATCTTTGAACATAATTGAAACAATCAAAACTGTTTCCATCATTAAAAAAATGTTTCCATTATTTTGTCCACCCCCTGTAATTCTACCGCTTAAAAATAACAAATATAATTTCACATATTCGTTATTTTCACACTCATAACCACAAGAGGGCACTCTAGGCTTATGTAGCAGTACCTGAAAACTCAAAATTTCAACATGGTAACTTGAAAAGACAACTGGACTGAACAAAAATGGGCACATTTCAATACCAGTTTTACACCTGTATACACCGAGTCCTTCTCAAAAAATTAACATATTGTGATAAAGTTCATTATTTTCTGTAATGTACTGATAAACATTAGATTTTCATATATTTTAGATTCATTACACACAACTGAAGTAGTTCAAGCCTTTAATTGTTTTAATATTGATAATTTTGGCAAAAAAGTAAAGAAAAACCAAAAATCCCGATCTCAAAAAATTAGCATATTTCATCCGACCAATTAAAAAAGTGTTTTTAATACAAAAAGTCAACCTTCAAATAATTATGTTCAGTTACGCACTCAATACTTGGTCTGTGCAGCTTCAATGCAGCGTGGCATGGAGGCAATCAGCCTGTGGCGCTGCTGAGGTGTTATGGAGGCCCAGGATGCTTCGATAGCGGCCTTAAGCTCATCCACAGTGTTGGGTCTGGTGTCTCTCAACTTTCTCTTCACAATATCCCACAGATTCTCTATGGGGTTCAGGTCAGGAGAGTTGGCAGGCCAATTGAGCACAGTAATACCATGGTCAGTAAACCATTTACCAGTGGTTTTGGCACTGTGAGCAGGTGCCAGGTCGTGCTGAAAAATGAAATCTTCATCTCCACAAAGCTTTTCAGCAGATGGAAGCATGAAGTGCTCCAAAATCTCCTGATAGCTAGCTGCATTGACCCTGCCCTTGATAAAACACAGTGGACCAACACTAACAGCTGACATGGCACGCCAGACCATCACTGACTGTGGGTACTTGACACTGGACTTCAGGCATTTTGGCATTTCCTTCTCCCCAGTCTTCCTCCAGACTCTGGCACCTTGATTTCCGAATGACATGCAAAATTTGCTTTCGTCCGAAAAAAGTACTTTGGACCACTGAGCAACAGTCCAGTGCTGCTTCTCTGTAGCCCAGGTCGGGCGCTTCTGCTACTGTTTCTGGTTCAAAAGTGTCTTGACCTGGGGAATGCGACACCTGTACTCAGTCCACTGTTTCCACAGGTTCCCCAAGGTCTGGAATCGGCCCTTCTCCACAATTTTCCTCAGGGTCCGGTCACGTCTTCTGGTTGTGCAGCGTTTTCTGCCACACTTTTCCTTCCCACAGACGTCCCACTTAGGTGCCTTGATACAGCACTCTTGGAACAGCCTATTCGCTCAGAGATTTCTTTCCGTGTCTTACCCTCTTGCTTGAGGGTGTCAATGATGACCTTCTGGACAGCAGTCAGGTCGGCAGTCTTACCCATGATTGTGGTTTTGAGTAATGAACCAGGCTGGGAGTTTTTAAAAGCCTCAGGAATCTTTTTCAGGTGTTTAGAGTTAATTGGTTGATTCAGATGATTAGGTTAATAGCTCGTTTAGACTACCTGAACATGATATGCTAATTTTTTGAGATAGGAATTTTGGGTTTTCATGAGCTGTATGCCAAAATCATCAGTATTAAAACAATATAAGCCCTGAAATATTTCAGTTGGTGTGCAATGAATCTAAAATATATGAAAGTTAAATTTTTATCAGTACATTACAGAAAATAATGAACTTTATCACAATATGCTAATTTTTTGAGAAGGACTACTATATACTAGTATATGTATATGTATGTATATATATATATACAAAATATATTAAAATTGGCAGGTCTCAAAACAATCAGAATGGAAATCAGCTTGGGAAATTGCGAAATCGGTGCATCTCTTCAGCATGAAGGCAGCTTCCAATAATCAGCAAAGATAAAATTGAGTAAAATCAGTAGTGTCCTCTTCTGGCACTTATTTTATCAGATCTTGGTTTTGTCTGCTTTAAGCAAAATCATGAAGCTGATATTCCTTGCACAGTTCTGTTTATAATAAAATATATTTTCTCTACTCCACTACATTACTGCTATTGTAAATGGAACAAACATATTTTAAAGTCACATGACACATTTTGACAAACATAACAAAAAACCTTGATGCAATATGCACCACCTCTCACTCACCTTTTCTGTTTTGAGCTTTTCTTTTACAATCTGTAAAGTCTTTTAAAATCCGTAAGCATGAAATGCTTCTCAACAGAAGGTTATCCAGATAGAAAAGGCACATTAATGGGAACTGAGACTTGAAAGTCTGCTGGTAATGTTTTTTCCCCTCAACCAACTACTGAAGATAATGATTGAGCATTTTTGTAGATAATAGATCTTAGACATGATAGATGTCTCAACACTATAAGATTTTTGTCGTATAAAACTCTATCTGTTCGGTTCACATGCTTCCGATGTGGAGACTTTGCTTAGTGAGTTCCTCTGAATTCTCTGGCAGTGGCGGACCACAGTAATGGTGCACACAAGGAGTGCACTGGAGATCAGCGCAAGGCCACTGAGGCAGAACGTCACTGTGTAGCTACCTGTAGTATCTACCAACCAGCCTGAGTAACACAAGAATCAAACATCAAACATATTAAGTACATCTTAGATATATAATATTTATATAATATTATACATATATAATATATTTTATAATTAATTATATAATATATATTTGCTTTTGTCTGTACTTTAGAATCACTAGGTAATGGATTCAAATAAAATACCTCGTGACACTCACCTCCAATCGGGGGGCTAAGCAGGTATGGAATAGCATGCAAGAAGTACACAATGCCAAGTGCAGATGGCAGGAACGCTGTCCCTACTACATCTGACGTCACAACAGGAATAAGGGCTACATAGGCACCATCAAAATAGCCATAGAGCAATGAGAAGGGCACCAGTAGGCCAAATGTATGTAAGGCAGGGACGAAAAAGCAGCAGAGACCCTCCATCCCTACGGCAGCCATGTAACAGATAGTCCTGTATTTCTTCAGACATCTGTATAGGTTAGAAAAGGATAATATACATGTATTTTACACTCATCATTGATTTGTCTGCTACTCTAGTGACTGATTTCTATAAAAGTTTTCAATCAACTTATTTTGATATCACCACTTCTGAGCTTTAACAAAGACTTTCAGATCAGTGGCAATATATTATTTCTCAACTAGACATCACAGACTTGTCAGTCTGTCAGATGAGACTAATGATTCGAGTATAGACAATATAATCCATTTCTTATGTTTTTTAAATAGTTTAACTGTGTAATTATCTGGGAAAACGCATACAATATAACTTGGGCCAAAATGGCACCTTTAACTTATGTTCCTTTCATTTTCTGATTACTTTATCATTTATTAGGGATGTAAGGAGGGTGGATCCCAGGTGATTTACATCCTGAACAGCTTACCAGAGTATTGCAAGGCCAACACACATTCACACCTAGAAGCAATCAAAAATTCTTCTTCTTTTCCTTTCAGCTCTTCCCTTCAGGGGTCGCCACAGCAAACCTCCACCTCCATCTCACCCTATCCTCTGTATCTTCTACTCTTACTCCAACTACCTTCATGTCCTCCTTCACCACATCCATAAAACTTCTCTTTGGTCTTCCTCTGGGCCTTCTGCCTGGTAGTTCCAACCTCAATATCCTACTACCAATATACTCACTATCTCTTCTCTGTACATGTCCAAACCATCTCAATCTAGGCTTTCTGACTTTGTCTCCAAAACATCCTACATGTGCTGTCCCTATGATGTACTCATTCCTGATCCTATCCATCCTCATTACTCCCAAAGAGAACCTCAACATTTTCATCTCTGCTACCTCCAGCTCTGCCTTCTGTCTTTTCCCCAGGGCCACTGTTTCTAAACCATACAACATCACTGGCCTCAACACCGTCTTGTACTTTTCCTTTCATTCTTACCTATACCTTCCTATCACACATCACACTGGACACTTTTCTCCAACCATTCCAACCTGCCTGCACACGCTTCTTCACCTCTTTTCCACACTCTCCATTGCTCTGGATTGTTGAGCCTAAGTACTTAAAATCCTCCACCTTCTTCATCTCTGCTCCCTGTAACCTCACCGTTCCTCTTGGGTCCTTGTTGTTCACACACATGTATTCTGTTTTACTGAGGCTAACCTTCATTCCTCTCCTTTCCAGGGCATACCTCCACCTCTCTAGATTTTCCTGCACTTGTTCTCTGCTCTCACTACAGATCACAATGTCATCTGCAAACATTATAGTCCGTGGAGATTCTTGTCTAACCTCGTCTGCCAGCCTATCCATCACCATAGCAAACAAGAAGGGGCTCAGAGTTGACCCTTGATGAAGTCCCACCTCCACCTTGAACTCTTCTGTCACACTGACAGCACACCTTACCACTGTCTTACATCTCTCATACATGTCCTGCACCACTCTAACATACTTCTCTGCCACTCCAGACTTCCTCATGCAATACCACAGTTCCTATCGACACCCTGTCATATGCTTTCTCCAGATCCACAAAGGCACAATGCAGCGCCCTCTGACCTTCTCTGTACTTCTTTATTAACACCCTCAAAGCAAACACTGGCTCTGTGGTGCTCTTTCTTGGCATGAAACTAAATTGTTGTTCACAAATGCTGACCTCTACCCTTAGTCTAGCTTCCACTATTTTTTCCCATAACTTCATCATATGGCTCACCAACTTTATCCCTCTGTAGTTTCCACAACTCTGCACATCTCCCTTGTTCTTAAAAATGGGCTCAAGCACACTTCTCCTCCATTCCTCCAGCATCCTCTCACTCTCTAAGACCTTGTTGAATGTTCTTGTCAGAAAATCTACTGCTACCTCCCCTAGGAGCAATCAAAAATCATACTGCCTAATGTGAATGTCTTTGAACAGTGGAAGGAATGTAATCCAGATCACCCAGAGAAACCCCACTTCCCATGTTTGGGCATTTCTGTGTGGAGTTTGTTCTAACCATAGGTGGGTTTCCTCTTGGTGTCCTGGTTTTCCTCCCACAATCCAAAAACATGCATGGTTGGCTGACTGGCTATTCCAAATTGCCCCTAGGTGTGAGTGTGAATAGTTGTATTGGCTGTACAATGGTCTGGCGAGCAGTTCAGGGTGCACCCTACCTTTACTTAGAGTTGTATGAGATAAATGCAAGCCTTTCTATGATTCTAATTAGAATTAAGCAGCTCAGAAACCGATTGTCGGCTTAGAAAATGAATAAATGAATGATGACTGAATAATAAACATGAAGTGAATTTAACTTTTGTATGATATGGAGACCCCCAGTGCAGCTACCTGGGTTATCAAAGGCCAGCCATGTCTCTCACTGTCTATGGTGTGAGGCATGTAGAAAAAACATTGCTGACTTTCAACAAGAGTAGGCTCCCTAGCCATCAGCATGTTTCTGCTTTGCGATGGCCTGGCAAGCTGTCCAGGGTGTACTCTGCCTTCGCCCAGAGTTGGTTGGGATGGGCGCCAGCCTCCCTATGACCCTAATTAGGATGAAGCGGTTACAGAAAATGAATGAATGAATGAATAATATATACAGTTAATGGGTCTCAGAGGGTGTGATCTGTCAAGGGCTAACCTTTCCACCGATTATTTCTTTATATCATACTTTGCATCATTCTATAATGACTGCTTATTTACTTTTACACTTGTTCAAACTTTCCCTGTAAAAATTGTTTTGGTAAAAAATCCATTTACCAAGTATGATGGTAAAAATAATTTTTAACAGTTCTGCTCAGAGTTGATAAGAAATGTCAGGCTCTGATCAAGTTGGACGATAGAGAAATTGACACAAACCTATGCAGATAAAAGATAATTAAATTTGTGATGAAATGCCAGCTGCCAAAATATCTCTATGCTCTTAGAAGCTTTAATTTAGATTTTACAATACTGTAACTTTACTTACCTTGAACTCTCAAGGTTTTTCTATAGCTTTATTAGTATAAAAACTTGAATGGCTTGCCAACCTCCAACATATTTAAAGTTTTAAATGGTGCAAGAATCAACTGAACTTCACCTTCTGTCTGTGAGCCAGCCGAAGGTGATGTTGCCCACAATATCAATAACGCCTAAAATAGACATCAGAAAAGCAGCATGGTAGTGACTGACACCCACATCCAGCGCATAAGGCACCAAGTAAACAAACGGTAGGCTGCAACCACTGGCGAGGAGCAGGATGGAGCCAGCCAAGACTAGGAAATCGGGCGTAAGTAGGAAGTGGTAGTCCTGCATGAAGTGCAAGCAGCATTGCTTGTTCTTTTCCTGCAGTTTGTTGTATTTTTCTTTCTGATCAGATCTGAGTGATGTTGAGCTGTATCCATCCTCAGAGTCCACTGGCAGTGGGAAGGCTTCCTCTTCTTTGAGAGTGATTGGCCTTAGCAGAGCTCCGCAAACACACAGGTTGGCCACCAAGCCTCCCAGGATAAGCAGAGCACCACGCCAAGAGTAGAGTTCGATCAGCAGCTGCACCACAGGTGCCAGCACAAATGTGCCAATGCCACTGCCAGACATAGCAATGCCGTAGGCCAAGGCTTTCCTCTCACAGAAATAAATGCCAACCATAGCGATAGCTGGTGTGTAGCACAAAGAAAAGCCAAGACCTGCAAAGAAAAGTAACATTTTCTCTGTAACGGCAGCCAAGTGTTTATCACGTTGTCTCATTTATATAATATTAATTATATTTTGGGCTTCAGTAACAAATCAGATATATGAAATATGACCAGCTGAGACTGATTAAATCAATGTTAATTAATGGTGATTTACCAGTTAGGACACCCAACGAGAGATAGAGGTACTTTAAACTGGTGGCAAAAGAGCTAAGCACCATTCCAACAGAGGCCAGGAATCCTCCGAGTATCACAGCAACACGGCATGAGAGCTGATTCCCAATCAGGCTTCCCAGAGGAGCTGTCATTGGAATGAAAAGAGTCAAATATCTATGCAAAGCATTGTTCAAGCTTCATACAATATTTTGCTAAAATATAATAATAAATATTAAGCCAAAGTTTACACACACTTTGGATATTGAAATGTTTTCTGTTACGAGTGGATCAAAACTATTTGCATTTGGAGGTGTTGCTTTTAAATTCCTTTAAACATGTTTTAAGCATGAAGTAAAAGCTTTAGGGGCAAACCACAAATTTCTTATATATACTTCTGAAATGTACTCTATTTATTTCAGTTTGGTTTACAGATTTTCTACGGTGTTGAGATCAGGACTTTGGCCAGGGTTGTGGCCACTCCAACACTCTCACCTTTTTGTCTTTAAGTGATTTAGTTATAGCTTTGCTATTCTGCTGGAATACCCGGATACTGTATGACTGTGTCGATTTTTAAATTTCTGACTAATGTCCTGAGGTGTTGCTTCAGTATTTGCAAATAATCTTTTTCCTTATTATGGACGGATACATATTTTTGAAGTACACTAATCCTTGCCAGAGCAAAACAGCCAAACCCCCACCGCTAAAGACTTGGGGAGGTGGTTCTGATTAAAGACTTTACCCTTTTTCCCCTACATACGTTCCACTGATCACCATGGACAAATGATTATATTTTTGTATCGTCTGGCCAAAGAACGCTCTTCCAACATCATGACCTGAGCGTCAGCTGATAACCTGCAATCTTGACTCCAACAGAGAATTGCAAAACAGCCTTTCAAGTCACGGTGCTGTAGGACTCTCCTGATGGTGGATGCACATGCTTGTTATTTGACGTCTCATTTGCAGACCGCATAAACACACAGGCAACTTGGTGTGTCTAAACAATGAATGAGGAATTCACAAGATAAATCATTTTCGAATTTACTCGTCTCAAGTAGTATATTCCCCAATTGATTTGCCAAACAATATGTATAACAACATGAAATATATGGACTTCTGCCTTAACTGTCAGGAGCAGATTTTGACCTGAATTGGGTTTTACTATCTATACATTGAGATTAGAACTTTCTAAATATTTAAATAAACACATTTTCACTGAACAGTGCATGCTTTTATTGTTATTTATTAACCTCTTGTGAGTAAAGGTGTCTGACAGTTTTCTAGCTAAGTGTGATTTGCTCATATTCACAATGAATGTCACATTTTAATCAGTTTTTCCTTGTGCCATGAAGGATAGATAATTCTTTTTCTCTCCTTGCTTCACTTTTGAGGGAAACCAGACTTTAATATCCAATAACCCTATTTACAAAACATATGCAAAAAGCCTTTTTCCAGGCTGCCACACGGATTTCATTATATTAACTGCAACGCTTGCAGTTTTTCAACTCGTTGAACTCGCTGGCCAGCAAAGGCTAAGCTATCATTGGTTGATAACAAAATTACCATGTCAGTTTATGTCAGCAAAGAACGACTTTATAATAAGTCAGCAGAATTGATTATAAGCTGTTCCCTTTTTTATTTTTGGAAGCATCCTGTTCCTTACGAATGATAAGTGTTGTGAGAGCAGATATTAGTGAATAGAACAAAACCAGAAAGGAATGTTGTTTCAGTCAAATTCAAATGAAACCTACATCCATGATATAGTATGTTTGTCTAAACTCTCAGATGTAGACTAGAGAATGGTACAACTAGATAAAACTTAGCTATGCAAAATGAGCTCAGTATGATAACATCATGAAACGTTCACATCCAAGGAGAAATAATTAAAACATGAGGAACACTAAACCAGAGCCAGAGGGATGGATATATATATATATATATATATATATATATATATATATATATATATATATATATATATATATATGTATAAAGCTGTGTTCAAAATAATTGAAGTAAAACATCACTAGCCTGATCAATCGTTATTTTTAGGAGAAATTGTATTTCTATATGGCATATAATTTACTAGCAGGTTTAGTAGAGTGATAAAATCCAACAGACTCAACAGTCCTGACATGCATGCTGCTGATTCTGTGTAACTGAATCACTAATTGAAAGGGGCATGCTGACATAATAGCAGTGTAAAGTTCAATTAGTGAGGTCATTCATGCTTTAAAACACAGTTGCCAACTATTGCCTTTCACAAACCCCAAACACTGAATTCAAACCACAGTACACTGTGAAGACAGTGAAACATGGTGGCGCAAGCATCATGACATGGAGGTATTTCTCATACTACAGTGCTGGGTCTATTTATCACATACTGGCGATCATGGATCATTTAAATATATCAGCATACACGAAGAGCATATGCTGTTTTATGCTGAAGAGGAAATTCTATTGAAATGGATGTTCCAACAAGACAAAGATCTCAAATTCACAATGGGGGCAACATCTTGGTTCCAGACCAACAAGATTGATTTTATGGAGCAGCGGCCCAATCCCTGGACCTTAATCTAATAGAAAACTTGTGGGGTGACATTAAAAATGCAGTTTCTAAGACAAATCCAAGAAATCTAGAAGATCTGTGGAATGTAGTCCAATCACCCTGCTCGGGAAAACTTGTTCAGAGGTGCCAGAAATTGTTAAGACTGCATGCAACACAGATATACAGCAGTTCTCGGAAACAGTGATTATATAACTAAATATTAGTTCAGTTATTCAAAGAAAACGAAATCTTACTACATTTTTCTTTTTATACAGTGAAAGTTAGAGTTTGTAAAAAAAGAAATGGAGACACTGTTTTTTTTTAAGTTTAATAGTTACTTGAATCTTTGATGTCTTTAAAGGAATAACATAAATTTGATATACCGTATTCGATGTAATAAGGGCCTGCTCCAATAACACGCCCCCCCCCCAGTGTTTTTAATCTTACACTAACTGCCCGTGTGTACTGGGAGCAAAATCGTAGATCAAACTTACCAATTTTATTCGATCAGTCTCTGTAACGGTAAAATGAGGCGTTCACTGCCTGTAAAAGTGAGTTTATACAGTATTTCAAGACCCCCTGCCACTGGGGAATGTGTATAATGTTCATCAGGAACAACACATTTGATTGTTTCGCCATGCTTTAAAAAACAGGAAAATATTTTGGTGTGTTCTCTTGGTAAATGTCTAACAACCGATGAACCATTCGAAACTGCTACAACCAATGAACCATTAAGAAACTGCTCTGAATGAATGGAGCGATGAGCCAGATATGGACCTATCAGAAAGTGATGACGAGGATTTTTCACGGATTCTCCTGCTCACTATAAATTTAAAGATGTTCCTGGCCATGTGCTTTTGTTTATGTTCCTGTTGATTGTGCTAAAGTTGACAGTGTTACAGGTCATTTTACTTCCTGGAAAATGTTTAAAGGGAGGGAAAAGTAAGGGGTCTTTTTTTTCATTTATGCTGTTTTCTTTTTATTTTCAGCTTTCATGTAAGTAGTTTGGTTGATACCACAAAATGAATAATACAAATACCATTAAAAGTCTTTTATTGTTTTGTTATTATTCATGTTTTCCACCTGGATGGTAATAAGCACTTACCGTTCCACTCCTCTGGTAACATTTTTATAAGGACTCCCCTCTATAATTTTTTAAGCGCCTTGGGCGCTTATCACGTCAAATACGGTATTTCTCTTCATGTTTTGGTTCGGAATAGAATATATCGTGTTCCCAATGCATTTGTGTGTATGGAAATAAAAGCTATTACAGTGGACCCTTGACTTACAAAATTAATCCGTTCTGAGGGTGAGCTCATAAGTCGAAATGTTTGTTAGATTAAACAAAAATTCCCATAGGAAACAAAAGAAAACCAATTAATCTGTTCCAACCCCCTCCCAAACTCATATAACCTGACACAAACACGTATATTTCACCTAATATATTAAAGATAAAAATGTAAAAACAATCAATATTTCATTATAATACATGTACATCAACATGAATTATTATAAACAATAATAAAACAATAATAAACAAGAGAAAGTGTATGTTAAATGTCATATTTAATCATATTCACACCGATAAGCTGACACACACACACACACACACACACACACACACACACACACACACGCATGCACGGTACAGAGACGAGGCGTGCACACACACACACACAGATGGTACAGAGACGAGGCATGTGCACACACATGGTAGGGGGTGCGATGTGATGCGGGGGGGGCTTTTATTGACCCTGGGGAACATACTACAGTAGTTGGTAGTGGCTATGGTGTAGGGGAAAAAGCACCGAGCAAATGATATGAAGTGCAGTAAACACTATTTATAGTCACGTGCGGGGCAATGGGGGACATGGAATGTGTTTTTTCTTCCTATAGGGAGCCCGGAAAAGCTATTTCCCCAGCAGAGCTCTTAAGTCAAAAATTTGCTTGTTGGATGGGGCAGATTTTTGGTGGAGTCGAAGCTTATATCATGGAAAATTCCTTATAAGGGACACTCGTAAGTCGAAGTACCACTGTTTCAAGAGTATGAGCTTTATTCACCTTTTTACACACACTGCTATTATTTTGAGCACAACTGTATACATATATTCAACAATTATGCCTACTTCATGATTTTAATGAAGCTGAAATAACTGGCACAACTTGTATCTAAGAAAAGACATGTTTTTCTCTTTTCTACATCAAGGATCAGATTGCTCGTGTTCGTTTATAAAGGCTCTAGTGCAGTAACTTAAATTATCACATACCACAAAGCATGGTGGTACAGTCTACTAATGAGTGGATCCATGCAGTCCCAGAGTAGTCTTGAGCAAAATGCATTTGAAATTCCACAAAAAAGATGGCAATGCATCTATAAATGGTAAAACAAACACAAAAAATGTATGGCATTAATAAAAACAATAAAAGCCAAAGCATGTGAACACATGAATTCAGTTCTACGTCCCACGAAACATCCCATTCAGTAAGTAATCAGCAGAATCACTTTCTATCAGATCACATGAGGCGCTGAATCCTGCAATTACTGCTGCTTAACTGGACATTAAGAAGTTGAGCTTTTGAAACCTAGGGGGGGCTTCTGAGTTGGAAGATGGAAACACTAATGAGGCACAAACCTCATCACAGACAGTCTGCACCTGAACAAACACGGTGAAAGCACAAGGCAGGAGACCAGGGTCAAATCACTGAGAGTGAATATGACAGCCAGTGACTCTCACATATTCAATCATTGGCCAAAGAGCAAAAATGCAAAGCTGGCCAGGGGCCATAGGAAGGAGAAATGGCTTTGACTCTGCTGTTCAGACAGGTTAGAACTAATCAGAATAATGTCACATGTTTCTTCAGCTTCTTAACCAACCCCATCTTAATACCCAAAGCTGGCTAAAAGAAAAAATGAAGAAGGTGAGAGACACCCAAACACACTGTGCTTTGTACAATAGTGGAACAACCTGTTATTTCTCAGCCTTCACCTGACAAGTACATCATAGGCAAAGTAGGCAAACTAAACATAGCAGACTAAAGCCTGTAGTAAACATCATGCCCAGTGTCAGGCCATCCATCGCAATACTGCAGAGTAGTAGATTATCTACTACAGTGTTTAGTTGCTCTATCATTATGTAATTCACACAGGATGTCAGATATGACAAATAGCACGCACAGAAAACAACACTTGAACCTCACTACAATCTACAACAATTCAGTTAAAAACATTTTAATCCCAGGTAAAAGAATGCTAATTGTCATGGAAAAACTGAACTGTTATCTGTAAAAATCTGCCAAAACCGGCATGGCCCATTGCTTGACAGCTTTCCGAGTTGTTTACCTATATAACAAGTGTAACCTGACAAAATACCCTCATAGCCGTTTGAGCGCAGAATAACTACATAAGAGACAATCCCTCAAACTCGGTACATAAAAATAAAACGCAAATATTTATTCATATACTCTACTTGTGTTTGCATGCATAAATTAGTCAGTACTATAGTGAGGTATTAAAAAAATAAGTGACATAATAACACAACAGAAAGCAATGGTGATGCGATCCAAACTGATTTTACCTTGTTACAGCACGAGTGCAGACAGTGACCATGAAACAGCTAGCCACGATTATCCAGCCCCAGCCACCATCTGGAGGAAGCACTCCCACTGTCTTCTTTCTCTTCTTTTCCTCAGCCATGGAAGCTGCACCCACTTCTCGCTCCTTAACAGCAAGTCCAAACACATGCAATCATACAAGCCCACTAACGCACAACACGCACATACACAGAGAGCACCGCAAGCACACTCAGCAGTCTTTTTGAAGTTGTGTGACGCAATAACTCTGCTGAGCACAGGATGTCTACCAGAAAAACTGCTGGAAATAAATGGCAAGGCAACCTACAATGATTAACAAACCGTGTCTAGGCTATGGCCTATAGCTCTTGGACATCCTAGAGAACTGAGTGCAATGAAGCCGAATAAAGCGTCCTCACTTTCCCAGCAGGTGACGTTTTCTCATGGTGAACTAAGAACTCAGGGGTCATGCTTACATAGGAGTTTCCAGATTAACTTAGAAACTGGCTGTCTGCCTCATCAACCCTTGTAACTGTGCTGAGAGGCTGGTGCGTGTAATAGCATGTGTAACACATGTAAACACATGGTTACTAATTTTATTGGAAAAAACCCTAGTTTCCAACACTCCCTGAAAGCACTAGTTTCCTAGTCCCCTTGAGCGCGTCATAGGCACGTGCTGCATGCGACCAGTAGGAGAGCGTAAAGAGCAGGACGCATACAGAGCCCTCGAAAAGCGACACGAGTGAGTCAACGATCAAAAATGTGATTAAGTGAACTTTTAACAAGTTTAACTAAGTTTGTGTGCTTTTCAGAGCCTTGTATGTGTTTTGTTCTCTCTCAATCGAACCGGGTGGAGAGAGTTTGTTTTCTTGGAAGCTCCGGTGAGTCATTGCAATATGAAGCTAGTTTAAGAACCTATGCTAACTTTACACGTGGTGAACCTATGCTAACTTTACACGTGGTGACTTTTAAAGCTGTGTGCACTATTTTTGTCTTTAAAAGGCTAAGACCAGTCGGAGTACATAACAAAGATTGTACTGTGCACAAAATGAATCTTACATTTTATTTTTCTAAAATGTTTTGTTGAAAGCATTTTTGCTAATGCACTAAAGTAGTGCAGATAAGCTGTGTTGTTTTGTATTACATTCCATTCAGTGCCTTTCATGCACTTTTGTCATTTTATTTAGGAATTATTGTTGTTAAATATTTTATTCATTGTGTCTGTACTGCATGTGCAGACTGGTTTTTAGTGGATCTGGATTTGATCTTGAAGCTGGTTTCGACACGGATGGCGAGCCAAATCCAGTGAGAACTCTTGGTGGATCCAGAAGCAGTGTGGCCAACTGTTCTCTGGATGCGAGAGTAGATCTACAGACCCAACTACTTCAAATCACAGGATCCCAGATAAGAACAGATAAAAACACCTTTATCCCAAACGGATCACAATCCTGGACAAGACTCCCGCGCTCACACGAATCAAACCTTAGAGACTTAAGCTTATTTTATTTTATTTTTAATTTGTAAAGAAAGTTCTACAACATTGTTTGCACTGTTTCTTGTAGTATTGTTAATTGTAATAAATCTGCCGGCTGTTCAAATTCAAATCTCCACAATTCATTTTACTCCTCCAGAACCTAGTATAAAACCTAGCACAGCTATATCAAGCTGGTGTTACACATGCATTTTCCAGAACAACACTTTCAGTGGCTCTCAGTCTCCTACGTTGAACTCGACCTCCACCACAAACATCCGCTGACATAACTCATAAATAATCAATGCCAATTATTTGTATACAAAGGGCTAACATATTGCACACAGCAGATGGCCACAAAAATTAACTTGCTCTCAGAGGTGTCAATTTTATTGGCTATAGTTTCATATTCACAACTTGGACAATCGAAAATATCAGGCTTTAGAACTGGGTTGATATGCTCATGTTCTTACTCTGTAAATATTAGCAAACTTTTACTGTATTTTCTGTGAAAGCATTACATTTATTTTTTATTTTTTTAAACGTGACTTGCAATTAAAACCCAGAATAAACTCACTTTGCACATGATTGATATATACATATATATACATACTGTACATCGCTTAGTTTGCAATTATTTAAAGTATATGTATAAATATATATATATTATGTATATATACATAATGCAGCCATGAGGTGGGGGGGGGGGGCACTAACCAGTGTCTCTCCCCCTTATGCCGGTCCCAAGCCCGGAGAAATGCAGAGGGTTGTGTCAGGAAGAGCATCCGACGTAAAACCAATGCCAAACTTTTATGATGCAAATCAGAAGTATTACTCCCATACCGGATCGGTCAAGGCCCGGGTTAACAACGATCGCCATCAGTGCTGTCAATCAACAGGGTGCTGATGGAAATTGGACTACTATTGGTCAAAGGCGTCGAAGAAGGAGAGGCGGGAGGCGTGTCCGTAGGCAGAGAGAGAAGAGGAAAGGCATGAGTCTGGGACTGAGAGTAGGGACTTTGAATGTTGGAACTATGCAAAGAAAAGGTAGAGAGCTGGCCGACATGATGCAGAGGGAGGAAGGTGGACATACTGTGTGTTCAGGAGACCAGGTGGAAAGGTAGCAAAGCTAAAAGCTTAGGAGCAGGGTTTAAGCTATTTTATCACGGTGTGGATGGGAAGAGAAATGGAGTAGGAGTCATCTTGAAGGAGGGGTTTATCAGGAATGTTCTAGAAGTGAAGAGTGTCAGACAGAGTGATGAGTCTCAAGTTAGAAATTGAAGGTGTGATGGTCAATGTTGTTAGTGCTTATGCCCCACAGGCAGGATGTGAGCTAAAAGATAAGGAGAGATTCTGGAGTGATGCAGAGTACCCCCAGAGGTGAAAGAGTGGTCATTGGTGCAGACTTCAATGGACATGTTGGTGCAGGCAATAGCGGGGACGAGGAAGTGATGGGCAGGTTTGGTATCCAGGACAGGAACACAGAAGGACAGATGTTGATCGATTTTGCAAAAAGGATGGAAATGGCTGTGGTAAATACTTTCTTCCAGAAGAAACAGGAGCATAGGGTGACTTATAAAAGCAGCGGTAGGAGCACACAAGTAGACTACATCTTGTGTAGGCGATGTAATTTGAAGGAAGTCAGTGACTGCAAAGTAGTAGTGGGTGAGAGTGTTGCCAAACAGCATAGGATGGTGGTGTGCAGGATGACGCTGATGGTGAGGAAGGTGAAGAAGGCAAAGGCAGAGCAGAAGACAAAGTGGTGGAAGCTGAAAAAGGAAGTGTGTCGTGTTGTCTTCAAAGAGGAGTTGAAACAGGCTTTGGGTGGCCAGGAAGTGCTTCCAAATGACTGGAAAACCACAGCAAATGTGATCAGGGACACAGGTAGGAGAGTACTTGGTGTGTCCTCTGGAAGGAAAGTAGATAAGGAGACTTGGTGGTGGAATGAGGAAGTGCAGGAGTGTGTACAAAGAAAGTGGAACATTGAGAGGACCGAAGAGAGTAAACAGGAGTACAGGGAGACACAGCGTAAGGCGAAAGTAGCAGTGGCTAAGGCCAAACAGAGGGCGTATGATGAGTTGTATGATAGGTTGGATAGTAAGGGAGGGAGAAAAGTAGGTAGTAGGGAGAAAATGATCTATACAAGTTGGTACAGCAAAGAGATAGAGATGGGAAGGATGTGCAGCAAGTTAGATTGATAAAGGACAGAGAGGGAAATGTATTAACTGATGACACAAGTGTGCTGGGAAGATGGAAAGAGTACTCTGAAGAGCTGAAGAATGAGGAAAATGAGAGAGAAAAAAGAGTAGACGAGGTGACCATTGAGGAGCAGGATGTAGCAAAGATCAGTATGGGTGAAGTGAGGAGTGCATTGAAGAGGATGAAGAATGGAAAGGCAGTTGGTCCTGATGATATACCTGTGGAGGTATGGAAGTGTCTAGGAGAGGTAGCAGTAGATTTTCTGACAAGAACATTCAACAAGGTCCTAGAGAGTGAGCAGATGCCGGAGGAGTAGAGAAGTGTGCTGGTGCCCATTTTTAAGAACAAGGAAGACGTGCAGAGTTGTGGCAACTACAGAGGGATAAAGTTGATGAGCCATACGATGAAGTTATGGGAAAGAATTGTGGAAGCTAGACTTAGGGCAGAGGTCAGCATTTGTGAACAACAGTTTGGTTTCATGCCAAGAAAGAGCACCACAGATGCAATGTTTGCTTTAAGGATGTTAATAGAGAAATACAGAGAAGGCCAGAGGGAACTGTATTGTGCCTTTGTGGATCTGGAGAAAGCATATGACAGGGTGCCAAGAGAAGAACTGTGGTATTGCATGAGGAAGTCTGGAGAGGCAGAGAAGTATGTTAGAGTGGTGCAGGACATGTATGAGAGATGTAAGACAGTGGTGAGGTGTGCTATCGGTGTGACAGAAGAGTTCAAGGTGGAGGTGGGACTGCATCAAGGGTCAGCTCTGAGCCCATTCTTGTTTGCTATGGTGATGGACAGGCTGACAGATGAGGTGAGACAAGAATCTCCATGGACTATGATGTTTGCAGATGACATTGTGATCTGTAGTGAGAGCAGAGAACAAGTGCAGGAAAATCTAGAGAGGTGGAGGTATGCCCTGGAAAGGAGGGGAATAAAAGTTAGTCTCAGTAAGACAGAATACGTGTGTGTGAACGACAAGGACCCAAGAGGAACGGTGAGGTTACAGGGGGCAGAGATAAGGAAGGTAGAGGATTTTAAGTACTTAGGCTCAACAATCCAGAGCAATGGAGAGTGTGGAAAAGAGGTGAAGAAGCGTGTGCAGGCAGGCTGGAATGGTTGGAGAAAAGTGTCCGGTGTGATGTGCAATAGGAGAGTGTCAGCAAGAATGAAAGGAAAAGTGTACAAGATGGTGGTGAGGCCAGCGATGTTGTATGGCTTAGAAACAGTGGCGCTGAGGAAAAGGCAGGAGGCAGAGCTGGAGGTAGCGGAGATGAAAATGTTGAGGTTCTCTCTGGGAGTAACGAGGATGGATAGGATCAGAAATGAGTACATCAGAGGGACAGCCCATGTTAGATGTTTTGGAGACAAAGTCAGAGAGGCTCGATTGAGATGGTTTGGACATGTACAAAGGAGAGATAGTGAGTATATTGGCAGTAGGATGCTGAGGTTGGAACTACCAGGCAGAAGGCCTCGAGGAAGACCAAAGAAGAGATTTATGGATGTGGTGAAGGAAGACATGAAGGTCGTTGGAGTCAAAAAAGAAAATGCAGACAGGGTGAGATGGAGGTGGATGATTTGCTGTGGTGACCCCTGAAGGGAGCAGCCGAAAGGAAAAGAAGAAGACATAACTTAGAGAGACGCAGTTAAAGTACACTGATACGTCATCAGCCTCCACAACACGTGCCGCTCTGCAGGAACCACAACACGCAAACAACACAAACTCATCAAACCTAGTGTAACTTTCCAGGTTTCTGCATCATTTGATCAGGGGGTAAACTTGCCTTCAGCAGAAACATCTTGCTCGGTCCAGACGGCTCCACCAGGCATGTTGCTTGACAGTTGTGTGCAGCTGTTCTCCAGCACGCGCGCTTACCGGAAGAATTTCCCCCCCTGCACACTACCGCACTCCACAGGCGACATCATCACCACCACACGACAGTACTGTACTCAAGTGCTCAGTGCTGGGGCACACCGTGTCAGAACCCTGCTCCGAACACTCGTACACACTCATGAATTATCTATAAGCCCTGTACAACGAAGAGTATAAGTGATAGTACATAGAAACAAGACTGGACGTGTTGGGAATAGTTATTTATTATACGAATTATTTTAAATGGTATAAAGAGTGGCAAGGTGGTGGTCAGTGGCAAGCACGTCCACCTCACAGCAAGAAAGTACAGTAGTGAGTTTGAGACCTGTGCAATCTGCATGTTCTTCCTGTCCTGGTGGAGGTTCTTTCAGGATACTCCAGTTTCATCCAACAGTTCAAAGATCAGGTACTGTCTGCCAGTGTGGATGTAAGTGTGAAAGGTTGTGTGTGTGTGTGTGTGTGTGTGTGTGTCACTCTGGCGAGCTGTGTTAAGTGAGATAACAGCTTCCTGGTGACCCTAGTACTAGGAATATGTAATCTAGCAAATGAGTGAGAACGAACAAGTAAACTGTGAACATACACACAGCCAATAAATGAGACCATAGTGAAGAATTGTTTCACACATCTATCACATTTAATAATTATTCACAAGATTTATTTATAACAGTGGAAATCTGAAGAATAAACAGGGGCAAATATCAAAAAGAGATTCTAAAGAACATGAAGTTTTAAAGCAGGATGGAACAATCTGTTCATTCCACATGGGGCATAAATAAGTCCTAGCCCCACTTGAACATGTAAACACAGTCCACACACTGCCGGATCAGTGACAACACTGAAGGAAAGGATTATATGCATCGTAATATACTGCCTTTTTAACAGACATGGTATGTGCCATACAGCTGAGGCCAAGCACATTCTGGTAGGCTGTCAGGCATGTTGTACTCATTACTGCTGAAAACAAACAAACAAGTAGTGGTCTTGTTAAAAAAAAGACCAGATTCTGAAAGTATTTTATTACTAAATCTAAAGGTATGTGAAGGTAGTGCGTTATGACTAAACAGGTGGGCGTGAATGTGTTAAAGAAAAAAAACAAACAAAAAAAAACACTACACAAACTGAACAAACAAAAAAAACTGGATGAACAAACAAAACCAGAAAAGTAACATGCTTGGAGTTCCACCAAGTTCCACCATCCATGCATTAGGCAAATAAACAAAGCCAGGATTAAAGCACATATTCAACATGAATGGGAAAGACTGTAGTGCCTCATCTTGTCTCACACTGGTTTATATTTCTATCAGTCTTCCGAGCATAGGTGTAGTAGAATCTGATCTTAAAACAGTGTGTACTAACACACACGTGTTCAATTTCCTAAAAAAACAAACAAACAAGAGAGAGAGAGGGCAGACAAACACATTAATATTAAACAATGACATCTAGATGAAAAAAGAAAATGCACAGATAAAAGTCTGGTCTCCACTCGTAAAAGGCACCCGTAACACTTGATTGAAAAGGAAAAGTGTTGTGTTGGACTGCCATCGTGCATACACAGATACTCAGGAGGTCAAAATGGCGACCAACAGCATAAGGCAATTCTGATGACTGAAAAGAGATGATAGAAGGATGAAGTGGGGTGGGGGCAGACTGAACTCCAGCATCACATATTAGTTCAAATCTGTACACAGTAAAAGGAATGCGCGATTCCTTTGGCGTTTGCAGAAGCTTAAAAGACCATGTGGATTCAACTAGAAATGAGTTTCAGAATATGAGGCATTTTAAATACACATAAAATATGAATATGCGGCTGCTGACAGCTGGTGATTGAATACTAGACATTTGAGGTGACATGAAAATATTACTAGTGTTTGACTTCATTTTTTATGATTAGCTTAACACTCCGTATATTTGCCTTAAATACTATAACGTTTGCAGAATTGTGTTGCTGATACTCTGCATAAATTAACCCTATTCACATTCTTTGCAAATGCAGACACGTATACACACACACACACACATTGGAGTAAGGGGACGAAAACCCATCCCAGTAAGCAACTAAGTTTGTGAACTCATTACAATGCCTGAATTATTCAGAATATTTAGCTTTTTCGATATTCATCTTCCCAGTATTCTTTCAGCCAAACAGCATCAGGTCTAATCTACTCAGCCAAAGGATAAATAGCCAACCGTCCTCTATAATCTCTCATAGCAACACTCATCTGAACTGAGCTGTACTCTTTCTGCTAATTGGAGCTCTCAGAGAAAGCTATTTAAAGGTGCATTTTCATGTTAAAAGGTACACTATACTGGGCTTCAATCAAAGAAACAGGCAAAACTTTGAAGTACAATGTCAATGAAAGGTCAATGAAGGCATTTGTTGGAAAGGCAGGGGAAAAAGGCAGGAGACGTATGTTGAGGCTCAATTTGGAGTTTCAAGTGAAACCACGATATCATATAAAGCCTCAAATATGACTAGCTCTAAAACAATAACATTTCTAAATGGGTTTAAATAAAAACAAACAATTAAACACACATCTATTACAGTGTAAGAACACCTCAATAGGTAAAAAGAATTATGGTCATGTAAGTGAAGTAGTCATTCGTTGAGCAACTCGTAAGTTAGATTATGGGATTAAAAACTTAAGCATACTGTTTGTTGTTGAATAACTCCGCATTCAACTATTCAACTCCCAAATCAACTATCAAGATGCTGATTGGTAAGCGGTAAAAATCTTGGTCCCAAAATATATAGCTTCTAAATTGCCAAGTGAAGAAAACTTAAAATGACACCTCTAGATGACAATGACTATATATTTAATTAGATTTGTTAACACTAATATACTGTCCTCTGGAATTTGTGAACTGTACATTTTTAATGTAAAGATGAAAGTCCAATAAGTAATATGCTCAGATCTCCTGTAACTGGCAATCAGTCCTTGGTCTCCTGTTTACACTACTGCTGGACCACAGTGTATAGTTCACTGAGGTGTGCATAGCAACGCTCAGATCTTAATCAGGGAATTATTGGCTTTGCTGTACATTGCATATTACTGACTAACTGCCGATTGTGAGTGGTCACATGTTCTTTGAATCTTTACAACATGTGAACCGGACGCAACGCCATTGTGACTGCAAAGGGAAAGGGGAGTCAACTGTTAAGATCATGCATAATTTTTTATTATTATGGATATCACCCCATTCCTATGATAATGATAGCCACATTCCTTATTATTCTCTTACATAATCTACCTTTAGGTGTTACAGTAAATAGTAAAGGTTTACTTATTGGATCTTTAATACAAGAAAGTTTTGCCAAAATCCCACTGCAGCATTTTTGGACAAAGTAAAGAAGACTATTATACAATGGAACCATGACTTGAGACAAGGACAAGAAACAAAGTAGATCCCTTTGAATCTACTTGTTCTATCACGTCATGATCTATACCAAATATTTCATACAGCGCAATATGGATTTTGCCGAAGTGTTCAGCATCCACTCTTAAAAATCAGCAGATTTTGGCTTATTGGGTGTCATCTAATGACATAACCATCTTTTTTTTATCGTTTTATCTTACAGCAGATTGTACCGTTCTTTTAATGGCAAAAAAACACAATACTCTCCAAACCCGATACAGACGTCTACATTAGACTTGCATTAAGCTTTCGAAAAGATAAGTATACAGGCATCTTAGATAGCTGACTTGGTTTTTCCTGGTTATAGAAGGAGGCTTTCTTTGACATCTTAGAGCAGCTTCTGATTAGAAAGTTCAGGAATTCTTAAACGCTTTAGAGGTCATCTGTCATCTTCAGTAGCTCAAGAAAGGCACCAACAGCCCCAAAATAACCCTGCACACAGAAGAATGTGTGTTGGCAGGTACAACTTTTTTTGTCAAATACAGCATCTCTCCATTATATGCAGAACTGACAGTTTAAATAAGGACTCCGGCAGTAGTCATTAAAAGCAAAAAACCAAGCAAACTGTTTCCTAAATACAGTGGTACCTCTTCTTACAAAATTAATCCGTTCCAAGGGCAAGTTCATGAGTGGAAACGTTCATGAGATGACACAAAAATTCACATAGGAAACAATAGAATACCAATTAATCCGTTCCAACCCCCTCCCAAACTCATAACCTGACAAACATGCATTTTTGACGTAATATATTTAAGATAAACATGCAAAAATAAACAATAATAACACATGAACAGCAACATTAATAATACTGTAATTAACAAATAATAAAACAAGAAAAATAAGTCATACTGGTGAACCAGCATAATAAGTGTGATTGCACATCCTCTACCCTAGATGGCAATCACACTTATAAAACTGTCAATGGCACTCTCACTGTGTTTTCTATGTTGTAAGGAAAAAGCACCGAGCAAACGATATGAAGTGGAGAAAACACTTTTACAGTCGCACGCGAGACGCTGGGGGGTTTTCCCTTCCTATAGGGGGCATTACAAGAAATCATTGAGAAGCACTGTACAAGACATTCTCGGAGCACAGAGGAATACACGCGGAAGTAATACAAGGCTAAAAGCAATTTCCCAAGCAGAGCTCATAAGTAGAAAATTTGCTCGTTGGTGGAGCAGAATTTTTTTTTCTGGGATTGAAGCTTGTATCATGGAAAATTCGTTATTAGGGACTCGTAAGTCAAGGTACCACTGTATTATAGACATTAATGAGAGTCGAACACTTACTTCATGTTCCAAAAACAGGGCTTTTAACTGTCCTTTTGACCAAAAGTCCATGGCGTACGCTAGCAGCTTTGTCGAAACTGTGTTGATCCGCAGGAAGTTCCCAACAAACACAACCCTTTCAATTTTCTAAAACCAAAATGAGGCTTGAAGTTAAGAACACTACACACTGAAAGTCACGTCTCTTCATTTTAAGTGTATGCATGACCTAAAAGCATTTATCATATTTCTAATTCCTTGTCTGATTTATTTAGTCAAGTCAGGGATCACCTTTTATTTAAAGGGGAACACGACAAGATCATGTCATCACGCGATACTAATCATGACCCTGATTTGTGCCGATCACATTCTGATATGATTCCAATGTTATTGCAATCTATGATGCTGTCACTCCAATTTGCAATGATGTATCCTCAACTAGAGAATTTACTTGAAACAGAACCAAAATACTGCACAAATTACGATTGATGTTAGTCTGATTTTCCCCCGTTTCCCTAATGTGCTCTAAACACAAAAAAGGTCACTGAATTTTAACACTCAAAATATTTCACTCTACCCCAAAGTTTTCGCTGAATTCTACAATGTACACTGATGTGTACGAATTTCCTCATGATCATGTCAGCACACCTAAATAAAATGCCCAATAAACTGCCTATATAGCAGTCATATATATTTTTCTTTTATTTTTCAAATCGCAGTCAGCGTGTTTCTGCTATTAAAATCAAGTTTATTAGTCTACAACAGAGCATTGGTGTTTGTCAAATACCCATGGTGTCTTTTTCTCTACATCTAAACAATTATTAAAACGGCACTGATGCAAAGCACAACTATATTTATGCGTATACAATGGCTTAGTGTTTTATTCCAGTGTGCAGCAATCAATCAGAGATCAATTGTTGTAAAGTATACCATTTTTCACAAGATCCAGTTGAAAAGAGAAAATTGATTTGTTATTTATTTAGGTATTTAAACAGGTCTGAGACATACAATGATATCTGCAGTATATAGATAGCAAACAATAGATCGTGACCTTCGGATAAAGCCTATTAATCATTTAAAAAAAAAAAGAGAGATATTACACAAATTATTCCTGGAAATCAGCACTTCTCTGCTAGAGAAAACACATTGATCTTTTCTTCTGTTTACCATCATATGGAACAAACAGTATTGTCCCACTATTAAAAAAAAAAGCAAAGTGTAGGTTTAGTAAAATAACAGTACGGAAAGGCGGCACCAGTGTTGCCAAATTTAACATCAGCAATTTTAAAAAGCATGTAAAGACCGAACAGGCAGGAAAAATGCATGGTGGCATGAGTAGTAAGCAGCATCCACCCATTACTCATTTATTATTCTCCATTACCTATATTTTTATTTAAATTAAATCTTTTGTATTTTCAGTTCCTGATTTATTCTGTACAAAATCTTTACTTTTCGTCATTCATTTTATCAGTATGTCTCCAATTGTCTATTTACCACATGCATCCGAGATCTACCGCCCAATGGAAATACAACATACACTTGCACTTTGCGTTGGCCTGGTAGTTATTTTATATTTAACAATTTGTGTGTGTGTGTGTGTATATATATATATATATATGGCATGAAATTAAGAAAATTTTCCATCATGGGGGGCAGAGAGAAGAAAAAAAAATCTGCAACCCCTGCAGCTTTTTCTGGAATGATTAATTAATCTGTTATTTATTTATTTTTTTCATTTACTTGTTCACCTGTCTATATGTTGGGTGTACAATGACTTATGACTGAATAAGAAACATACATGTAAACCAATTCTCTATCATATACAACTCTATTATTCTGCCGATCAAATTAAAACATGTTTAATAAGTCATATTTGAAGAATCACATGCCTGATATATACTGTATATATAAAACGAGATATATATATATATATATATATATATATATATATATATATAAAACTGAACTGGGAAGGAGGGGCACGTTCAGTCTGTGGTTTGTAAACAATGGACGCAGCATCATTATGTCAACATACTACGTAGGTACGTCTAAATTCAAAATTTGACTTTTGTTTTTAAATCGAAAAAACGTAAAGCGAATGAACGCAAGTCGGGGAGCGTCTGTACTATATAGTTAGCTTTAAATAACATTAAAGTAGTGCGTTAACTCAAACTTTCAAAGTGTGGATATACTGTAGTCATTGGTCCTGGCTGAAAAGTCCTCTTTGGAAGTCGATTCTTTTCATAATCTTTATAATCTCTGACATTAGTGCTACTTGGCCCAGCATGGCTTTGGTCAGTTTTTTGATCTTTTACAAAGTCAGTTGACTTTGTCTGCTTGGACTTCGTTAGTTACAGGTAAATTATTATTATTCTCACGGATTAGCGGCAAACCCAAAAGTTACTGACACGTGATTCAAATTTAGCCATGGCTGAGAACTTTTTTTTTCTCCCACCTGCTGATTACTTGCAGATGATGTGATCTCTTTTTTTTTTTTCTCTCCTTCGCACACGTCATCAACGTGATTACTTAAATTGTCAATTAACTTTTATTTAGTGTTTTGAATTATTATTTAAGCCCTATGATGCCACTCAAATACCCTGCATCTTCTCTCACTTCTGGTAAGGAGCTTTCATTGAAGTGTCATATCTGAGGCGACAGCGAATTGTTCATTTTACTGAAAAGGCCTTCTGCCTGACATGGGGGTCGGTATTGGGTTGGATTTTTACAGACCTCACACAAAAATGCTGGCAAATGCCGGTGGGCCTGCGCTAATTTAATGCCCTGATAGAGACTTATATATATATATATATATATATATATATATATATATACACACACACACACACACAATGGTATGAAAAAGTATCTGAACCTTTTGGAATTTCTCACATTTATGCATAAAATCACCATCAAATATGATCACATATGGCATGACCTGGGCAAGGTCTCAACCACAAGTGTGCCTCTGTTCACCAGCAGTATAAATGGGTACCATATACTGGGAAGGTAACCTGCGATGGACTAGCTTCCCATCCATGGGGAGTTGAACTCCTGGTCGCTTCACGCTATGGAAACCGGGGATAAGCACTGGCCTGATGAGCCACGAGGCTTGGGTGTAAAAACCCAACCGACTTTACCTTTACCTTACCTATATAGCATGTTACCCTTGTGTTGAGACGTCGTCTCTGATCTTTGTGTTTACACTGTTTTGCGGACTTTTGTAACCCGAAGCAAATATTGGTCAGAAGGGTAAGCCTACTAGTATGGGTGCAATCTCATACACAGAGATGAATTAACTTTAACTATCTGCTCAGATTGGCGCAATCTACCATGCATACTCAGTTAAGCAAAGAGAGTTATAAAATGAATGAAAACCCGAATCCAGTAAAGTAAGAGAACTCTCCGCTCTGCTGGTGATTCACATGAGTATAGGCTGAGTACTAAACAAGTATTCAACGGCGTCCTTACTCACATGGAAGACCGGAAGTCCGTATAACCCGCGCTTTGTCTCAAGCACAAGCAAGTAAACTACTTTCGGTGTTGAGCGCCTCACATATTGTAAGCGTTGATTGGCTGTTTTAAGCTTCATGTGAAGTGACTCTACTCAGCTTCATGTAAAGTGACCATCAGTCGACCATTGGAACCATTTACAAACAGAAAGATCGCATCATGGAGAATGTTAAAGGTTATATTTGATACTGTATTTAATATTTGATGAGCGAATTTGATTAAAATGTATCTATTTGAAATTATTTTGCTTGAATTTAATTTATTTGAAATTAATGTTGGTTATTTGCTATATTTGATATTTTACAATGTTATGTTTATAATAATTGATTTAGGGGTGTTTTATGAGATACGGTAATGGTATTTATGGATGTATAGTACAGTATGAACATCATACGTCACTTGAACATACAGTAACAACTTACGTTCATTTTCAATTTACGTTTGGCCGTCTGGAACCCAAAAAAAATGTAAGTCGGGGAGCGTCTGTATTCATCAAATTTAAAAATAAGAAAATTAATAAAGAATAGGGGGAAAGTTAAGGAAAATGCAACAAAACACGGCCAATTATGCAAAAAAAAAAAAACCCAAACAAACAAAAACAACAACCCAAAACCCCAATCAAAACTACTTACAATTTTATGTGAGGTGAGCATCTGAGTGCGTGCACAGCGATTCTGTATGTGTGTGTGTGTATTTATGTTTTATTTACATCTAATGCATTATTTTTGAATGTTTAATTGTTATTGTAAGCATTTATAGCATTGAATATGAATTTGTTATTATATACACATATACATGTACGTATACGTCAGTCAGGGGAGGTTGATCCTACTTTGCAGAGTTCGGCGATCATGGGGGGGGGGGGGGGGTGTCTCGGTCCCCATTACCAGCGGAAAGTGATTCCCCCCGCCGATTTCCAAGAAGTAGGCTCGACCCTCCTGACTGACATATACGTACATGTATATATAATATCAATAAATACATATTCACCGCTATAAAAGCTTATAATAAACATTCAAAATTAATGTACAAGATGTAAATAAAATATAAATACATACAGATGTGCACGCGCACACAAATATAAGTAGTTTTGTTGGGGGAGTTGGGCTGAATTTTTTGTTTGGGGTTTTGTTTTGTTTTTGCATAATTGGCCGTGTTTTGTGGCATTTTCCTTCACTTTTCAAAAACCCGCAGTGCACTGAAGCCGCAGAAACTTAAGCACGAAGTAACTAGGGATTACTGTGTGTGTGTGTGTATGTATACATATATATATATATATATATATATATATATATATATATTATTAATTAATTTTTTTTAACTGTAAAGTCATTCATTTATCCATCTTGACAGCTGAAGTTATCTAAGCTTCCGTGCTCGGAGTGTGTGCGTTTACTTTGGATAGTTCAGCAGCAGGGTCTAATCTCTCTTGTGGGATTTATACAGTTTAACACCGCACTCTGGGATAAAACACTGACCCATTTCATACCAACATATACTGTATGTACAACACTGTGCCATTTTGAATGCTTGTTACATCCAGAAAAAAAAACATTACAACTTCACAACACCCCCTGTTGGGAACTTTTGGGATTCCATGCTGTCTGCAATAAAATTACCATGACTTTGAAGGAAAGGGAGATGATAAAAAGAAAATGCAGCCTGTGTCTCAATTGTCTCAACAATGCAGTTTATAATACTTCTGATCCCTTATGTTAATCTCCACCACTAAGCTCATTCAGACGTATTTCTTTATTTTAGAAAAATACATCTGCCATTTTCTAATGAGTAAACATATATCGGTGGGCAGGGGTAGCCCAATATAAAGGTGCTGGATTACTAATCCGAACGTCGGGGGTTCAAACCCCACTATCACCATGCTGTCAGCCCAGTGCAGCTAACTGGGTTATCAAAGGCCGGCCATGTCTCTCACTGTTATATGGTGAGTGGCATGTAAAAGAACCGTTGCAGACTTTTGTCAAGAGGAGGCTGCATGGCTGTCAGCGTGTTTCTGCCCTACAATGGCCTGGCGAGCTGTCCAGGATGTACTCTGCCCCAGCCTCCCCATGACCCTAAATGGGATTAAGCAATTCAGAAAATGAATAAACATACATCGGCATACAGTAAGGACGTAACATGGTGGGAATGTGTAGGTCTGTGTGCTTTGATAGCCCTGTACAATGCTGCTTGATCTCCATGCCACAAGGCAACACTGTAAAGAAGCTGAAAGCAAACAGTATCAGCTTTCCACAGGCAGCAAATGCTTCCTTTAGGGGTATATGTGAGGGATTTTATATGCATTTGACTTTAATAAAGAGAATTTAGTACACAGCATCAGCGAGACGTAAGTAAATAAATAAATAAACAAATAATCACCCTTACTATGGAATGACTCCAATGTCACAATAATAAGTTGATTCATAAATACGTTAAATTTCAAATATGTTTATAAAAAGGGGTCCAACCTCATTCACAGCACACATACGGGCAATAGAACCGATGTTATTTGTTATGGTGACAAGAGTAGCTCTTGCCAAGTCTTCTTTGCTGATGCTATCACGTCTGTCCTTGCTCATCATATGGCCAAAACTAAAAGAAGAAAAGAAATGCTCTTCTATAACATAAGGATTCCTCTATGTATTTATAAACATAAATCATTATAACATTGGCAAAACTTTATGAATGAAGGAGAAAAAAATTGGCACCTGGATGCTACAGCAGACCCCTGAAGACCAAAGCGCTCATAGTCGCCACCATAAATGTCTTTAACCAGCTTGTCGACGTTGGTACTGTCCCCTTTTGCCGCCATTTCTAAAGCCTCCTCGAATGTCTCACAGCCAGTCAGCAGGCAGCACAAGCCGAGAAATGTGCCTCCTCCCAAACTGTGACAGACAGGGGTTATGCATTACTACCACAGTGTTTATACACTTGATGTTTTGTCTCTCATTAAATTCAACAAAAACAATGTTGGTTATGGAAATATAAACCGGATTACAAAAAAAATTGGGACACTATACAAACTGTGAATAAATACCTGAATGCAATGATGTGGAAGTGCCAAATTTCAATATTTTATTCCGAATAGAACATGGATGACAGAGTCAAAAGTTTAAACTGAGAAAATTTACCATTGTAAGGGAAAAATATGTTGATTTTAAATTTCATGGTGTCAACAAATCTCAAAAAAAAAGTTAGGAAAAGGCAATTTTCACCACTGTGAGGCATTCGCTCTTCTTACAACAGTCTGCAAACGTCTGGGGGCCGAGGAGACAAGTTTGTCAAGTTTAGAAATAAGAATGCTGTCCCCATTCATGTCTAATACAGACCTCCAATTGTTCAATTGTCTTAGGTGTTCTTTGTTGCACCTTCCTCTCATGTGTCAAATGTTCTCTGTAGATGAAAGATCTGGACTGCAGGCTGGCCATTTCAAGACCTTTTCATACGCAGCCATGATGTTGTAATTAATGCTGCATGTGGTCTGGCATTATCATGTTGAAAAATGCAAGGTCTTCTCTAAAAGAGACGACGTCTGGATGGGAGCAGATGTTCTAGAAACCTGAATATCCCATTCTGTATTGATGGTTCTTCTCCAGATGTGCAACCTGCCCATGCCACACGCACTCATGCAACCCATACCATCACAGATGCAGGCTTCTGAGCTGAGCGCTGATGATAACTTGGGTTTTCCTTGTCCTCTTTAGTCTGGAAATGGCGTCCCAGTTTTCCATAAAGAACGTTGAACGGGATTCGTCTGACAACAGAACAGATTTCCACTTTGCCAAACTCCATTTTAAATGACTCCTGGCCAAAAGAAAATGCCCGTGCTTCTGGGTTCTGTTTAGAAATGGATTCTTTTTTGTACTGTACAGTTTCAGCTGGCAATGGGCAGATGGCATGGTGGATTGTGTTCACCAACAATGTTTTCTGGAAGTATTGCTGAGCCCATTCTGTAATTTCCCTTACCATAGCATTCCAGTTTGTGGTGCAGTGTTGTTTAAGGGCTAGAAGATCACGAGCATGCAGTACAGTTTTTTGGCCTTGACCCTCAGACACAGAGATTATTCCAGATTCTCTGAATCTTTGGATGACATTATGCACTGTACATGATGATAACTTCAAAAGCTTTACAATTTTTTGCTGGGAAACACCTTTCTGATATCGCTCCACTATCTTTTTGCGCAACATTGGGGGAATTGGTTATCCTCTATTCATGTTCGCTTCTGAGAGACACTGTCACTCTGAGAAGCTCTTTTTATACTCAGCCATGTTGCCAATGGACTTCATTAGTGGTAATTGGTCTTCCAGCTGTTCAATATAAGTGCAATTGATTTTTCCAACCTTTTATCCCAACTTTTTTGAGATTTGTTGACACCATGAAATTTAAAATAAACACATTTTTTCTTAAAATGATACTTTTTCTCCGTTTACACTTTTGAACCTGTCATCTATGTCCTACTCAGAATAAAATATTGAAATTTGGCACTTCCACGTCATTGTATTCGGCTTTTATTCACAATTTGTATAGTGTCCCAACTTTTTGGAATCCAGTTTGTAAATGTTTATAATCACTGTAAATGATATGAGTGCACAGTGAGATACTGTACAGACATTCCAGCGCTTTAAATGAAACTCTTAAGTCTTAAAAGAAACCGTGTGTTATTTACAAATACTAGTTCTAATCACCTGCCAAACTGATTCGGATACAAAACAAATAAAGAATTTTGGAACATGTTTTATGTGGGAATCCATCATCCATGATCCAATAACAATGCCAGTTGTCCATATCAAATAGTAGCAATTGTTTCTAATCCAGAATTAAAGGATGCTGTATAGTACAGATCAACATACCAGAGAAAACAACAACAAACAAGAAAGGATGCAAATACTTCCAGCAAGGTGCGTCAGTTCGGAAAATACCAGACACTCAATATTTTTATTGTTATGGAGTACCTACAATACGTACATACAGTATCTTCGTAGGTATAAAAGGCTTGCAAGATTTTCAGTGAACCACACCAGCTAATTTCCTAACGCAACTATAAAACCTTTTTTTTTTAAAGCAAAGGTTGTCAAAGTGAATATTGACAATTTCATTTGTTATTGTTTACTGAACTTTATCAATTTTTTTTTAAAAATTGTGCTTAAATGAAAATTACCATCTTGTGGAAACAGTTGCAGTCCTTCTGATAGTTTTGACAGTCACACTTGCTCCATCTTGGGTTTTTTGCAGCAAAACCAAACAAACTTTCAGTATGCAGCAAAATTTTCATTATGGTTTTATCTGAAAAGTGAGCTCTAATTTAATAAGCTGCTGTAGTTACTGACAACCATTTATTTCTGAAATAGTAAACTTATAAATAGTATAAAAAGAAAATAAAACCACAATTTAGGCACTGTCTAAAAGTGGCGCTCCAAAACCATGAACTACAATGGTACCTCACCCTACGAAATTAATCCATTCCAGAGCCTTTTTCCTAACCTGGATTTTTCGTAAATTGAACCGCATTTTACATGTAAATCGTGTGATTCGTTCCAAGGCCCCCAATACTACCCCCTAAACCCTTTAAAAATTATAAAATCATACCTGTTAAGACCTCCTTCTGCTTCAATATAGTATCAATGGTAGACGGGTTTGGCCATATTCCTTAGCGATATCACTCAACCGCATGCCACGAGCCCACTTCTTCTTTTCACTCGCACCGGAAATCACGCGCGCGCGTGCGTGCATGCATGTGTTGACCATGTCTTCTTAGCAGAGTTATAATCTTACAAATGTTTATGGAAGGTTAAAAGCCCGAGTCAAAAAATCAAGTTGGAATGAGCACACTCAAAAAACTCATGAAACAACAGTAACTCTGTCCTTTACACGAAAAGCATTTTGGGAGATGCAGCTCCATAATAGCCAATGGGAGGGAGCTGCGTCATCCCTCCTGGCCAATGGGAGGCCAGTGGGGCAGGATCTTGGGAGATAGCCAATGGCTCGGAGCTGCGTCATCTCCCCTAACCAATGGGAGGTTAGCAGGGTGGGATGTTGGAAGTCAATGGGAGAGTAGCTCGTCCATTGCTTGAATGGCGCATTTTAATGTTTGAATGGTGCATTTGGCACGTTTCGTAAGGAGAACTTGATTCGTATACAGAGACAAAAAATTTTGGAAAATGTTTTCGTAACCTGGATTTATTGTTTGCTGGAACTATCGTAAGGTGAGGTACCACTGTACTACTAAACAATTTCAATGTGAATCTATTTTGATGATGCCATCAATGACATAAAATCATGTGAAACCCCCCCCCCCCAAAAAAAAAAAAATTTTGACAGTGTCTGAAAGTATTTTGCTATTAAGATAACATTACCAAAGGGTATCGGAATGCCATTTTGCTGAATAGATTTACTGCAGTTAGCACATTATATAGCATAAACTTAATGAGCTTCTTCAAGGTTGATTAAAAGCCTTTCTATTCAAATGAGCAAAACATTGCGTGGCAGTAATAGTTTATTATTCCAGCTAAAAAATTAATATATTCACGGTATATGTCATAGAATTATTATGTTATTACCAGAAAAAGTATTTTAAAAGTTTTTGTTAATTCTATGGTGTAAAACAAGTAACAAGAAATTACCATCACTCAGACATAAATTCCCATTACAAGTGTTATATGAGGGACCAAGTGTTCACGAAACACAAATTAATAAAAATTAAAAACATTTTTTTTTAAATCAGATTGATGCTATACCAATTACCCTCAAGTATGGTTCCCCGCTTGCACAACTCTTTACTAAAAATGTTCCTGTACACTATAAAGTTTACATGTGAAAACAGGCAGCTTCAGATATTTGCTGATATAGATAATTAGAATTAAGTAGGTGGCTCATACTTTTCATTAAGTGCCAGCTACTATTAGCCTAGCGCCAGTTATATTTTATAATAGTAAATAATAATATTTAATAATATAGTCTTCTTTTCCTTTCGGCTTTTCCCTTTAGGGGTCGCCACAGCGAATCATCTGCCTCCATCTCCCCCTATCCTTTGCATTTTCTTCTCTTACACCAACTACCTTCATGTCCTCTTTCACCACATCCATGAATATTTAATAATAATATAGTAATAATCTTTAATAAAAACATTTTCAGAGCTTTGTTAAGCTATGTACTTGACAACACGATCATTTGTTTTGATAATTTCTCAATCGTTCACTTCCGATATCCCATGATGCACTATGCTACCTCATTCAAAAGCACAGCGCTTTTTATATACGTGCCGCCATTTGCTTGTGCTCCCGTGTAGATTTAGATCGTGACGGGTCGTACAAACCCAGGTAAAATATAGTCCAAACTGATGCGATTCATACCGACAAGCATGGCGCAGAAGCGAAGTAGATCGAAATAACAAACATCAAATACATTGTGGAAGCTGATTCCACTGCTTCGGAAACATTCGTATCTCATGAAATAGGTAAAAAAAAAAAAAAAAAAAGTTTTATGTCATGTCCAAACACAAATTATTTCTCGATTGCACTGAGCGATAATAGTGAAAACTATCCCCCAACTAAATAGCCTAGTCTTATTCGAATAGCCTAATCTTATTAATCCTGAAATGATATTACATAAACAGTTTTGACAGATTAGGGTGGCAGTTTGATTCACAAATGTTCTATATTAGTAAGGTAACCGTTAGATTTTTCAAATAAGAAGTTGTATGTACTTTCCTTTAAGAAGTAAGTCTACTATTCTTATAACAAATACTTTCTTTCTTCCTTTTGGCTTTTTCCCTTTCTCGAGAGTCGCAACAGCAAATCATCTGATTCGCACATTTGATTTGGCATAGGTTTTTTTAACGTGCCGAAAATTTTTTTAAAATTCATGTGCTCTGTGGTGCATTCTGGGCCCATATTTATGAGAAAATCAGACAAGCTAGAAGCAAATAAAACTAAAAGTTTATATTATAAAAAAAATAGTATAAGATCGCTGATCCTAAGGTTAGGGGTTCGAGTCCCCACAGGGTTGTCACTATCCCCCCAGTGCAGCTAACTGGGTTATCAAAGGCGGGCCATGTCTCTCACTGTCTATGGTGACAGGCATGTAAAAGAACCATTGCTGACTTTCGTAAAGAGTAGGCTGCAAAGCCGTCAGCGTGTTTCCGTCCCTTGCTAAAGGGTTGTGACAGGAAAGGCATCCGACGTAAAAACCCATGCCAAATCAAATGTGCGAATCAGATGATTCGCTGTGGCGACTCCCAAGAAAGGGAAAAAGCCGAAAGGAAAAGATGATGATGATACATGTATACGTCAGTGGGGGGGGGGGGGGGGTTTTTTGGGGGGGGTCCTACTTACTTCAATGGTCACGTGGGGATCTTGGTCCCAATTAACTGCGTAAAGTGAGGGATCCCTGTATTTACAAACTTTGTGCTGGGTTTTCATGTGTAATTGTGTTTACACATGACTGGAGTCATTTACCTGGTGCCTGTGACCCGTTTGTAATTGTCTTTGGAGTAAACCGCCAGGATGCTGACACCTGAGCCAATGTTTACCAGCAACATGGGAAAGGGATTGTCAAGACAACATGGCCTCTTGACACAGTTTTCAGGATCGGAGGGGTTTTGGAAAAAGTAGCACTCCGGGTGTCCATTGAAACCGACTGTGTCGACATAGAGCAGGCCCTGGATCAGACAGTCCAGTTCATCAAGCTTCTGTAGCTCCAGATTTGCCACCTAAAAATAAATAAACAGTCAGAGTGAGAGATAGATTGAGCATGGATGGTAATCCAAGGTCTTTTCTAAAGCATCCTGCAGTATACATATACAATATCTATATGGTTCAGATCCTGGGTTGCATCTCATTTTGTGCATATTCCAAGAAGTAATATGAACACTATCAATGCTCTTCGCAATACTGCTCATCCCATACCCCAAGACAAATATGCAAAGCTAAGAACTAGTCTGAGCTGATTGGATATGTGTACAAACAACAGCAGAAATTCCACTTCGGATAGTTTTAACCTTTTCAAGCCATTATTATTTTTGCAGCCAAAGTATCACACGTAGGAAGACCAAGAGAATCAAACCTTTCTCTCAAAAAGATATGTGTTTATTTATTTTTTTAACTAACCATCCTGAAATCCTCCTCAAACTTGTAGGCCCCCCCACCAGTAGCACACAGTGTAGTGTGAAGGCTGGAGAAGTTCTTGTCCCGGCCCATCTGGATGAAGCTGTGCATGTCCTGTGTGGGAAAGCGGATGAAATGGAGGTTGCCCTTGCGGCCACACATGATGAGGTTCTTCAACTCCAGGTGCACATCACGGATGCCAGTGTTGCCGTAAGCCACGTTAGATGTTAGGTAGCGGCGGATGCTCTTCAGGCTCTCCACTTCCTCTTGCTCCTCTTCGGCTGTAATGTCCTTTGGTTCAAAGTAGACAAGCTTCACCAGCGTGCCTCCGATATCCATGCCAAACCATGGGAAAGCTAAAATGCAACATTAGCATTATTAAAAACAGCCAGTTCTCATACTTGCCTCACATATATGCCCTACAGACACACCTTCACTTTTGTCAACATTTTGTGATTTAAAAATAAAAAATTAAGACATAAGACCAAACATGATAATTATGTAATTCACTTTTATATTAAAATTACTGTTGGATTATAATGATATTACATATTTACATTTACAGCATTTGACAGAAGCTATTATCCCAAGCAACTTACATTCATAATTGTTCTTATACAATTGAGGGTTAAGGACCTTGCTCAAGGGCCCAAAAATGGCAGACTGGTGTTGATACTTGAATCTCAACTGTAAGCTATAATGTTGATAATTGCACGGGGCTGATGTAAATAATTTCCTAAGGGTAAAAATAAATTTTAAGCAAAGTCTGTACTCAGTTGGTAGAAATATTTAAATTACAAAAACATAAAATGTTTGGAAGCAGAGATGACAGTTTTCTTGGGGTTTCAGCACTCTGCCAAACAAGACAATAATTAATAAACCGAAAAAAACTATTATGTAGTTCAGTGAAACCACAACACCATGGTTAAAATATGAGAAAACAAAAGAATTGAGTAGGGCTTTAGAGACAGACCCTCATATGCTCCATCTTGAAGAGGAACATGTCTGTCTGTCTTCCTTTCGGCTTTTTCCCTTTTCCTCAGGAGTCACCACAGCGAATCATCTGATTCGCACGTTTGATTTGGCAAAGGTTTTTTTTTTAACGTCGGATGCCCTACCTGTCACAACACTTTTTATCAAGGGACAGAAACATGCTGATGACTTTGCAGCCTACTCTTTACGAAAGTCAGCAATGGTTCTTTTACATGCCTCTCACCATAGACAGTGAGAGACATGGCCCACCTTTGATAACCCAGTTAGCTGCACTGTTGGGGACAGTGACAACCTTGTGGAGAGTGGGACTCGAACCCCCAACCTTTGGATCAGCGATCCAGCGCCCTACACCTCTAGACCACCACTGCCCCAAAGGAACATGTCTCTTTTATTAAAAATAGTTCTTGGGGCAGCCATAGCCTAATGGTTACAAAAGATAAATAAAAAATAGTTGGTTTGACTCCAGAAACAGCAGAAAGAATGTACAGTTGCAGGGAGAGAGAGCTGCACCTTCTCTTCCTCATTTATCGCTGAAGTGCCCTTGAGCAAGGCACCTAAACCCCAACTGTTCTTCGTGCGCCCCAATGTGTGTGCATGCTCATGTGTGTGTTTGTGTGTGTGTGTGGGGGGGGGGGGGGGGTTTACTGCAGAGGTAATAATTCCCTTTGTGGGATTAACATAGTATATTAAAATATTCATCTTTTGTTACAGCCGTTTCTATAAGTTATACAACATAATCATTACTGCAAATAACTATCACCCTGAACATGAGTTCCTTTCTTAGTTATGTGTTTGCTGATAGACATTTCCTTACACTGCTATCTTTGGACCTGAACAGTGACGCCTTACTGAGTTTATGAAGGAACCTTAACCTCAGTCCAACAAAAGAAATAGTACTGGCTGGAGCATATGTAGGTGAAAGGTGTGAAGGTGTGTTTGTTCCCTCCATGTGGGTGCAATATAGTGCACAGGATCGAGAAGACAACAAATAAAGAGGACACACACACACAGACAAAGAAACAGGCAGGATGTTTAGTAATAAAGTTGCACAGAAAGCTGAAAGACGATCTGCTGCTGTAACAGAGGAACATTTCACGTCCTGTGTGAACAGATGAAGTTTCTATCTTCATTTCGATTGTGTTGACTTTTTTTCCCACCTCTTTTATGGGCCATGCTTATGATTGGCTGAGGAGCCACGTCAATCGGAGTGGTCGTGTTTTTGTCACATCTCCTGAATTTGTGGCAGCCAATCAACTCCAGACCCCGGACCAAAGACAGGATTTCACAACACAATGCACTCAGGGCCATTTTCTGGGCATAATTTAACATGTTAATCATGTGCCAACCATCAAGACATGTCTGTTAGGCGTTCGTATGTAAATAATGCATTTTCTTTGTGGACTGTCAAGGTAATCTGTCGAGTGTATTTGAAATTTAGATATAAAATTCTATTCTGGATTCTTCAATGGGAATTCAAGGACGCGGTGGCGGAGATGGATGGTTTCAAGATAAAATGAAAATGGCTCGAGATAATCAGGAAAATGTGTTCAGTGACACAGTACTTTTCAAAGCTTTACACGTTTTAACACTCGGATCCAGAGGCTAAAATAAATGTTTTAATGAGCCTCGCCTGAGTCGACACGTTTTACATCACCTGACAAACCAATCATCTCCCTTTAATTACTGGCCTATAAATAATGGGAAACACCTTCGTGGCGTTGGTTTTTATATAATTATAGCCTGGTTAAACGTGTAATGTGCTTTTGTTCCGTCCTCTTTGAAGGAAGACGCGGTGAGTGCTGTGAAGGAGGAGATGCGACTTACGGGGTCGGTGCTTTCTTCCCGAGTCCATCCGTCTCCGGAGCCTGCAGCGTTTAGCAGGGGAGCCGTTGTTGTGCGCGACATCCTGATGGTGAAGATGGTGGAAATTCTCAATACTATTATGGCCACTCGCGCTACAGTTCTGGCCACTATCGTCGCTTCCTCCCCCTCCTCCGATACCAACACTAACACCGCCGACGCCGCCGCTCGGACCGGACTGTGCCGGGTGAAATCCGTTCAACAGACCGTTCGTGTAGTGTTGGGGTGCTCCGTTCTGTTCGGGTGTTTGGGCATTCTCCATAGTTTCACACCGTAAAGGGAGCAGGAACGAGGAGCGACCGTTGAACGCTTGAACGCTACGTTAACCGACCGAGTTCCTTCGACGACGCGACGATGAAGCCGAATCACCAAAACACCCTCAGTATGGAGCTGGAGATGAATAACGGCTGGAATTCGTCAGTGGGTGACACCGAGGAGACGGAAAACGAGTCTTCTCTTTTTCTAGGTCGTGAATTCGAGGTCGCAGTCGGTCATTTTTCTTTTCCTCACGCGTTTCGCTCGAGCATTGCAGCTTCCGAGTCAAACAGCCGGTCGGTGACGTCACGCGCAGTGTGAAACGTCACGGCTCAAAGGGAGGATTTAAGGAGGTGGGAGGGGACAGTGGGTGTCGCTCTGGTCTCACTTCTGTCCTCATTTCACTCTGCCGCTGTATTTCCACTCACCAATTAACTATTAGAGGCCACTTATTTTTTTTTAATTTTTAGTTGAACGATTTTTTTAGCACAAATTTCATGATGTCGGAGGAAAGAAGAAAAAAAATAAGGCCACTAGATTTAAAAATGTTGTTTACAATTTTGAAGAAAAACGTGTCGGAGGGGAAAATATTTTATATACAGGATATATATATGGCAGCACAGTGGCGTATTGGTTAGCACACACAGCAAGAAGGCCTGGGTTCGATTCCTGGCCTGGGCGTTTCTGTATGGAGTTTGCATGTTCACCCCATGCTTGCTTGGGCTTCCTCCGGGTGCTCTGGTTTCCTCCCACAATCCAAAGACATGCACAGTAGGTTCTAGTAGGCTGTTCTAAATTGCCCGTAGGTTTGCATCATGCAGAAGGCAATGCAGAATGCATCATGCAGAATGGCAAACCACTGCACTAATCCTAGGTAGGTAGGTAAAGTCTGTTGGGTTTTTACACCCGAGCTCATCAGGCCGGTGCTTATCCCCAATTTCCATAGCGTGACGTGACCAACTCCCCCTGGATGTGACGTTAGTCCATCACAGGTTACCTTCCCAGTATATTTTTACTGGTACCCATTTATACTGCTGGGTGAACAGAGGCACACTTGCGGTTGAGACCTTGCCCAGGGGTCTTAGCACAGTGAGGGTCTCAGTGGGATTCAAACTCACAACCTCCCGCTCATGAGTGCAGCACTTTAACCACTACGCCACCAGCCGCACACTATGAAGATGATAACGAGGGTGTTATCCTTCATGGCTGGTCACCAATGGTCGTCCTAAGACTCGGGCACTAGATAGATAGATAGATAGACTATGTAGGGGCAGTGGTGGTCTAGTGGATAGGGTGCAGGATCGCTAATCCTAAGGTTAGGGGTTTGAGTCACCACAGGGTTGTCACTGTCCCCCCCAGTGCAGCTAACTGGGTTATCAAAGGCGGGCCATGTCTCTTACTGTCTATGGTGAGAGGTTCATGTAAAAGAACCATTGCTGACTTTCGTAAAGAGTAGGCTGCAAAGCCATCAGCGTGTTTCTGTCCCTTGCTAAAGGGTTGTGACAGGAAGGACATCCGACGTAAAATCCTATGCCAAATCAGATGATTCGCTGTGGGGACTCCAGAGAAAGGGAAAATGCCAAAAGAAAGAAATATATAGAATGTGTGTGTATACAGGACGGTTTTGTCACTTTTTTTCCCCCATGTATAATATCTGGTTGATGACTAGAAGTTATCAAATATAGTGTGCACATTATATATATATCTCAATACAATGCTCATTAGCGATGTTCATTAGAGTCACTCGCAAAGCATGCTGGGAGTCTCGACTCACGATACCTGATGCGAGAATTCATTTGGATATAAAGATGTAAGTGCAATCTCGAAGACCAATACAGTACACAAAATTGTACATAATATTTAAAAATTCAACATTTTGTCTGATTAAGATTTGATATTTTTTTCACATCGACATATAATACAGAGACGGGTGAGGGGGAAAAAAATAATAAATTGAAAAAGTTAAATTATTTTCAGCCGGTGGATCCGTCAACTAGATAATATAAAATGAGTGGCCTAATTAACTCACTAAGAGAGATAGGCAGAGAGTGAGATTTCCTTTCGGCTTTTTCCCTTTTTTCTCATGAGTCGCCACAGTGAATGATTCGCACATTTGATTTGATATAGGTTTTTTACATCGGATGCCCTTCCTGACACAACCCTTTAGCAAGGGACCGAAACACGCTGACGGCTTTGCAGCCTGCTCCTTACAAAAGTCAGAAATGGTTCTTTTACATGAACCTTTCACCACAGTGAGAGACATGGCTGGCCTTTGATAACCCAGTTAGCTGCACTGGGGGGGGGGGGGGGGACAGTAACAACCTTGTGGAGAGTGGGACTCGAACCTCAAACCTTAGGATCAGCTATCTAGCGCCCGTACGGTAGGGTAATGGTTAGCTCATCAGCCTCACAGCAAAAAGTTTGAATCCCAGCTTGGACCTTTCTGTGTGAAGTTTGCATGCTCTACCTGTGCTTGCCTTGGTTTTCTCCCACAATCCAAAAACATGCACAATAGGTTAATTAACTGTTTCAAATCGCCCTAAGTTGAGTGTTTGCCTGCAATGACCAGAGTGGGCTTGGATGGGCACCAGCTTCCCTGCAACCCTGATTGAGATCAAACTCATCTCATCTGCATTTGGCACAAACCTTCTTCTATCACACACCTTTTATATGTATAAGGAATAATGACATTATTAATAGTTTAAAAAACTTTGTCAAAAGTTGACATTTGGGAAAACGTACATTGAATAATACTAGTCAAATATGAGACATCTTTTTCAGTTTTTTCCCCCCTTTTTTTCAGGGGTTGCCACAGCGAATCATCGCATGTTTGATTTGGCATAGGTTTTTACGTCGGATGTCCTTCCTGACACAACCCTTTAGCAAGGGACAGAAACACGCTGACGGCAATGCAGCCTACTCTTTACAAAAGTCAACAATAGTTCTTTTACATGAACCTCTCACCACAGTGAGAGACATGGCCGGCCTTTGATAACCCAGTTAGCTGTACTGGGGGGACAGTGACAACCTTGTGGAGAGTGGGACTCGAACCCCAAACCTTAATATCAGTGATCCAACACCCTTTACCACCAGGCCACCACTGCCCTGAAATATGATACATGTCCTGTTAAATTGTATAAGGATTAATGATCATTAGCGTATAATCTAAATATTTTGGTGCCGCCTATAAACAGAGCTGCAAAAATGTTTGCATATATTTTCATTAAAGAAGCAGCCACAATATAACTAACTCCTTGTTTGGGTAAACAACCGTAGCGTTTATTTTTCCTCAAGAAGAAAACCACTAACTAAACACGAAAAATTTCTGCCAAGTGCACTCAGCGGCAACATGCGTATGCAATATATTTTTATCTACTGGGTTGCCTGTGTGGGCACGGAACCAAGAATAGAGGCCATGACTTTAAGACATTTCCAGAAGTATGGTGCGCTGCTAAAAAAAAAAAAAAAAACTTGTGCAAGGGGGAGAAAATGAATGCCCCAAAGGTGTTTATGATTTTTCACATGCTGTGCCAACATTTTGGCTTAATTTTTGTTAAATATATAACATGGTTAAATTTGTTGTGTGTTGTTTTACACCAGAGGATAGATAACTTTACCACCTGTTAAAGATCAGATGAATTTTTATCTTTTGATGCATAAAAACCATGAAATTGAAAGAGTGTATGCCGCTACATTGTGGGACCCAGAGAGCAGCTTGGGGTTAGTTGCCTCACTCAAGGGCACTTCAGTCATGGAGGAAGGGGATTTCCTGTTCCAGGAATCAAACTAGCAGCCTTCCTGTCCTAATCATACTTCTCTGAGCATTAGGCCATAGCTCTCCCAAATATACAGTATATGGTGGTCTAGTGGTATAGGGCGCTGGATCGCTGATCCAAAGGTTGGGGGTTCGAGTCCCACTCTCCACAAGGTTGTCACCCCCCCAGTGCGGCTAACTGGGTTATCAAAGGCGGGCCATGTCTTTCACTGTCTATGGTGAGAGGCATGTAAAAGAACCATTGCTGACTTTCGTAAAGAGTAGCTGCAAAGTCGTCAGCGTGTTTCTGTCCCTTGCTAAAAGGGTTGTGACAGGAAGGGCATCCGACGTAAAAACCTCTGCCAAATCAAATGTGCGAATCAGATGATTCGCTGTGGCGACTCCCGAGTGAAAGGGAAAAAGCCGAAAGGAAGCCAGACAGACTGTGTATACAGAGGGCAGTGGTGGCCTAGTGGTATAAGGCGCTGGATCACTGATCCAAAAGTTGGGGGTTTGAGTCCCACTCTCCACAAGGTTGTCACTCACCCCCCCCCCATCCCCCACGGTGCAACTAACTGGGTTATCAAAGGCCGGCCATGTCTCTCACTGTCTATGGTGTGAGGCATGTAAAAGAACCATTGCTGTTTTTCGACAAGAGTAGGTTGCAAAGCCATCAGCCTGTTTCTGCCCTGTGATGGCCTGGTGAGCTGTCCAGGGTGTACTCTGCCCTTGCCTAGAGTTGGCTGGGATGGGGTTCAGTCTCCCCGTGACCCAAATTAGGATTAAGTGGTTACAGAAAATGAACTGAACTGAACTGTGTACTAGTATATATAATGGGCAAGGCCTTTTAATTTTTTAATACTTCATGTTATTTGTCTTATGTTTTAATTTTGTCATTGAAAAGGCAGAAAATAACCAATCCATTATGCTGTTTATGTTCTCCTGTGCCTTTTAGTTACCTTTGCGACTGAACTAAATAAAAATCCAAGGTGATTTGTATAGTGTTCTGTTAGACGTGAAAGAGAGGTACTGTACTGTATTTGCTGGCATAGCATCAGTAAAGCCTTTCTATAGTTGGCTGTGCAGCATAAATAGGTTTATTGGCCTGTTATACAGCTCAACAGAGAAACATTAACATTGGTATATTCACTCTCACTTATGCTGTAACGTTTAATTCCACTAGGAACCTATCATAGCTGACACTAGGCAAAGGCAGTGTAGACCCTGAAGAGCTCGTCAGAGCACTGCAGGGTAAAACGTGCACAATCTCAGCACTCACATTCACACCTAGAGGCAATTTGGAACAGCCAATTAGTCTAAATAGTTAAGACTGGACTGTGGGAGAAAACTGAAATATCCAGATGAAACCCATGCAAGCATGGGGAGAACATGAAAACTCCACTCTGGGACTTGAACCCAGGACCCTCTTACTGTAAGGCACCATTGTGCAATCAACAGTGGTATAAACATTGTCGATTCATTCAATGGGAGCCTGAAATAGGCTGCAGCTTTCTGGCAAGCCGAGTAGGATTAAGCGGTGTGGCAAATGAGTAAGTGAGCATAAAAAGCAAAATTATATTGCAAATGAAGTAAAGAGTTAAATATTGAATACACGGCAAGAGGATTAAAGTTATGGTCATTATTTACATTCTAGTATGAAGATCATTGACCTGAGAGGAATGTTGAACGGTGAGTAAATTCCATTCAGTCACTTGTCTCCCAGTGCAAGGTGTAGAGCGAAAAGTAAATAAAGTCAGAGTGGCTGTGGATTAGGGCGTGTGGTGTTACATTGGTGTTCAGGATTGGAGGTTTGGTTCGGGTTTAGCAGTTATAGTGTGTGATATTAGGGGTTTTGAGGTAAAGGGCATTAGACTGGCGTAATTAAAGTTTGAGTGCACTTTGTAAAAATTTGTTCCTGTGCTTTGCCTGCCATTCAAATAACCCTTTTGTGAAATTCGTAATGTACTTATTGTAATACATTTCATCAAAAATACTGTATATATTTTTGCAGGTGTTATTTGACCTCCTCCTAGAATAAACAATAAGTTACATAAGTGTTAAATGACTGTGCTAATTACTGTATAGCCAAATTTGAAAAAATAATAGTAGTATTTACATGTACTACTTTCAGCATATAATTAACAATTATGCCATAGAGGCGGATTGGATATCACTGAATAGTCCCTGGGAAGAAACATCAAGGTATGCTTTCCTGTTCAAATCGACCTCCTCTGATCCGAAGTCCAAGAATTGTTTTAGTGTATACTTCACAGGAGAGGGTAGTGGTGGCCTAGTGGTATAGTGCACTGGATTGCTGATCCAAAGGTTGAGGTTCGATTCCCACTCTCCACAAGGTTGTCACTGTCCCCCCAGTGCAGCTAACTGGGTTATCAAAGGCCGGCCATGTCTCTCACTGTGTATGGTGAGAGATTCATGTAAACGAACCATTTCTGACATTCGACAAGAGTAGCTGCAATGCTGTCAGCGTGTTTCCACTAGGGCGAGCTGTCCAGGGTGTCCTCTGCCCTCACCCGGAGTCTCCTGAGATGGGCACCAGCCTCCCCGCGACCATAATTAGGATTAAGCAGTTACAGAAAATGAACTTCACAAGAAAATAAACAAAAATAGGCAGATTTTATGAACTATTTAGTACATTTTCATACTTATTACAGATGCAGATGAGGCCCAAGAACACACATGTGCAGGTAAGAGCTTTGTAGCAGTATATCTTTAAATCATCTTAAGAGTTTAAGCATATGCTGCACTTGAACATGAAGAAAAGCCAATTAAAACAACATTTTTTTAGTTCAGCGTTACATATTTTAATCACTGTACACCACTGCAAACTGACACTAGATTATTTTTAAATTTTTATTCAGTTATTCATTCATTTGCTTAATAGATAAAAGGGTTGTGGTGAACCTGGAGCCGATATTACCCAGCTGTGTGTGAAGGTGTGTTACAGAGGTAGGAACAGATTGGCAATCTATAGGGCCAATAGTTGCAATTTTACTATATAGCAGTGAGTGATTGGGGAAGTCGTAGCCTAATGGCTAGAGAAATGGCTTTGGGAACGAAAGGTTGCTTTTTAAATTCTTGCACTCGCAGGAAAAATGTGTGGTGGTAGGGAAGTGAACAGCACTTTTTCTTCCCCCATATAAATGACTGAAGTGCCCTTGAGCAAGGCACCTAATTCCCAACTGCTCTCTGGTTGCTAGAATGTGTGTGGCAGCCCAGTGCTCCAAATGTGTGTGTGTGTGCTAACTGTGTGTGTATGCTCACTTTGCATGGGTTACATACAGAGGAACTAATTTCCCTGACAGGATTAATACAGTACAGGGATCCCTCACTTTCCGCAGTAAATGGGGACCCAATTCGACCCCCCCTCCCCCGACTGACGTATACGTACGTGTATATAATAGCAATAAATACATGAACGCTAAAAATGCTTATAATAACATTTAAACATTCAAAAATAATGCATAAGATGTAATATATATATATATATATATATATATATATATATATATATATATATATATACTCGCATACAGACGAGCGCACACATACTCAGATGAGCATTTCACATAAAAATGTAAGTACTGTGATTTTATTGGTGGTTTTTTGTTGTTGTTGTTTTTGTTTGTTTGGGGTTTTGCATAATTCGCCTTGTTTTGTGGCATTTTCCTAAACTTTTTCCCTATTTTTCCTTCATTTCTTTATTTTTCGATGAATATTTTTCAAAAACCCACGATGCACTGAAGCCACAGAAACTGAAGCATGAAGTAGCAAGGGATCACTCTATGTATATCAAAAAATCAAATATACATATAAAGTTTTTTTAAATACAGTATAGAGATTTTGGTTTTATTTTTCAGTGTAATCTCAGGATAAATTGAGGTATATGCAATGCTCAACAGAGAGCAGTGCATACAAACCTACTTTTAAAATGACTCATTTAAAAAATACTTTATGTACTATTAAACTTGATTTCTACTGTATGTGTTTCAATTACACTTCATACATTAAAAAGGCTTCTTGATTTTGGTAAAGTTGTACAACACTTGTATCTATGATGATGGTAAAAAAAAAAGATTGTGTTGTACATTGATACAACATAAACTAAAGACTGCGTCTACAAGCCAACGTGATCATGCATGTAAACATCTTGTGATAACAGTATAATCATTTACTGTATTTCTTCCAATAAATTTCAAATGAAAGTACTCTATAAAGAGTCTCTCTCTCTCTCCCTTGTAGTGCTGCCAAAACGGGTGCCTTATCAGAAACTAAGCTAAAGAAATCTGCCGGAAAAAAAGGGGTATTGGATACCTTCGTACAACTATGACAAGTTTCCTAGTAAAGAACTTGAAAGGAACTATCTATCTCTCTAAAGGAAAGCATACGAATATATTTTGTTCTGCTGCAAGTACTCAGTGCAGTTCATAAAAGCTCAATCAGGTGTAAACGCACTCAGGTTTGCAAGCCCTGCAGGTTTACAACCTTTGCAAGCCCTGGACTCAAACCTAGGACCATCTTGCTATGAGGCGGAGTGCAGATATTGGTAACTTCAATTTTAAGATGGAAAATATATCCAAAACATTGTCACCATGCTCTGACTTTCAAAATGCATGATTTGTCATTGTAGCTATTCACAGCTATATCTCAAAATCTGCTTGACATATCACTGTCAGAGTTTAAGGGTAATAACTTGGGACCAGTGGTTGAAACAAGTTTATGAAAGTGTTGCTATAACATGTTCGCACCTATTTTGCTGTCTTTGAACTAGACCTGCAGCCAAGCTGGTGAAATTCCCTCGTTGTTGGCCTATTTCTCACCAGTGTCAGAACATTATAATGGTCAGTGGGTGAAAATGTAACATGACACATCTCAAAAGAATGATTTGCTGTTAATGTATAAATGTAAAATTCTAGGTTTTGTGGCATAAAATGAACAAAACAATTTCAAATACAGTATGCTGTTATCTGGAATAATTCATGATGTAGTGGTGTGAAACAAGGACCATTATCATCATACTGCACTTCATTACTTACAGCAGTTCTATTGTTACATTCTTCTAGTTAATCTGACTTGGCAAGCTGTTATCACATTGACATACCAAGAGTACTATGTAATAGAGAGCTGTCATAACTTATTTTAATTACAACAGAAAATGCAATGACAAATTTAGTTTAAAATTAATCTCCAGTGTTATATCAACCTGACAGAAAAACTACTAATAAAAAAGCAATATTAATATTTTTGTCTGCTCTCATGAAGGGTTAACCTAGCATTATAAATAGCATAGTGAGCAATTTGGTACAAAGATAGTTGGAAAATAACCAGCTATATTCCAATTCCTGCATGTCTTTTGAATACGGGAAGAAACTGGAACACCCAGATGAGATTAATGCAGATATTCAGAGAATATATATGTAAGTTCCACACAGAATGCCTCACTTGGATACAAGGTCCAAATGTAGAATGATTTTGCTGTGAGGTCACTATACTAAGCAGGACATCGCTGTGCTTCTCCATGGAGCACCGAATAGTGAGCTTTACTTCCATTTTTTTCCATTAACAAACAGATTTTTTCCCTCAGGTGTTACTGGTGTGTTGACATGCTTCTGGCATCACTGGACCTTGCATGTGTCTGCTCTCTCTCAGCAAGGGCAGAATCCCTCCTGAACAGCTCACCAGCCATCACAGGGCAGAAACACATTGACGGCTAGGCAGCCTACTCTTGACGAAAGTCAGCAATGGTTCTTTTACGTGAACCTCTCACCATAGACAGTGAGAGACATGGCCAGCATTTGATAACCCAGTTATCTGCACTGGGATGACGGTGACAATCCGTGAAAAGTGGGGCTTGAACCCCCAACCTTAAGATTAGTGATCCAGCACCTTTTATCACCAGGCCACCACTGCCCCTTCCGCAGTGTTGATTGTATTACAGTTGATGAAATAAAGATAGTCCTAACGATACAATAAATAACAGGCGGCTATGATGATTTCGGTCAAATGTAGCTGTAGTCTAGTATTTAATGAATAATGATAATTTGTTATTATTGGTGAATGGTGAATTTAAACTGATTATTTAAGTTCTAAAAAAACCTGCACAATCACGTTTTCACTCCTGTGTAAAAAATACGGGACAAACTTAAACACACATTTTATATAAAATTATATTAATGGTGACTTTCTTCCAGAAGAGACAGAAGCATAGGATGACTTATAAAAGCAGAGGTAGGAGCACACAAGTAGACTACATCTTGTGTGGACGATGTAATTTGAAGGAAGTCAGTGACTGCAAAGTAGTAGTGGGTGAGAGTGTTGCCAAACAACATAGGATGGTGGTGTGCAGGATGATGCTGATGGTGAGGAAGGTGAAGAAGGCAAAGGCAGAGCAGAAGACAGAGTGGTGGAAGCTGAAAAAGGATGAGTTGAAACAGGCTTTGGGTGGTCAGGAAGTGCTTCCAGATGACTGGACAACTACAGCTAATGTGATCAGGGAGACAGGTAGAAGAGTACTTGGTGTGTCCTCAGGAAGGAAAGTAGATAAGGAGACTTGGTGGTGGAATCAGAAGGTGCAGGAGTGTGTACAAAAGAAAAGGTTAGCGAAGAAGAAGTGGGACATAGAGAGAAATGAAGAAAGTAAACAGGACTACAGGGAGACACAGCATAAGACGAAGGTAGCGGCGTCACAGGCCAAACAGAGGGTGTATGATAACTTGTATGATAGGTTGGACAGTAAAGAGGGAGAAAATTATTTATACAGGTTGGCACAGCACAGAAATAGAGATGGGAAAGATATGCAGCAAGTTAGAGTGATTAAGGACAGAAAGGGAAATGTATTGACTGATGACAGAAGTGTGCTGGGAAGATGGAAAGAGTACTTTGAAGAGCTGATGAATGAGGAAAATGAGAGAGAGAAAAAAGAGTAGAAGAGGTGACTGTTGAGGACCAGGAAGTAGCAAAAATTAGTAAGGGTGAAGTGAGGAGTGCAATTAAGAGGATGAAGAGTGGAAAGGCAGTTGGTCCTGATGACATACTGGTGGAGGTATGGAAGTGTCTAGGTGAGGTAGCAGTAGATTTTTTGGCAAGAACAACAAGAACATTCATCAAGGTCTTAGAGAGTGAGAAGATGCCATAGGAATGGAGGAAAAGTGTGATGGTGCCCACTTTTAAGAACAAGGGAGACGTGCAGAGTTGTGGCAACTACAGAGGGATAAAGTTGATGAGCCATACGATGAAGTTATGGGAAAGAATTGTGGAAGCTAGACTAAGGGCAGAGGTCAGCCTTTGTGAACAACAGTTTGGTCTCATGCCAAGAAAAAGCACCACAGATGCAGTGTTTGTTTTGAGGATGGTAATAGAGAAGTACAGAAAAGGTCAGAGGGAGCTGCATTGTTGCTTTGTAGATCTGGAGAAAGCATATGGCAGGGTGCCTAGAGAGGAACTGTGGTATTGCATGAGGAAGTCTGGAGTGGCAGAGAAGTATGTTAGAGTGGTGCAGGACATGTATGAGAGCAGTAAGACAGTGGTGAGGTGTGCTGTTGGTGTGACAGAAGAGTTCAAGGTGGAGGTGGGACTGAATCAAGGGTCAGCTCTGAGCCCCTTCTTGTTTGCTATGGTGATGGACAGGCTGACATACGAGGTTAGACAAGAATATCCATGTACTATGATGTTTGCAGATGACATTGTGATCTGTAGTGAGAGCAGAGAACAGTGCAGCAAAATCTGGAGAGGTGGCGGTATGCCCTGGAAAGGAGAGGAATGAAGGTTAGCTTCAGCAAGACAGAATAAATGTATGTGAACGACAAGGACCCAAGAGTAATGGTGAGGTTACAGGGAGCATAGATTAAGTACTTAGGTTGAACAATCCAGAGCAATGGAGAGTGTAGAAAAGAGGTGAAGAAGAGAAAAGTGTCCGGTGTGATGTGTGATAGGAGGATATTGGCAAGAATGAAAGGAAAAGTGTACAAGACCAAGACGATGTTGTGTGGTTTAGAAACAGTGGCGCTGAGGAAAAGACAGGAGGCAGAGCTGGTGGTAGTAGAGATGAAAATGTTGAGGTTCTCTTTGGGAGTAACGAGGATGGATAGGATCAGGAATGAATACATCAGAGGGACAGCACATGTAAGAAGTTTTGGAGACAAAGTCAGAGAGGCTAGATTGAGATAGTTTGGACATGTACAGAGGTGGGATAGTGAGTACATTGGTGATAGGATGCTGAGGTTGGCTACCAGGCAGAAGGCCTAGAGGAAGACCAAAGAGAAGATTTATGGATGCGGTGAAGGAGGACAGGTAGTTGGAGTAAGAGTACAAGACGAAGAGGACAGGGTGAGATGGAGGCAGATCATTCGCTGTGGCGACTCCTGAAGGGAACAGCTGAAAGGAAAAGAAGAAAGATGATAGTGGTGACCCCTGAAAAAAGGAAAAGATATATTATATATATACATATATATATATATATATATATAAAATATACACACTTTTGATGGAACTTACAACAAATCACTGGTCAGAAAATGAGCAAGATTGAAAGGTACCGCTCAGGAGGCCTGTAATACCATTTGCTTGTCACATTTCATTGATGAAGCAACATGATGGGGAAATAAAACTAAAGTTCAAATTACTCCATCTAGTCTTCCGATATGAAAAAAGCTTGACCTGAAATTTAAACTCTGATTTTGGTATGCAGGTTTTTTTTTATTCTCCAATAAAAATATTAGATGCAGCTCATTAACTCATTGGGGAAGCCCTCGCCTAATGGTCAAAGAAAAGGATTTGGGACCAAAAGGTCGCTGGTTTGATTACCAAGTTTGTCGATGAGGGTATGAGCCACACGTTCCCTTCCTTAACATAAATGGCTGAAGTGCCCTGGAGTATAGTAGCTAACCCCCAACTGCATTCCCGGTCCCCCCAAAGTGTGTGGCAGCCCACTGCCCCTTGTGTGTGTATGCGCTCACTTTGGATAGGTTAAATGCAGAGGAAATAATTTCCTTTACGAGATTAATACAGTTAAAAATAAATAAATAAAAACCTTCAAAACAAGCTCCTAAATAGAACCAGAAGTAACAAACATGTACAACAAGAAGTCATGCAAGTCTTGAGGTAAACAAATGAGAAAACCTGTTTTACAACATTTGCAGCAATTTTAGAATAACAATAAAGCCCTTGATTTTACTCTTCTACAAAAAACAAAAACAAAACAAAAAAACAGATTCAATTGTCCAGCTGCTTGAGGTACAAAAGAGCAGAATCAGGGGGTGTAGGGATATTGTTTCAAGAAGAAGTTACTCTATTGAGAACTAGCTGTGTGTTCCTGTAGTCATCAAATCCTACCTTGAGCTTAACACTAGAATTTCTAATTTGCAATGAAATCTACATAAAGGTAGAGACAATCTAAACAAAGCATACAAATGCACATCAGCCTGGTAACAGAGTTTCTTTAGCCCTGATCTCATTAGCATAAAAGTCATAGTCTTCTTTTCCTTTCGGCTGTCCCCTTTTGCTCAGGGGTTTCCTCAGCGAATCATCGCATGTTTGATCTGGCAAAAGGTTTTCATGTGGGACGCCCTTCCTGGCACAATCCTTAGCAAGGGGTAGAAACACGTTGAGGGCTATGCAGCTACTCTTGTCAAAAGTCAGCAGTGGTTCTTTTACATGCCTCTCACCATAGATAGTGTCATGCCAATGTCTCCCAGATGTTGGTATTTATTCCTGTGGCCTTTATGTCTCTTTTGCAGATGTCTTTAAAACAAAGTTTGGGAGTTTGGGGCGTCCCACTGGTCGTTTACCTTCTGCCAGTTCACCGTACAAAATGTCCTTTGGTCTACGGCCATCTTCCATTCTATGTACGTGCCCTAACCAGTGGAGTCTGCGCTGCCGGAGGAGAGTGTACATAGAGGGTATCACTGCTTGGGACTGTACCTTTGTGACCTTGTTTCTGCAGGAGATGTGGAGGATGCGACAAAAGGCACCTCATGTGAAAGACCTGAAGTCTCCATTCCTGGCTGGAGTATGGTGTCCAGGTCTCACTTTCATAAAGCAAGGTACTTCTGATGCAGGCCCTGTAAACTCCGATCTTTTTCTTGGTTGTCATATATACACAGTCGGCTCTCTACTTACAAAATGAATCCGTTCCAGAACCCTTTTCGGAACCTGGAGCTTTCGTAAGTAGAAGTGCATTTTACATGTAAAACGCGTGATTCGTTCCAAGGCTCCCAAGACTACCCTATAAACCCTTTAAAAATGATAAAAGTACACCAATTTGTATGAACTATGTATGAAATGTGTTAAAAGTAAAAGAAAAAATATTTATTAAACCATTATTAAACATTTTTTATTAACTCACATACACACAACACACTCTCTCTCTCTCTCTCTCTCTCTCTCTCTCTCTCACACACACACACACATACACACACACACACACACGCTGTCTCTCTGGTGTGTTTTGCCGAATGCGAGCTCCGCTCACACGCAGTGCACAGCTAATGGAGCATGTGAGTAATGTATTTAAAGTGTACATTTAGGGCAGTGGTTCTTAACCTGGGTTTGGCGAGTCAGTCTCAGGGGTTCGGCGGAGGTCAAGACACGCACCCGACTCATATTCATGACAACACGCCCTGCTTGGCCATCACTGGCTGCGGATGATCACGTTACATTGCTTGGCCAATCTGTGCTGCAGGAAATTTGGTGTGCTCAGTAGTTGACCTGTGACTGTTGTGATGGCATATCATGTGGTTTCGTTCTTAATATTTTAATCCATGCTATGTTGAGCAAAAAAAAAAAATGAAAGTGGTCGGATGAATATGTACAACATGGATTCACATATATAACAGAACATGATGCTAGTCAGCATCCTTTCTGCATGATTTGCGAATTAGGATCAACCCCCCGCTGACTGACGTATACGTATGTGTGTATAGAATATCAACAAATACATATTCAACGCTATAAATGCTTATAATAACAATTAAACATTAAAAAATAATGCATAAGAGGTAAATAAAACAAATACACACACATACAGACGCACGCGCACACACACAGATGCACACCTCACATAAAAATACAAAAGTGGGATGCAGTTGAGCAAAATCGCAAAGGAGTATGGCTGAAACCCCTCGACAATCAGGACAATATTGAAGCAGAAGGAGACCTTAAAAGCGGAGATACAGTGACTTGAGGTGATTATTTCGGAAAAAGCAACGCCATATTTAAGGACCCCGTGAAGGAGGGTGGGGGTGAGGGTTCTTCAGATCAGCAACCCCCAGACTTTAAAGCATCTCATGGGTGGTTCGAGAGATTTAAAAAAGGGGTAAATAATTTCTTTTAATTTTAACACATATTTCATACAAAATTGGTGTACTTTTATAATTTTTAAAGGGTTTATGGGGTAGTCTTGGGAGCCTTGGAAAGAATCATGCATTTTACATGTAAAATGCGCCTCTACTTACGAAAACCCCAGGTTACAAAAAAGGTTCTGGAGCGGATTAATTTCGTAGGTTGAGGGCCGACTGTGTATGTGTGCATATATCATATATCCATTTACTATATGTATTCACAGTTGTTTTATTTTTGTTTTGTTTTATTATATTTTTGTTGTTTGTTGAGATATGGCTTTTTAAATTTTAATCATTTGAATAATTGAGATTTTCTGAAATTCCACATAATGGAGACTGTTCATCTTTCAGACTTATTCTTTTCCACCATGACATATCCTCCATCTCATCAATAAAGATGCTATGGAATCTTTATTTGTTTTTTCTTTTTCTTTCTATTTTGTTCTTTTTCCCCCCAATTCTTCCAGTAATGATATCTTTGGTTCATCTGTAAGTTTTCAGTTTAAGCTACATGTTTCGTTCACAGAAGTACAAATTGAAAAAAGGTCTCTGGACTTCAAAATGTTTATTTACATGTTTCCTTTTTTATAGTTTCAAATATTAAATGAGATGTTAAGGTTTGTTTGTAAACGAAACAAATGTGATGGTTTTGATATACACCTCTCCACTGCCTATGTTAGTCTTATTATAGTCTGAATGTTTAGATGCCGGTTGATGCGAGTCAGTACTGACAGGCAGTTGGGATATTTGCAGTCATTCTTCACTTTTGTGCAGCTTGTAAACTTAGTATTTTTATTTTCCTATTGCAGCATCTCTGTGCTTATGGCACATCAGTCAGTATTATTGTATCTCTTCTCTTACTCTGTTGTGGAGACGTACATCCCAACCCTGGCCCATTATTAGATACTATTAAAATCATGCACCTCAATGTCTGTAGTCTTACAGATAAACTAGACACCTTAGAAGCTGAATTTCACTCACATGATGTTATTTGTATTACCGAAACGTGGCTAAACAAGGATATACTAAATGATGACATTTTTATTCCTGGATTTCAACCTCCTTTCCGTAAAGATCGCGGGAGTCGCGGCAGTGGAGTAGCCATTTATGTGAGAGAAAACCTGTATGCAGCGCAGATGCATCAGCTGGATATGGTCGGACTACAAGCCCTGTTTGTTTGTATTAAATGTAAATCTCGTACTTTCCTAGTAAGTACCTTCTATAGAGCTGACAGGAGCGTTGCATACTGGGATTTAATTGATTAATCAATTGGAAATGCAACTGGCGATTTCAACGAAGATATACTTTCTGAAGGTAAACGTAAAATTGAATCATTAGTACTATTATACGGACTTACTTGGATAATTCGTGTACTGACTCGAATGACTCCACGATCAAGCACTTTAATTGATCTGATATTTGTTACAACTGTGCATAATATGCGGGGTAGCCGTGTGTTCGACCCGATTTGCAGTGATCATTCTCCTATATATGTTGACATCAACCTAACTAGACCCAAATGTGATACGTTCAAATGCAAAGTATACAATTATCAACTAATGGACATAAATGGTTTAATGTATGATATACAAAATATTGATATCAATGATTTGTTCGCCAGTAATGACAATGATATTGCGAATCGAATAACGACTACGATAAAGAATGTTTGCGATAAGAATATTCCAAATAAAGTTGTTACTATTCGGCCATCCGATCCACTTTGGATGAATAGTCACATTCGATCACTAATGCATAAATGCAATAGATATCACAAGATTGCAAAGAATAAAAATTCAGACACTTTGGGCTGGATTCAGACAAAGTAGAAACAATGTAAGTATAAACTTGATGATATGATTAATCAATCATCTACCTCAGACAAATGTTGGTGGAAATTAGTTCATAACAACTTAAAGAAAACTAAAAGTAACATTTCTTTCCCTGCTTTGATCTTAAAAGATGAAATACATGATGATTTACAAGATATAACCGAAACATTAAATGATTATTTTACTCAACAATCGAGAGTAGAAAATCCACAGTCAGTACTTCCCACTGTCATGACAAGCAAATGTCATACCAATTCACAAAAAAGGTAGCGTAAATGTTTACACTAATTACAGACCAGTTGCTTTGACAAGTTGCATCTCAAAAGTATTTGAGCGATGTATATTCAAACGTATTTTTAATTATCTTAGAGACAATAATGTCTTATCTAACTTACAATCAGGTTTCATTCCAGGAAACTCTTGCATGAATCGAGGGAGAAAATAATTTATTCAGGTTGGCACAGCAGAGAAATAGAGATGGGAAGGACGTGCAGCAAGTTAGAGTGATTAAGGACAGAGAGGGAAATGTATTGACTGATGACAGAAGTGTGCTGGGAAGATGGAAAGAGTACTTTGAAGAGCTGATGAATGAGGAAAAGGAGAGAGAGAAAAAAAAGAATAGAAGAGGTGACTGTTGAGGACCAGGAAGTAGCAAAGATTAGTAACGGTGAAGTGAGGAAGGCATTGAAGAGGAAGAATGGAAAGGCAGTTGGTCCTGATGACATACCGGTGGAGATATGGAAGTGTCTAGGAGAGGTAGCAGTGGATTTTCTGACAAGAACATTCATCAAGGTCTTAGAGAGTGAGAGGATGCCAGAGGGATGGAGGAAAAGTGTGATGGTGCCCACTTTTAAGAACAAGGGAGACGTGCAGAGTTGTGGCAACTACAGAGGGATAAAGTTGATGAGCCATATGATGAAGTTATGGGAAAGAAAAATGGAAGCTAGACTAAGGGCAGAGGTCAGCATTTGTGAACAACAGTTTGGTCTCATGCCAAGAAAAAGCACCACAGATGCAGTGTTTGCCTTGAGGATGTTAATAGAGAAGTACAGAGAAGGTCAGAAGGAGCTGCATTGTGCCTTTGGATCTAGAGAAAGCATATGACAAGGTGCCGGGAGATGAACTGGGGTATTGCATGAGGAAGTCTGGAGTGACAGAGAAGTATGTTAGAGTGGTGCAGGACACGTATGAGAGATGTAAGACAGTGGTGAGGTGTGCTGTCGGTGTGACAGAAGAGTTCAATGTGGAGGTAGGACTGCATCAAGGGTCAGCTCCGAGCCCCTTCTTATTTGCTATGGTGATGGACAGGCTGACAGACGAGGTTAGGCAAGAATCTCCATGGACTATGATGTTTGCAGATGACATTGTGATCTGTAGTGAGAGCAGAGAACAAATGCAGGAAAATCTAGAGAGGTGGAGGTATGTCCTGGAAAGGAGGGGAATGAAGGTTAGCCTCAGTAAGACAGAATACATGTGTGTGAATGACAAGAACTCAACAGGAACGGTGAGGTTACAGGGAGCAGAGATAAGGAAGGTGGAGGATTTTAAGTACTTAGGCTCAACAATCCAGAGCAATGCAGAGTGTGGGAAAGAGGTGAAGAAGCGTGTGCAGGCTGGATGGAATGGTTGGAGAAAAGTGTTCGGTGTGATGTGTGATAGGAAGGTATCGGCAAGAATGAAAGGAAAAGTGTACAAGATGGTGATGAGGCCAGCGATGTTGTATGTTTTAGAAACAGTGGCTCTGGGGAAAAGACAGGAGGCAGAGCTGGAGGTAGCAGAGATGAAAATGTTGAGGTTCTCTTTGGGAGTAACGAGGATGGATAGGATCAGGAATGAGCACATCAGAGGGACAGCAGACGTTTTGGAGACAAAGTCATAGAGGCAAGATTGAGATAGTTTGGATATCTACAGAGGAGGGATAGTGAGTATATTGGTAGTAGGATGCTGAGGTTGGAACTATCAGGCAGAAGGCCTAGAGGAAGAACAAAGAGACGATTCATGGACGTGGTGAAGGAGGACATGAAGGCAGTTGGTGTAAGAGAAGAAGATGCAGAGGATAGGGTGAGATGGAGGCAGATGATTCGCTGTGGCGACCCCTGAAGGGAAAAGCTGAAAGGAAAAGAAGAAGAAAGAAGAATGCAGAGCAGCTCGTGGTACCAGCCATAGTAAAATATATGATGAAACTTCCTTTGTACTGCTCTATGAAAGAAGACGAATCGATAAATAAGTCAAATTCTTTTAAATGTATCATAAGAGATTACCCGAATATCTTAGTGAACTTATCTCTCCTCCAATTTATGAACTTAGTAATTATCCATTAAGAAATGCACAAAACCTACAAACTATTCCCTTTCTGTATTGTATGGCAAATCATTTCTGCTTGACACTGTAAATCTATGGAACGCTTTACCTCAGAATATTAAATTACTGACTGACCAGAATGCTTTCAAATCAGCTTTAACATCCCGGACCAGGACTATCCACTTCAATCTAAACATAGGATCAAGACGTCAAATTCTTCATTGTCGCCTAAGGTTAGGATGCAGCAATCTCAATGGAGATAAACTCGATAGGCATACTAGTATATCTGACAGATTAGACTGTCTTTGTGGCCATGACACCAAAGATGCACTGCATTATTTATTTGTTTGTCCCAGATTTAATTTAATAAGAGCAACCAAATATTTCTTTATTGTTTCTCTTTAAACACAGTATTATATGGATCAACATTTTCAAATATCCTTAACTTTTTTCCGTAGTTTTTCTAGATATTTTTTGAAGTTTTGTGAATTGGCCTTAATTTCAGTTTTTTATTGACTCATGTCATTAACTTTTTTGTGTTTTGTGTGTGAGAGAGAGCGAGAGAGAGAGAGAGAGAGAGAATTTTCTGAGTATATCCTTCCATAAGAGAGTGCACAATACTTTTTTGTAGAGCAAATATAAAGTAAAAATAAAAGGACATAATAAATAAAATAATTTCTTCTGTAATCACCTCAAGAGAGAGGATGGTGTCACCACCCCTCGAAACACATCTGTAGTGAAAATGAAGTTTCAGTAGAAAGTCTTTGTCCTGTCCTTTTATTTTTATTTATACACACACACACACACACACACACACACACAGCGGCACCTCGTAAGACGAGTGTCCCTTTATACAGACGCTCCCCAACTTACGTTTTTAATTGGTTCTGGAAGGCCGAACGTAAGTTGTTACAGTGACGTATGATGCTCATACTGTACTATACATCCATAAATACCATTTCCATATCTCATAAACACCCCTAAATCAATTATTATAAACATAACATTGTAAAATAATATCAAATATATCAAATAATATCAACATGAATTTCCAATAAGTCACTTATTTATACCGGGTTACTTTACATGAAGCTTAAAACAGCCAATCAACTTACAATATGTGAAGTATTCAATTCCGAAAGTAGTGGACTTGCTGTGGGTTATACAGACTTCTGGTCTTTCAAGTGCGCAAGGGTGCCATTGAACTCATTTAGAACACAGCCTGCACTGATGTGAATCCCAGCAAAGCTGAGAGTTCTTTCTTTTGTGTAAGTAAGTAAACTTTATTCAAGAGATGCATACAAAGAACAAGTACAGATCCTTATGAATATTACTATAAAAATAAGTATACACTCTTAGGATTCTGCTAAAAGATAATAAATATCTGTAATTGTTCTGTAACTTGTGCATTCGGGTTTTCATTCATATTACAACTCTCTTTGCTTAACTGAGTGTGCATGGTAGAGTATGCATGGTGCCGATCTGAGCAGATAGTTAATTCATCTCTGTGTACGAGACTTGCACCCATGCTAGTAGGCTTACGCTTCTGACCAACCCGATTTGTTTAGGGTTACAAAAGTCCCCAAAAACAGTGTAAACACAAAGATCACAGAGAAGAAGTCTTAACACAAGGGTAACACGCTATATAACAGATTTATATATATATATATATATATATATATATATATATATATATATATATTTCATATATTCACACTAGTCCTTCTCAAAAAATTAGCATATTGTGATTAAGTTCATTATTTTCTGTAATGTGCTGATAAAAATTAAACTTTCATATATTTTAGATTCATTGCACACCAACTGAAATATTTCAGGTCTTTTATTGTTTTAATACTCATGATTTTGGCATACAGCTCATGAAAACCCAAAATCCCTATCTCAAAAAATTAGCATATGATGAAAAGGTAGTCTAAACGAGCTATTAACCTAATCATCTGAATCAACCAATTAACTCTAAACACCTGCAAAAGATTCCTGAGGCTTTTAAAAACTCCCAGCCTGGTTCATTACTCAAAACTGCAATCATAGGTAAGACTGCTGACCTGACTGCTGTCCAGAAGGCCATCATTGACACCCTCAAGCAAGAGGGTAAGAAACAAAGAAATCTCTGAGTGAATAGGCTGTTCCCAGAGTGCTGTATCAAGGCACCACAGTGGGACGTCTGTGGGAAGGAAAAAGTGTGGCAGGAAACGCTGCACAACCAGAAGAGGTGATGGGACCCTGAAGAAGATTGTGGAGAAGGGCCGATTCCAGACCTTGGGGGACCTGTGGAAGCAGTGGACTGGGCTACAGGTGCCGCATTCCCCAGGTCAAGCCACTTTTGAACCAGAAACAGCGGCAGAAGCGCCTGACCTGGGCTACAGAGAAGCAGCACTGAACTGTTGCTCAGTGGTCCAAAGTACTTTTTCCGGATGAAAGCAAATTTTGCATGTCATTCGGAAATCAAGGTGCCAGAGTCTGGAGGAAGACTGGGGAGAAGGAAATGCCAAAATGCCTGAAGTCCAGTGTCAAGTGCCCACAGTCAGTGATGGTCTGGGGTGCCATGTCAGCTGCCGGTGTTGGTCCACTGTGTTTTATCAAGGGCAGGGTCAATGCTGCTAGCTATCAGGAGATTTTGGAGCACTTCATGCTTCCATCTGCTGAAAAGCTTTATGGAGATGAAGATTTCATTTTTCAGCACGACCTGGCACCTGCTCACAGTGCCAAAACCACTGCTAAATGGTTTACTGACCATGGTATGACTGTGCTCAATTGGCCTGCCAACTCTCCTGACCTGAACTCCATAGAGAATCTGTGGGATATTGTGAAGAGAAAGTTGAGAGACACCAGACCCAACACTGTGGATGAGCTTAAGGCCGCTATCGAAGCATCCTGGGCCTCCATAACACCTCAGTAGCGCCACAGGCTGATTGCCTCCATGCCACGCCGCATTGAAGCAGTCATTTCTCCAAAAGGATTCCCGACCAAGTATTGAGTGCATAACTCAACATAATTATTTGAAGGTTGACTTTTTTGTATTAACACTTTTTTTATTGTTTGGATGAACTATGCTATTTTTTTTGAGATAGGAATTTTGGGTTTTCATGAGCTGTATGCCAAAATCATGAGTATTAAAACAATAAAAGACCTGAAATATTTCAGTTGGTGTGCAATGAATCTAAAATATATGAAAGTTTAATTTTTATCAGTACATTACAGAAAATAATTAACTTTATCACAATATGCTAATTTTTTGAGAAGGACTAGTATATAAAAAGTTTTTGTTGAAACTGTTCAAAATATTTTTGTTTGCCTGCAGAAATAAAATTTTATTTTTTCGGTCGCAGTTCATTGATTTCACAAATGCAACACACTACAGTTCACTTTACTTCTATACGTTCCAGAAAGGTAACCAATGATATATTCAGTATTGTCTTTATTTTAGATGTGAAAAGGGTTTTTTTTCCCCTGTGGCAAACAGGTCCAAATGGCTGAGTGTTGCGACCCCTGGCCTAAGATAAGGAAAAGAAAACAAACTCTCTGGTCTATTTGTTGAATTCAGGATTATTTTCAGAATCCACTGTCGATGATCCAGTTTAATGAATTAATTCTTCACTAAGCCTTGTAAATATAACATACTAGCGAAAAGTTTTGGTACATCTACATTAATAGGAATGGGTGGTTGGCATGTTGTAATATCAATGAAATCTGAACATTGTGCTTTTCTTGATATTTCTCAGGTTAGAAATGAAAAGAGATATACATGTAGTGAAGATTTATAAATGGCCCATCAGTAGCATTATAATACTGATACACTTATGATAAAAACAACAGTAGGAATGTTTGTGTGGTGTGGGAGCTATGTACTTGATGAAGCTATAGTTTGGGCTGTACCTTTCCATGAAGTTTTTCATCCCATGTATTGATGAAAACCCCCAGATTTCCCATTGCCATAAAAACTATTACATATGGACACGGACATTAATAATAATAACAATAATAATAATAATAACAACAACAGGGCAGTGGTGGTCTAGTGGTATAGGGCGCTGGATCGCTGATCCAAAGGTTGGGGTTCGAGTCCCACTCTCCACAAGGTTGTCACTGTCCTCCCCAGTGCAGCTAACTGGGTTATCAAAGGCCGGCCATGTCTCTCACTGTCTATGGTGTGAGGCATGTAAAAGAACCATTGCTGACTTTCGATAAGAGTAGGCTGCAAAGCCGTCGGCGTGTTTCCGCCCTGCGATGGCCTGGCGAGCTGTCCAGGGTGTACTCTGCCCTCGCCCGAAGTTGGCTGGGATGGGCGCCAGCCTCCCCGCGACCCTAATTAAGATTAAGCGGTTACAGAAAATGAACTGAATGAACTGAATAACAACAACAAGGGCAGTGATGGCCTGGTGGTAGGTTGCTCTGGCTTTTCCCAGATAGGAGCCAGTCTCCCTGCAACACTAATTATAGTTAAGTAGTTCAGAAAACGAATGAAAATAAAATTGCACATATTAGCTGCAGCTCAGAGCCTAGACTGTGGTGATTCAGCTCATCTGTACCAGTGTTCATGCTCAGAAAAATAAGTGCTCCAGGCACATCACCTGAATGGCTTTCAATAATTACAGGATGCAACTTAGACACCACCAAGCCATAGCGTTCCCATTGCAAATCACGTGACCGGGTACACCTTGAACAACTCGGCAGAACACCACAGGATCAACACACATCCACACACAACCATTCACTCTCGCATCTAGGGGTAATCTGGAACAGCTAATTAGTCAAATATACATGTCTTTGATTTATAGGAGGAACGTGAAATACCTATAGGAAACCCATGTAAGCACTAGAACAGGCAAACTCCACACAAAACACTCAAACCTGGGACGCAAAACCATGACCTTATGAGGCAGATGACCACTATGCTACCACACGACCCATGGCTGTATTTTCATTCATTTAAATCAGTGCTTCTCAATTATTTTCTGTTACGCCCCCCCCTAGCAAGAAGAAAACAATTCGCGCCCCCCCACCACCCACTTTCCGCCGCAACTATAAATTATAACTTTTTTCTATAATATAGTTACAGGTATATCTCTTCATTATATCGTATCCTTGTTAACATAAAACAAAAAGAAAGAGATATAGTTCAACTTACAAGAATAACTTTTTAACATTTTTATTAGTCTGTAAAAGAAAGTGCATCAATTTGCCTTAAATTTAAAAATAATAATATCCTTGTTACATTTTTGACAAACTTACCACACCATTTGCTGCTGAAAATAAAATCAATAAATAATTAATTCAAATTGACTTCAGAAACATTAACTCAGGAGCACAATATATAAACACTTTAACCTACAAAACAAGAACAAATAGAACAATTTGTGCTGATTTTTTTTTCTCAAAATGAGGAAGCCAAGATTAATGGCTACAATGAGCACGTTTTGCAGCGCACAGCTTCTCAAAGCGAGGTTTGAAGCAGTTGAAGAGTTAATACTCGCTGCGCACAATGGGCAATGAGGGCGCCACTGCCAACTACTGGAGTGGATGTGCAATTACACTTTCTTGTAGTACGGCGGAAAAAAAGCATGTTCTCCTGGGTCACACGCGCCCCCCTCAGCATCCCATCGCGCCCCCCCAGGGGGGCGCGCCCCACTATTTGAGAAGCACTGATTTAAATGGACACAGTTTAGTTGACCACTGAAAAAGTGAATGCATCTGCGACCCATTAAAAGCCAAAGCCCAGAACTTACTCTTCTAACTTGACAAACATCTCGGTATACTGAGCGCTTACACAAATAATCATCAGACAGAGCACTCACACTTGACATTTCTTACAGTTCCGTGCTGTTTGTTTGACGAAAGAATTCAACTCCACACAGTTCATATTTATGAAACTATTTTAATGGGTTCACCTTTGGCCTGAGCAGAGTAAGCACCTGAGCTACTTGACACGTTTTGTACAGTTTGGCAAGTTTTTAGTGGAAAGAAAAACCAAAAAGCAACATTTAAACTCCACCAACTATGAAGTATGTTTGTACACACATATTTAAAAATCAAGTCACACTATTTACAAAACCCTGTTGTGAATATTCTATATCAGTGCTACTACTCATTCAGCACATGGTAATAAACTGTACTCTACCAGCAGTCACTTAGTATTGAAATCATTTTTTGGTAGCCCTTGTTCTAAGTTTTCTTTTAATAATGAGATGATCACTTTCTTTGTCGTCTTGATCCATTCGAATTATCTGTTGGGGGTGGAGGAGAAATTAAGTTTGTTTCAAAATCTTGGACATAACTGCAAGCAGCTTTTACTCTATTTATGGAAAATAAGACATAAATGGGACTATACGTTATCAGTACATCTGTTCAGAGTATCACACCTTGCAAATGTTTTTCAATAAATTTACATCTTTCTGTAAATCAAATGCATCATAAAACTCTACTGACCGGATGTGAAGGTATGTCGAGGGGGGAGGAGATCTGAGTCTTAAACAGCTTGCGTTTTGATCTCTTGGGTTTGTTGCTCATCTCAGTGTTGTTTTCCTGCTCTGGAAATTTTAAAGAAACCTTTGCCATAATCTTTTTAGCTGTGAAGAAAGAGGACCAGTAACACAGAGATATGAGCAACTGTTCAATAATATCAAAGCCTACAAAGAGCCAATACTAACCTTTACTCCCCAGGAGGCTTGGGGAACCCTGGATAAAGTCACCGATCATCTGTAAAGTTCCATCTTTCATGTCTTTCAGACTAACGGGAGAATCTTTTTGCTTCCGTTGACTGGACTTTGTACTGAGCACTGTGGGGGACTTAAAAATTGATACATGAGTCACTTTTAGCTTCAGGAAATTCAGAAAAATAGCCTGTACTTACTAATCCAATCCTATTCTCAATATTAGCCAATTACTAGTGAACCAAATAAAATTAACGCACCTCTACACATATGTATTAAAGTCATGCTTCTGTATGAGTACTAGCCAGTTGTATTCACTTTTTGCGAGTTTCCTAACAGATTTCAGTTCTTAACTCAAGTCTACTCAAACATTGCAAGGAAAGATCCACCCTGAAAACATGTTTATACTGAAATACTATCTGTGCATGTGTTTATTGGTGCCGGTGCCAATTTGTTGGTTGGTGGTGTATTTTGTTTGTTCTTATGGAAATTATTAGTCTGCCACTTACAGACATACATTGATAGTGCAGTTAAAATGGCGTTATACATTGCAGTGCACCTGCAGTGGACAAACGGTTATTTTTTTTCTTCAATGCAAAGAAAAGGTTTGCATCATCTATCAAGACGCAGTGGCGGTATTCAAAGAATACAGTCTGCGTCGACACTCTGAATCCCATCACAAAGACGAGTATAATCGCTTGCAAGGCCAAATGCATGTAAACAAACTCTCAAAGCTAAAAAGTGAACCGTTAGCTCAGGAGAATACATTCGTACGCCAAGCTCGGCTGAATCGGTCATCTGTTCGGGCAGCTTTCGGGTTGCTCAATTGATAGCAAGCAGCGTTTTTTTGTTTTAATTTTCTGTCTTTTTTTCTGTGAAGGTCCCAGAAAGGGTGGCTAATATTTGGTTATGCGTGGCTTACTGGAAAACAATAAATGTTTACGTTTAGGCAGCCCTGCGAACGTCACACTTTTTCAGTTACAAACTGACCTCGGCCCCCCCATCAGAGAAGGGAAAAGTTATGTGGCCCTTGCAGGAAAAAGTTTGGGGACCCCTGTGCTACAGGATAACAATTCATGTACAGGATCTTTACTTGGACAAAAAATAACAGCCACGTATATCTGCCGTTGTATCGAGAGACACGATGCTGTTGATTACAAATTTCATATGAAAATCGACACTTTGGAGACTGATTTGTTTGTGCAGCATGAAGAAATGAGGAAGGGAGAGTTGAACCTAAAAGACTGAAGCACTGGTGCATCTGTCTCTTTAGAGAGTAAAAAAGACAGCGGAGCACCACAATTTCATGCAATGTGAATAATGCTATAATGGAGTAATTAGCCAAGGTAATTTAAAGTTACCAACATGCCATAGAAATTAGCATTTAATTGCAAAACATGCACCCAGTTCAATGTAAATAAAATCATCACCAAGGGTAATCCATGGTGGTATTTTCCTTCATGAATAACCATTAATATTTCTGCTTACATACTGTATGTCAGTGTTGGACCGGCAAAGGATAATGGCCTAAACACCAACAGAAGCACTGACCTATGTTTACTACTTCAATTGTAATATTTGTTCCATTAAACGGCATTAATTTACTCCCAACAAACTATTCTCTTCATTTCGTGGAATGTCTCTTGGCTGTACTGCTTTTTTGCTTTGTTTTAGATTTTTGTCCAATCACATTTCAGCTTCTCTGTGCTGCTACGTCAATCTAATCAGCCCAAGATCTTCAGAATCAGTCAAGTAGGCCGAGGTCACTTAAAGAATATCAGTAGTGGGGCTTTTTCTATTGTTACCAATCAGATTTCTGATTGGCCCCATGGGGACATCAATGAATGTCAACAATTTTCCGTTTGATTGTTTGCTCAGAGCAAAACTAGCTTAATAGTCTGCAGTGATCTGTACACAACACATGTAAATTAGCATTTTTTACACTCTCAATGGCTGACGGAGGAAGAGGAATTTACTTGGATTTGGGCATTCTTAAAAATCCATTTTCCAGGCAGACTTGTTAAAAAAAACAAATTTGAGTACAGGATGGCAGCGAAGCGACCGAGGTGCACGGAGCGCGGGGAGGGTGCAGCTTTGGCTTCGAAACTATTTAGCACTTCATCTCCGCTTTTTATTTACACGGTCACAGAAATTTACGTTGCTCAAATATAAAGTAGACCAAATTAAGTCAGTACACGCAACTCGGCCACTAAACCAAGTGGGTACACAGTGTATACCCACCACTGCTTACTATTAATGCGACTTCTGGTGCTGCATGGGTTTGCTGATGGATTTATAGTCTGGGTGATACGGGGTGAGGACTCAACACAACAGGACTCACACGCTGCAGTGTTTGTGACAGGAAGCGCGTCCCAAGTTTTGGCAATCAGCCGGTCTGCGGGTTGAAGTTTTTCCCTTGTCTGTCCATTTGTGTTTGCTTGCCAGCTGTGCTTGGCTTCGTGCAAATGAGCTGATCAAAAACTAGGGAAATTTCTCTCTTTACTCAAAAACAACATGCGCAGTCTGTGGTTGTTGTTATAATCTAACAAAATTAAGAGTTTGAAGATATCGGAACCACCCACATACAGAAAGGATTGTCTCTCCACTTCGCGCCACAGTGACAAGGCATTGAAAATAGATGAATAGATTTAAATGCGAGAAATTTATTCATCGGTTTTTGTTTTATTTGATGACTTTTTTTTTTCATATTTTTATTTAAATGACAGTGAAATTGTGTATTCATTATTCTGTTAAGAAAGGCCACCTGATTTATCTGCGAGCCAGATACAGTCATCAAAAGAGCCACATCTGGCTCGCGAGCCATAGGTTCCCGACCCCTGCTTTAAACAGTGTTCCAATAGGCCTATTTGTAGCATACCGAGTTTAATAATACCAGTTGAATTTATTAATGTACACGAAGCTTTATAATCTAATACCATAATAAGACTTAAATAATATAATTCATATTCATATTTATACATAATGCTGCTTGATCACTTCTGTTGATGATCTGAAATTTGCTCTCTTTGCCATAGGCCCACAGCAAGATGACCAGACTGGCATATCATATTACGATGACTGACACGTGGAATAAACCAGAACCAACTGTGTTTCACTCCACTAGGTGATATCAACAACCACACAGATAAACAAAATGAGGGTAGCACCTCGTGTACAGTATTTGAATTTGGATAGAATATGACCAGTGGTGTATGATGGCACTACAAACCCCCGATTTTTACACCGGATTTGCATCGATCTCAAAAATGACCCATTTGACTTACAAAAAGGTGGAAATCCACCGATTGGTGGAAATTTCCATCCCTGACATATGTACTTCAAATACGAACTACAGTCAAGAAAATAACAATATTGTTTGTGATGACATACATTCATACGTACAAGCAAAAATATAGTATTGTATATATATATATATATATATATATATATATATATATATATATAAATACATACCTCTACAAGTTGTATATTAGCCTGAGAGTTTCCTTTAAGTCGCATGTTCCTCCTGTTCTCGGAGTCCACAGAGTTCTAGTAAAAATCAAAACAGACAACACTGAAAATAAAGAAAAACTTTGTAATCGCTTTGAGCTCGGTTCCATTTGCACATCCTTTTACAGCCCCATCAAAATAAACCAGGATTTCATCACATCTGACATGCTCACGTATTACAAGTGTCTGCCAACAGTAAATCCCTACAGAGATACACCTGTCTGTTTACATCAACAACTTACAAAAATGAAGAAAACGACAGACATCATGAAAAAAAAAAATCTACTTCGGATGAACCAAATCAAAAAAGTTTCTAGTTTAAAATTAGACATGTTCATGAACCACTGCATGCCTCAGAAAACCACCCTGTGTGATAATCCACTAAAGCCACTGAAATAGGGTGCTATCTCAGACACAAGTAAAAACATTTTCTTGTATTACTGCATGTTCCCAGAAGAGCGCTTCAAAACAAAATATCCACCCCCCCCCCTTCTACACCCGACTTACAGTTTTTCTTTTTTGAGCAAAAACATTCTTCAAATAAGTTTTATTTTAAAAATAACAGCCAACATTTCTTGAATTAGAATTCTTTGCCAAGTACTGTACTACCTGCACTTTCTCCACAAGGACCAATGAAACATAAACCAATTAAAATAAATAAATGTGCTTTTTTTCTAATGCCTTGAATACTTGAAGAAACCAGTGTTTGTAGGCTGCCACTAGATTATACATGTTGCAGAACTACACACTTATGCGCACTCTGCTTCTCAGGTTCTGAAATGGTTGTGCTCCTATCTTTGGTAAGCACATAGTTTGAATAAAATACAGTGGTACCTCACCTTACGAAAGTCTCACCAAACGAAAATTCAGGTTACGAAAAGCATTTTCCTAAAATTTTTGTCTTAGGGTACGAAACAAGTTCACGTTATGAAAGCACCATCTTAAAAATTCAAAAGTGCCATTCAAACAATGCACGAGCTGTTCTCCCATCAATGACATTCAAACATCCCGCCCCACTGGCTTCCCATCAGCTAACAACTGAGCTGTTGTTCATTTCGCCTTCAATCAAGCGCCATCTTGGACAGGTCCACCTGATGCCATCTTGGACAGGGATCCCATTTCCAACGCATCCATCTCCCATTACCTATTGTAGAGATGAATCCACCATGATGATTTTGTGTAAAGGACAGAGTTACTGTTGTTTTATGGTTTATTTCTTGACTCAGGCTTTTAACCTTCCATAAACATTTCTAAGATTACAACTCCGCTAAGAAGACATGGTCAACACGCGCACACACACACACGTGTGATTTCCGGTGCGAATGAGAAGAAACGGGCTCGAGTGATATCACAAAGGAATATGGCCAAACCATACCATCGGTACAATATTGAAGCAGAAGGAGGTCTTAAAAGGTATGCTTTTATAATTTTTAAAGGGTTTTGGGGTTAGTATTGGGAGCCTTGGAACGAATCATGCGTTTTACATTTAAAATGCGGTTCAACCAGGAATGTGATTTGACCAATCCCAAAAAGACTGAAAATTGCCAGGGTCTGGGGCAGAGCCATAGTGGGGGGGGGGGGGCCAAGGGGGCAGAGCCCCCTGAAGCTCCTGGATTTTCAGCATTTTCTCATGCAAAAATAACATGACACAAAACAGCATTAAAGAATATTTCCTATAATATAAATAGGCAATTTTCAACATTCTTCATCAACCTCAGTGTACATGTAACAGCAACACCAAACACTGCATCTTCTTAGAATGTCTGTTCCATACAACTTAAAAATCAACATTCACTGAATTTCAGTTTTCACACAAAATTTCTTCATTATCCCATGACATGGTCACATGTGGAATTCATGCAATAACAGTTGCATTGTCATGGATCTACTAGTTACTGAACAGTCTCTACATGAAAGATAAAAAATAAAGTCTATTTACAACAGTGAACACTTTATCCTTAGCTAACCGTTAGCAGGGTTAGACTTGTTTTTAGCTTTGATGGCCCTTACATGGGCTTTTCTAGCACACTTATGGGCAGCTTGAAATCTCCTCTTGACCTCTGCCTTTGAGCTTTGTTCCTTGGCTCTAATAGCCAGCTTCTGTCTCCTTGCTTCTTTCTACTTCCAAGTGCTCCAACTCCTCTCTGTATCGTTTGCTTGAAGTCTTAATCTTCAGACAGAGCCTTCCATTTACTGGATCCATCAGAATGTTTTTTTCCCTCACAAAATGCTTCACAGAATTAGTTTTTTGGCTCTGATGGCATACTTTACAGTCTGAATAGAGCTGTAGGTGGCTATGTCCATCCTGCATGATTTCACATTCAGTACATCTCCCATTGTGCTGAAGGCACCTTCTACTTGAGGACCATGGAACTCATCAAAGCCTTGGCCATTTTGGACAGGGTAGGATATACTCCCTTGTCAATCAGTGCTGACCTCCAGATGGCTAGTTGAACCTCTCCATCCTGTTTGTCTGTTGTTGGAGGCAATGTAGTGTCAACTTGAAATTCTCTAACTTCCATGTCATAGGCATTCAGTTTCTCTTCCTTCAGGACATTCTTTCCCATGGCTAGGGGATATAGCATGACCTTGGGGTCTATTGAAGACTCTGCCTTCTTTGGTAATCAATTGTTGTTGCTGCCTTCAGGAGTTTGTCGTCAAGGGGCAATTTTTGTTGAAGATACTTGCCAGTTGATGGAGGATTCCTTAGCCTTTTCCTTAAACTCCAAATATAACCTAACAATTTTACAGTAACTTTTAGACCTTATAAATTATAAACATACAAGGGGCAGTGGTGGTCTAGTGGTATAGGGCGCTGGATCGCTGATCCAAAGGTTGGGGGTTCGAGTCCCACTCTCCACAAGGTTGTCACTGCCCCCCCCCCCAACTGGGTTATCAAAGGCGGGCCATGTCTCTCACTGTCTATGGTGAGAGGCATGTAAAAGAACCATTGCTGACTTTCGTAAAGAGTAGCTGCAAAGCCGTCAGCGTGTTTCTGTCCCTTGTTAAAAGCGTTGTGACAGGAAGGGCATCCGACGTAAAAACCTCTGCCAACTCGAAACATGCGAATCAGATGATTTGCTGTGGTGACTCCCGAGTGAAAGGGAAAAAGCCAAAAGGAAGACAGACAAATGACAAATTATAAACATACAAATAATTATAAACACATTAATCAGGGGTTAATATTTATTAAAAAAAAAATTAACATTTTGAATCATCATTGCCTTTGTGAGGGCTGGGGAGCAGGCTGCCCCAGCTAAAAGACCACCAGCAGGCATTCTGACCTCTGCAAGAGACTGGCAGCTGTTAGTGGATCTTGAACACCAGTTGAAGTTCCCTAGCCATATTGCGGTCACCACCCTCCGTCCTGACATTTTCCTTGTGTCAGAGGCCACCAAGCAAGTGACGCTGCTGGAGGTGACTGTCCCGTGGGAAGACCGCCTGGAAGAAGCCTTTGAGAGGAAGATTTCCAAATACACAGGACTGGTGAAAGACTGTCAGCAATCAGGATGGAGGGTGAAGTGCTTTCCAGCCCGGTCCTTCAAAAAAGCTCTGGGTTGTCTAGGCATTGTCAGGCAACAGAAGAGACAAGCCATCTACAATACCACCGAAGCGGCAGAGAGGGCCTCAAATTGGCTGTGGCTCAAGAGAGGAGAACCATGGAGTCGTGGTAGCTAGTGTGCCAACTGGACACAAGCCGGGGTCTGATCAGCCCCAGCTGGGTCACCTGGATGAGGGTGTATGATGTTGAAAGACCCGAAACACCCAATGATTCTAGGAACATCACTGATGATGTGTCCAGTCGCATCAGTAGATGTATTTACATAGTGAACCAATATGGCAATAACACAGTCTGTTATGATTTGCTTTCTCAAAGCATCAACGATACAGGATGAAATCATCATTTATTTATGTTTATATTACACTATCAATAATTGTTTCTTTACTTGTCAGCAGGCAAGTCAAAATCGTAATACTTGACACGAGCATCGAGCAAAGGTATTTTTCAACCCCTGATTATCAGGATTAATTTGTTAATTAAAAGTCAATAAACATGCACAATTCAAATTTTAAATTATTTCCACACGACCTACCTGATTGTTAACTACTCTATCTGCAACGGGAATTGGCTGTCGTAGCGGATGCTTTCTTTCGATCTTTGTATTGTTGACCGTAAACAATGGATGAATTCAGTAAGATGCAGTTACTTTCAGTTCACGTCCAAAAGTCCCATCAAGCGAAGCTTTTGTTTTTCTTGCATGTAGTTGTTTAACATGCTTCTGGCGTTTTGCATGGCATACTGCTTTGAATCCACGCGATCCATAGTCTATTTGACCGTGACACCACTTGCACAATACTTTTCCAGGCCGATCAATCTTACGAATGAAGTCGCCGAATAACGTCCTCACAATCTTTTTTCCGATGGTACTATTGTATTCTTTTTCCATCCAGTCCCAGCGGAACTTATATTTGACAATTTGTCAATTCTTTTATTCACGCAGCGTCCTTTCTCTCCACAACCATCATCTTTCTGCTGACATGTAGGGAATTAGACATATAGGTACTACGGAAACAATGATGGACCAAAATGCATGACGTCAGCATAGTCAGCCAATCACAGTCCCTGTTACATGGTACTTGGAGCTCGTTAAAAAGTCAGATTCAGAATAAAACGAAATGAGATTTATTTAAAGCGTTTTTTACGAAAAATGATGGATTTATTTTTTTTTCCCCAGGAAATGAAAAAGATGGAATTCCGCCTATACAGTCATCCCTTGCCACTTCGCGATTTGAGCATCGCGGTCTTGGCACATCGCGGTATTTTAATGATAATAAAAAAATTTTTTAAAAAAAATTTTCATTAAAAAAAATTTCATAAAAAATTCATGCTGAAACTCACATGTAAGCAAGCGGAAGGCAGGGACCCAAGGCAGGCTGCGTCTGTTGTTTCCAAACGACAGACAGACAGGGACCGCCCACTCCACTCAATCTCGCAAGCTGATTGGCTTAGATGCGTGATGCTGTTGCCTCGCACATTCCCGTGGGATTTTTTGATCTTACTGTATCGTGTTTGTGAATGTCCTGCACCGCGGAGAAGAGCTACAGTATTGTCAGAGGTGAGTACAGTACTTAAAGTATTTATATATAAATTCTATTTAAATATTAAAACATTGCAGTATTTACATATGCATAACACTGTGTAACGTTTAATATGCACTTCTTGAGATTGTATAGACATGAAAACATATAGAAGTGAGAACACGGTAGAAATGGGGGGGGGGTTTCCTACTTCACGGTTTATCGAATATCGCGGCCAGGTCTGGTCTACATCATCCGCGATATTCAAGGGATGACTGTAGACAGGGGGGAGGGAGGGGAATCACATTCCTGTTCAACTTACGAATAATGCAGGTTACAAAAAAGCTCTGGAACGGATTAATTTCGTAAGGTGAGGTATCACTGTATATGGAAAGTTCCTGTCTATGTACCAGACTCAGAATCATACTTTATTGATCCAGGAGGAAATTGTGTAAATGTAATGGCTATCATATTACTTTCGTACAATTTCTGCAAACTCCAAAACATCTAATAATAGTAATAATGATGGGGCAGTGGTGTCCCGGTGGTAAGGTGCTGGATTACCGATCCTAAGGTTGGGGGTTCAAGCCCCACTGACAACGGTTGTCACTTCAGCTAAATGGGTTATTAAAGGCCGACCATGTCTTTCACTGTTTTGACTGAACCATTCCTGACTTTTGACAAGAGTAGGCTGCATAGCTGTCAGCGTGTTTCTGCCCTGCAATGGCCTGGCGAGCTGTCCAGGGTGTACTCTGCCCTTGCTAGAGTCGACTGAGATGGGAACCAGCCTCCCTGCGACTCTAAGATTAAGCAGTTCAGTAAAAGAATGAATAATAATAACAACATGAATAATACATAGTTCACGAGAAAGGGTAATAACTTACTAAGATCGAGCGTGCAATGGTGGACTGCGGACAGACAGAAGCACACACAATTTCCTGCAGCATGAAAAACAGTTCATCACGTAGCTCACACGAAAAGTAATATCTTATGCATATAAAAATATTTTGAGAACTCTGCAGATACTGCCTTTAGCCCGCTATAAAACTGAACCATGATTGTCTCTTTATATTTCATCCTCAAATAATTTTTTTTTTTACATTAATGAAACTGATTTATCATCCAACGCTACTTTGTAGGAATCCTTTCCATGTTGTCAGACACCTATAATATAATGAACCAATCAATGGTTAAAAAAAACATCCCACAACCAACCAACCAATTTATATTGACATGGCTATTTGTCCCATAGAGTTACAGTGTATAGTCACCTTGTGATTCCCACTAATAGCGTGCTAACTCAATACTGGAACCAGATACACAGTAAGATCGGACTCATGCCAAAAATCGTAATGTTCTCCATCAACATCAGAATGCAACAACTCAAAGCAAATAACTACAAAAAAAAAAAAAAAACGAACACCACCACCACCACCACCACACACACGAAACATTTTTGCAAAACCTATGTTCACAGACCTCAATCTCTAAACTCTTCCTCTTCCTGGCTGTACGGTTGATTTTGACCATGACCAACCCCTCTTCTCCTGGCTTGCGGACATTCAGTCGGTTGGGTTTGAGAGGGCTGAATCTGATTTCCAACTCAGGTTTAGGGAAGCGCTTTTCTTTCTCACTTTCAGTGGAGAACACTGGAGTCTGCTGAAAATATCAAAGACACTTCAGATAAATGGAACTAACACTGCATGTGTGAGGAACCTCCAGGGTTCAGTTTTCACACATTGTGCATGAAAAAGAAAAATATAGAACACAAAAAGCTTTAGCATCAGCAATCAGGTAATGAAGATCTAACTATGCATCAGAATAATTCTGTTTTCTGCTCTTCTAAGAAACAACAAAGTCATGTTGCTATGCATGTAAACTTAAGGAAAACAAATCGCAGTAAATATAAAAATATCAAAAGATTTTGATATATGGAAACTAAGGCTAGCAAATGAGGAAAAACAAATCTATAGAATAAATACTAAAAAACTTATTGCTGTTTAAAAAGCAGGAATTATGCTTTTCCCACTTTTTGGACTCAACTATTGCTAGTGTAGAATAATGTGCCTAGTGCATGTTCAAGTTTCCCCCGATCATAAATGCAAGGGCACACTAGTGTCACAGTATGCTAGGCATTCTGATTACATGGCCTTCCCCACTGCCCCACATGCACAATGGTATGCCCCTCCCAATCTGCCTCCTTACACAGATCACGAAGGTGACCAATCAGAGCAAAGTAGACAGAGACCATAAATGAGAAGAGGAAGCCAAACAGGCTAACCAACACACACACACACACACACACTTTCAGGGGGAGGTGGGGAAGCAGCTTTTTTGGATTAAGAAATCATACTTTAGTGCTTCACTAGTGTTCAAAATGAAACAAAAGGTCTGAAAATGTGTATATTTGATCTTTAAGAGTTCCTTTGCTCATGTCTAGTATTAGCAGTCAGATCTCAAAACTCATGCAAGCTACCATCCCCTGTAATATACTCAAATGGTAACCTGTGAGGCTTTTCCCTTTTCTGTTGTTCCTTATGAAGAGTATGGCAGAATGCCTGACTAAAGCTTGACTGAGTATGAGGCATGAATAGAACTCAGCACAGGGTATCTAAAGACTGATACACCTACTGTCAAAAGTCCAGAGGTTTTCTCTAGATTTTTCTGTTCCTGGTGTGAATGATCTGGTCCTGACTTTGTCTTACACGTTCTCGAACAGCTCGCCTTCAGCTTCATAAGATCTGGATGAAGTCATTAAATGTCAGTCAAAAAAAAAAATCCCACATTAGGTAGTTTAGGATAACAAAAAGCAAGAAAAGATACAAGTCATTTTGTGACCTCCACTTAATGATTCAATGTCATTGAATTTATTCCCCAGAAGTCGCTCTTGTTCAGCCTGTGACTTCTTTCCCTCTAACACGGTAAGACGCAGTTCTTCAGTGAGCCTTTCCTGAGGCAGAAGCTCTGAAAAAATAAATGTAGGATTTCTTCAATTGTTTTCCAGATTAAACATTCTGTGTAATACCACTTACTTAGGAAGCTAATAGTGTAACTTCAGCCCCCAGCCCTGAGCTTAACGCTACCCTCTATTGTATTCACTGGTAATGACTTCAAAGCCCTTATGCAAGTTGTTCCGGATCAGGGCATCCTGCAAATACCATAAATGTAACCATTTGATCATAGTGAGTGGAGGGGCTGTTGCTACAATGCTAGTAATGTTTGCCTGTGAAGAGTTGATCTTCAAGGATTACCTGCACAGGTTTCATGATCCTGCTGTGACTGAGCTTTGTTGACTTGTTCCTGCAAAAAACAAGAAAGGAGAAAAAGTATAAGGAAAAGATAACTTGAATTAACCTTTGATAAATTCATTGAAACTGTTAACATTGTAGAAATCTGCTCACAGTCTTTAGTTGTTCGACAATCAGCTCTTTATTCACAATGGCGCTCAAAGCTTTGTCCCTATCCTTTTCTGAGTCACACAGCTTCTGCTGCAGATTTCTGACCTCTTCAGACAAGGTTACAACCTTGCAGGGAACACAATGGTTTTATACAAGTTTTTATACCAAGAATTTACTTCATACTAAGAATTTACTGCAAAGGGACACAAACTAACCTCTTTTTGCATCTGCTCATTTTTAGCATTGCTTTCAGTCAGCTGAGAAAGTAGATCAGAGACACGTTTCTCCTGCTGTTCCATATCAAGGGTCAACCTCTTTATCGTGTCCAGCCCTTCATTTACCTGTTTTTCAGATCTATTAGAAAACAAATAAAACTGGGGAGGTCGCATTGTTTGAGATTTTTGGTTCAGACAGATTATTTAATAAAAAAAAAATTATACACATACACACCCACACACACACCGTATTCGGCATGATAAGCACTCAAGGCGCTTAAAAAATTGGAGTGGATGGGCACTTATTAAAATGTTCACCAGCAGAGTGGACTGGTAAGTGTTTACTACCATCGAGGTGGAAAGTTCCCTCCCAGTGCTTTTCCTTTAAACATTTTCCCAGGTAAAATGAGCCAATCAACAGGAATGTCAACTTTAACATATGGCAAGTTGAACCAATCAACACAAACATAAAAGCATATGGCCAGGAATGTCTTTAAATTTATGAAGTTAGTGAGTAGGAGAATCAGGTGAAAAATACTCATCACTTTCTGATAGATCCATATCTGGCTCATCGCTCCATTCATTCAGAGCATCCCATAGTTTTGCTGTATCAGTTTCTAATGGTTCATCGGTTGTTGGACATTTACCAAGAGAACACAGCCAAAAAAAAAAAAAAAAAAATTTTTTTTTTTAAAAGCACGGCGGAACAATCAAATGTATTGTTACTGATGAACATTATAGACATTCTCCAGTGGCAGGGGGTCTTGAAATACTGTGTAAACTGACTTTTACAGGCAGTGAACACCTCATTTTACAGTTACAGAGACTAATTGAATAAAATTGGCAAATTTGAGCTACGACTTTGTTCCCAGTGCACATGGGCGGCTGTCATTGGAGCAGGGCACTTATTACGTCGAATACGGTATACATGTATGAACATGCCTGTAACAATACACACCCTATGACCAGAAGTTGTTGAACCCATTCTATTACATTTCCTTTTACTATTTGTAACCAACACTCATCTGAGAAGACCTTCCATTAGATTATAAAATTGCCATGTTAAATTTTCCTATTCAGTCACAAGGGTACAATTCTAGGGTGTGGTCAGAAGTCCAGTTCATCCCAAAGGTGTTTAGTGTAGTTGAGATCATAGTTGTTCTGTACACATTACTTGACTTGTTTCATAACGGTCTTGACAAACCATGCGTTCATGGACCTCACTTGGCACAGGGGAACTGTTAGGCAGAAACATGCTTGAGACCTGTAATGCTCAAAGTTTCTCAGCACACAAAAACATTGTATGAAGATGGACTGAAAGATTCATAAGCTGACCATAATGCAATGGATGAATTTGACTAAATTTGGTTTATTTTTCAACGCAAGTTGTATACTTCCAGTTAGTTGTATACTTCTTCCTTCGGTGTTGCAGCACCTGAATTCCCCCGGCGTAGAAACATATCTTGGTTAGATGGATTACCACAAACTTTTCAGTTCACTCCACACACAGTTATCTGCTACAGTCACTGTAACACCAGGGTGGGGAAGCCTCAAAGTCAGGTGTGTGCCAGGGTGTCAACAGGCAGAAATCATTTTGACTGAAAAAGATTTACTGAAGCCGGAGGCTGAGAAGCAGCCGAGTGAGCCGGCAAGGCGTTTGGCAGTGCCTTGGGCTTGTAGCCCAAGGAGCGTAAAGTGCGGGGAGGGTGGGCTGTTTTTTTTTTTTTTTTAATTTTTGAAAATTTACTGCTTTGTAGTGCTTTCTGAGCCCATTTTACAAGGTTATAAATGAAACCGTGAGAACTCAATACGTATTCAACATATATGTTACGCACGCCACTGAAAGTAAGCGCTTGTCACAAGCGACTAAACAAGTATTCAACGCGCACTTGCTCACTTGAAAGATCAGAAGTCTGGATAAGCCGCGCTTTGTCTCACAAGCGCCGTGCATCACTTGCGGCAAGCACCCACTTTGGTGTAGCGCGTCACATATGTGGCCAATATGTACGCAATAATTTTAATGGTTTAGGAACAACTTTGAATTCCTATACAGATAATGTACCACAATAGGTAATAGTCAGCTATTTTACTATGCCATGGACTACATAGTGATAATAATGAATCAACTTTTTTCATTACTGTTTGCATATATGTACATTTAAAATATTAAATTATTTCAAATATTCATACAACACTATTTTCAAGACTGTTCATTAGTGTTTTAACTAATTTATCAAACGCTGAAAACACATTTTACATTACATGTGTGTACATCACTAAATGTAGGTTAATTATAGAATGCATTGCACACCATTTTCAACACAGCATTAACGTGAAATAAATAAATGTACTAAACCAGGCAAAGTTTGTCAGTGCTTGCTGGTGGATGGCTTTTTGGGGTGATTTTTATCATCGTTTGTGTGCTTAAGTAGCACCTTCTTTCCATTCTGTCCATATCTAATATATTGCTGACACAAACAAAATGCAACTCCTGGCTTGTCTGCTAACTTTTAACACCATGTGCTTATAGGCTTTCCAAAATTGTCGGTTTCCTTCAACCAGTCATCTCGCCAACGATTTTTTTTATACCAATATCAAGTCTCTTAATATCTGCTTTAGATGCACAGATTCCCAGGAAATTTGGCATTATAATTCAATTTTTTATTTATTTATTTTTAAACCTTTCGGTAAGCAAGCATGCATGAATATTAATAGATCTAATTACTAAGATACAGTTCGGGAATGATCAGATTTCTTAGACAGTGCAGCAACACACAAACATGCCCTAGACTGAACTATGGCAAGCTAATCATGACAAATTGCTACGGAAGGCTTCCGGTGCCCAATTAAGAAAAAACAAACAAACAAAAACAACAACACGTTTATATAATTGAGGTTACTTTGCTGTTTAAATAATAATAAAAAGATTAGCTTGTCTCTTGGCTATACCAAATTTACATATATATATATATATATATATATATATATATATATATATATATATATATATATATATATATATATATATATATATATTCAGCAGAACTTTAGCGCGGGGAGAGGATATGTGTGTGCACGCACACATGCAGATGCGCACCTCACAACAATAAAACTAGTTTTGATGGGATATTTTGGGTTGTTTTTTATTGGTTTAGGGTTTTTTTTTTTTGCACAATTGGCCTTGTTTTTGTGGCATTTTCCTGAACTTCCCCCATATTCTTCCTTAATTTCCTTATTTTTTAATTCAATGAATATTAAAAAAATAAATATCCATATATATATATATATATATATATATATATATATATATATATATATATATATATATATATAAAATATACAGAAAGCCCCCATTATTCGTAGGGTCGAAACGACTTAAAATCGAGGAACACCTGTACTGGCATTTTTATTTTTGACGGAAATTCGTACTTCTGTCCAGGCACCAACACCCATAGGTGTGCGCATACATTTGGTCCTATTGTACATTTTAAAAGGAAATCCAATATAATTAGGACAGCCATTTAAAACTGCATACTGTATTCAGAAACAGGAACAATAACAAAACACAGACATCCAATTTTATTTCCTAGAGTCTTCCCCACCTCATACACAGAGTCAACTGGGATTGGCTGACCAGCTACCCACCCATCCACCCATCCATCTATTATTTGGCATTTTGTTTTTGTGTAGAATGTGTCAGCAAAGGAACAGTACGAGCAGGTCTCGTTGGTACAAACTTAACTTTACTAAAAGTCTTAAAACTAAAAAAACCCTCTGCTACTAAAGTATCTCTGTGTACTGGTGCAAATGCTGAATCAACTTACTGTAAACGCTCCCGAGCTTTATTCTCTAGCTCCGCATTCTTATGAATAAGATCTTCCATTTCTTTTCTACTTTTATTTAGAGTACTTGTCATGAATTTCTCTCTCTCCTCCACCTGATCCAGTTTGTTCTGGGTTTGCAAGAGACTTTGTTCAAGTTCTGAACAATGAGCCTCCATCTCACCAAGTTTCTTCTCCAGCTCACTACTCCTTACAGAACCGTGTGTAAAGGCCTGTTCTTGCTCCTCCAGGACTGCCAACTGCTGCCTGCAACTCTGCAGCTGTGTCTTCAGCTCAGAGTGACTTCTCTTCATTTGCTCTACAATTAGGGTCTGTGCTTCATAGCGGCCAAGCAGGTGTTTATTCTCCTCACTTTGAGCGCCTCGCGCTTGCTCAACCTGATCACACAAGATCTGCTTCTGGCACATTTCCTCTCTTATCTGATGGACTTCTTGTTCCATTGCTGTGACCTTCCTGCTTTTCTCTTGGGAGCTGGATATCAACATTTTGCATTCTCTCTGCAGAGCTGTGATGGTCTCTTGGAAGACAGACTTGCTTGTTTTTTCTTCCAGTAGCTCCTGGGAACTGAGCTTCTGGCGCAAGTTCTCAACCTCCTGCTGCAGGGATTTGGTCACCTGTAACTGCTTAGTGGCCTCGTCTTCATGTTTTCCTACAAGAGCTTTGGTTCTTTCAAGCTCATCAGAAAGCCTGGCTGCTTCCATTGTCTTAATGTCTAATTGGGTTTCTATGGCTGTGAACCTGGACTTCATATCATTGGCTGCTTGCTGGAAATCACTGAGCTCACTGATGAGCGTGCTGTTCTCATTTGTTAGTTTGGCAGTTGCCACCTTTTCTCTCTCAAGCAAAGAGAAAGCAGCTTCACATGTATCAGTTTGCTTTTTTAGATCTTCAGTGAGGTCCTTCAACTTTTGATCAAGAGAACATTGTTCGCCCTTGAGCTCGGCCAATAAGTCATTTTTCTCTTTTAAAGTTTTTGAAAGTTGTTGAATTTCCTGGTCTTTGGTCTTCTCTTCATCATCTCCAAGTCTACACTTGCAGTTATTTCTATATTGTAAAATTTCTTCCTTAATGGTATCGATAAAAGCTCTCTAAAGAAAACAACAATGATAATGTAATCAGCCCAGGTTTGTAACTTTCACAAAATTTTACTGTGAAACTTTTGAAGTACTCAAAGGTAATACTTGACAGTGAAACCTACTTCTTCATTAAATGCTCCCACATTTTGATCCAAAGCAGTCTGTAGCTTTGACATCATTTCATCTTTTTCTTGGCAGATTGCCATAAGTTGTTCACTTCTCAATTTTTGAATTTCATAATTCTATTGGAATCAAACCAAAAAAAAAAAAAAAAAAAACAACCACAGCTTTAATCCTTTAAAACACCACAACACTGCACAACAATGATTGCTGAAAATAGGACCCACCTTGTTCGCCTCGAGGAGTTGATCTGTAGAATTTTGCAAACGAGCCTGTACTTCTTCCATTTCTGTAAAGAAATTGGCAAATCAATCGGACAATTTATTAGAACAATCCATTGATCTCTGCCATATCAAATACACACCTTTACTTTTGATATCCAGGAGCTGACGGTTTTTAAGAAGTTCTTCTGCCATCTCATCCGGTTGTGGCCCCAGTTTCTCAACAGCTCCAGAAGAATATGTTGTGCTTTCTAGGCACAACTGTGCTACCTCAGCATCTTTTTTTATGTTGGCTAGGTCGTTTTGCATCTCTTCAATCATCCCATCCAAGGATATCATTCTCATTTCCTGAACAACAGAAGAACCTACTTAATGCTGATTTCAACAATGCAAAACTGAAGACATGATCCTGAAAAACAATGTGGATTAAAAATGTATTCTACCTTAGTTTCAGCCTCAGGAAAACTCATGGATGTCCTCTCAGAGTTAATTTTACTGACCAAGTTCTTAAGTATTTCCAATCGCCTCTCAGCTCTTTCTTCAGCTATTTCCTTCTCCCTCTGTAACCGTTCACTAAAGTGTGAAAAGCTTTTTAAGTTTTAAGCCACAGGAATAAACTTCTGTAATATAAATTACAACCAGTGGCTTACTTGTAATCCTTTTCCATATTGGAAAACAGCTCCATGAACTCACTAGTGACTTCTTCCCGGATTCGAGAGTCCATGGCCATCTTTTCAGATTTTTCCATCGAGAGTTCTTTTTCAAGGTCTTTAATCTTCTGCTGTAACTGAAATGAACACAGAAAGGACAACAATACATCAGAGTGTATGGTATAGCTCACGAGGGAGCTATATGAAAATAAACACTATTGTCATGAAAATAAATTTTTCCTTGAGGAGGACCCAAACACCAAAATTTGATGATCCCATATTTATTTCCTTACAAAGTTATTGCATGAACATTTCATGAAGATTGAGGGACAGAACCTGCCTATAGAGCTCCCAATTTGTTGACAGCAGGAATTAAAAAGCTGTTGATCTAAATGGAAAAAGGACACAGTACATAAAAGAAAAAGATATTTTCTGCTGAAGCAGATTAATTTCACCTCCATCTGTCCCAGTTTCAGAGGTCACTAACATGACTTTTTAACCCTGCCAATATACCAAATCATGGAAAATGTGCACCACCAGCACACAAGCACAAAGCAAAGTTTGCTATGGGAAAAAGCTTTTTCCTCACAGTTCCCTGAAACCACAAATTAGGAACAGTGCAGGAGACAATTTTGTACAAGGACTGCTTATAATAATTACCTGATAATGCACCATAGCGAAAAATGCTAAATTTGCAGAACGGGAAGGATTCCTGCTTTAATGTTCTGCATCAATTTTAGGGTAACGGTTCCAAATAATCACTGAACGCTTCAATCGCATGAAGATAACCTGACTTTTCTCAGTCTTATTTATTCACAAATGTCTCTTTGATAAATGTTGAATAATTTAGTATTTCTTCTAAAGCCTCTCCTCTAAATACATGTCCATGCATGCACATGACTGTTAAACCTGAACACGAACACAAAGTAGTAAACATTAAACCAACAGGCAAGCAGAAATGCCTCCTTAACCCAATTAGTTGAAGGCCAACATCATTTATTTATTTTCCTTCTGTTTATACAGCAGAATCTGGTGGTCCATGGAGGCCGGCAGGGTTCGAGGAGATCTACTTGAAATGCTGCCTTTAAGAATACATCTCACAGACACTGTACCTCACCCAGATCTTGATCTTCAGCAGCTTCGAGAACTGTATTTTCCACCATGCTCTCGTCACCACTTTCCTCTTCTTCCTCTTCATCTACCTCCATCTCTTCATCATCCTCATCCTCTTGAACATCCTCCAAACTCGTCTCCCATCCAATCAGGGTGCTTCTCCTGGTCCACTCTCTGTTGTCCACATTATTGATCACCATGGAGACATCTCTGGCAGATTTTTTAGGCAGGACAGTAAAGACCGGTTTGGGGTTCAAGACCACAACCTACACAAAGGATGAACAATGTATGCAGTTTATTAAAACATTTTTAATTTTAGTACAATCATGTGATGTGCTCTTGTCCCGAGTCTGTAATGTAATATTGGAGTTATATTATTTTGCTAGTCTTAATAATAATACAATAATTAAAATAACATTCAAGGGTTCCTTTGCAAAATGTTTAACAAATTAACTTGATACGGATTACTTTCATTATAGTTGAGATTATGATCATATGTTTACCAGATTAAAACCAATAAACAGGTCATCATGCGTCTAATATCATTATCACTGAATAACTTCAAACAAAATTATTAGTTGTATAGGGGTCAGTTTCCAACAACTGCATTTTTTGTACTAGCTGTGTCCACAACCTTATTTTCAGAGGATCTCTGTCAAGAGTTAATTGTAACCAAGTTCTAATAAATAAATAAACAAATCAATCCACAAAAAGACGATGCAACTCTTGCATCTTGTACTCTCCCTGGATCTATTCGTGCTCGATAGCAGGAAGGCCTTCAGGAGAGTACCACCAACTGGTGCAAGAGCTGCGTAATGAAGTCCCGCCCCCAATTTTGATTGCCAGTTCTCTTACTAAAACTATGGAAACTATGTTCACATGAAAGTGCTCAGAGTACTGACAACTAAACTGAACATCAGTATAATTTATACAGAAAATTAATGCTGCGAGTAAGGGTGGATAAAGAAAAAGAAACAAACAAACAAAAACAGCGATGAATACGAGCCGAGCCCTAGTATTTGTTTATTAATTTCCTGCAGATACTTGGGTGAATCGGTCATTTCAGAAGCAGGAGATGAGAAAACCGGAGCGGGACTGACCTTCTGAGCGACTGCCGAGAATTTGAGGACGTTCAGAGTTTCATCATACATGGAAGCACACTGGTTGATATTCACTATCATGCAGGCTTTTCCTCGGCCACAGAAAAAGCCCTGCAGGTAGTGAGTGAGTTTGCTCTCTCGAAAGGGGATATGCTGCTGTAACCTACCAGGAACAAACAACTTTTTAACACATGATTTCTTGAAATGTGATTCACATTCTACACCAGCACGATCTTTCCTCATCATTTCTAATGTAAATTCAAGAACTGGGAGATACCGAACTCACTTTGACTGTGTTTGACTCAGTCTTAAGGCATTCATGCATTTTCCTAAAGTTAACAGCGATGTGTTAATATTTCCAGCTTCTTTTAAGCGCTCTCCTCTGTTTTGGGTTTTTGCACATCGTTCTGATCCAGCCAGATCACACAGAGAGAGCCTGCACAAATACAAGTCATGAACATGTAAAAAAAAAAAAAAAAAAAAAAATATATATATATATATTAAGAAGAAGCATTAAAAATTCAGAGATAAACATAATTCCCAAACAGAAAGTGAGACCTGAATCAACCGAAATAAATAGAAAAGTAATTCTCACTCGCTTATTGTCTGGACTCGAGGAACACCGATGTCTTCAATTCTTAGGATTCGGACAGAGAAAATACTATGGCTGAAGAACAAAAACAGGTTTGAGTAACACATACAATATAAAAAAAGATGTGACTGAAAGATGAAAACGTCACACAAACGGACAGTACCTTCTGCTTGAAACACTGTTGAGCTTTGTTGAAGAGAAGCTCTGGTTTTTCCTTCCAATCTTTAGAACTTTGTAGGCTTCGTTTGCACTGTTTACTTGGACCCATGTCAGATCTGGTAAAGTATTCGAATAATTTTGAACACAAATGTTCACTTAGGATATTAAATATTTTAGCATAGCTTTTACACTGCCATCACATACTAAAGCACTGCACATCTGATGTTAGTCCTGACCAATATTCAATTTGGTGAATGACTGTCAGATAATCTGGGCTTTTACCCCCAAGTTATTAACAGTAATGTGTGAGCCACTCCACCGAAAGTAGGCTCTTGCGTCCAAAAATGAGCTTTTTATACAGCCAGATACAGGAGGCCCAAAGCTGCAAAAAGTTTGTCAATACCTTGAAAACTGACCAAGCTATGCCATTTCTTGTGTCAGCATTCAACTAAAAATTTTACACTCTTCATCCTCTTCAATGTCCTCACTTCACCCTTACTAATCTTTGCTACTTCCTGGTCCTCAACGGTCACCTCTTCCAATCTCAACTGATTTAAACGATTTGGAAAAATAATTAAACTCAGTCATGAAAAACCGGAGCTTGTGGTACATGCTGGAAAACTTGCACCCATGCATTTTCAAGGATAATGTGATGAAGGGGGGCAGTGGTGGCCTGGTGGTAAGATGCTGGATCACTGATCCTAAGGTCAAGATCCTCAAACCCCATTCTCAACGGGTTGTCAGTGTCCCCCCCAATGCAGCTAACCGGGTCATTAAAGGCCGACCATGTCTTTCACTGTCTATGGTGAGAGGCATGTAAAAGAACCATTGCTGACTTTTGTCAAGAGTAACTGCATAGCCATCAGTGTGTTTCTGCCCTGTTATGGCCTGTAGAGCTGTCCAGGGTGTACTCTGCCCTTGCCCAGAGTCGTCCGGGATTGGCGCCAGCATCTCCGCAACCCTAATTATGATTAAGTGGTTCAGAAAATGAATGGCCAACTCAATTGAAAATACAGTGGTACCTCTACTTACGAAATTAATCCGTTTCGAGGGCAAGCTTGGAAGTGGAAAAGTTCGTTAGATTAAACAAAACTTCCCATCGGAAACAATCAAAACCAATAAATCCGTTCCAACCCCCTCCCAAACTCATAACCTGACAAATGTATTACGTCAAAAATACATATAAGATAAACATGTAACAATAGGCATTTCACAATAATAACACATGTACAGTAACAGTAATAGTACTGTAATTAACAATAACTAATAAAACAAGAATAAACAATAAGTCAATAAACAATATAGTAAGTGCTTCTGAACTTAAGAATCGCTCTTAACATTAACTTACACTACTAATTTTGGTTTTTTTTACTTATTTAATTAATTTTTTAAACTGTTTTACTTCACTTCACTAATTTTGATCACTTGTCTTCTGCTGCTTGGCCGCACTCCTATCGCCATTGATCTCTTTCGACTTGATCCACAATAGGAGAAGCCTCTCCATCTCATCATTGAGTCCTGATCTTTCCTTAGATAAAGTAGTAACCCCCTTTGCTGGTTTAACATTCTTCAACATGGCCCTCTGTTTGAGAATTGTACAGATGCTCGATGCATTCTTCCCATACTCCTTACACAGATCGGCCACGTGGACTCCTTTTTCATGTTTATCTATGATTTCATGAATTCTCAACAATTATCACAATATAAAATTAAAAAGTTTTTACTTAATAACCACTACATTATTACTGTATTCATGAGTAAGACTGTCTACAGAATGTGTTTAAGAAGCATATTTTAGCGCATGTAATATCATACATAGGGTTTTACTTCCGCATTAATAATTCACGAAAGTCAGCAATGGTTCTTTTACATGCCTCACACTATAGACCGTGAGAGACATGGCCGGCCTTTAATAACCCAGTTAGCTGCACTGGGGGCGGGGGTGGCAACCTTGTGGAGAGTGGGACTCGAACCCCAAACCTTAGGATCAGCGATCCTGCTCCTTATACCATTAGACCTAGGAAGGCTGCAAAGCCGTCAGCGTGTTTCTAATCGGGAGTTGGAGTCCACTGAGGCAGTTCGTTCACAGTAACATTCTGGTAACTCCTGCAGCTGCACTGGAACCTCACAATTGCCCTTCCATTGGATCCTTTCGGTGGCGCCTGTACTCCATTACTCCCTACCCCGGCTCTGCGCACTGGAGAGTATCACCAGCCGGGATACCAGCCAGAGCGCAGCCATAGTCCTTTGGGACTGACGGAGGCCTACTAATAATAATTCACACGTATAATATGACATGTAGGGTTTTACTTTCGGGTAAAAAAAAAAAAAAACAACGGAATTTCTTGATCCGCAGGAAGTGCCGGAACCGAAATCCCGGAAAAACCGGGGGCCTACTTTACACGTGGAAGAATACAAGGCTAATCAACCCGGAAAAGCCATTTCCCTCACAGAGTTCCTAAGTAGAAAATTTGTTCCTTGGATGGGGCAGATTTTGGTGGGATCAAAGCTCGTATCATGGAAAATTCGGCATTAGGGAAACTTGTAAGTCGAGGTACCACTGTAGATGCGAGGTTTTTTTTTTTTACAATTACTATTAAATAACAATAATTCAAAAAATAAGACCACTGTATTGCTACACTGGAATGAAAGGCAATGAATCACAAAATAAACCAAAAACATTGCTATAAATTTGTCAAAGTGTTATCAATAAAAACAATGCATTCAATAAATATCAATCAACACATTTTAAATAGCATTATCAAATTTTCATCATCATCATCTAGCTCAGGGGTTGGCAACCCAAAATGTTCATCAAGCCATATTGGACCAAAAAACAAATCTGTCTGGAGATGCAAAAAAAATAAATAAATAGATAAAACCCTTATGTGAAAGCAACACATGCTGTAAGTGTATATTGTTATACTATAAAAATAACTAAGTAGGCTACAAATACATAATGAGCATTCATGTTTAAATGTTTATTTTCCCTGCAGCGCAACCTAGAGAAAATTACCCCAAGTAACTACTCTGTTGTACAATATTTGGTGCTTTAAATTTAACTCCCATTGCTGTATTATGTTTTGTTGCATTGCCGAAATTATAGAAATTCAACAAAGAAATCAGCGGCCCATCAGAGTTTACATACCTCCACAACAGCGCTGTCTGTTCAATGCCGCTCACATCACACGACTCAAAGGCATTTGAGTATGCTGGAGTTGAATTAATGTCCTTGATTTGCTGATTAGTGATGTTGCCTTCAATTTAATGGCCCTTTCCTTCACTGTCTTTGTGGAGAGAGCCTTTAATTTCTTGTATTACCTCTGTTTTGTTTTTGAAGTCTGAAAATAGGTGCTCTGATGAATGAATGCTGAATGAATGAATCCTTCAAGTGATCACCTGTGCACCATCGCCATGCTTTATTATCTTTCAGGCTGCAACAAAACTAGAAGCAGTAGTGGAGTTTGGAGATGCAATCCACTTCTTAAATCTATCTTTGCAGTCCTCTAATTTCTTCAGTAGTACGGCAATCGCACTTTTTCTCTCAATCCCAACTGGGTGATCGGCTCCAAATTTAGCATGCCTTACCTGGAAAGGTCTTTCCAAATTACTCTTTTTGTTATTTGACAGCTTCTTATTACAGAGCAAACTTGCAGGCAATCCTTCCGCATTGGCAATGAAAGCAAATGATTCAATCCATTCTTGCTTGAATCCTCTGTTCTCATCAGCTATCTTTCTCTTTTGGGATCCATGGCCTATGACACACCCACTGGTTTGTTTACAACAGCTACCTCCCTGGCAAAGTGTCGCACTGAAACATGTGTCGTAGGCCATGATGCAAATCTTCATAGACAGAAATGTTAAAAATGTAGGACTAATTTTTTTTAATACAAATTTTTAAAACCTTGGAAAACGTTAATGTTTGTCAGGCTTGTCCTCCTACAGAAACCATATTTAAAAAAAACAAAAAAAACAACAGCAACAAAAACCCCCAGCTTTTTCCATTTTCATACATTTTTGAAAAAGCTCCAGGGGGCCACCAGGGTGGCACACTAAAGAGTCGCATGTAGCTCGTGAGCCTCGGGTTGCCGACCCCTGATCTACCTGATATGCAGATGAAATGGGTAGAGAAGAAAAATGAAAGAAAAGCAGACCACGACTCTCACCTTTGACAAATGTATTGCCCTTGACATCCTGGCACAGTCGTAGTACACTCCTTCTGTGCGATGTATTAGAGATGAAGTCGAGAAGGTCGTGAATGTTTTCATTGTAGATCTCACAGAAGGAGACCCACACTGAGAACTTTACACACGAATCTTCCTCCAAACAAAGACTATCTTCCTCTAACTCACCATAGCTAGAACCTAAAGCAGGAAAAATTAGAAAAGGCTGAACAAGTCTGAATTAATTACAAGTTAAAGATCAGGTGTCAAATCGTCGACTAAAACTAAAGCAGAATTTCTGACAAAAATATTGAGTTTTTTTTAATCAACTTTTTATAAACAGTATAGTCACTAAATAACATTCTAATCTATCCGGGGAGAAAAAAAAAAAAAAAAGTGTCAAATTTTTGGGACAACCTTGCCTCACAAACCATCAATCTCTAAAAAGTCTAATGTTTCACCTAACATTAAGTTACACCAAACATGAAGAAATTCCGCTTGTGGTACATCACAATGGGGAAGAATAATGATGTCTTAAGTTTCATACTTCCATGTAGTACACCTTCCTCATTATATGGTAACTTGCAGGATGGATGAATTTCAATAGAAGAATTGTGTTCTCATGTGTGGTTGCATGTGCCAAGTTGTGCACTTACTGGGAATAACTGTCGAGTTGTTCAGGGTGTACTGTGCCCACCCAGAATTGGCTAGGATAGGTTGCAGGGAGGCTGGTACCTTAATAAGTGTTTCAGAAAATGAATGAAAGTATTTGATACTTGCCCTCAAGTAAGGTGCTGGAGGCTGAATTCGATATGCTGGAGGTGCTTTTTTGCAAATCATTCTAGAAAGAGAAATTCAAACATTTTTGAAAAGTTAATTATAACAACAATGTATTCAATTTAAAACAAAAATAAAACACACAAAACATTCCACAGTTTCTGTATATGACCAAACCTCTTTAAATCTTCTGAAAAGGTTTTTCTTGATCGTAGCCTCCTCCTCCTGCTGGTCTTTAGTCAGTCTTGTAAAGTCAACACAGCGATGAGGTTTAATGTTATTTTGCGTATACACTCGTCCTACAATGCTGTTAAAGATCACATTCAGAGACCTGGGCAGAATTCCGCCATCGCTTTCAGGGCCTTAAAAATAAGAGTGAATTGGCATTATAGAAATTCTCTGGGACAGAACTGTAAAGTGTCCTTAACCAAAGAGCCCTGTACAAAAAGAACCTCACCTAAAAACGTGAAGGTCTTCCCAGCATTGGTTACACCATAAGTGAAGACTAAAGAATTTTCTCCTCCAAGGACATCCTTCACAAGGGCTTTTGTCGTCCCATCAAATATCTGTCTTTGTGTTGTTTCTGGCCCATACACCTAAAATATGTTTTCATTTGGAAAAAAAAAAGAGAGAGATGAAACTTTTTATAAAAATTTACCAAGCTTGACAGTAAGCACATGTAAAAATGATCTTTGAACCTTTGAAAACTGGAATCTCTGTGCAAGTTGGGGTCCTAGTTTTTCACTTTGTCTTGCTGTCAGTGATAATCTAGGGGCTTTTAAAACCACTGTGTCGGGGAGCTTGACTGAGATGCAATCCTGTGAAGTGAGAAAAAAGTTGAATGATTTCTGTTACATTTGTTAGTCACTCTGAATGCATCCATCACACTAATCTAATTTAATAAGTGTGGCAACAGAAACAGCTTTAGTTTTACAAACACTACATACCTGTGATTCACCAAGTTCATTTTCAGTTGAGGTCAAAGGACGTACTCGCAAGTAAACCCGCAAGTGTTCTTTCTCCACAATTACAGGATCCTACAAGAAGATTTAAGACATGATTGATTCCCAAAAGTACAAGCATGTAAACACCAAAGTAAATAAATAAGCAGAACAAAACATCACAAAAATCTGAGGCTAAGTATAGCAGCGTCACCTGAGATGCAGTTATGTTGGAGAATTCAGTGAAAAGGTTTTTTCTCAGATCGTCCACAGTTACTGAGCCCACTCTCTCGGGTTTGTAATTCAAGCACGACTCCATGGCTCTGAAAAATAAATAAACTGGTGTCCAAGCAAAGAGAACCTCTTCCAAACAACCATTCAACAATCTCTCGATTACTTTTCTGTAGCTAAATAATTAACCACCACTAGCTAACAAAAACAACAATAATCGATGTTTACTTGAGCTAATAACAAAAGTATGACAGTCGTTTTCCTGTCTGTTAGCATTAGCGGTAACAATAGCTACAAACCAGCTTCATCTCAATACCTTCACTTAAACGTTGTACGCTGCTGTAAATAACATACAGTTATTCATGTGTGATACGCATTCGATATAAACCTTATTTTCGCCGCCACTGTTTTATTTCTTCTCCGAGTTTGTAATCACTAGCTAGCTTTTTAACCGAAAAAAAAAATCATGACCACTCCGCGGTCTTCTATTTAAATTCGGCCAATCAGATTGTTCCGACAAGCCGAATAGGCTCTTGGGAGTAAGCGGAAGTGCATTATTGTAGTTTATACTGGATTGCCATTCTTGAGGTTTCAGTGGAATATCTGGTACATATAAACTACATTTCCCAGGAACTGGAAAAAGTAACTACAACACCACGTTTTTATATGGCGCCCCTGCCTCAGCTAATAAATGAACGAGAACACACAATATAGTTTTAATGAACAGAATTTGGTGAACTTTTGTGTGTAAAATATTTCTTCGTGCGTATATTTGGCTGATTGTTTGTTACTAAACCAGAATGTCTGTATTTATGGATTTAAACGTAATCGCCATTAGTGACAAGAAAAAGCTGCAGGACATGATACAGACAGCTGCACACCGTAAGTTTGCCCTAAATTAGTTTGATAGTTATACATCTTATAACTTTTATTATGTACATATTTTGGTTTTAAAACCCTTATACTGTGGTAGTGTAAATTAAACTAACTTTACCCGTTACACTGATTTACTGCAGTTTCTATAAGCCATGCTCATGATGTTGAGGTTCATGTTGTTTTCCAGTTGGTTATTCCACAATAACAATTAATTATATCGTGGAACCACAGCACAAGAAACAGGTATGATAGTGTTTAATTATTCCTGATTGAGCGTGTCACTGCATGTTGATACTGTATACCGTTCATGTACTTTTATTTTGATTTGTGTTGCAGCAAATTCCTAAGCCATTATCTGTTTCAGACCTGTGTGAAAAACTTCCCATAGTGCAGGTGATCTGTTTGTTATAATTCTTGGTAATGATCTTTAAAAGCATGATGAGTGTTTTTAATAATACTCCTTTGTCTTTGCTTGATACTGCTTTGTGCCCTATGCACACATCCACATACAGGGCAAATCCAAAGCAATTAAAGTGCTGAACAGGTTGACTGTGGTGGCCACAGATGGTTCACAGTTTGTAAGTACATAAGGAATGGAAAAACAAGTATGAAACGATTTAGATTATGATGCTCAATTTCATAGGATTATCTGCTCTTTACTTTAGAGGCCATCCAATGAATACAAGAACTTTGACATTTTGGCTGTGTATCCCAAAACAGAGAAAGTCTTCCATGTGAGTATCTGGCAAGATCTTTAGTGCTGTTCACTGGGGCAACTCACCGTCATCCATATTTGTTTGCTGATACTCCTGTTTCTGATTTATTCCTGTTTGGGTATTATAATAACTTTCACATTTCTGAGAAGTTTTTGCACCAAATTAGTGGCTTGAAAATATAAAATTTTGCATGTTGTACTTGCACACAATGGACCTGTCACTGTGAAACATGGTGTAAACCCTTAGTTTCAATAAAACTGAAGTGTCAAACTCAAGGCCTTCAGGCTAAATATAACCAGACAACTGATTCTCTGTGGTCCACATGGACTTTTTAAAAAATGCAAAATAATATAAATATAAGGGCAGTGGTGGCCTATTGGTATACGGCACTGCATCGCTGATCCTAAGGTTGGGGGTTCGAGTCCCACTCTCCACAAAGTTGTCACCCCACCAGTGCAACTAACTGGGTTATCAAAGACCAGCCATGTCTCTCACTGTCTACGGTGTGAGGCATTTAAAAGAACCATTGCTGACTTTCGACAAGAGTAGCTGCATAGCAGTCAGCCTGTTTCCACCCTGCAATGGGCTGCCGAGGTGTCCAGGGTGTACTCTGCCCTCGCCCAGAGTCAGCTGGGATGGGCGCCAGCCTCCCCGCTACCCTAATTAGGATTAAGCGGTTACAGAAAATGAACTGACCTAATAAATGATAAAATATATAATATAAAAATTATTCCATTCTTTGCATTGACATTTACCATGAAACAATATTCATCATTCTTCCACTATCTGCCAGCACCCTACTTCAAGTAAACAGCTAGTCATTCATGATTCAAGAAAGATTGCATGCTAGCTTACCACTGTTGATCATCGTCAGAAAATGCAGTTGAATAAAGAAAAAGAGGACAAATGCCAAAACGAATCATTTTGCCATGCAGATTTCATGCTTGCCGGTTTAGAATAGATGTTCAGTAATTAATTGTTCCAGCTCAGTCACCTTAAATTTAGTGATGTGGCCCTGAGTGAAAATGAAATCGACACCCCTACATTAAAGAGAGACTGCAATTCTGTATAAAAAGTACAAAAATTAAGATGTGCTGGATTACTGAGCTCAAGGTTGGGGGTTCAAGTCCCACTATTACTGGGTTGTCACTGCTGTCCCCCCCAGTGCAGTTAATCGTGTTCTCAAAAGCTGGCCATGTCTCTCACTGTCAGTGGTGAGAGGCACATAAAAGAAGCATTGCTGTGATTCGTAAAGATTAGGCTGCATAGCCCTCAGCGGGTTTCTGCCCTGTGATGGTCTGGTGAGCTGTTCAAGCAATCCAGGGTGTATTCTGCTCTTGCCATGAATCAGCTGAGATGGGCACCAGCCTTCCCATGACCCTAATTAGGATTAAGCGGTTCAGAAAATGAATGAAATTTTCAAACTTTATGGCAACAGCTTGGGAAAGACCCACTTGCTTTGAAATCTAGATGGCAACAATTTTTTAACTGTAGTTTATGTGCCTAGAAGCAGATTACTTCTTCTTCTTCTTCTTCTTTTCCTTTCGGCTTTTCCCTTCAGGGGTCGCCACAGCGAATCATCTGCCTCCATCTCACCCTATCCTTTGCATCTTCTTCTCTTACACCAACGACCTTCATGTCCTCCTTTACCACATCCATGAATCGTCTCTTTGGTCTTCCTCTAGGCCTTTTGCCTGGTAGTTCCAGCCTCAGCATCCTATTACCAATATACTCACTATCCCTCCTCTGTACATGTCCAAACCATCTCAATCTAGCCTCTCTGACTTTGTCTCCAAAACGTCTTACATGTGCTGTCCCTCTGACGTACTCATTCCTAATCCTATCCATCCTCGTTACTCCCAAAGAGAACCTCAACATTTTCATCTCTGCTACCTCCAACTCTGCCTCCTGTCTTTTCCCCAGGGCCACTGTTTCTAACCCATACAGCATCGTTGGCCTCAACACCGTTTTGTACACTTTTCCTTTCATTTTTGCCGATACCCTCCTATCACACATCACACCGACACTTTTCTCCAACCATTCCAACCTGCCTGCACACGCTTCTTGACCTCTTTTCCACACTCGCCATTGCTCTGGATTGTTGAGCCTAAGTACTTAAAATCCTCCACCTTTCTTATCTCTGCTCCCTGTAATCTCACCATTCCTCTTTGGTCCTTGGCATTCATGCACATGTACTCTGTCTTACTGAGGCTAATCTTCATTCCCCTCCTTTCCAGGGCATACCTCCACCTCTCTAGATTTTCCTGCACTTGTTCTCTGCTCTCACTACAGATTACAATGTCATCTGCAAACATCATAGTCCATGGGGAATCTTGTCTAACCTCGTCTGTCAGCCTGTCCATCACCATAGCGAACAAGAAGGGGCTGAGAGCTGACCCTTGATGCAGTCCCACCTCCACCTTGAACTCTTCTGTCACACCGACAGCACACCTCACCACTGTCTTACATCTCTCATACATGTCCTGCACCACTCTAACATACTTCTCTGCCACTCCAGACTTCCTCATGCAATACCACAGTTCTTCTCTCGGCACCCTGTCATATGCTTTCTCCAGATCCACAAAGGCACAATGCAGCTCCGTCTGACCTTCTCTGTACTTCTCCATTAACATCCTCAAGGCAAACACTGCATCTGTGGTGCTCTTTCTGGGCATGAAACCAAACTGTTGTTCACAAATGCTGACTTCTGCCCTTAGTCTAGCTTCCACTATTCTTTCCCATAACTTCATCGTATGGCTCATCAACTTTATCCCTCTGTAGTTGCCACAACTCTGCACGTCTCCCTTGTTCTTAAAAATGGGCACCAGCACACTTCTCCTCCATTCCTCTGGCATCCTCTCACTCTCTAAGACCTTGTTAAATGTTCTTGTCAGAAAATCTACTGCTGCCTCTCCTAGACACTTCCATACCTCCACCGGTATGTCATCAGGACCAACTGCCTTTCCATTCTTCATCCTCTTCAATGCCCTCCTCACTTCACCCTTACTAATCTTTGCTACTTCCTGGTCCTCAACAGTCACCTCTTCTAGTCTTTTTCTCTCTCATTTTCCTCATTCATCAGCTCTTCAAAGTACTCTTTCCATCTTCCCAGCACACTTCTGTCATCAATCAAAACATTTCCCTCTCTGTCCTTTATCAATCTAACTTGCTGCACCTCCTTCCCATCTCTATTTCTCTGCTGTGCCAACCTGTACAAATCATTATCTCCTCCTTACTTTCCAGCCGAGCATACAAGTCATCAAACGCACTCTGTTTGGCCTTTGACACTGCTACCTTTGCCTTACGCTGTGTCTCCCTGTACTCCTGTTTACTCTCTTCGGTTTTGTCAATGTCCCACTTCTTCTTAGCTAATCTCTTCCTTTGTACACACTCCTGCACTTCCTCATTCCACCACCAAGTCTCCTTATCTACTTTCCTTCCAGATGACACACCAAATATTCTCCTACCTGTCTCCCTGATCACATTCGCTGTAGTTGTCCAGTCATCTGGAAGCACTTCCTGACCACCCAAAGCCTGTTTCAACTCCTCCTTGAAGACAACCCGACACTCTTCCTTTTCAACTTCCACCACTTTGTCTTCTGCTCTGCCTTTGCCTTCTTCACCTTCCTCACCATCAGCATCATCCTGCACACCACCATCCTATGCTGTTTGGCAACACTCTCACCCGCTACTACTTTGCAGTCACTGACTTCCTTTAAATTACATCGCCTGCACAAGATGTAGTCTACCTGTGTGCTCCTACCTCCACTTTTATAAGTCACCCTATGCTCCTCTCTCTTCTGGAAGAAAGTATTCACCACAGCCATTTCCATCCTTTTTGCAAAATCTACCAACATCTGTCCTTCTGCGTTCCTGTCCTGGATACCAAACCTACCCATCACTTCCTCGTCCCCTCTGTTTCCTGCACCAACATGTCCATTGAAGTCTGCCCCAATGACCACTCTTTCACCTCTGGGGGTACTCTGCATCACTTCATCTAACTCCCTCCAGAATCTCTCCTTCTCTTCTCGCTCACATCCTGTCTGTGGGGCATAAGCACTAACAACATTGACCATCACACCTTTAATTTCTAACTTGAGACTCATCACTCTGTCTGACACTCTTTTCACTTCTAGAACATTCCTGGCAAACTCCTCCTTCAAGATGACTCCGACTCCATTTCTCTTCCCATCCACACCGTGATAAAACAGCTTAAACCCTGCTCCTATGCTTCTAGCCTTGCGACCTTTCCACCTGGTCTCCTGAACACACAGTATGTCCACCTTCCTCCTCTGCATCATGTCAGCCAGCTCTCTACCTTTTCCTGTCATAGTTCCAATATTCAAAGTCCCTACTTTCAGTCCTAGACTCATGCCTTTCCTCTTCTCTCTCTGGCAACGGACACGCCTCCCGCCTCTCCTTCTTCGACGTCTTCGACCAACAGTAGTCCAATTTCCATCAGCACCCTGTTGGTTGACGGCACTGATGGCGGTCGTTGTTAACCCGGGCCTCGACCGATCCGGTATGTCATTCTTTCTTGTGATTCGCATAGTTTATTTGGCATTTGTTTTACGCCGGATGCCCTTCCTGACGCAACCCTCTGCATTTATCCGGGCTTGGGACCGGCGTGAGGGAGAGACACTGGTTTGTGCCCCCCCCTCACGGCTGCATTGCCTAGAAGCAGATTACACCATGGAATATTACAAATACCGTCAGCCCTCTACTTACAAAAACCTCTGAATATGAAAAATCCAGGTTACGAAAAACATTTTCCAAAATTTTCTGAATTTATGAAACAACCTCTTCTTACGAAAAGCACCAAACGCGCCATTCAAAAATTCGAACAATGCGCGAGTTGCTCTCTCATTGGCTGTCTCCCAACATCCCGCCCCACTGGCCTCCCATTGGCCAGGAGGGAGCTGAACTGTACCCATGCTTCCTGTACCCATACTTCCTGTTTGTCACACGCGTGAAGAAGAGTTGAACAGGACTGTTGGCTTGTGAGTTTTTTTGAGAGTGATCATTGCAGCATTATATTTCATTATCCATCATGGACCCCAAGAAAGTGATTCCCGGTGACACCGAAAAGAAGCAGCGGGCTCCGTTATCAATCGAAGTGAAGCAAGAGATAATAAAAAAGAACCAAAGTGGGATGCAGTTGAGTGAAATGGCAAAGGAGTATGGCTGAAACTCCTCTACAATTGGGACGATATTGAAACAGAAGGAGACCTTAAAAGCAGAGATACAGTGACGGAGGCGATTATTTCGGAACGATATTGAAGCAGAAGGAGGCATTAAAAGAGGAGATACAGTGACGGAGGCGATTATTTCGGAACAAGCAACCACCATATTTAAGGACCTCGTGAAGCGGGGTGGGGGTGAGGGTTCTTCAGACCAGCAACCCCCGGATTTTAAAGCGTCGCATGGGTGGTTCGAGAGATTTAAAAAAGGTAAATAATTTTCTTTTACTTTTAACACATATTTCATACAAAATTGGTGTACTTTTATAATTTTTAAAGGGTTTATGGGGTAGTCTTGGGAGCCTTGGAACGAATCACGCGTTTTACATGTAAAATGCACCTCTACTTACGAAAACTCCAGGTTACGAAAAAGGCACTGGAACGGATTAATTTCGTAAGTAGCGGGCCGACTGTACTTAACAATGAATCCTTAGAAATGAGAATCCAGTTGGCAGTATCTATTTCTTCTTCTTTCTCAGGAAGTACACTTTAGTCAATAGGTAATTCCCTCCCTCTTGCTAACGTTTCTCTATCACACAGTAGAGAGCGAAGGCTAAAACAAGAGTCCAAGAAAACACATATGTGACCCATCACAGATAAGATAAGATACAGCTTTATTAATCTCACAATGGAGAAATTCACTGTTACAGGCTCTTGAGGTACTATCAGTAGGGTGTGCAAAAATAGATACAAGTACAAACATACACACATACATATATATTATATAAGTAAATAAATAAATAGATACATAAATAGTATAAATTACTAAACAATAAAAGAAAAGAATGGAGCAACTTTATAGACTGGCCTATATTAAAGTGTATATGTATCTGAGGGCAGAGTAGATGGGTTGATATGGTTCACAGTCAGTGGGGTAGATGTGGTTGATTAAAGTGCACGGGGTTTTTATTGCACATAACCGGTATTTTCACAGACAGTTACAAAGTGGCGTTGTACAGTCTGATAGCGGTGGGAATGAACGACCTGCGGTTGCGCTCCTTCCTGCACTGAGGATGCCTCAGTCGTCCACTGAAGGAGCTGCTTAGCTCCTCTACAGTCTGGTGCAGTGGGTGAGAGCTGTTGAACAGGATGGATGTGAGCTTTGCTACCATCCTCCTCTCACTCACCTCCTCCACAGAGTCCAGTGGGCAGCCGAGGACAGAGCTGGCCCTCCTGACCAGCTTGTTCAGTCTCTTTCTGTCCCGCTCTGTGCTGCCCGGGGCCCAGCAGATTGGGTGTTAAGTTGGAAAATATTGGAAACTTTTTTCAGCTTTGAAGCATGCAACTTTGGAAAAGATCACAGTTAGAGTGGAAATTCCTGGCAGATTTTGAATAGTTACTCCAAAACTAGCAACATATCTTGGAAAAATTGGTATAATTTTAAATTTTAAAACCCACTTTTCTGCGATGACTCGCGTATAGCCTGATACTGTTTTCTTTTAATCCACATTACAGGAAAGTATTGGGGTTTTTTAAAGAACATCAGGCAAAAAGTTATGTGCATATTTTTTCTATGAACGGCTTTCCAGAGGTGGACTTTGGGCTAGGAAGGCTTCATTAGACTTGGGAGATGATCTGAATCAGATTTTGTATTCACAATTTTTTTTTTTATGATTTTTCAACATATTGTAAGTGTCTTTTTATTTGTTTGTTTGCTTGTTTATTTATGTGCAAGTGTGGTATTACTGCAGGTCAAGCAGGGGGTGCTGTGTACTTAGTTTTGCGGTTTCTAAGCGCTCATTATTTTAGTGCTTGCAGGATGCTGTCATTCCTTATACTTTTTGCTAAAAGGGTTGCAAAATGTACTTTGCCACATGGAAGTATCACTGGGAAACTCACACAAGTAAAGTCTACGTATGGGAAACACTGACTACTGATTATAGATATTTGTACGTCAACATCGAGAGTATGTCCACGTTTGTTTTGTTTCTGTAATAGGAAACATATCCAAGGAACATGTAGTTTTGGTTTTACTAACAACACACCATGCTTACTGCATTGTCCTGTCCAAAAGAGTTCTTAGTTTTCTTAGGCCTCGCTTGCCTGATCTCCTGGGACAGATTGAGTAGAGAATCAAATGCCGATTTGTTGATTTCTGCCAGGTTTTTGCTAATACAATCTAAAGTAGTTTCCTCTAATCTTGGAATGTTGACATGCTGATATAACTTTGTGGTATAACTCTGTTTATCTTTGTAACAGGCTGCCTGCATGACGTATGATGTGGACATCATCTCCATAGCAGCGACTGAAAAACAGCCTTTCCATTTCAAAAGGTCACCAGTAAATGGGGTTAGTTAAAATCCACTGACTGTATAGTTGTGCTGTTGAGTTGTTGTATTATTGAAGCTTGGCATCTATTTCATAATAATAATAAAATAGAGTAATGGATAAGCAATATAGTGCACAGAGGTAAATACCATAAAACTCCGGAGACTCATTATTGCCGAAGTTTACTGGCTTCTCTGTGAATGTTGATTCTTCAAGGCAATCGAAAGGGGAGTGTTTTTTGAGATAAGCTACACAGCGGCAATCAGAGACTCCACCATGAAGAGATACACAATCGCCAATGCCATCAATCTGGTGGATGTGTGCAAGGGAAAGGTGACTAGCTCTTTGATACACAACTGATATTTATGAAGAGTTCAGTGTTAACGATACATTGGGCTTTTACCTTTTTTTAGAACGTCATTGTGTCGAGTGGAGCAGAGACAGTAAGGGCATTTATTTAATTTTTTTACAGTGCTTAACAAATATATTGAACCACCTGTTATCAATGAAAGCAATACAATTTATCATTCATTTTTTTCATCTTATGAGCAGCTTAATGCTATTTTGATCACAGGGAGGCTAGAGCCTATCTCAGCCGACCGTGGATGAAAGGGGTACAATCTGAACAGCTCATCAATCGATTGATATGCCAGCACACATTAGACTGATGTGCTCGACAAAAGTTACACTAATGTGAATGTCTTTGGACTGTGAGAGGAAACCAGAGTACAGTGGTACCTCACCTTACGAAATTAATCCGTTCCAGAAGTGGTTTCGTAACCTGACTTTTTCGTGAGTTGAGCCGCATTTTGCATGTACAGTATAAGGCCTGATTTGTTTCAAGGCCCCCAACACTACCCCCCTAAACCCTTTAAAAATGATAAACGTATACCTTAAAAGGCCTCCTTCTGCTTCAATATCGTACCGATGGTATACAGGTTTGGCCATATTCCTTTGCGACATCATTCAACCACATGCCACGAGCCTTCTTCTTTTCACTCGCACCGGGAATCACTTTTAGCAGGAATCACACACACACGTGTGTGTGTGCGTGCGCGCGTGCATGTGTGCGAGTGCGTGCGCGCGTGTGTTGAGCATGTCTTCTTAGCAAAGTTATAATCTTACAAATGTTTATGCAAGGTTAAAAGCCTGAGCCAAAAAATACAGTTGCCATGAACACACTCGAAAGACTCACGAAACTCCGTCCTTTACGCGTGTTAGAACTCCATGACGAACAATGGGTTGAAGGCACACGAAACGCATCATGGGTATTATGGAGATACAGCTCCCTCCTCGCCAATGGGAGGCCAGCGGGGCGGGATGTTGGGAGATAGCCAGTGGGAGGCCAGCGGGGCGGGACGTTGGGAGACAGCCAGTGGGAGGCCAGCGGGGACGGGATGTTGGGAGACAGCCAGTGGGAGGCCAGCGGGGGTGGGATGTTGGGAGACAGCCAGTGGGAGGCCAGCGGGGACGGGATGTTGGGAGACAGCCAGTGGGAGGCCAGCGGGGACGGGATGTTGGGAGACAGCCAGTGGGAGGCAAGCGGGGGGCGGGATGTTGGGAGACAGCCAGTGGGAGGCAAGCGGGGGGCGGGATGTTGGGAGACAGCCAGTGGGAGGCCAGCGGGGGCGGGATGTTGGGAGGCAGCCAGTGGGAGGCCAGCGGGGGCGGGATGCTGGGAGGCAGCCAGTGGGAGGCCAGCGGGGGCGGGATGCTGGGAGACAGACAGTGGGAGGCCAGCGGGGGTGGGGTGCTGGGAGACAGACAGTGGGAGGCCAGCGGGGGCGGGATGCTGGGAGACAGACAGTGGGAGGCCAGCGGGGGCGGGATGCTGGGAGACAGCCAGTGGGAGGCCAGCGGGGGCGGGATGCTGGGAGACAGCCAGTGGGAGGCCATTGGGGGGGGGGGGCTGGGAGACAGCCGGGGGGGGGCCGGGGGGGGCGGGATGCTGGGAGACAGCCAGTGGGAGGCCAGCGGGGGCGGGATGCTGGGAGACAGCCAGTGGGAGGCCAGCGGGGGCGGGATGCTGGGAGACAGCCAGTGGGAGGCCAGCGGGGGCGGGATGCTGGGAGACAGCCAGTGGGAGGCCATTGGGGGCGGGATGCTGGGAGACAGCCAGTGGGAGGCCAGCGGGGGCGGGATGCTGGGAGACAGCCAGTGGGAGGCCAGCGGGGGCGGGATGCTGGGAGACAGCCAGTGGGAGGCCAGCGGGGGCGGGATGCTGGGAGACAGCCAGTGGGGAGAGCAACTCGTGCATTGTTTAAATTTTTGAGATGGCATGCTTCGTAACGTAAATTTGTTTCATATCCAGAGACGGAAATTTGAGGTAAATGCGTTTCGTAACCTGGATTTTTCGTTTGTTGGGTCTTTCGTAAATTAGGTACCACTGTACTTGGAGGAAACCTTGCAGTTATGGCAGGTGGTGTTATGATTTTATTATTATTATTATTTTAATTCTTACAAAGCTCTTCTTTTGATTTTTGCCATTTAGCCCCTTGAGCTACGTGGACCATATGATATTGCCAACCTGTATCCTTTACAGTTCTTCACAGATTTGTATACTATTTAAGTCCAGTATATATTTGACTTGGGCCTTAATTCAGAGTGCAGAGGCTTAGTGTTTGGCCTGTCTGAGGGGGATGCCAAAGCTGCAGTCTCGACAAACTGCCGGTCCGTTATACTGCATGGAGGTAAAAGAACTTGAACTTTCTGTCATGTCTATTATATAAGGAATAACAATGTTTTGTATTATTTATTGTATTGTATTTCGATCTATACAGACGCTCCTTGACATACGTTCATCCGTTTTGCGGTTTTTTTTTTTCTTCCAATTTTAAGGTTTTTTTTTTTTTTTTTTTTTTTTTTAAGTCAAATTTTGAGTTTAGACGTACTTACGTAGTACGCTGACGTAATGACACTATATATATCGTTTTATATCTATCAGTTATATAGCGTGTTACTCTTGTGTTAAGACATCATCTCTGTGATCTTTGTGTTTATACTGTTTTGCGGACTTTTGTAACCAGAAGCAAATATGGTTGATCAGAAGCATAAGCCTACAAGCATGGGTGCAAGTCTCATACACAGAGATGAATTAACTATCTGCTCAGATCGGCACAATCTACCATGCATACTCAGTTAAGCTAGAGAGTTGTAAAATGAATGAAAACCCAAGAAAGAGAATGCTCTGCTCTGCTGGTGATTCACATCAGTGCAGGCTGAGTACTAAATGAATTCAACGGGGCCCTTGCTCACTTGAATGAGCAGAAGTCCGTATAACCCGTGCTTTGTTTCAAGCAAGTAAACTACTTTCAGCAAGTGCACTACTTTCGGTATCGAGCGCTTCACATATTGTAAGCGTTGATTGGCTGTTTTAAACTTCATGTAAAGTGAGTCGGCTCAACTTCATGTCATGTTATTCAGCTCAGCTTCATATAAAGTAGGGGTCAGGAACCTTTTTGACCAACACAGCCAAAAAAAAGACATATTTCAAAATCTAATCCTCTGAGAGCCATATATGTCTGTCTTCCTTTTGGTTTTTTTCCCTTTTACTTGGTAGTCACCACAGCGAATCATCTGATTCGCACGTTTGATTTAGCAGAGGTTTTTACGTCGGATGCCCTTCCTGTCACAACCCTTTTTTTTTTTTTTTTTAACAAGGGACAGAAACACGCTGACGACTTTGCAGCTACTCTTTACGAAAGTCAGCAATGGTTCTTTTACATGCCTCTCACCATAGACAGTGAGAAACATGGCCCGCCTTTGATAACCCAGTTAGCTGCACTGGGGGGGACAGTGACAACCTTGTGGAGAGTGGGACTTGAACCCCCAACCTTTGGATCAACGATCCAGCGCCCTATAATAGGACTCTGAATTTATTTTAGATGGCATTACTTAAAGTAAGTAAGTAAGTTTAAGTAAGACTGAATTATTTTAAACGACATTGTCATAGTGAAGTTATTTATTAATAAGAAAAGTACTTGTTACTATCAGTGCTGTAGTGGTCAAAAAATAAGTGTGTTCACAATGGCAGCGAAGTGACCGAGGCGCGCAGCAGCAGGTGCATGGAGCGCGGGGAGGGCGTGGCTTTGAAACTATTCATCACTTCATCTCCGCTTTTTATTTACACAGTCGCAGAAATTTACGTTGATCAACTATAAAGTAGACCAAATTAAGTCAGTACACACAACTCGGCCATTAAAACAAGTGGGTAGACAACGTCGGCATCCACCACTACAGCACTGCTTACTATTAATGCGACTTCTGGTGCTGCATGGTTTTGCTGATGGCTTTATATCTGGTTGATACGGGGTGAGGACTCGACACGACTGAACACGCACGCACGCGGCAGTGTTTATGTGACAGGAAGCGCGTCACAAGTTTTGGCAATCAGCTGCTATGTGGGTTGAAGTTTTACCCTGTCTGTCCATTTGTGTGTGCTTGCCAGCTGTGCTTGGCTTCGTGGAAATGAGCTGAACAAAAACGAGGGAAATTTATCTATTTACTCAAAAACAACACCCACAGTCTGAGGCTGTTGTTATAATCCAATAAAATTAGAGTTTCAAGGTATCGGACCTGCCCACAAAGTGGCTGGCTCTCCGCTTCGCGCTCCAGTGACATGGCATTGAAAAGAGATGTATAGATTTAAGTGCGCGAAATTTATTCATCTGTTTTTGTTTTATTTGATGGCTTTTTTTTATTTTATTTTTTTTTATTATTTAAATGATAGTGAAATGATGTATTCGTTATTCTGTTAAGAAAGGCCACCTGATTTATCTGAGAGCCAGATACAGTCATCAAAAGAGCCACATCTGGCTCGGAGCCATAGGTTCCTGACCCCTGATGTAAAGTGACCGTCCGTCGACCATCGGAACCATTTACAATCAGAAAGATTGCATCATAGAGAATGTTAAAGGTTATATTTGATACTGTATTTGATATTTGGTGAGTAAATTTGATGAAAATTTATCAATTTGAAATTATTTTGCTGGAATTTAATTTATTTGAAATTAATGTTATTTGATATATTTGATATTATTTTACAATGTTATGTTTATAAATTGATTTAGGGGTGTTTTATGAGATACGATAATGGTATTTATGGATGAATAGTACAGTATGAGCGTCCTACGTTATACGTTACTGTAACAACTTGCGTTCACTTTCAACTTGCGTTCGGCCGTCTGGAACCAATTAAAAACGTAAGTCGGGAGCATCTGTACTTAATTTGCATAACTAACTGCTGTAGTTAACACCCAAACTTCCCAGTCTGGGAATTAATAAAGGTTTGTATTCTCTTATAACACATGCTTAGCGATTTTTGTTATAGTTAAAAATTTTAAATCGGCACACAGGTGGTGTGATGTGGTTTGATGCAAAGCATCCATTATTCCCAAGAAGCTGGTTATTTTCTTAATGCCACAGCAGTTATCATTTTTATTTATTAAAAATGCCACACTTTTTGTATAGTCTGCCAGCGAAGATGAGTTTAAAAATTTTTTTATTGAACACATTTAATTAAAAATAACTTGGCCGTGCAGCACTGTTTTATAAAAAGTAGAAAGCCCAAGATTAAAGGTTAAGAAAGGAAAAGGTGTATGATTTCAAGATAAATTTCAAAGATGGTAATGTTTACTAATATCATTGTGCTTGGTACACTGGTCATTCACACCCATATACAGGTATGCAGAGTAAGCAATGTATTCCAACACTGTGTTTCAAGTATATTTGATATTTCTGGTAAATGATTGGACCCCTTTAAGATATATGAATTTGATTTTGTTTTTCTTTGTTTTAAACTGTGAGTAAATAATTACATTTTACATATTCAGGGTTTATAACTTTCATATTTTTAATATTAATTTTGCATGTTATGAGCCCCGTTAAGACCAGGGGTCGGCAACCCGAAATGTTCAAAGAGCCATATTGGACCAACAAAACTAAAAACAAATCTGTCTGGAGTCGCAAAAAAATAAAACCCTCATGTCAGCGTTATATGAAGGCAACACAGGCTGTAAGTTTATATTATTCTACTATCAAAATAACTAAGTAGACTACAAATACACAATGAGTATTCATAATTAAATGTTTATTTTCACTGCAGCACATTCTAGAGAGAGTGACACCGCGTGACTACTTGTTGTACGATATTTTGTGCTCCAAGTTTAACTTCTATTACTATATTAATGTGTTATGTTTTGTTGCATTGATGAAATTATAGAAATTCAGTAAAGAAATCAGCGGCCCATTAGTGTTTACATACCTGCAGAACAGCGCTGTCTGTTTAATATCAATCACATCACGACTCATCACAGGCAATTGAGTACAAAGATTTCTTCTCCTTCCTGCTGATTGGTTGCAGATGATGTGTACGCATCTTTTTTTCTCCTTCGTGCACATTATCAACGTGATTGTTTGAATTGTGAATTCATGATTTTTTTTACTGTGTTCTTAATTATTATTTAAGCTCTATGATGCCACTAAAATGCCCTGAATGTTATCTCGCTTCTGGTAAGGAGCCTCAGTGCTTTATTCATTAATAAATATTATCACAGTGCAAAATTAAAAGTTTTATGTAATCATCACTACATTTTACTACATTACTGTATTATTAAGATTATGTATAGAATGTGTTTAAGAAGCATATTTTAGCATATGTAATATGCTTTCATATTCATATGTAATATTGCAATATCACAGCCTTAATAACTCGCAGATTTTCTTGATCTGCGGGAAGGGCCGGAACTGAACCATCGTGAAAAACGGGGGCCTACTGTATGCTGGAGCGGAATTAATGTTGTGAATTTGCTGATTGGTGATGTTGCCTGCATTTTAATGGCCCTTTCCTTCACTGTCTTTGCGGAGAGGCATGTCTTTAATTTTCTGTATTATCTCTATTTTGTTTTTGAAGTCTGAAAATAGGTGCTCTGATATTTTAATGAATGAATCCTTCATGTGATTACCATCTGTGCACCATCTCTATGCTTTATTATCTCTCGGGTTGCAACAGGACTAGCAGTAGTAGTGGAGTTTGGAGATGCAATCCACTTCTTAAATCTGTCTTTGCACTCTTCTAATTTCTCCAGTAATACTGCAATCGCACTTTTTCTCTCAATCCCAACTGGGTGGTCGGCTGCAAATTTAGCATGCCTTCCCTGGAAAGGTCTTTCCAAATTACTCTTTTTGTTATTTGACAGCTTCTCATTACAAAGCAAACATGCAGGCAATCCTTCCGCATTGGCAATGAAAGCTAATAATTCGGTCCATTCTTCCTTGAATCCTCTGTTCTCATCATCTGTCTTTCTCTTTTTTCCTTTGGGATCCATGGCCCATGACACACACACCCCCGGTTTGTTTACAACAGCAACCTGCCTGGCAACGCGTCGCGCTGAAACGTGTGTCGCAGGCTATGACGCAAATCTTCATTGACCGAAATGTTGAAATGTAGGACTGATATTTTTATACAAATTTTTAAAACCTTGGAAAACGTTACGAATGCTTGTCAGGCTTGTCCTCCTACAGATACCATATTTAAAAAAAAAAAAAAAAGCAAAAAAAACCCCAGCTTTTTCCATTTTCATGCATTTTTTAAAAAGCTCCAGGGAGCCACTAGGGTGGCGCTAAAGAGCCACATGCGGCTTGTGAGCCGCTGGTTGCTGACCCCTGGTTTAGACCATTTTGCTGTTTTTTTCCTTTACAGAGACCCGTATGACAGCACTGGGCATTATTCACATGAAGAAGAAGTGTCGGCTGCCCAGTGAACAGCCAGAGGAAGAAACTCCAGCCTTAAAGAGAGCCAAAACCGAAGCAGTGTAGTTCAGATTTCAAGCTGGATCATAAGAGCAGATAATTTTTGTTTAGTCTAATTGAGTTACAGATGTCATCCAGGAATTTTTCTTTTCAGTATGAAAATGATGTTGGCCTGAACTGCATAATGATGATTTTTGGTCAATAAACAAACATTGTTAAACTCCTCCTTCTACCTTTCTTATTTTAGTAGTTTCATAAAGAAGTAGCAAAACAGGCTTGTACAAACAAAGTTTTTATTCAGTACAATTTTGCTAAATTAAGGTACATTAAGAAAAATATACTAAATACTGTAAATAATTCATTCCTTTCATGAACAGTGTGAAGTCATTAGAGAATATATTATGTATACAATACTGGGGAAAGGTTTTAAACATCCCTCTCTTTTTATATACGAAGCAATGTTGTATGGTTTAGAGCAGGGATCACCAACGTGGTGCCCGTGGGCACCAGGTAGCCCGCAAGGACACTATAAGTTGCCCGCGGACCTGTTCACTGCTAGTTTTAGGACAGGCCCACAGCTCCATAGCGCCACTCTCCATTGAGCTGCATCTAATTTTTTTGAATATATTTTAAATCAAATCAATATCTTCACATAGATAAATATCATTAATTATTAATGATAACATATAATTAAAGGTAAATTGAGCAAATTTGTAATTTCAGAGGTGTGTTTTGACCTGGTAGCCCTTCGCATTAATTGGTACCCAAGAAGTAGCTCTCGGTTTCAAAAAGGTCGGTGACCCCTGGTTTAGAGACAGTGGCCCTGGGGAAAAGACAGCAGTCAGAGTTGGAGGTAGCAGAGATGAAAATGTTGAGATTCTCTTTGGGAGTAACGAGGATGGATAGGATCAGGAATGAGTACATCAGAGGGACAGCACATGTTAGATGTTTTGGAGATAAAGTCAGAGAGGCTAGTTTGAGATGGTTTGGACATGTACAGAGGAGGGATAGTGAGTATATTGGTAGTAGGATGCTGAGGTTGGAACTACCAGGCAAAAGGCCCAGAGGAAGACCAAAGAGAAGATTTATGGATGTGGTGAAGGCGGACATGAAGGTCGTTGGAGTAAGAGTAGAAGATGCAGAGGATAGGGCGAGCTGGAAGCAGATCATTTGCTGTGGCGACCCCTGAAGGGAACGGCCGAAAGGAAAAGAAGAAGATTTACATGAATCACTCCAAAACCACTTTCAATTTCAAACATTAGTTTTCCAGCATAAAATAAAATATAACTTTAAAAATATATGTCTGCCACTAAAGAAAGCAGCAGATTACAACAAAAAATAAACAAATATAAATACATTGACAGCTGATATGTTTTGCTATAAAAATAACAGTTAAAATGTTCAGGAAGGTTAATAACACCTACAGCTCATTATCAAGATTAACGGCACAAAAGTTTGCTAAAGTCTACTGTTTATTTGTTTCTTTATTAATTAATGCAACGACTGTTTATTCTCGTATTTGTATGTTGGTGTATATGTTTACTTCTCTTCTTACCAAGATGTTTGATTGCAGTATCTTCAAAACAGACTTTTCAAATTGCACTGAGGTCAACTGGTGTGACAATATCAAGAAGAGGTTCAAGTCTTCCTCCAATGGTTAATTGGAAGTCATTTAGCACTTCTGGATCTTTCAGTTTCTCAAAATCGCACTTTATTCGTGTTAGTTGGTCTTTCTTTTGAACTCGAAGTTTCAACTTCATTGTTATCATAAGAAGCTCATGATTGCTGTTGATATCAGCTCTCGGAAAGACACGTGTTTTTGCACCGTTTACGCTTGACTGATCGTGTCCATACTGTCTGGCAAATTCTAGAAAACGAGTTCCCCGGTCATTCCTGTTTTCCAGTCCATATTTACCCATAACGCCATACAAATTTCCATAGGTATCTGCATCAATTTTTGCATTCGAGTCTCCTTGGATAATGAGAACATCCTTCTTGTTGACTTTTTTGGATTACTTCATCTAATTCATGATAGAACAGTTCCACATCATTGTCATTATAGTCACCTGTTGGGACGTAAATCTGTATGATGCTAAGCTTGAGTGGTTGTGCTTTAAAAATAAACCATATCTTATGTCCTTCATTAGTTGTAAATTCACCACAGCCTGTGTATCTGGTTTCAGCAAGTCCAATGACATTCCATGTGTAATTCGTGTTCTAGCTTTTACCTTGCCAGCTTCATTACAGGTTCCTATCGTGAACTCTTCCTTACATACGTATCTTGATTTTGTGGTCTTTCTTTTCCACAGTAGCATACTTTTCAATTCCACCTTGAGAAAGATGGAGGACGCAGTGGTTTTTATCCCGGGCCCGGCCAATCTGGCATGTGGTTTCTTTCTGGTGTAAACATGGTAAGTGCTTGTGCACAACTATTCTCCAGGTATGGATGGCTGTTGGCTCTTGAGTGAGCTCGTCCACTCTTGAACAGGTTGTGTTTTTCGTCCTGCTTGATGTCCACACACCCACCTCATCAAGATAAACTTTAGTCACTGACCATCCGACCATGAGACAGGTAGTACAGGATTACACGGTACCTGTAGCAGGTCATCCGTGTAAGCCACAAGTAAGTTTTCTTTTTGAGAATCATGTGGCATATTTTCTAATGAAGTCATAATCACTGGTAAAACTCTCAAGCAGTGCATTATCCAGACATATCAGCAGATGGCACTATGTGCAGTCCAAACCAAATCTGGTACAGTAAATAAACAATATGCATCTGAGACCGGAATGTCCTCCCCTTCAATCAATCAAATTGCTGCACATAATTTGAAGAGAGAAACAATATTAATTTGATAAATTTTCGTAATCGATTCGTAATATAGCATAGATAATATTTATACAGTAACTAACTCTAGTTGCACCAGCAGAGAAATAAATTCCTGTCCACTCAGGAGTGCACAATATTTGTGAATCTGTGAAAGAAACTTTTTAAATAAACTTACATAATTCTTCAGTTTCAGATTGGCTTCATGCAACAGGAGCAGCTGAATACATCTGAATCTGTTCATCCGTATGGCATCGTGCATTGGTAGATTTTCCCTACTTAAAAGCAAGAGAACATTCTAGGAAAACTCAGGAGGTTTTTTCAATCTTATTTCTCCATTTGTTTCATTCATAGTTTTTTCTTTCGTTTTATTCTTCTTTTTTCCAGAGCATAAATGAATAGAACAGACAGTGGTGGCCTGGTGGTAAAGGGTGCTGGATTGCTGATCCTAAGGTTGGGGGTTCGAGTCCCACTCTCCACAAGGTTGTCACTGTCCCCCCAGTGCAGCTAACTGGGTTATCAAAGGCGGGCCATGTCTCTCACTGTCCATGGTGAGAGGTTCATGTAAAAGAACCATTACTGACCTTCGACGAGAGTAGCTGCAGAGCTGTCAGCGTGCTTCTGTCCCTTGCTAAATGTTTGTGTCAGGAAGGGCATCCGACGTAAAAACCTATTCCGAGTCAAACATATGAATCAGATGATTCACTGAGACGACCCCAAAAAAAAAGGTAAAAGGCAAAAGTAAAAGAAAAAGACGATAAATAAATAGAATAGGCCTAGTATTAAGTCAGCACTTTAACAAACGACCACAAAATGTTTCTAACATGGTAACTCAATACTGGACCAATTTTAAATTGTTCTTGCCTCGAGTATACTATATACAGTATATGAATTAAATATGGCCTAGATTAAAAAGAACCAAAGGTTTCTCTTCGTATATTTGACATATAGATCATTTCCATTAACAACGAGGAGATTTATGGATTTGGTGAAGGAGGATATGAAGGTAGTTGGTGTAAGAGAAGATGCAGAGGACAGAGTGAGATGGAGGCAGATGATTCGCTGTGTCGACCCCTGAAGGGAACAGCCGAAAGGAAAGAAGAAGAAGAAGATCATTTACATTTATATTTACATTTATTTGCCAGATGCTCTTATCCAGAGCGACTTACAATTATAATTTTAACAAGTTGTGCAATTGAGAGTTAAGCGCCTTACTCAAGGGCCCAACAGTGATGACAGTGGAGATTTTTGATTTGCTTATGTACAAATTCTTAGGTAGATTTATTCACAATACTTGTAGCCAAATGCCCATCAAAGACATACAATATCTACTATTTGGCTTCTAGGACCCTACAAAAAAGCAAACAAACAATTAACAACAACCACAGGAAAAAAACACAACCAAAAAAATCCCAAAAACCCAACCAACCAACCAACCAAGCAACCAACCAACCAACCAACCAACCAAGCAAAAATAAAACAACCAATGACCCACTCAATATGCAGCATTGATCAAAAACACATCACCACAGATCACATTACATACTTTTTACATTTGTACATTTATTTATTTAAAATATAAATGAAAGACATCAAGACTTGACTCAAATTAACAGAAGATAATTATTTAATTACCTCTAAGATTTATCTTCAAACAAAATTTAGTTCATATTAGAAAAATATGCCTGAGCAATATTAGGGAAAAATCCATGAACTGATCTAACTCGTGGTGGTCATATTGACTGTAAAGTAATGATAATGAAGAGAATTAATAAATCTTACTGTCCTTTGCATTGATGTTGACACCATAGTGAATGAGAAGTTCAGCACATTCATAGTGACTTGTCCTCACTGCCACATGAAGAGAGCGCTCTGCAGCTGACATGTATACAGATCAGTGTTAGGTTTCAGACAATGCCAGTTAAGAATGTCCCAGAGTGACAGACGATGAATGATGACCCTGCTGTTGGCTGTGTGCAATTTTATCTTGTCTTTGGCATGGAGATTGCCTTTGTGGTTGAGGAGCAGCGGGAAAACAGGCAGGCTTCCACCACGACAGGCCCAGTGAACAGCAGCAGCATCGAGCTGGATAAAATCAGAATGATCTAGCATCGCCTCATGTTTTTAAAAAATTCTTAAACAATTTCATATCTGCATAAAATTATGTAAAAGTGAAAGGTGTAATGGTGAACATAATGTATAAGAACAGATTTCATAGATTATGTATTAGATACTAATTATCACAACCAAATACCCCCCCCCCAACCCCGTGCAGCTAACTGGGTTATCAAAGGCTGACCTCGTCTCTCACTGTCTATGGTGAAAGGTTTATGTAAAACAACCATTGCTGACTTTCGTAAAGAGTAGCTGCATAGTCGTCAATGTGTTTCTTGCTAGAGGGTTGTGTCAGGAAGGGCATCTGAAGTAAAAACCTATGCCAAATCAAACATGCAAATCAGATGATTCACTGTGGCGACCCCTGAAATTGGGAAAAAGCCGAAACGAAAAGAAGATACTAATTATCACAAAATCTATACAAATCAAATCTCTTTGTACTTTCAGATTTCTTCAGAGATGATTTCTCAGACATAATTAGTACAAAAATAGAGAAGAGTTACTTTCGCTGCAGATTGCCAGCAGTTCATTATGTTTTATAGTGTGGGTTGTAGTTGTAATGATTAACAGCCAGATGGTGTCTTATACAGATTGAGTATAAAAAAACTAATATATATATACAGTTATTCGCGGGGTTTGGTTCCAGCCCCTCCAGCGAATGAAGATAATCTGCGAGTTCTGTACCAGGAAGTAAAACTCCATGCATCATATTACACGCGTGAATGATCAACCGGGAGTAAAATACTGTCTCTATTACATGCGCTAAAATATGCTTCTTAAACACCTTCTATAGGCAGTCTTACTCATTAATACAGTATTAATGTAGTAAAATGTAGTAATGATTAAGAAAAACTTACGTTTTTTCTGTGATATTTATTCATAAAATATAAACATTATTCAGCATATATATATATATATATATATATATATATAGAGAGAGAGAGAGAGAGAGAACTATCTATCTATCTATCTAGTGCCTGAGTCGTAGGATGACCATTGGCGACCCGCCATGAAGGATAACGCCCTGGTTATCATCTTCATGGAGGTTTTCTTGGCAGGATTAGTGCAGTGGTTTGCCATTGCCTTCTGCACGATGCAAACCTATGGGCAATTTAGAACGGCCAATTAACCTACTGTGCATGTCTCTGGATTGTGGGAGGAAACTGGAGCACCCAGAGGAAACCCACGCAAGCACAGGGAGAACATGCAAACTCCACACAGAAACGTCCAGGCCGGGAATTGAACCCAGGCCTTCTTGCTGTGAGGCGGACGTGCTAACCACTATGCCACCGTGCCGCCAACTGAGTACTATAAACCGTTATATTAAACATACAGCACTGTAATTTTCAAAAATGCCCATTTGGGGGGGTGGGGGGTGGGGGGTATTGCATTGCATTATATCAGGGGTCGGAAAACCGGGGCTCAACTCCAAAAAGAAAATGCCGCTTATTTACTCACATCGGAAGCACTTCTCGCTTCCATCGGTCGTTAAACCAGCTTTCACCTGAATGATGGGAGATCTGCCTAAGGCAGTGTCCTGCAACGGTTGGGTACCCAGTGGGTACCTTTTCAAAAAATGCTCTTTTCGGGTTGAAAATTACATAGATGAAAATGAACAGTCACGGTTGTGGGCGGATATTTATTTGGTGTGGGTGGGGTGATTTTGTTTGTGTGTGTTCTTGATCTGCTGTGTTGGTGGATTTCCAAATTCTTATGCTCATGGCAAGGAGTGCTCTCACCATCAGCCAGCAGCAGAGCAGCGAGCGAGAGATATTTTTCCGTCGCCGGGGTTTCTAATCCAGGAATGGAAATCACAAGTGAAGTAAGAGACGGTGAATGAGATTTGCAACGCGCTCCACCGAAAGTAGGCACTTGTAGCCTCTTTGACTTTGTCTCCAAAACATCTTACATGCGCTGTCCCTCTGATGTACTCATTCCTGATCCTATCCATCCTCGTTACTCCCAAAGAGAACCTCAACATTTTCATCTCTGCTACTTCCAGCTCTGCCTCCTGCCTCCTGTTTCTACAAAACATAAATTCTCCACTTGGATTTTTAATTATCTGCAGCTGTTAAACCTTTTCTGAAAAAACTTTAAATAAAAATGTTTTTAACCTCGCTGAACTCTTTCATTACCACAGATTCCTACTCACATCTTTTTAATACAATTTTTATATACACTACATGAAACAACATGGAATACCTGGAAAACAAGCCATTTCAGTCTTTTCCTTGATTCATTATAGTGTTGAATATATCTGTTGCCAGATATATATCTGGCTGGAATGAGCATGTCTTACATGTATAGATAAATCATTGTGTTCATATCAGAGCTTGAAGGTGGAATATTGTGTCTCAAAATTCTTTTATTTTTTATAGCCCTCCCATCCCCGAGGCCCGAGGTTCCACAAATTCAAAGTTCAGATGTAAATCAAATTTCAGGATTTCATTCAACAACAATGATTTGCACTTGTACTTTGTTAACAACAAAGCTAGTTAAAATAGAAATTGCCAAAAAAAAAAGTTTTAATAAAAAGAAACTTGTAAACAGAAAAAAGTGAGGTCAACGATTTAAACCTGGAGTTTGAGGGCTGATTTGTGAAACTAAAAGCTATAGTTAAAGATATTGTTGGAACCCTCAAGGCTGCTTTCATGATGTGTAAATCTTTATAATTGAATTTGAAATGTACTGTTGATTAGGTCAGTCTACATTTCAAGATTTGCAGTGTTTATTCAATGTGCGAATCAGATGATTCGCTGTGGCGACCCTTAAAAAGGGAAAAGCCGAAAGGAGATGTTTAGTGGCTGTACATATTTAAACCTTCTTGTTTTTGTACATGCATAGCACCAAAAATGAAAAGTAGCACATTAATCCTGATTATATTTTTTATTTTAATTTAAATGATCAAAGTTTAGAGGTAGCAATGGCAGATATATTTGTATTATAGAGAACCGTTTTTTCCCCCCACTAACACCTTAGCTGTTATCACACCAAGTAACAGCGCAGTGAAAATGACAGCCCTTGAATAGCAATGTGCAAAGCATTTGAAATTGTCATGTATAAGCATGTATAGATTTTTCCATCATGGTACTTAGAGGAAAAATAGATATCATCTGTTATTTGTTAAATTTTTCTGGTCAGAATCCATCGTCATCATCATCATCATCATCATCATCATCATCATCATCATCATCATCATCTTAATCTGGTGTCGGGTCATGGGAGCAGCAGCGTAAGCAATGAGGTCCAGGAGTCCCTCTCCCCAGCCACTTCCTCCAGCTCTTGCAGGGGCACACCGAGGCTTTTCCAGACCAGCTGAGAGACATAATCCCTCCAGTATGCTCTAGGTCAACCCCAGGGTCTTTTCCCGGTTGAACATGCCCGAAACACCACACCAAGGAGCTGATCGGGAAGCATTCTAACCAGATACCTGAGCCATCTAAACTGGCTCCTCTCAATGCAGAGGAGCGGCGGTTATACTCTGAGCTTTTCCCAGATGGCTGAACTTCTCACCCTATCTCTAGGGGAGAACCCCGCCACCAGGCCAAGGATGCTCATTTCAGCCACTTGTATCCACGATCTTGTTCTTTCGGTCACTACCCAAATCTCATGACCATAGGTCAGGATTGGAATGTAGATCGACTGGTAAATTGAAATTTTGATTTGTGGCTCAGCTCCCTCTTCACCATGATGGACCAGTACACGCTTTTCTTTACAGCAGAAGCTGCAGCGAGCCGCCTGTCAATTTCTCGCTCCACCTTCCCTCACTCGTGAACAAGACGCTTAGATACTTGGACGACTCCACTTGGGGCAGGACCTCATTCCAGACCCATGGGGCTGCATTCCACCCGTTACCAGCCTAGAAACATGGCCTCAGACTTGGAGGTGCTGATTCTCTTGCCCCCGCATTGTACTCTGCTGCGAATTGCTCCAATGAGAGCTGGAGGTCCTGGATCGATGATGCCAAAAAGACAACGTCATCTGCAAAAAGCAGACACGAGATCCTACGGCCACCAAACCGGAACACCTCAACTTTGCAGCTGTGCCTAGAAATTCTGTCCATAAAAACACCTGAACAAAATCACTGACAAAGGACAGCCTTGGCAGTCTCCAAACCTCACCAGAAATGAATTTGACCTATTGTTACCAATGTGGACCAAGCTCTGACTCCTCTGATAAAGAGACCGAATGGATCTGGTACACTATACCCCCGGTGCACACAAAAAGATAGCCTAAGGGAAACGGTCGAAAGCCAACTCTAAATCCACAGAACACATGTGGACAGATTGGGCAACTCCCATGTACCCTCCAAGATCCTGTAGAGAGAGTCAAGAGTACTGTGGCCAGGATGAAAACCACATTCTTCCTCCTGAATCCAAGATTCAACCATCGGTCGGATCCCCCTCTCCAGTACCCATGCATAGACTTTTCCAGGTACTCTAGTCCTCCTTTATAAGGCGACTACCATCCTGGTTTGCCAATCCAGAGGTACAGCCCCCGATGACCAGCGATGTTGCAGAGACGTACCAACCAAGACAGTTCTACAACATCCAAGTCCCTGAGATATTCAGGGAAGATCTCATCCACCCCCGGAGTCCAGTGTGGAGCTTTTTGACTACCTCAGTGACATCAGCCCCAGTAATGGGTGGACCCCCACCCAAACCCCTAGGATTTTCCTCATCCACAGAGGGCATGTTGGTGGGCTTCAGGAGGTCCTTGAAGTATTCCTTCAACCTCCCAACAACATCCCCAGTGGCATGGTCAGAATCTAATTCAAGTAAATCTATAATGAAATACTATCATTCTTGTGACACCAAAATTAGAAATCAAGCCTAAAACTTGATAATGTTGGTGGCAATGTTGAGACATACGAAGATTAAATAGACAACATCATTTTCTCTTCTAGCTGTTACACCATAATAGCCAAGCTGATGGAGATACCTCACAGCACTAGTCCAACTCACTTGGAGTTTTTCTATGACATCTGTTGTCATACAATGGGGATTATTTTTAACAGTCCACTTGACAATCTGAAGACACCTGTCAGAGGGCCAAGGTCATCCTGTGCAGGAAGCTCTTGATTCCTTGCCTATACTGGTGAATTGTACAAGTGACAAGAAGAATCCCAAGGTTTTATTGTAACCTGAAACCGACTAATCCATTCTCAAATTCTCCTGCTCTTGGTGTTAGTGCAATATCTTTTTGTTATCAACAATTTATATGCAATGTAAACCCTGCAATTGGGGTGTATGTTTATTTTGTCATGTCTCATTGTGATCAGATTTCAACTGCATTTTTATCCTTGTTTTCAATTAAAGCTCCAGCTTCCATCAGTTTCCTCACAATCTCTACATTCCCATGAGAGCATGCTCTCTTGAGAGCTGTGCAGTTAAACTATAAAAGAGAGAGAGAAAGAGATGATCATCTCTGCGGGAGCTTGAAAAGCTGTACGTACAGTCTAAATGAAACATGATGTTTGTTTCGGCATTCACACTATCACACACATTTCTGTCTGCATGCATTTCGAGATAACGTTCAACTATTGGTAATTTGTTTTCCACAATTGCTTTCATACAGCCATCTTCATAGACACAGTCATTTTGTGGTAATAATACCCAAATGTTATTGCAGGTTTTACTATGCTTCCTCCCAATTGAGAACTTACACTACATGCTCTTACCACTATTTCAGGTGCTAGCTGTTGTTTGTGCTCAAAAATATTCCTCATGTTTCTCCTCTGTCTCACTTCCAAAGCCTTCTGGAAGCTATAGTTTAGGCTGTGAACCTTTTTTGACTGTTAAAAATGAGAAAATAAAATGCAATAATATTTTTTAAAACTATACTGTACAGTGTGAAAACTGAGTTGTGCCCTGATTACATAATTTAAAAATAATTTTCTTAATTATGTTCAGATGATGAGCATACCTTTGCAATTTCATAGAAGCTCATGGCTTGGTTAGCATGTCTGCCTCACAGTAAGAGGGTCCTGGGTTTGATTCCAAGCTCGGGTGTTTCTGTGTGGAGTTTGAATGTTGTCCCCATGCTTGTGTGGATTTCCTTCTGGTGCTCTGGTTTCCTCCCACAGTACAAAAACATGCACAGTAGGTTAATTGACTGTTCCAAATCGTCCGTGAGTGTTAGTATAAATAATTGTGTGAGTGTTGACCCTACGATGGCCTGGTGAGCTGTCCAGGGTGTAACCTGCCCTTGCCTGGAGTCAGCTGAGATGGGCATCAGCTTCCCCGTGACCCTAATTAGGATTAAGCGGTTCAGAACATTATTGAATATCAAGCTCATTGTTGATCCTCAAGTCATACTTGCTCTCTTGTAAGATGGATTTTATATATTCACCTGCCAGGTATTCCAGTTTTAAAGAGTCACTTCCTTCTCTGAAATTGAATTGCTTGTCAGAAAACTGAAAAAGAAAAAACTTGAAACATACATGTATCAATTCATTCATGAAGCTTCAGGTCAGATTACACAGAGTATTTGCTTTCAGGACAAGATCAAATTATTTTAAAATCATAGCAGCCCTTAAGTTGTTTATATTCTTTCTTCAAAAGACTTGAACGGCAGATTTCATCAGGTCAGTTCGTTAATAAATAACATTCAGTGTAAAAGAATACCAACCAAAAAAACAATCAAAACAAAAAGGATTATTAAACTACAGTCAGCCCTCTACTTACGAAAACCTCTGAGTACGAAAATCCAGGTTACGAAAAACATTTTCCTAAATTTTCGTCCTCTTTTTACGAAAACAACCTCTTTTTACAGAAAGCGCCAAACGCCATTCAAAAATTCAAACTTGCCATTCAAAATTCAAACAATATTGCTCTCTCATTGGCTGTCTCCCAACATCCCTCCCCGCTGGCCTCCCATTGACTGTACCCATACTTTCTATTTGTCACACGCGTAGAGTGTTGAACAGGATTGTTGGATTGTTTAGAGATGAATCATTGCAGCGTTATATTTCATTATTGCCGAAACCCCTCTACAATCGGGACGATATTGAAGCAGAAGAAGATCTTAATGCGGAAATACAGTGACCGAGGCGATTATTTCGGCACGATATTGAAGCAGAAGCAGCATGAAAACAGAGCGCTCCGTGGGACAAGACCTCCGATCTTGCAAGGAAGCAAGTTAATATTGAATCAGGACCTCTGATCTTTCAAACAGGTACTGTAATTCCGCTTTAAATACAACATCCCGTCCATTTAAACATTTAAGTAGAATTGCTCCATCGGTTGCCGGTTGTCTGTGGGCGGAGCACGCATTTGCATTCGGCAAAAAAGAGTTTTGTGTGTGTGTGTGTGTGTGTGTGTGTGTGTGTGTGTGTGTGTGTGTGTGTGTGTGTGTGTGTGTGTGAGAGAGAGAGAGAGAGAGAGCGAGACAGAGTGAGTGTGTGTGTGTGTGTGTGTGTGTGTGCACATATGTGTGTGTGTGTGTGTGTGTGTGTGTGAGTGTGAGAGAGAGAGAGAGAGAGAGAGAGAGAGAGAGAGAGAGAGAGAGAGAGACTGTGTACAGAGTCAGTCAGAGATGAAAGGAGGCGTTATTTTAACTGTCTTTTGAGAGAACACATTGCAGCTTATTTTTCGTTTTGAAGTTGTTTAATTCAGTAAATGTTTAATAAATGTGGCGTGCTCCGCTAAATGTGAGTAAAATGCGGCTCATCCGAACCTCCGATCCCTCAAGGAAACAAGTTAAAGTCCAATCTGTCAAGCAGGGAATGCGCTTTGAATTCCCCGTATTAAAATGCTCTGGCGTCCTGCGTGTGGGCGGAGCCCGCATGGAGCGTGCCACAAACATGTGTTGTTTGTGTGTGTGTGTGTGTGTGTGTGTGTGTGTGTGAGTGTGTGAGAGATAGAGAGAGAGAGACAGTGTTTTGTGTGTGTGTGTGTGTGTGTGTGTGTGTGTGTGTGTGAATGTGCCTTAATAAAAAGTGTTTAATAATTGTTTAATTAATAAATATGTTAATAAAATGGTTTAACATGTTAATAAAATGTTTAAATGGTTTAATAAATAATTTTCTTTTACTTTTAACACATTTCATACAAAATTGATGTACTTTTATAATTTTTAAAGGGTTTATGGGGTAGTCTGGGGAGCCTTGGAACGAATCACGTGTTTTCCATGTAAAATGCGCCTCTACTTACGAAAACTCCATGCTACGAAAAAGGCTCTGGAACAGATTAATTTCGTAAGTAGTGTGCCGACTGTACTTGTTTCTATCTGGTGATTAAAAATATTTTCCCGAGTGTTTTTGCTTGAATTAAAATGGCCGACTCATGTCATGATCAGCTGGTACAGGTGGAATCTTCATTGTCGTCATCACTGGTTACTTTTGGTGGACGGCAATATTCATTCCACAGATTTACAATAGTGTTTAAATCTGGCCTCTAACTAGCCATGGAAGAACACTTACCTTGCCCTCCTTCAGCCACTGTGTGGTTGAATTTTAATTATTGCCATGTTGGAAGGGGAACCTTCTTCTTATTGCTGTTGCATGTTCACAATGAAGACTCTTTGCTGTAACTTACTGTAACTGCTTCAAAGTTGCCATAGGCCTCTTGGTGGCCTCTTTGACCAGTTTCTTCATCACTCTTTTGTCCAGTTTGGAGAGAGAGCCTGATCTGGGAAGGGTCGTTCGATCAAACACATTTCCCTTCTTGATTATACTGTGCTCCTAGAGACTAATAAAGCATTTGATTTTTTGTTTTGTTTTGTTTTTGATTTATTTTATGTCCACAACTTTATCCCGGGACAGTAATGGCCTGGGTGCTGGATTACAATACCAAGGTAGTGGTTTAAGCCCCATTATCAACAGATTGTCACCACTGTTCCCCAGTGCAGCAGACTGGGTTATCAAAGGCCAGACATGTGTCTCAGTGTCTACAGTGACAGACACGTAAAAGAACTATTTATGACTTTCATCAAGAGCAAGTTGCCTAGCCGTCAGCTCTTTTGTGTTGAATGAGATGTGCACTAGCTGTGACCCTAATTAGGATTAAGCGATTCAAAATATTAATGAATGAATGAACTTTATTCCTGAGATAATTTGACAGGGCCTTGCCACCCATAATGGATTGCTTGCTTTCAGTTCCAGTTAAATTCTGAAATGCTCTTAAATTAGCTGTTTTTGCTTAACTAATCAGATTGAGTACAGTTGATCACATGTGAAAGCCAATCAGTTTAGTGCGCAGTGAAAAGTTACACCTCAGTGAATGACAAATAGTTTTGGTGGGAATGATATTTATGAATTTAAATGATTTTAAAAATTTATTTATGTATTTATTGACTTCATTCATCCATTTATATCTTTTCTCAACTGTTCATTCATCATTCATTTTCTAAACCGCTTAATCTTGATTAGGGTCGTGAGTAGGCTGACTCAGCTGACTCTGGGCGAGGGTAGGGTACAGCTTGCTAATGGAAATGCAGCCTTCTGTTTTCAAAGCACAGCAGTTGTTCTTTTACATGTCTCTCACCACAGACGGTAAGAGACATGACTGGCCTTTGATAATCCAGTTAACTGCACTGGAACGACAACAGTGACAACTTGCTGATAATGGGCTTAAACACCTGACTGCTTCTTCTTCTTCTTTTCCTTTCAGCTGTTCCCTTCAGGGGTCTGCACAGCGAATCATCTGACTCCATCTAACTCTATCCTCTGCATTTTCTCTTACACCAACGACCTTCATGTCCTCCTTCACCACATCCATAAATCTTCTATTTGGTCTTCCTCTAGCCCTTCTGCCTGGTAGTTCCAACCCCAGCATTCTACTACCAATATACTCACTATCCCTCCTCTGTACATGTCCAAACCATCTCAATCTAGCCTCTCTGACTTTGCTTCCAAAACCTCTTACATGTGCTGACCCTCTGATGTACTCATTCCTGATCCTATCCATCCTCGTTACTCCCAAAGAGAACCTCAACATTTTCATCTCTGCTACCTCCAGCTCTGCCTCTTGTCTTGTCCCCAGGGCCACTGTTTCTAAACCATACAACATCGCTGGCCTAAACACCATCTTGAACACTTTTCCTTTCATTCTTGCCAATACCTTCCTATCACACATCACACCGGACACTTTTCTCCAACCATTCCAACCTGCCTGCACACACTTCTTCACCTCTTTTCCACACTCTCCATTGCTCTGGATTGTTGAGCCTAAGTACTTAAAATCCTCCACTTTCTTTATTATCTCTGCTCCCTGTAACTTCACCGTTCCTCTTTGGTCCTTGTCGTTCACACACATGTATTCTGTTTAAACACCTGACTGCAACTACCAATAATCACATCACCAAACACTATCTTAACCACTTACTGAAGAAGTTGTAAACATTGAATGGTTTGGTCCAAAAAGGCATAGTTATACATCTGTATTCGGCACAGTTCCATTTCAGCTCTCTTTGAGCTTTGGATGTGGTCGTACGAGCAAATCACACTGGCCAACAAATATGACTCCATTGTTACTGTCTACTTGATTATAGTTCTGTTATTACTTCTTTCTTTTCTGCAGAAGCAAGTGTGTCAATGGTCCTGCTGAACAGTCACATGTTACATTCACAAAGAAATGGCTCATATAATAAACTGTATGACTCTGTGTAATATCAGTTATCTTTACGATATCTTGATCAATTTTACCAAATAAATAATTTTATTCATGGGTCACCATATCATCAATCCTCAGATATATTACCTTCCAATGAATCTTTGTGTTGAAGGAAATTTGCATTGTTAGATTTTTTCCAGAGAAAGAAAAAAATTCTGGTTATTTTGGAAACATTGTATGTTATGTCCACATAAAGCATTAATTCATGCAGGGAAAACCCAGAACCCATGGAGTTTTTTTTAATTATTTTAACCATTGCAGGGAAAGTACATACCTCACATGCTTTGGCCTTTTCCAGGAAACAGTGGCACTGTGCTGGTGGTATGCTGTGTCCTTGGAATTTTGAGTTTTGTTTACATTTAAAACTTGGTGTTTTTCATGAGGTGACCACCAATTAACAAGCATTTTATTTTATTTTATTTTATTTCTTATGAAGGGGGTACTTGTAAATGATACCCTATGGCTTGCAAGAAAAAGTTGGGAAATTTCTAGTTTAAATTTTGAGGTGTCATGTAACAGTTGACCCACTCCGTGTGGTGTGAAATATGTGGTGGCATGGTAGCATAATGGTTAGCAGGGCTACCTCACAGTAAGAAGGAACTGGGTTTGAGTTCCCAGCTTTTCAAGGGAGTTTCTATGTGGAGTTCTTCCTGTGCTTGCACAGATTTCTTCTGGGACTCCGGTCTCCGATTAGGCTAATTGACTGTTCCTGATTGCACACAGATAGGCTCAAGCCTCCCTGCTATCCTAGAAGGATTATACAAATGAATAAATTCATATATTAAGTAATGACTGAAGTGATCGTGTGTCTTCCTCGGCAGTTAATACCGTTAAATGAAATTGAATTTTGTTGCTAAGTATTAATTTATTATACTTTTAATAAACTATATTATTCTTATAAATCACATGGGGTTCTTCTACTTTATTCCAGCCAATGACTGCTTGCAGTACATCCACTGAATGGGATCAGTTTAGCATCCAAGTTCTTTTGCATAGAAACATGATCATGGATCTGACAAATTCATCATTTGATGTACCATTCTTGTGTTACATGAAGTAGCTAATGATATACAGTAGCCATCTGTGTATTGCTAAACATGGGTAAGCCACTAATTGCAATATGGAACATCATCATCATCATCATCATCATCATCATCATCATCATCATCATCATCATCATCATCATCATCAGCAACAGCGTAAGCAATGAGGTCCAGGAGTCCCTCTCCCCAGCCACTTCCTCCAGCTCTTGCAGGGGAACACCAAGGCGTTTCCAGACCAGCTGAGAGACATAATCCCTCCAGCATGCTCTAGGTCAACCCCAGGGTCTTTTCCCGTTTGGACATGCCTGAAACACCACACCAGGGAGGCGTTCGGGAAGCATTCTGACCAGATGCCCGAGCCACCTCACCTAGTTCCTCTCAACGCAGAGGATCAGCGGTTCTACTCTGAGCTCCCCTTGGATGGCTGAGCATCTCACCCTATCTCTAAGGGAGAGCCCCTCCACCCGGCAAAGGAAGCTCATTTCAGCCGCTTGTATCTGCGATCTTGTTCTTACCTAAAGTTCGTGACCATAGGTGAGGGCTGGAACGTAGATCGACTGGTAAATTAAGCCTCTTCACCATGACGGACCAATATAAGCTCCGCTTTACAGCAGATGCTGCAGCGATCTGCCTGTTGATCTCCCGCTCCATCCTTTCTTCACTCATGAACAAGACCCCAAAACACTTGAACTCCTCCACTTCGAGCAGGACCTCATTCCAGACCCAGTGGGTGCATTCCACCCTTTTCTGACTGACAACCATGCCCTCGGAGTTGGAGGTGCTGATTCTCACCCCGGCTGCTTTGCACTCAGCTGCAAAGCACTCCAATGAGAGCTGGAAGTCCTGGATTGATGAAGCCAAAAGGACAATGTCATCCACAAAAAGCAGAGACGAGATCCTATGGCCACCAAACCATATAATCCCTCAACACCACTCCTGCACCTAGAAATTCTTTCCATAAAAATTATGAACAAAGGACAGCCTTGGCGGACTCCAATCCGCATCGGAAATGAATTCGATCTGTTATTACCAATACGAACCCAACTCTGTCTCCGGTGATACAGAGACAGAATTGCCTGTAGCAACGGGTCTGGTACACCTTACTTCCAGAGTACGCCCCACAAGATAGCCCAAGGAACACAGTCGAAAGCCTTCTATAAATCCACAAAACTTATGTGGACAGATTGGACAAACTCCCATGTTTTCTCTAGGATCGTGTAAAGCATAAAGAGCTGGTCGAGAGTGCCACAGCCAGGACGAAAACCACATTGTTCCTCCTGAATCCGAGGTGCACCAGGCATTTGCCTTCGAACCCTTCCTCCAGGCCTGGTTCCATGGAAGACCCGGTAACACATGTCAAGCAAGGAAGAAAGTTTCCTATAATGTTTCTCCATAAGGGTTTTTAAACTGTGCTTTGTCTGGACCTTCACCTAGGACCTGTTTGCCTTGGGTGACCTTACCAGGGGCTTAATGCCCCTGAAAACATAGCTCCTAGGATCGTTAAGACATGTAAACCCTTCCACCCCAATAAGATAGCAATTCAAGGAGGGGATACACTAGATGGTATTTGTAATGGCAATATGGAGCATGAGGATGAAAATCCTCAGTCCAGTTTGGGGGAGAAACCAAAACGCAATAAAATGAGACAAATACTTTACCTGCCTCGATGGCATGATCTCCATATAATTTTAAAAGGCACGTGGAGGCAAGTTTTACTAATTTGCTAACATTAGTTTGTTACCATAAATATAGTCATCCATTTATTTTCTGAACCGCTTAATCCTAATTAGGGTTACAGGGAGGCTGGCACTTACTTCAACTGAGTTTGAATAAGGGCAGGGTACACTCTGGACAGCTCAGCAGACCATCACAGGGTCACCACTCACAACCATTCATACTCACACTCACAACTAGGGGCAACTTGGAACAGCCAATTAACCTACTGTGCATGTTTTTGGACTGTGAGAGGAAACTGGATCACCTGGAGGAAACCCAGGCAAGCACGAGGAGAACATGCAAACCCCATGCAGAACTGCCCGAACTTGAACCCATGACCTTCTTGCTGTGAGACAGACATACTAACCACCACGACACCATGCCACACCATAAATACAGTATTTAGCAATTAACATTTGCAGTTGACCTGTCATCTTGCTAACGTGATCTTAAACTCACACAGATTCCACTAGCTCACACAAATTTGCTGGCAAATTCAATTAAATAATTGCTATTGAGAGAAAATTTCTTCTGATTAATTCATTATAAAATAATGAAATGTTCTACTTGCTTTTAGCTAATAAGCATGCAGAGTCAGAGACTAAAATGATCATATGTTTATGTATTTGTCTTTGACATGAAAAACCTGACCTAACAGTTTCAAACAGTAAAAACGATTTTGACTAGCTAATAACTGATATATATTATAAATTATGAAATTATTATGAAATTATTTTCCAGTGCTTCGTCCATTCCTGTTTATTACTAATGACTACTTAACTGGTAGCTCTGCAGGAAATAAAATACTTGGTCATTAATAAACTACCAATCTATTCATTTATTTATCAATTTTCTGTAACCGCTCAATCCTAATAAGGGTTGTGGGGAGGCTGGTGCTCATCCCATCCAACTCTGGGTGAGGGCAGAGTACACCCTGGACGGCTCACCAGGCCATCGCAGGGCAGAAACTCACTGACTGCTCTACAGCCTACTCTTGTCCAAAGTCAACAATGGTTCTTTTACACGCCTCACACCATACACAGTGAGAGACCTGGCAGGCCTTTGATAACAGTTAACTGCACTGGGGACACCCATCTATAGTAGGCTCTTGACTATTCGTGGTTTTGCACTCGCGCCCCCGCATATTCGCGGATTGCTGAGTAACTGTCACGTGATTCAAATTCAGCCAATGACTCTTCTCCATCCTGCTGATTGGTTGAGATGATGTATACTCCCTTTTTTCCTCATTCAAGTTGTCAATGAGCCCTTTTTTTAGTGTGTTTTAATTACCAATTAAGCTCTATGATGCCACTCAAACGCCGGCTAAGTGCCAGAAAAAGGTAATGACGTTGAATGTCTCTTCTGAAGAAATAAGACTTTCTCCTGAAGAAACGACAATTTCCTCTGAAGTGCCTGAAGACGAATAATCACCTGAACTGTTGTAAAGCACTGTAGTATTAAAGTATTTTCAATTATTATTTCAGTACAGTGCCTAACTTACCATTTAGAATGTTTGTGTGTGTGATTTTATGTACTGTGGTGTAGCATGTTTATCCTTTTGTTTTGTTTATCCAATTTATTACACATCATGTTCTTTTATGTTCTTTTTTTTATGGTCTGTGTTTTTGGGGGACTTTGATTTTGGCGGCTGTGCCTCTAACTCTTTTTTATCTCTGCTCCCGCTGAGGGGCATGGCTGAGCTGCTCAAGTGGCTCACACCTGAATTCACTCTTCTCATCTACTCCCAGTAAACACAAGCATGCTCACCTCTGCGTCAGAGGATTAACTCACATCACGTCTCTGCTTCTTTGGGCTGAATGTAGTTCACACCTGAATTCCTCTCATCTACTCCCTATAAAGACAAACTGCATGCTCACCTCTGTCCCACAAGATTGTCTCACATCATGTCCCTGCTTCCCTGTGTTCTCTCTGGTTCTAGTGTTTAATGTTGTTTGTGTTTGTCTTTGTCATCAGTACTGTATTCAAAGCGCTCTGCTTAAGTGCTTCCCCTTTGAATAATAAATCCACTCTGCCGTCTCACTGCATTCTGGGTCCAGCTGAAAGCTCATTATGTCATTATGTCAGTAATGTACAGTACAGTAAATAATGCAATGCCTCCCTCTACTGGGCATCTGATAAGCATTTTTAACCACTAATGTGCAAATTATCTAACCATTTTATTGTATTACACTTCACGTATTTTGTGTGTATATATATATATATATATGTGTGTGTGTGTGTGCTGTATAATGCTTATATATTTAATTAATAAATATCACAGCAAAAATTGAAAAGTTTTTTTTAATTATTACTATATTTTACTACATTAATACTGTATTAATGAGTAAGACTGTCTATAGAATGTGTTTAAGAAGCATATTTTAGCGCATGTAATAGATACATAGTATTTTACTTATGGTTGATCATTCGCGCATGTAATATGATATATGGGGGTTTTACTTCTGGGTACAGAACTCACTGATATCCTCATTAGCGGGAGGGGCCAGAACCGAACCCCTGCAAATAACGGGGGCCTACTGTATTACTTAATTAATAATTACAAAACTGATGCCTATCTTCATTAGTAATTAAAAGTGGGTGTTGAGCTATTAGTATTCGCACCTGTATAGTCACCACACAACTTTTGAGTATTTAAAATGTTTCCTTATTTAAATTATCAACAGAAGTTATTTGAAAACCAGTTATTTACATTAATGGTGATTGACCGATACTAGAGAAACTGAACCTTCGGATCTGTAACCAAGAGCCTCAACCACTGGGGCATCACTGGCCATAGAGACCCTTAAACAATGACCCTTAAACATTAGATCGTGATTGCTGTGCTGCTTTGGATTGATTTCCCTTAATACAGAGACATCTTTTAAATGCATGTTGAAGTATTATAGTTGTTTTTCTTTTTAATTATTTAATTAAGTTACTTATTTAGGGGCAGTGGTGGTCTAGTGGTATAGGGCGCTGGTTGGGGGTTCAAGTCCCACTCTCCACAAGGTTGTCACTGTCCCCCCAGTGCAGCTAACTGGGTTATCAAAGGCGGGCCATGTCTCTCACTGTCTATGGTGAGAAGCATGTAAAAGAACCATTGCTGACTTTCGTAAAGAGTAGCTGCAAAGTCGTCAGCGTGTTTCTGTCCCTTGCTAAAAGGGTTGTGACAGGAAGGGCATCCGACGTAAAAACCTCTGCCAAATCAAATGTGCGAATCAGATGATTCGCTGTGGCAACTCCCGAGTGAAAGGGAAAAAGCCGAAAGGAAGACAGACTTATTTATTTATTTATGTTTAGACCAAGCTATTTTAAGTGTTCTGTCTCTGATTGAAATCCATTTGTTCCTTCATTATCTGTACTGCCTATCCTTTTAAGGCTGAGAGAAGACTGGAACCCATCCCTGCACACCTTGGGTGACAGGCAGAATACACCAAGAACAGGTCAGCCAGTGATGCGAATGTCACAGATATGAGTAATTTAGAGTATTGAAGACTGAGGGAGGAAAAACCAGACTACCCAGAAGTAACCCACGCAAGCATGAGAAAACATGCAAACTGAACACAGAAAGGCTTAGCTGGTCTCAGGGCTCTACAGCACGTTTTTCTGTGAGGTGAGAGTGCTAACCACTACATCACTGTCCACTTTGAATGAGTTTCTGGGGTATAAAAAGGGAGGAAAAAACTATTAGTTTTTGCATTTACCTGAATATTTTGTTTGCCTGACCCAAGAGCATCAGCAGCAATAATTGCCATTATGTTGCTGATGATTTGCAGCTGCTTTGTTCTCCTGCTGTGCTACATACTGACACACAGGTGTGCACCGAAGGGAAACAGCAAATGCAAAACAAGATGTTTAAGGTACTGTGCATGAGACGCCTTTGTGGGCTGTTCTCATGCCTTGGACAGCTGCATCCAAGTTTGTGTGTGTGTGTGTGTGTGTGTGTGTGTGTGTGTGTGTGTGAGAGAGAGAGAGAGAGAGAGAGAGAGAGAGAGAGAGAGAGAGAGAGAGAGAGAGAGAGAAAGAGAGAGAAAGAGAGCTGTGGAATGCAACACATTTGGAGGCTCTTACTGAGAAGATTCAAAGAGGTATTTTTTACTGATTATATAATGAAAGGTATGTGTAAGTCCTGATCTTCTTGCCACATGGAGCTGCTACAGCATGCCATTCTCAGGATTAATATGGAATATGGAACATAAACTTTTCACTGGCAGAGACTGGTGCTGGCATGGCAGAAGAACTATATGAAACTGCTGGTATGAAGTTTTCACAGAAGATTTCATCACTCACTGTACTTGTACATATTCCATATAATTAGAACGAAATTTTACTGGGCTCTTTGTCAGCAATAATGCACAAGAAAAATGAAAAGATCATATTAATAATTTTTAAAAATCCACCTGAAGACATAGTATAAATCAATTATCTGTACAAACCCATTAGTTTCAGGAAGGTGAGCATTAACATGCGCATGAAGCTGATGAAGAAACTACGATAGCTGACAACTGTCAGTGATTAGCGTCAAACTTTGCTTTCAACACCAATGAGAATAACTGCTGCTGTCTCCTTGTTTATTCATTCATTTATTCACTGGCCTGACACTTTTTCATTATTAGCAAGCAAAGAGCTGATGTCTTCATGAGATACTGGCATGTAGTGTATTTGGAAGAGAATCACTCAGTGGATACTAATGAAATAAATTGAGGAAGGCACTGCTTTGTTAAAAACAAATACATATATGTCTAAATAGCAACATATGTTCAACACGTTTATTTTTAACAAAAATGTATAAATTATGAACATATTTTGAACTGCTTAATCCTACTAGCGTGGCTGAAGTCTATGTCAGCCAACTCTGGGACAAAGTGGAGGTGCACCCTTAACAGCTTGCCAGGGACAATTTGGACCAGCCAGCGAGGTTAACATGTATGCCCTTGGACTGAGGAAAGCGGTGTACCTGGAGAAAACCATACAATCACAGGGAGAACATGTAAACATGCGGCAACCCCCTCACCAAGTGCAGCAGATGTGCTAACCAGTACTCCACCGTACATCCCAAAAACTGAACAGCCTCTTAAAAATGTATACACTCTCTATATGCCTATACAGTATATCCTGGGCATAAATTCCCTTATTATGTGACTCACCTTCATAAAATCCAGCTCATTGTCTTCACCAGGAAGTAAAAAAAACAGGTGTGAGTATCCATCAGTTTCCCAGACCTGTTATACCTGAAATGATGATCAAATATTAATTCTACTATATTTACACACAATAAAATATAAACTGTCAGTTTAAAAGTCTTTTAGTTTTAGAGTTTAACATAAAAGAGTACTTTTTGAATTAACATTTTTCATGACTGCAGTTTTCACCTGCTGTTGTACATAATCTGAATTTTAGTCCATATAATATGATTCAGACAGTCACGCCTGAGTTAAGCTTACTTGAGGATACACAACAGAGGTTCTACTTTGTGTGGTATGTTTATTAATGGGGGATTTGCTGAGAAGATGAATGTGCGCATTATTTCCACAGCAAGATTCTATTCCAGGGCTCAGGTGAAATCACTGACATGAATAAAGACTGCCATGGGAAACACAATAACATTGTACACAATAATTGCTTGGTTCAGTTTTATGTGCAAACATTCACATTCATTTGTTTGCCAAACCAATTAATCCTACTAAAGTTATCCAACTCTCTGCGAAGGCAGAGTTCGCCCTAAACAGGTTTCCAGTTCATTGCAGGATGAAAACACACGCACACTCACGCCAATCAACCCAATGTACATGTCTCTGGACTGTAGGAGAAATCTCCCACATGCACAAACATAGGGACACCCTCGCTGAACACACTACTTGAACCGAAGACCCTATTGCTGTGAGATGGATCAACTAAGCACTACACCACTCAAAATTTATATCACATGCTATGGCATCTAGAGGAAAACAGGAATGGAAAAAATGACAAACATGCAAATTAAAAAAAAAAAAAAAAACTGATAAAAATGTTTGTTATGAATTATGGAAAGCAGTAACCCTTCACAACATCCGACATCTATTTTTATAGGTGTAGAATGGTAATATTATAATAATTAAAACACATATCCACAGATCCCTCACTTTCCACAGTTAATTGGGACCAAGATCCCCCCTAAAATAGTAAAATACTACAATACTTACAAAGTTTATTTGAAATGTGATCTACATGGGTTACCCACTTCGTGTGGGGATTTAAGAATCACACGCCTCAGCCGAACTGGGAAGTCTATGCAGGGGTGCTGGAGAGGAGCATTTGACCGATAGTTGACCCTCGGATTCAGGAGGAACCATGTGGTTACTCTCGACCAACTCTGTATGTATGCTCTATAGTAGGCGTCTCAAACTCACTCCACAAAGGGCCGCAGTGGCTGCAGGTTTTTGCTTCAACCATGCAGCAGCACACTTGACATGACTCATTTAATAAACTGATCTGAGTCTTTAGGCAGGTGATTGGTCAATCTGTGTGCTGTGTACAGAGATTGGTTTGCTGCTGCTTGGCTGACGCAAAAACCTACAGCCACTGCGGCCCTTTCTGGAATGAGTTTGAGACCCCTGCTCGACAGGATCCTGGAGGATGCAGGGAGCTTTCCCAATCTGTCCACATGTGTTTTGTGGATTTGGAGAAGGCTTTTGACTGTGTCCCTCAGGTTATCTTGTGGGGCATGCTCAGCGAGTACAGCGTTCTGGACCCATTACAGGTGTTATGTATGGAATTTAGAAGATGGAAATTGCCCCGTAAAACCAGCAAAGCACAACAAACCACTACATGAACTATATATAATTTAATAATATCAACAAAGTAAGGCAAATAATAACTTACAGCTTAGAGCTAAACAAAATACAAATTGAACAAGGGTCCCAAAACAAAGATAGTCAAACGTGGATGATGGACTTTGATGAAGTCTTGAACGACGAAACTTGGGTGAAGCGCGCTCCATGATCCGCCTTGGATGAGATGATCCGCTGTGATGAGTTTCCTTAGATGATCTGCAGCGAAGAGACCCGTCGGCAACAGGTCCTTAATAATGATTCCCTATAGTTCGGGAAAGTTCCATTCTCGAATTTTCGAAATCAGCTGACCCGCCACAGGGCGCATATGCAACTAGGTCCATCTCAAAGGTTCCCCAATGGAAAGCTCCAGACCCAAAACAGCTGAGTCATACCATGTGTCACTATTTACAGCACACTGGCTGAACCTAATTATGTACAACATTTATCCAGTCACATTTATATTTACATTTACACATTTATTTATATGCCCATAACACTCTCCCCTGAAAGAAAAGAATGGTTTATAGAAACTTTCTGCTGAGAGTAATGTTAAATCTTTCAATTCATAAAATTCACAGCATCAAAATCCACAAAACATTTCAAACGCTAGAGAGTGCATCAGCAAAACCTTATCCTCCATAAAATCAGTGCCGATCAACCGGAACTGAAATAGCATCGAGAACACCCACTTTAATCAAAAATCAAGTCTGAAGTCAAATTGACAAACTAGAGAGAAGCTAGAGAACTGCCACTTATACCCTGGAGTCAAACATCGGAATTAGCTGAAGACTTGACAGAAAAAAAGGCACAACATCCTTTAAAATCAGAGATTGAAGAGCTCCTGTATCCCTCAGTATAGTAATGGGCCTCGGGTAGAATTATCTCCCATAAGTGAAACAGAGCCTGAAGAAATGAAAGATAAATACTCCTTTGGAACCACAGAACCTGAAATCTTGTTCATACAAACAACACTCTCCTCAGAACCACCTGGAAAGAAAAGCTTAGGCGTGATAGACACACAAGAATTTGGGGAACCTGTGGACTGAATTTTGAACTTGAGACTCAATTTCCATCAAAATTTGCTCATCGCAGGTTTTGCCTCAAGTTCGAAATAATTGGAGGTTTGCAACAAATCAGATGTGCGCAAGGCACCGACTTCCTCAGGGGCCTCAAGTACAGTGGTACCTCATCTTATGAAATTAATCCATTCCAGAGCCTTTTTTTTCACCTGGATTATCGTAAATTGAGCTGCATTTTACATGTAAAACGTGTGATTCGTTCCAAGGCCCCCATTACTACCCCCTAAACCCTTTAAAAATTTTAAAAGCATACATTTTAAGACCTCCTTCTGCTTCATTGCGATATCACTCAACCGCATGCCATGAGCCCCCTTCTTCTGTTCACTCGAACCAGAAATCACATGCGTGTGTGTGCGTGTGTGTTCGCGCGTGTGTTGACCATGTCTTCTTAGCAGAGTTATAATCTTACAAATGTTTATGGAAGGTTAAAAGCCTGAGTCAAAAAATAAAGTTGCAATGATCACACTCAAAAAAATCATGAAACAACAGTAACTCTGTTTTTTACACGAAAAGCATTATGGGAGATGCAGCTCCATAATAGCCAATGGGAGGGAGCTGCGTCATCCTTCCTAGCCAATGGGAGGCCAGTGGGGTGGGGTGTTGGAAGATAGTCAATGGGAGAGCAGCTTGTGCATTGGTTGAATATTTGAATGGAGCATTTTAATGTTTGGTGTTTGAATGTTTGAATGGCATGTTTGATGTGTTTCATAAGGAGAACTTGTTTCGTATACAGACACAAAAAATTTTGGAAAATGTTTTTCGTAACCTTGATTTTTGATTTGCTGGGACTATCGTAAGGTGAGGTGCCACTGTATAAACACTATTTTCTTTTTTCACAATTAAAATATCAATAGGTATCAATTTAATATTAAAGACTCAGCGACAAATGAATTCGATCCCGGACGAGCCCCCAATTTTGTTAGTTATGGAATTTAGAAAATGATAATCACCCCGTGAAATCAGCAAAGCATGACAGAAACTATATACAATTTAATAATATCAACAAAGTAACTCAAAAATAATAACTTACAGTTTAGAGGTAAACAAAATACATATTGGCAAATTTAGAGGCGGCATGAGTGCTGGTGGTAAAAGGCTTGGAATCCCGCATATCAAAAGAAAAAAAATGATTAAAATCCTCACGTGGGCTGTGGATGAACGTGGATGACGAACTTTGATGAAGTCTTGAATGACGAAACTTGTATGAAGCGTGTTCCATGATCCGCCTTGGATGAGATGATCCGTTGCGATGAGTTTCCTTAGATGATCTGCAGCGAAGAGACCCGAAGAGACTGGAGCCAGTCGGCAACAGGTCCTTAATATAGATTCCCTATAGTTCGGGAAAGTTCCATTCTAGAATTTTCTAAATCACCTGACCCACCACAGGGCGCATGCGGTCCATCTCGAAGGTTCCCCAATGGAAAATTCCAGACCCAAAACAGCTGAGTCATACAATGTGTCACTATTTACAGCACACTAACTGAATCTAATTATATACAACCTTTATCCAGTCACATTTATATTTACATTTACACATTTATTTATATGCCCATAACACAGGCCATTATGTCTCCGGAGCCAGAACTTGGTCCGAATTGTGAAAAACAGCTTGAATTTGTTTCCAGTGGTGGTTGGAGTCTACCAAGGCTGTCCTTTGTCATTGATTCTGTTCATAATTTTTATGGACTAAATTTCTAGGTGCAGCCATGCCGTTGAGGTGTTCTGGTTTGGTGGCCATCAAATCTCATCTCTGCTTTTTGCAGATGGCGCTGTCCTTTTAGCTTCATCAAACCTCTCAGTGGAGTGATTTGCAGTTGAGTGTGAATCCAATACAGACCTTAAAACCCAAAATAAAAAACATTGGTGCACATATTTTTACATTACTAAAGGGGCATTTTAAAAATGTAAAAATATGTGCATCAATGTTTTTAATTTGAGGTTTTAAGGTCTGTACTGTGACTTCATAACTTCAGATACTTATGGTGATGTCCTTGTTTCTTTGAGTCAGTGTCTCTCTCTCCCACTGTTTCTTTGAGACAGCACTTTCTTTAGCCTTGACACACTCTGTGTGAAGTCTGAACTTGCTGATCCTCATTTTTCATCAGTGCTGTCAGTTGCAAGTGAGGCTAGGTGTATTGATTATTAATTTCCTTTTTTTCTGTTCTACTTTTAAATGTTGTTTTAAATTATTATCTAGCCCAAAATCCTAGGTAATATAGAAATAGTCAGTCTGTACATACATCTACATTTCAGTGTTATTTTAAACAAAAATAAAACATAGATCTATAAGGCTGGATAATGCTGAATGTATGAGGATATAATTGTCTGTTTTATTATATTTTCTATTTTTATTCCCATGGAGACATCTGAATGTATGTATAGATTTCTAAGAAAATAGTTTTCCCCCCACAGTTGTCCAGTGGTAACTGTATCTCACTTTCAGCTGGTTCCCTCACACTCGCAGTCCCACCCCAGAGACACATTAGAGGAATGAAAACCATGTCTTTTGTGCTGTGCTGCTCAAGAACCAACGGTTTAAAAGGGAAAAGGAAACAATAAAACCGTAAAATCTCATTTAGTATTTTTATCTAGTACAACTTTAAATAAGTGGGAAAACCCACCTTTACACATTGAGGTTTATTTAGTTTCCATGTAATATGTATTATTTCTGATTGAGTAGGCTTAGGACTCCACATCGCTGTTAGCTCCAAGCACAGAAGTTTCTTGAACTCTCTATCATGGTTAAAAAAATGTAAAGATTAACCATAAACATTTTTGTTTTAGTTTAAACAAATCTAAAATAACAATTGAAAAATTAATGTATAGTTTGCTTTTCTTAATGTTTAAGTATAGTATATACTAAAACTCTAAATGTGAGGCGCTCTACCGAAAGTAGGCACTTGTCACACAGATTGCTTTTGAGATAAAAGCCAGAAAAGTAAAAATGGTCCATTTTTATCGAAATTCAGATTTTTGCATAAACTATTAAAACAAGTATTCAAGTATCACTTGCTCACGTGAAATCGACAAAAACTCACTAAAAATGTCTTTTTTCCCCATTTTTCTGTTGAGTACCCTCATAAAACTAGATAAAAACAGTAGCAAACCTACTGGTTTTCGTTGCAATTATTCACCGAGCTCGGTACAAGACACACTTTAATCCATACACCGGAAGAACGGTCGTGAAGTAGTTTCTCCATTTTGGATACTGTTAAAATGCCGTTTCAGCGAATAAAATAAAGATTATTAAGATGACATGCTCATAAACAATGCAGGCTCGTTACTAAGGAAGATCTGAAACAAGCACACTGATTGGTCAGCTCGGGCTTGCACATGCGCAGTGCCCGTCACACATTAACTTCCGGTTTACTTCCTGACTCTACTTTACCCATGCGGAATAATATCTCCGACTTTCTCTTCAATAACACTCATTAAGTTTATTTATAAGGTTGTGAATACACATAATTTCTGAAAAAGGAGAGTGAAATGTTATCTGTGATGTCTAGCAGCATTAGTATAGATGTTAAATTCGACACGAGATTTCGGCTTTGAAGATGCCGGAATGCTTGGCGTTCTTGAAGATTATTTTGCTGGTGAGTATTTTTCTCTGCATACAAAATTTGATTATGGAATTTTTTGATTATTTGATTTGTGTGTAATCTTGTCTGGACTGGACATGCTGGATCGCGGGTTATTTAGTTTTGTACAAAAATTGGTAAAAAACTGAAAAATACTTAAATGTTTCATTCCTTTTGCATATAAACAAACTGATGATTACTATGCCAGCTGTGTTGATGAAGATTCTGATTTTGATGTTGATGAAGAAGAGGAATCTGTTAATAAAAGTGTGCATGAGTGGTGTTTGTGAAGAACATGTGATTCTTTCTGCTGAGCAGGATATAGATTAAGATAATAATGCTGGGGTAGAGTTGATGAAGCTTACTTGTATGAAGAGATCAGAGAGTTTTGTTACATAGTTTTCTTATACTTTATATAGTTTTCTTAATTTCAGTGTGATTGTTTGAACCTGATAGTGTTTTTTTCAATCAGTATCATTTGAAGGCATACTGATCTTATTGGAATAAACAGAAATGAAAAAAAAAAAAGTCATTTTTTGTTCATTTTTTGGGGGTTACGACGGTGACTGATGGGTTAAAAAAGGGCCTGTCAGATTAAAATGAGGACGATTTCTCTTATCATCTCTTCATAAAACTTTTCCCAGACATGTTTTCTAAAAGTTTATATGGCTGAAGTGCATAAAAATGTTTGGTTGCTAAGGAATAATGATCTTGGAAGAAGTGCAATCTTTGTGCTCAGTTTTCTCTAAAACTCATTTTGAAATTTTTAATTGAATGCTGACACAAGAAATGGCATACCTTGGTCCGTTTTCAAGGTATTGACAAACTTTTTGCTGCATGTTGCAGCTTTGGGCCTCCTCTATCTGCTTGTATAAAAAGCTTATTTTTAATTTTTGGACACAAGAGCCTACTTTCGGTGGAGTGGCTCACAAATGGAGTTTAAAGACATTGTGATATAAAAACCCTGAAACCTAAAAATCTTGTTTGAATGTACTTTTTTTGCTTGTGTTTATGTTTAATGGATTGGATTCATACATGAATTTATACAAAAAATTACCTTCAAATAAGCAAAGCATTTGAGCCAAACATTCTCAAACCTTTTACTATTCAAAGCAAATACACTCTGTCCAGTTCAAAAAATAAGATAAAAAAAAAAAATCCAGCATTCTATTTTTTTAGTTGAAACATCTTTATCTTTCTTTATAACAGATTATTGCCATGGCATTGTTGTTCAGCTGGTCAGGTGGAGGCTAAGCAACATAACGAACAGCATGACGAAGTTATTTCATCAGTTGAATTTTCCTTTCCTGCTGGCACGAATATAAAATTGGGACTCAAGTACCGGGAGTTCTGGGAGCATTTTCACACATGAACTGGCACCACAGAATCTTGACCTGAACCCTGTTGAAAGTCTTTGGGAGAAGACTTTATTGAATGATATTATTTGATTGTCATCAATTCAAGATCTTCTTTTTCTTCTTCTTTTTCTTTCGGCTTTTCCCTTCAGGGGTCGCCACAGCAAACCATCCGCCTCCATGCCACCCTATCCTCTGTATCTTCTATGCTGACTTCAACTCCCTTCATGTCCTCCTTCACCACATCCATGAATCGTCTCTTTGGTCTTCCTCTCAGCCTTCTGCCCGGTAGTTCCAACCTCAGCATCCTACTACCAATATAATCACTATCCCTCCTCTGTACATGTCCAAACCATCTCAATCTAGCCTCTATGACTTTGTCTCCAAAGCATCTAACATGTGCTGTCCCTCTGATGAACTCATTTCTGATCCTATCCATCCTCCTTACTCCCAAAGAGAACCTCAACACTTTCATCTCTGCTATCTCCAGCTCTGCCTCCTGTCTTTTCCCAAGGGCCACTGTTTATAAACCATACAACATTGCTGGCCTCAACACCGTCTTGTACACTTTTCCTTTCATTCTTGCCGATACCTTCCTATCGCACATCACACCAGATACTTTTCTCCATCCATTCCAACCTGCCTGCACACGCTTCTTCACCTCTTTTCCACACTCTCCATTGCTCTGGATTTTTGAGCATAAGTACTTAAAATCCTCCACCTTCTTTATCTCTGCTCACTGTAACCTCACCGTTCCTCTTGGGTCTTTGTCGTTCACGTACGTTTTCTATTTTACTGAGGCTAACCTTCATTTCTTTCCTTTCCAGGGCATACCTCCACCTCTCTAGATTTTCCTGCACTTGTTTCCTGCTCTCATTACAGATCACAATGTCATCTGCAAACATCATAGTCCATGGAGATTCTTGTCTAACCTTATCTGTCAACCTGTACACCACCATAGCAAACAAGAAGGGGCTCAGAGCTGATCCTTGATGCAGTCCTACCTCCACCTTGAACTCTTCTGTCACACCGATAGCACACCTCACCACTGTTTTACATCTCTCATACATGTCCTGCACCACTTAAACATACTTCTCTGCCACTCCAGACTACCTCATGCAATACCACAGCTCCTCTCTCGGCACCCTGTCATATGCTTTCTCCAGATCCACAAAGGCACAATGCAGCTCCTTCTGACCTTCTCTGTACTTCTCTATTAACATCTCAAAGCAAACACTGCATCTGCGGTGCTCTTTCTTAGCATGAAACCAAACTGTTGTTCACAAATGCTGACCTCTGCCATTAGTCTTGCTTCCACTATTCTTTCCCATAGCTTCATCGTATGGCTCATCAACTTTATCCCTCTGTAGTTGCCACAACTCTGCACATCTCCCTTGTTCTTAAAAATGGGCACCAGCACACTTCTCTTCCATTCCTCTGGCATCCTCTCACTCTCTAAGACTTTGTTGAATGTTCTTGCCAGAAAATCTACTGATACCTCTCCTACACTTCCATACCTCCACCAGTATATCATCAGGACCAACTGCCTTTCCACTTTTCATACTCTTCAATGCCCTCCTCACTTCACCCTTACTAATCTTTGCTACTTCCTGGTCCTCAACAGACACCTCTTCTACTCTTTTTTCTCTCTCAATTTCCTCATTCATCAGCTCTTCAAAGTACTCTTTCCATCTTCACAGCACACTTCTGTCATCAGTCAACACATTTCCCACTCTGTCCTTAATCACTCTAACTTGCTGCATGTCCTTCCCATCTCTATTTCTCTGCCGTGCCATCCTGGATAAATCATTTTCTCCCTCCTTACTGTCCAACCGAGCAAACAAGTCATCATACAAGTCATCATACGCCCTCTGTTTGGCCTTTGACACCGCTACATTCACCTTATGCTGCGTCTCCCTGTACTGCTACTAACTCTCTTCGGTCCTCTCTGTGTCCCACTTCTTCTTAGCGAACCTCTTCTTTTGTACACACTCCTGCACTTCCTCATTCCACCACCAAGTCTCCTTATCTACTGTCCTTCCAGAGAACACGCCAAGTACTCTCCTACCTGTCTTCCTGATCACATTAGCTGTAGTTGTCCGGTCATCTGGAAGCACTTCCTGACCACCAAAAACCTGTTTCAACTACTCCTTGAAGACAACACCACCCTCTTCCTTTTTCAGCTTCCACCATTTCTTCTGCTCTGCCTTTGCCTTCTTCACCTTTCTTACCATCAGCCTCATCCTGCACACCACCATCCTATGCTGTTTGGCAACACTCTTACTCACTACTGCTTTGCAGTCACTGACTTCCTTCAAATTACATCGCCTACACAAGATGTAGTCTACCTGTGTGCTCCTACCTCCGCTTTTATAAGTCACCATATGCTCCTCTCTCTTCTGGAACAAAGTATTCACCACAGCCATTTCCATCCTTTTTGCAAAATCAATCAACATCTGTCCTTCTGTGTTTCTGTCCTGGATACCAAACCTGCCCATCACTTCCTCGTCCCCTCTGTTGCCTTCACCAACATGTCCATTGAAGTCTGCATCAATAAACACTCTTTCACCTCTGGGGGTACTCTGCATCACTTCATCTAACTCACTCCAGAATCTCTCCTTCTCTTCTAGCTCACATCCTGCCTGTGGGGCATAAGCACTAACAACGTTGAACATCACACCTTCAATTTCTAACTTGAGACTCATCACTCTGTCTGACACTCTTTTCACTTCTAGAACATTCCTGACCATCCCCTCCTTCAAGATGACTCCTACTCCATTTCTCTTCCATCCACACCATGATAAAACAGCTTAAACCCTGCTCCTAAGCTTCTAGTCTTACTACTTTTCCACCTGGTCTCCTGAACCCACAGTATGTCCACCTTCCTTCTTTGCATCATGTCAGCCAGCTCTCTACCTTTTCCTGTTATAGTTCCAACTTTCAAAGTCCCTACTCTCAGTCCTAAACTCATGCTTTTCCTTTTCTCTCTCTGCCTACGGACACGCCTCCCGCCTCTCCTTCTTTGACGTCTTCGACCAACAGTAGTCCAATTTCCACCAGCACCCTTTTGGTTAACAGCACTGATGGCGGTCGTTGTTAACCTGGGCCTCGACCGATCCGGTATGAAATTTGTCTTTACGGTTTGCATTTTGTATTCTGGCAAAAGTTTTATGCCGGATGCCCTTCCTGTTGCAACCCTCTGCATTTATCTGGGCTTGGGACTGGCATGAGGGCGGGCACTTGTTTGTGCCCCCTCACGGCTGCATTTGTCATCAATTCAAGATATTATAGAAAAATGAGTCCAACTCTGGATGGAAATAAATGCTGTGACGCTACTTAAGTTTGTTGAAAAAAGTGCCATGAAGATTACATGCTGTAATCAAAACTAAAGGTGTTGCAATGAAATATTGGCGTGCCAGCCATTTATTGGCCTGACAGTGTATATAATATGTGGTGTTCCCAGTGTATAGTTTGCTTGTACTGTTTCAGACGAAACTTCGTCCCTTATCATTTTGAGACAGTTCTATTTCAGGACTTCCTGTGTTTGGCACTCTTCATGTGCTATATTACCAAAGTGTTTTTTAAACTCAAAGTAATCTTCATCCCTAATGAAGACCAGAATGAAGATGCATTTATTAATAAAGACTTTAAAATATTTCTGCAATTATCCCTGAACAAAAGCATCTGCCAAATGCCATAAATCTAAATGAGGCTGAATAATTTTATTTTGCAGTGTGTCTGTAATATGCGAATACATTACAAATACTTTATGGCTATGATGCTAAAAAATTTGTCATATATGTAAAAGATAGTTTTCGAGCTCTTAAAGGAATATTCATGATAACATGAATTAACAAGATATAGTACAGCTTAGGGCAGTTGTGGTCTACTGGTATCGGGTGCTGGATTGCTGAGCCAAAGGTTGGGGGTTTGAGTCCCACTCTCCACAAGGTTGTCACTGTCCCCTCAGTGCAACTAACTGGGTTATCAAAGGCCGGCCATGTCTCTCACTGTCTATGGTGTGAGGCTGTAAAAGAACTTTTGCTGACTTTCGACAAGAGTAGCTGCAAAGCCGTCGGTGCTTGGCGATGGCTTGGCGAGCTGTCCAGGGTGTACTCTGCCCTCGCCCGGAGTTGGCTGGGATGGGCGCCAGCCTCCCTGCGACCCTAATTAGGATTAAGCGGTTACAGAAAATGAACTGATTGTACAACTTCAATTTATTTATTGTTAAACCTACACAAGAAGACTAAGAAAATAAGCATAATAGTATAAACGGAGACTACAACTGTACTTTTATTTTATTTAATAAGGTTTAGAAGGTTGATATGTAAGACAGCAGATCTGTTTTTCAATATATGCAACGGAGATTCATTGTGACCTTTAAAAAAATTTATTCTGAATCACTCTTTTGCACCTAAATGCAGCTGATACCTCCAGGGTATCTGGTAATGTCCTAAACTCTGGTGACAGTTTCACACTTCCTGGTTTCATACAGGTTCTCTGGTAGATATGTTCTGTGTAGATTGTCTACAGTAAATTGGCCATTGGTGTCAATGTGGATGTGTACATGGCGACTTGTGATGAACAGATGACCCCCATAAGGGTGTCTAGCCTTGACATGGCCGGTGTTCAGGGGAAAGACTTCTTAGAGAAATTACACTCACAAAACATTTTGCAGCAACACATGTACACTGCTTGTGCATTTATGTATGCAATCAGCCAATCAAGTAGCAGCACTGTATTTTTACTGCTGTGGTTTATGTTTTATCATTAATCATTTACCCCATATCTTATTAAAGTCAATTTCCACCATATAGATATTAGTCATATAATGTATCATAAGATTAAGAAAATTTTCTCAAAATGATAATGTAGTTTCTCCTTGTTATGGGAACTTAAGTCATAATTATAATAAATCATAATTGTGAGTCATAATTGTGAGAAACTTTCTGATAAATCAAAATAAAGTTATGTTTTGATAAGGTAAAATCATTATTATGGGATGCTAATTCACAATTATTTTAAATCATGCATTTCTCTCAATATATATATATATATTTATGATATAATAAGTTATTATGTGCCTCACAGCAGAAAAGTCCTACGCTTGGCCAAGACATTTCTGTGTAAGTTTGCATGTTCTTCCTGTGCTAGTGTGGGTTTCCTCTGGGTGCTTCAGTTTCCTCCCACATCCCAAAGGTAAGCACATTAGTCTAACTGACTGCTCAAAATTGCACCCAGGTCTAAGTGTTAGTGTGAATGGTTGTGTGTATGAGTTATGTTTTCTGGTGGACATGTCTGCCTCGCAGTGAAAAAGTCTTGGGTTCGAGTCCAAGGTTCAGGCATTTTGTGTGGATTTTGCATGTTCTTCCCCTGCTTATGTAGCTTTCTTTAGAATACTCCAGTTTCATCCCACAGTCCAAAGACATGTTAGAATAATTGGCTGTTCCAAAATGCATATGGGGTGGAAATAAGCATGAATTATTGTGTATGTCTTGTCCTGCAATACCCTTTCAAGATATTCAGGGTGTAGCCTATCTTTGCCTAGTGTCAGCTGGGATAGGCTCCAGCCTCACTGCGACCCCAATAGCATTGAAGTTCAGCAAATGAATGAATAAATGAATTAATAAGTAATTACAGTATTATGAGAACACGTTTAGTATGTCATAACTATGAGATGGTAATTATTAAAATATAGGTAAAGGTAAGGTAAGTCTGTTGGGTTTTTACACCCGAGCCTAGTGGCTGAACCTCGTGGCTCATCAGGCCGGTACTTATCCCCGGTTTCCATAGCGTGAAGCAACCAGGAGTTCAACTCCTCCTGGATGGGACACTAGTCCATCACAGGTTACCTTCCCAGTATATTTTACTGGTACCCCTTTATACTGCTGGGTGAACAGAGGCACACTTGTGGTTGAGACCTTGCCCAAGGGTCTTAGCACAGTGAGGGTCTCAGTGGGATTTGAACTCACAACCTCCCGATCATGAGCGCAGCACCCTAACCACTTCACCACCGGCCCCACACCCTGAGATAGGGGCAGTGCCTAATTCTTACAAATTAAAAGAACACATTCTAATTATCAAATATTTTGATTTAAAATAAGGTTACATTTTTATTAATTATTAAATATGGGATCTGATTATGATTATAATAAGAATATGAATTTCGAGAAAATTTTGATCTGGTTATTATGTTAAATTAAATCTTTATTGTGAGAATTAAATTATTCATTCATTTTCTGAACCACTGAATCCTAATTAAGGTCATGGGGAGGTTGGTGCCCATCTCAGCCAACTCTGGGAGAGGGTGGGGTAAACCCTGAACAGCTCACCAGGCCATGACAAGGCCTATTGTGAGATGGAGTGATATATATATATATATATATATATATATATATATATATATATATATATATATATTCTATATTTATTTATATATCTATCAATATATATATATATATATATATATATATATATATATATATATATATATATATATATATATATATATATATATATATATATATATATATATAGTGGTACCTTGACTTGACTCAGAAGTGTCTATTATAATGAATTCTCCATGATGCGAGCTTCGATTCCACCAAAAACCTGCACCATCCAACGAACAAAATTTTGATTTATGAGCTTTGCTGAAAAAATGGCTTTTCCAGGCCGATTAGCCTCGTATTTTTCTGCGTGTATTCCTCCACACTCCAAGAACGCCTTGTACAGTGCTTCTCAATTATTTTCTGTGACGCTCCCTATGGGAAGAACGCCCCATGTGCCACTTTATATAGTGTTTACTGCACT